>CM030798.1:36147121-37347121 GCA_018127125.1 Rhododendron griersonianum | reverse complement strand
ACAAGTCTAATTAGTTTTAGTATTTTGTGGTGTACCGTAATTAGTTTTAGTATTTTGTTCCGTAAATAAGTAATTTTATTAAGTGGTTATCTATCATTTAGGCTTAAATGTGAGTAGTGGGTGGTTTTAAGAGTAGAGAGCCGCAGAAGTCAAAGTCGAAGTTGAAGGATATTTAGGCTTAAATGTGAGTAGTGGGTGGTTTTAAGAGTAGAGAGCCGCAGAAGTCAAAGTCGAAGTTGAAGGATATTAAGTGGTCATCTATCATTTAGGCTTAAACGTGAGTAGTGGGTTGTTTTAAGAGTAGAGAGCCGCAGAAGTCGAAGTCGAAGGATAAGGTGGCTTCCTCTTAGGTGAGTTTGGTATTTTGTTCTTCCGTTTCGTTCTCTTTCAGTCTCTATAGAGAAAGAGAAAGGACGTAATTCTTGGTTAGATATTATTTTAAGGTGATTCATTGGTTTGTATTGGTTGGAATTTAGCCACAGAAGTGGACGTTTGTGGAGTATTAACGGTTTTGATGTTCACAGTAGTAGAAAGAGTCAAATGGTATTGAAGAGAGGAAACAGAGAGAATAGATATTTGAATCTGATAATTCGTTTGGGAGAAGAACAGAGAGAAGGGCCTGAATTTACCACAAGACCCCCTTGCAAAGGACAAGCTAGCCAAGAACGAAATGCTGAAACAGGACACAAAGGGAAAACTATGCAAGGCGGAAAACCCATAAAAGTAATTTGGAAAAAAACTTGCACAAGTAGGGTCAGCACCTTGGAAAGTAGGGGCAGAACCTACGGAATTACACCAATGCCCATAATCAAAGGCAGCCTCATGGTTAATAGCCAAGGATATTTTGGTCCCCTCAAAGCCAAAATGGCTTCATCGCTTACATTGCTACACAAGAGCAACGTTCCTTTTTGCAAGCAAGCATGGATTACCATGTAGATAGCTGCAAGCCTGCCAACAATTATATATTACACAGCTCCAACAATTGGGTCCAGACCAAAAAAATATTGACCTCGCGTGACAAATCACAAAAAAATTTCACTTATATTTACTATTTGACCTTGTATATGTAGAGTATATTTATGGGTGTTTCATAGCAAGTTGGGGGTGCCATGGCACCTTCACCTCAATACCAGTTTCCACACCTAGTCAGGGCGACACATTTTCTTGGACCAAAAATCTTGAGTGTGACCAAGTATGAACATCTCGCTCTCTATTCTCACGCTCAATCATAGCTTCCACGAGTTCTCGTAGTTCGAGATGTTTTCGATGTGCGCTTCAAGTTTATTTAAAGATTAGTATACTGCTTATGAGATTAGCCGATCCCAAACGATTGGGACATAAGGCTCGGTTTGGTTTGGTTTGGTATACTGCTAATGAGATTCTTATTGCATTCTTCGTAACTTTTGGACTATTGATGAAATTTTGCGCGGGAAGTGCCACAATATAAACACAATTCACATATTCTTGATTCAACATTAGCAGATTCAATAAATTGAACGGTACATAAACCTTTGTGGTTAGAAAAGGAAAATGCTTGAGACACATGTTCGAAAACAGATCTAGACACAGATGTAATCGGAGCCACCCAACGCTTGTGGGTCTCAGGTACATGTCATATACCTCACATGTAATGGACCGCTCTGGATACATTTGCATCTAGATTCCCATGGTACAACTTATGAGAAAAAACTTCTTAAAGCCAAATAAAAACATAGCAAAGGGATAAAATGAGTGGAATATATCTTATTAATCAGGAAGAGCCCCTTTTGCCCATGGCTTGATTACATCTAGCACTTGCAATCAGCATAAAACCAAAAAGAAACTCAATGACCCTCCACACAAAAATTAATCAGGAAGAGCCTCTTCTGCCAAAAATTAATCAGGAAGAGCCTCTTCTGCCCATTGCTTGATTACATCTAGCACTTGCAATCAGCATAAAACCCAAAAAAAACTCAATGACCCTCCACACGAAAATGAACAAAGCTAACACTAGAATCAAAGTCATCTGTTTTCTCCTCAAAACTTGAGAGATTGAATACCACAAATTGAGAGTTGAGGTTTCAACCAGCCTCCTAAATGATGTTCTCAATCTCTCACACCACTTCACCCATTTTAGGCCTGTTGCGACTTATCTCACCAACACAACTCATTGCCAGGTCTAGAAACTTCTTTAAACATACCAATGATGTGCCACAACCCGTAGCGGGGTCGAGAATCTCAAGAAGCTCATATGGGTCACTTGCATTGTCCGTCGCCTCCTTGACCTCCCACACAATGTTCTTTTCGCGATCTATTGGCTTTCTTCCTGTTATCAGCTCCAAAAGCAAAATGCCAAAGCTATAAACATCACTCTTCTAGGTTAGTGGTTGGGTCATGTAATATTCCGGATCCCCGTACCCCTAGATCAGAATATTATCAGTTCATTACAATTCATCCTAAGCCAAGAGGGTAACATCTTAAACGAACCAAAAAAACTCAAGTTCACAATTTTGCTGAACTACGCTCCAAAGTCAGACTTTGACAAATTTGCTATTTGTACCAAGTCAAAAAATATATATATACATGAAATGGTTAAGTAAAAGTTCCTAGAATATCACATGAACCATAATCACTTTAGATCAAGTTAAAAAAAAAATATTTGTTCTTTATTTTGTTTTTTTTCTTCCTACAGGAAAAGAAAATTTTCCCTCTCCCCTAGACCTTACCATAAGCGGGAGCATTGGGCATTGGATATGCCTTTACCTTTGTAACGACCCGTAATTTCTGAAAAGTATTCAAGGGTTTATGTAATATTGGAAATTGAGGAAAATACGTTTTTTGTTAAGTTTATGTAAAATTGGGGTTAATGTGAAATTTGTGGAGTTGATTTGATTTGAGTCTTAAACGATAGAATTGTTATTTGAGGGAGTGTGCGTGTAATTTGTATATGTACTAGTATATATATGTGGGTGTGTGTGTAGGGGATCACAAGATCCCATCTCACTCTCTCTCTACCTCTCGGCTCCCTCTCTCTCCCACCCTCTCATCCGACTCTCTCATCTCTCTCTCTTCGTTCTACCTCAAAACTTGCAACAAACCTCGATTGCTTGAAGATGCATCTCCTCTCCCCCGTTTGGAAGTGTTCTTGACTCGTGGATCGCGTGGGTGGAGCTCGGAGGAAGAGTTTCATGAAGGATTTTCAAATTCAAAAAGCTAGGGCTCGCTTATTTGGGTTGGATCTTCGATCTTTGATCATTGAGGTAGGGATTCTTGCTCTTGTTATGTGTTTCTGAGTTGATTTCATGTGGTAATCGTGCCTTAGAGTGTTGATTATTGTGTTGTGTTGTCCTTGAGTTTTCTGCACGAAATCGCCGCTCGTAATGTCCCCGTATCGATACAATTGTTTGCGTATCGATACGCTGAGAGGATCTGCATTCCAGTAGCATCAGAAATCTGTCGTAGCGTAGCCGTATCGATACTCCATCTCCGTATCGATACTCCAGACTCTGCCGTATCGATACTCCGATTTCCGTATCGATACTCCAGACACTGCCGTATCAATACTCCGATTTCTGCATCAATACTCCTTGGCTTTCTGGGCAGTTTTGCCATGTTGCTCCGATTTGACTGTTTTGATTCCTGAATAGTTCTAGACCCTTTTGGACACCTCCAAACCTATTCCAAGCATGTTTAATTGAATACCTTGGGTTAATCTAAGTTACCCTCGTCTCGTTGGTCCCCCGTTAGTAAAGAAAGAGTAGTGTCGTGGTTGGTTAATGCTTGATCGGGATGCTTCTAACGAATGTGACCGTACATGGGGATAATTGTGGCATGACGTGGTCAACGATATTGACACTTTAGGTACCGTGACATGAATTGGTGATTGGTGAATTGGAAAACGTATAGTAGAGGGGTTATCGAGTATCGTAGATTATAAGGTATAACGTAGAATGCTTAGTTCGTCGAGAGGGACTTGCCTAGAGGTCCGGACGGAAGTGGAACCTCCTAAATTCCTTGGGTGTTCGTTCTAAGAGATTCTAGGGAAAGAACCTAGCGAGTGGTGGGTCATAGAGCCAATGTTGGGTCCGGTGCATGACAAAGTATATCATGGCAGACATAGAGGAATAACTTAAATTTGAGTAGTTGTCGAGGAACGTTGTGACATGTTTATTTGTTTGTATTGCCCTATGTGGGGATAAATGAAAGAATGTGAACTACGGAGAACTGTCTTCTTGCTTGTATATCGATTGTTGATGTGTGTGTGTATGCCTAAGTCGAGAACTTGAATGGAGGGTCCCGCAACGCAAGGGGTGGAAATGCGAGGACTCTAGAGGGCCCGTTACACGAGGTGTGGTAATGCGGAAACCCGGGTGAATAGAATTCAATGTGACGCAAGGGGTGGTAACACAGTTGAATGTCTCGCATGATGAATAGAATTCAATGTGACGCAAGGGGTGGTAACACAGTTGAATGTCTCGCATGATGAATAGAATTCAATGTGACGCAAGGGGTGGTAACACAGTTGAATGTCTCGCATGATGAATAGAATTCAATGTGACGCAAGGGGTGGTAACACAGTTGAATGTCTCGCATGATTAAGAGAATTCAATGTGACGCAAGGGGTGGTAACACAGTTGAATGTCTCATATGATGAAAAGAATTGTGATTGACTTATAGAAGTTTGTGTTGATATTTGTACTATGGGTTGCATGAGATTGTAGTTGTCGAAAATGAGAATGAAAGGTTGGTTCTATCAAGGTCTTATTAAAGAATGAAATTTGATTTTTGAAAAGAGGATTTTGATAAAAATCCTCCGGTATTCTTGAGCAAGTCAACGGATCCGGTATTTGGGCACAAATCAACGGACTCCGGCATTCAAGCTCGAATCAACGGAGCTTGACCCGTAAAGGTCTTGAGTTTTCTCTAAATTGTTTTGGAAATCAAAAAGGAAAGGTTTCATGAACTAAGACTCTATGGTGAATGGTATGAAATGAGGAAGTCAATAGTGGCATGCATTTGAGAGATCTTGAAATGGTTTGAGAATCTGTTGTAGGTTATATTTATTGATGTGTGTTTAATGCTACTCCGAGTTTGGTGTACGAATGGTTAAGGATAACCATAAGACGTATAGAATCCCGTAGTCGTAGTTTGTCGATTCGTTGTGGTGTCCTCTTGCATCTCTTGATTTGTTGATTGGAAATCATTAACTCTTATTGCATGTTTCATCGCATTTTCATATAACTTGAGTATAGAATTTCCTACTGGGCTAGTGTAGCTCAACCTATCATTTTCAGGTAAAAAAAGCAAGGAAGTTGGCATGGCGTGCATCTCGTGCTTGTAATCACGTGTCTCAGAGGTATAAAGGAGGAGTTTAATTTGCTTTTTATTTGAAAGAAGTATTCAGAAGGATGAATAACGAAAATTGTAACATTATTTTGGTATTTGTATAACTTGAGGCTTCGAGCCAGGATAGTAACTTTTGAACTAAATTCTGAGAACTGGGAAAATTATGTCATTTGGGTATTATCGGTGCTTCAATATTGATGGTATTTATTGAAAGCTTTATTTAATTTATGTTGAAAATCTGGGTCTTGACAACCTTCTTGTAGAGATGAAAATTAGTAGAGGCCCTAGAGGGACAAGTATGTAGAACTCTAACAACTACAATCATTCTCTATCACTCGTCTTACCAAAGGAACCAGCATCCTTCAACACAAGCAGAATCTGAGCCTCTATTGAATCAGTAGCATAACATGCATTTTCGTCGTAATAAAAAAACCATAAAGCACAATATTCTATTTTACTATGGAATATAAGGGGACATTTAAGTATAAAAGGTAGCAGTAGCTTAATTTTCACAAAAATCACAAATAGTCTAGAGCAAAGTTGTGAAATCCGTTCCGTACCGGCCGGTACGTATCGTACCGGTGCTTAAACGGAACACAAAAACTCAAGATCCGTTCCGGTTGAAATACCGGCCTGTTCCGGCCAATACCGGATGTACCGGACGATACCGGTCTGTTTCGGACATTTTCCTGTGTTCCGTTCCGGTCTTCTTCTTTTTTTTCTTATAACTTGTGGGCTCCAAACTAATATATATGGTAGATATATATTAAATATATATAAAATATTAATTGCGGTAAATCCGGAACGGTACCGAGATACAGTCCGGTACCGGTACGTACCATTCCAGTAGTGAAAACGATACGCTGGCCGGTACGGGATTGACAACTTTGGTCTAGAGTCTATATTTTGCATGAGTATTCTGATTTTGTCTTAGTTACAGAAGTTCAAACTCTCAATAAACGTGAACAAGAGCCAAGTATTCTTGCCAATTCACGGTTAGGTACTCCACCATACGCTTAGAAACATCACAAGGTTGAAACTGTCACGACCTGGATTTTTAGCATGAATAAATAGATAAAGCTTCCTCAAATAAGGTCCTTCGCATATTATAATAAATACCCCAAATAGTTCCCACCTGTTAAGCTTGACAAAACAAGTCCCAATTTCAAAAGGATATACAATTTTGGCACTCCGGCCCCAAATAGATTACAAGTGTTCGAATGAACAAACCATTAAGTTACAACCTCATCTTTATCAAAAGAAAGTCTATTACAAAGATGACTATGTAACTAAACCAATGTTAGCTTCCAAAAGTCCTTTTCACATCCATGCACGCATTTCATGCAAGTCACTGTCCCGCATTTAAACCTGAAAAGAAAGATTAGGTTGAGCTACACTAGCCCAGTAGGAAAATCTTTAACAGTTCTATGTGCAAATATGACAATACGTGCGAAAGGAAGAAGACAAGGAGATTTAATGCAATCGATGCACGATAATAAATTCACGAGTGTTCCAACATTTGGTAAGCTCATTCTGAGATTAGTCATTTCCATGATATGCCCACTAGTTCATGAGACGTCAACAACTCATGCCATAACCACAAAACTCTCTATCACCAACTTCCAATGAAGGTATTTCCACCCCTTGCGTTACCATATAGCACTATGAGGATTGCCATGTTACCACCCCTTGCGTTACGGAACCCACCAAAGTCTTCGTATTTCCACCCTTTGCGTTACGAGACTTACCAAGCCAACTTCCAACTCAAACAACAAGTTTCCCCCTCTATATGCAAGTCAAGACCTTACCAAACTCATAATCATACATGGACATCTTACAATATGCCAACAATGTCACAAACATGCCAATATTATCGCAAATGCGCTATAAGCCATCACAAGTACCAAACAATCAATAGAATGCACTTAAAGGGCGTTTAACTAAATAATTCCTTGGTCATTCCTCACTAATGGAAGGCCAATGGGTCACAAATATCATCCACAAGTCATAGGAAGTCGAAACGATAGAGCGAGGATCCTAGGGGTAGCCAATGGATGTTGGGAGGCCGACACACCCTTACTCTAATGGTCATAACTTTCTGTGTACTTAGAGGTTTAAGGTGATTTTGGTGGCAAATGAAAGCTGACTTCAAGACCTTCGAATCGATACCAAGTTTGCATGAATTGGACATCGGACGAGAAAGTTATGGCCGTTTGAAGTTAGGCTGAAACCGGAAAGACGAGCAGAAATTCCAGAGAGAGGAGGGATCGATCCCCCCAACACCAGGGATCGATCCCTGGGCTTTTTGGACCAGAAATGAAAAGGGGGATCAATCCCCCAAGCTTAGGGATCGATCCCTACGCGATCTGGGCGATTTTCTGCAGATTTCTGACAGCTTTCAAACGAACAAAGGGATATGATCAAAGCTCGATTCTTGCATCAAATCGACATACAAACACATAAAAGAGGTAAAGAAATCCCTACCTCGCGACGATAACCAAGATCTACAATATTAGAACGAGCCCTAGCCCTTTTGAACCACCAAACTTCAATTCAAGCCTTGCTCGGAGAAACCCAAGGATTTCCAAGCTCAAGAACGAGATTGCAATGTTGGAGGGAGGTTGATCCTTCAAGTTTTGAGGTCTTAGAGTGGAGTCTTGAGTGAGGAGAAGAGAGAGAGAGACATCGGCAGAGAGAGGGAGAGAGGCCGGATGAGAGAGAGTGATGGGAGATGAAATAATTCTCTACACCTCACACCTCCACTATTTATAATCATACATCTTTAAACCACACATTCACCCTTCAACCTTCTATTCTTTCACTTTGGTCCTCAATCTAAATATTCACCAATAAACCATAAATTTCCCAATTAGGCATTTAACAAGCAAATTAATAATTAAGGATTTTCCGGGTCTCTACAGAAACCATGTCACATGCTACATACACAGATATCAAAGCGAAAACAAAAAACCTCACGGGCTCTAATTTGATGCAACTGGAAAGGTCCCACTATAGACAAAGAGGCTGTCATCAGTGTACGGATGGTTCCCCTTACCATCCCCTTCATGAATAGTAGACGTGGATGTCGAATCAGCATTTGGGTTCAGACCTACAATTTGCATAACGTTTTCAATCTCTTTCACCACAGCACCCATTGCAGGCCTCCGAGCTCCCTCTTCTTCAACACACCTCATTGCAAGATCCACAAACTGCTCAAAACCCTTCGGCATGGGGGCCAAAATGGCAGGGTCAAGAATCTTGTCAAGACTGTATAGGACTTGATCCCTTTTCATTCTCTGCCTCACCTCTGTTACAATGTATTTGCCTTTCTCGATTGGTTGTCTTGCGGTTACAAGCTCTAGCACTACCACTCCAAAGCTATATACGTCGCTCTTCTCAGTCAACTGTTGGGTCATGTAATACTCTGGATCCATGTAGCCCTACCACGAATAAAGGAATACCAGTTTTAGTTCGAAATCCTAAGAAAAAAAAATCATCTCAAACTGTTAGCCATCATGACTCCATAAATTGGTTGGAGTATAAACATATAACTATATACATGCGTGCATTTGACGAACATAAATAACGTGTTTCTTTTTCAACAATGAAAGGAAAATTTACTGACCATTGTCCCCTTGACTTGAGTGCTAATATGGCTCTTTTCTGCATCACCCATTGGCTTGGAGAGACCAAAATCAGAGACTTTTGCATTCAAGCGTTCATCTAGTAAGATATTGCTTGATTTGATGTCCCTATGTATGATTGGAGGGTTGGCAAGCTCATGGAGATATTGCAAGCCTCTTGCTGCTCCTAGGGCTATTCGAAGCCGCCTCATCCAATCCAACCTAATTCCTGTCTTCCCTGCAAAACTAACACGTATTTAGTTGTTGTTGGCTTATTGGATGCACATGTTCTCAAAGGACACAGTCTGATAGTGCAGCTTATGGACACCTGGAGGTCCTTATTAGCTTTTTCAATTATACTTTC
Organism: Rhododendron griersonianum; assembly: GCA_018127125.1. Taxonomy (NCBI): domain Eukaryota; kingdom Viridiplantae; phylum Streptophyta; class Magnoliopsida; order Ericales; family Ericaceae; genus Rhododendron; species Rhododendron griersonianum. Next base: position 37,337,809 of record CM030798.1, on the reverse strand, counting down.
CCTTCTGTCTGGTGAGGATATATAGGTGAAGAATCTAAGTTTGGAGGTTTAAGAAAGATGAGCTTCCAGAAACATATTTTTCTGGCTTTTCATTGTCAAATTTATGCAAACAACATATTCTACTCTCTTCTGATTTAGTAGATTACTACTTCATATTTCCTATACAATCAACTTAAGCAAGCTGTTCACTTGTACAAAACATGGATACTTGATCAATGAATAACAGCAATACAAGCATCTCTTATGAAGTACCAACTAAAACGTGACTAGCATCGGTATCAATGAATAACAGCAATACAAGCATCTCTTATGAAGTACCAACTGAAACGTTACTAGCATCGGTATCCGTGTTGAGTAGCAGACTAAGTCATTGAACAAAAAAGGTCCCCCAAGCATCAGTTACCATGCAATATACTTTTTGGTAAGCATGACATTACCTTGTGCTGGGATCCACATCATTTCAACTAATAGGAAGGAGGATAATGTTCACCCTCTTAAGTGGAGGGTGAACAAAACTCAACTCCTTCAGAGGGGCTAAGTTCAAATTATTAAGAAGTTGGAGGGCCAAATATCTAACTTTCTTTGAAGATATCAAAAACCCTGTGGGCAACCGAGAAATTGTAGAAGCTAGAGGGAGCTGTGGTCCCCGGCCGCCAACCGTTGAGTCTATTACTGTCCATGTTGGTGGAGAAGATTAGGAAAGTGAGCTGAGTACCTGAAAGACTCTCATTGAGTGTACCATTTGCAATATACTCGTACACCAACATTTGTTGGGCTCGTTCGAAACAGAAACCCATAAGGCCAACAACATTCTTATGGTGTACCCTGGATAGAAGCTCAATCTCCGTTTTGAATTCCAGACCACCCTGCAAAGATCCTCGTTGAGCCTTTTTAATGGCAATCAGTTGCCCATTGGGAAGAGTTCCTCTATACACCTATATACAGAATATCAGAAGTTGAGAAAAAAGAAAGATAAGCAGCACGGAAGAAATACTAATTTAAGTATTTAAGACGCGGAGAAATTTGCAAAGGGAAAAACTTTCAAAATTTATAAGGAATTGAAAGAAAAACTAATGGATCCTACACGGGAAACAAAGAAAAAAATGGTTTTCACATATTCAGAATGAGATGTAGAAGTTAACCTTCCCGTATCCACCGGACCCAATTCTGTTGGCTTCTGCGAAATTGTTTGTGTATTTCTTAAGCTCATCATATGAGAAACACCTTGCTTCTTTTAACAGAGGAACATCACCACTGGTTGTATTAGGATCCCAAGAAGCTGCAATGGTGTGACATAAAGCAGTAAATTAAGCGCGAGAAAAACATAATACCATTGTTGCGCAAATAAATTGTTGAGAAGAGCTTCTGAGTTTACCAAAAGGGTTGTTCACTCTATCAGCCTTTTCAGCTCTTCTCTTTTGATGGAAAGCATAAAATCCTGCAAGGAGAGCCAATAGCAGAACAACAGAACCACCAACTGCCGCTCCAGTAATCACCCCTCGATTTAACGAATTGTTTCCTTCTGGAAAAGAAAGATATTAGATTGAGACAAAATAGTTCTCACATTTCTTTTGAACTAAGGAAAAAAACTTAATACCTGCGAAGTAGTTATAAGGATTGGCTCGGAAATAAAAGGTTCCATAAGTGCTGGGAGGATTGAAAGTTTTGCTGCTCATGACAAATGCAATTCCAGAAATTCCTGTTCGATTGAAATGATCTTGGCCATATGGAAACAATTCTATGCTTATCAAAAGGTAGTTATCTGTATTTTTGGACGCATTACTAATAGAAACTGAATCCACAGGAAACTGCTCAGTGTTATTAAAACACGTCATCAGAGATTCCTCAAGAGATGTATAGATAGTATGGTTTCTGAGGTTTGAGAAGGAAGGAGCTCTGAAGATTAGGGTTCCTGTGTATGGATATGCACATATACAGTTGGGGCTAGAAACTTTATTTGAACTGCACATATGAGGGATACAGTTGTTAGGTGGGGTGGAATATGAGGATGAGTTGGACGGTGGAATGGCACAGTATGTGTTCGTCCTTCCCGCGCAAGCTGGATTTCCTACAAGTCTGCAGGAAAAAATAGAGGTTGTAAAATGATACTTGATAAAGCAAAGACAAGTTCGTAGAATTTCATTCGGTCTTGGTTTCTAGAGCTGCTTTTGAATAACAAATACCCCTCGTGTTTAGTTGTATAAGAATTCAGAGACATCTATTTGGTGTTTTCATATAAATGAGTTATTTTTTTCAAAAATATTCCATAACGACAAGGTCTCAAATCCGTCAACCTAGTGAGTTTTCTGCACACGGTAAAGAAGATTTAATTTCGAAACAACAATGCAACAGATGAAGGAAAGAAAAGCAGATACTAAATGTCCAGGTAGTAGAACCTGTACAAGACTAAAAATATCAAATCTTCAACGAAATATAGCAGATAAAATGCCCAAAAATCAAATAAATAAGTTTTCTGGCCACATGAACTCGATAGTGATACCCACTTACATGAAATCAACAGTGGTACCCACTCTCGCTGTAGGAATGAAATCAGATATCGAATTGTTCTGCACATCTACAAGTTCCAGTTGATTGCCATAGCTGGAGCCAACATCCAAAGTGCCATTAAGCTGGTTGTTACTCAATGAACTGTCACACAGGCCAAAGAAAATTGTTGTTGGTTATAAAATTCACGATAGAAGTTATAGAACTAGACCATTTTGGGTTAAGTCTAAGGATGTCAGATACATATAAGTTTGGACTTCAGGCTAGCATAAGAATTGCAAGATGACATGAGATTAAATCATTAAACTGATACTCACACAGTCTGTAACTGAGGAAGGTTGAAGAGCGCGCCTAGAAGTGGACCATAAAGTCTTGTGTTCTCCATAACACTGCCACCAAGACATGCATTAGGGGGAAAACATGTACAGCGTATAATTGAAATTTTTTATCAAAAAAGTTTTTTGTTTTGGGAACTTTCTCCTTTTAGTTACGAGCACACACATGATCCTCACCCTCCACCCACACCACACTGAATTCTGTGCCTGTTAGGGTTTTTTTTTCCCTTGACATGGCTTGCTCTAGGTGTGAAGTTGGCAAAGATTAGGGGAAGGTTAGCAGACATAAATTAACATCATCCCTCCTCTGGATGGGAACTAGGTCCTCACAGGATAATTAGCAACTCAGCATCATCAGAAATCTTTCTAAGAGCTCGTGAAAGTGATGCCAACATCAATTTTGCCTAAAAGTGCTTAGTTTACTGATAGCATCGAAGAAAACAAGTTTGTTTCCCATGATCCTCTCTCAATTTCATCGCAGAATAACCTAGAAAATTCATTCATCCGCATTATAGAAGACAGAAATCAGAAAGGTTCTTTGGGGTCTCTAATCAGCGCACGTGAAAGATAAGCTATACACAATACTAACGCTTGTGGTGAATTATGCACAGAGTAGGCCAGTTACAAGTAGATTCCTGTGCTTTGATGAGCTTGATGGATATAATTGGATTCATGATTGATAGATTTTAAGAGATCCCTATTGAGACAATTCATTTACCCAACAGACAATACAAGTGATGGCTCAATTATCTGCAACAAACACCCAAGAAAGACCAGCAAGATAATGTTATGGTTAACTAAAACCTGATGGTGGAAAAGGACCCATGAAGGAAGTGTGTGCATACCTTAAATGACTCATGGAACTTGGTGCAAGTGTGTGTATTCCGACAGATCGAGAGAGAAACTTACATTGTTGTCAAAGACTGTAAGTTTGACAACCATGAAGGAAAAACTGATGCGTCAAATGTATTATTGCTCAAATCTCTGCAAGTAACATTTCCATCAAAACCATATGAAGAAAAATGCAATCGTCTTCGTAGGGGAAGCAAGTAATTAACAAGACCAATTCATTTCCCTGATTTTGCAAGGTGATTGTTACTTACACGTAGTAGAGAGATTTCATAGTTGAAAGATTGGGAATGGGGCCACTCAGTTGATTGTTTGACAAGTACCTAAAGTAAACCAATGCACAATAAGCTGACTTCATGGAAACAAGCCTAAATTGGCAAACACCTTTTAGTTGCTTACAGCACATTGATGCGTGTGAGATTGTTGAACTGTGACGGGACAGATCCAGTTAACGAGTTCCCATCGAGATGCCTGTTGTGACCACAAAATATTAATCCAAACTCCAATCGAAATTCATAGCTACAAGATACTTATCATGATTGCATTCATGTGATCCAGATACCCACACCACTTCAAGCTTCTGGACTATTGCTAGCGTTGAAGGGATGCTACCGTTAAACTGGTTGTTTTCAAAAAGCCTGTTTAATCAAAATCATATCAAGATGCCAAAATTGAATAATGCAGGTTGAGAATTGTCAGATCTAGAAACTAAGCCCAATATTTATCATTAGAATCAACATCTAGTCTAGTATAGCGGCTGCATATGATGTGTCTTCCTCGTGTGCACTCTTGATACGCCATATTAGGGAGAGAAAAAACCAGAGTTAGACATCAAGCTTGCGATGCTATCAAGAGATGTGGTCCCACAAAATTGAGCTCTAAACAGCTCGAAGAAAACTCATTGTTAAACATACACACAACCACGTTCACTATACATTTTCTCTGCTTTAACCTATATGAAACCTCTTTTCCCGTCCGAAAGCTTGCTTCTTAATATTGCTATACAAGTAAGCAAACTGCATACACGCATAACCATGTCATAACATTTAATCAAGTACATTATGTGGAACACTAAAAGTGAATAGGGTATTCTATGGAACTTACACATGTATTAGCTCCATGCTTGAACTAAAAAGACTAGATGGGATGGCACCAGAGAGCTGATTGTTTCCAAAATGACTGTAAAAAAGTAATATGTAAATAAAAATCAAATATGTGACTGCTTAACTTTTGAAATAAACACACTCTCATAGAGAGTTTAGACCCACAAGTGAAACGTATTAACCAGCATATCCAAACCAGGTGTTGTCCCACTAGAGACGGGAATAGTCCCGGAAAGGTTATTATTCGACAGATCCAGCACATAAAGTTTTGATAGGTTGCCAATTGAAGGAGGTATACTCCCACTGAACCTGTTGGAATTAAGATCCCTGCAGGGGAGTAAAATCAAAAGCATTGAGAGACAGCAATACAAGGAACTGGCCAGTACGGAATAAATAGTCGGTCAAACATATGGTGCACGTGGTACTCAGCTGAAAATTTCTGGAATACAGACATTCAGTTGTTTAGATGGCGTAGATTTATGAAAAGGAGCATCTAGTGCAAGAATCAAAGACAAAATTTAGAACCAACATTCAAGTTTCCTTTCTTTTTATAGAAGCATATCGAAGACTTGTTTCTGGAAATAGGTTCACCACTTCACCTGAAGAGGCCATGTGGTGTGGGGCCTGTGGGCGACCAATTGTTCGGAAAACTCGGAAAGTTTAGGGCGCATAGAGAGCCAAAATAATACACAGGCATACATCATGAGATCTAACTTATTGATTTTTAAAACTTCATACTTTCGTATCGTTGACGAACTTAAGATGAAACATTCAAAAGAGTACTCTGTCAAAAGTTTGTAGAAGGTTGGAATCGATGCCCTTTCCATTCTTCTGTAATGTCAATTACTTTAGGGGATGAAGCAGTTTGTAAATGCATGAGCGTGAGACCAGGACCAAAAATACCAAAGTCCAAATCCTTACAGAGCGATCAGCTGCTGCAGAGACCCTATTGTGTCTGGAATGGGACCACTGAAGCCACAACCGACCAGGTATCTGAAACGCCAAGTAGAAGCAATTGGTTAGAAAGGATTATTACAAGTACTTATAAGCCATACCCTTTATCAACAATCAAAACTTTCTCACAGGCTTGTTAACTTCGTCAAACTTCCGATGGATGGAGGAAGAGTTCCTGTCAATCCGGTGTTGAGTGAGAGATCCCTGTATGTGGAAGCTGACAGTCAGACCTTACTTCGGACATGAGGAAGTACAAACCAAAAGCCAAGAAAGCACATATGTCCAGTGTGACTTAACAAGGCTTCACAAAATCAGTTGGAACTGGATCTGACTATGGGAGAAGAGGAACATGAAAAATAGAAGAAGACATACACGATCTGTAATTCCGACAACTGTGCAATGTCTCCGGTCAGCTGACCATTCAAACCCATGCTCGGTAATATTCTGAAAAATGGAAGTGACAGTTAACTTCAGTTATTGAAAAATGAATAAGCAACTTTCCACAAGTAGATGGGAAAATACAATTAGGACTTACATGGATGTGATGCGTGAATTGTTGCACTGAATTCCAACCCAACTGCTGCCACAAGGGTCACGCCCACTCCAATTCGGTGGTATGTTCGTCCAGGCATCTTTGAGATCCTCCAGAGCGGCAACTGGTTCAAAAGATCATTAGTCCAATAAGTGTCCCCGTTAAGAAAAAGTTTTTATGCATTCATATACCACACTCAATTCTCTAAATTAAACTTTCCTTGCCAGTTGCCATTCCTTGTACGTAGATGGATGCGTTAAGGGATTACGGGAGAGGTGATAACTAGGGATCGGAACTAGAATTACTGCTAGCCTACTTTCTTATCAGAATTTACGAAACAAATGCATTGCACATGAGAACCCAATGATGGCCAGGAAGACAAGAATAAAAGTAACATCCTTCTTCGAGGTCGCCCTCTCCTCGGATTTCATTTTACTTGCAGACACCTTTGTTTCTGGTTCAAGGTACTGCTTTGTTGATTATTCTGCCCGTCGTGAATAAGAAAGAACAATATCTGAATGGTAGCAAATCTAAGACCTCTAGCTTTTGTGAACCAGTTGCTTAATTTTAACAACAGACATGTTCCCGGGAAAATAAAATAACAGACAGAAGTTAACTTCTCCAAACTAAGTAATTAACAAAGTCCAACCATTTAATAATTTAAATTTAAAGATATCTACTAATTAAACTTAATATCGACATGTTCATCGTTAACCAATTTTCTCATCAAAAAAGTGCAAGAGAAAGCAACCAAAAGAGCTCTAGAGTATTCTATCTTAGTCTTAATCCTGACGAACAAAATTTTGGATGTTTTCAAAGGACGCTTTTTGTGGGAAACTAAACCCCTTCTTCTTGTTTTCTTTTCACTAGTGTAATCTATTGGTGATCATTAAACTTGAAAACAACGTAGTGGTGTCAATGAACTAGTATGAAACAAAAGATTTGAACTTACGGTCCCGAGGATTCGTCTGCGCTGTTGCAACGAGAAATTGGATGGAAATAAACAACAGAAAGATCTCAATTCGTAAACCCATTACTCAAGAGAAACAAATAACTTCAAAACCAGCAAATTGTTTCATTCATTTCCTCTTGTTGCTAATTAGAACTCTTAAGTAGAAGAAAGTCTTCCCATTATACCAACTAGAAACAAAACAAATAGTAAGCTCTGGAAGGGACCCACCTACCACCCGGGGTGGTAGCCAAGATGGCAATGGTTTCCCCCGTTGGGTTTGGCTCTCATTTGCTCACAGGTTCGAGGCGTGCCGATGCCTTCCGTTTGAATCCCATGATCTGTGATAGGTGCGTAAACATGCCTAGTTACGCCCCCTAACTTAGGCTTGTTATGTCCATTTAATGTGCTATTTGGAGTTTGATACTGGTTAATTGCATTTCAGGACTCTCAGAGCCGATGGATAATATTTGGAGCTTAAACGCAAAGTCGGACTTTATTTCGGGAGAAAGGTACATCAAATTCCAGCCATGTGTTTGCACGTACGAAGGAGTTTATTGGGTAATGCTGAAATATTGGTGTTGAGCTTGCCGAAGGAAATTTATTGGATCAAATCCCACTAGAATGGCAACATGGGAATTGTAATCTGGCAACTTTTGGACTGACCCATAATTGTAGCAAGATTTGTCTTCAGCGTTTACATTAAAAATGGGGCCACGGAACAATTGACAAGAGGGGAATTTACTTGCCGAGCACACGAGGTCTCCGTATATATAAGGAACGGTAAAAGGGTTTGAGGGGGATCTTTTGCCCACGCAGAAACGGAGAGAACGGGGCTGCCATCATTATTTATTTTTTTCTCACGCATAAACAGAGAAGTATTTTTTTCTCACGCATAAACAGAGAAGAGGAGCAGCGGCATCGGGGGACTTCTCGAACGTGGCTGCGATAGAAGTTCCAATGGAATTTTATCTTTGCACGATGATCCTCTCCTCAATGCACGGCTAATCTACTCTGCTAGGGTAACGAGGATGTCTATCCAAATAGTGTAGTTGTTAGATTTCTAGGATTCTATATTCAACTTGATTGTATGACTTGATCGATTCATAACTTTTTGTGAAGTTTTATATTTTTCAATATTCGAATGTGTTTGTATCCATGGTTTCAAGCACTGTCATACAATGGTTTTTAATATTTCAGGATAGGCTTTGAGATAGACTATACGACGTGGGATGGATCGTGCCGTTGGTTAAATCCAATGAGACGATCCGTGCCGTGTTGAGATAGCCTATACGGAGTACGAATCTTGATTATCTTTTTGGGAATTATCGATAGGAATTGCTACCCTACGGTGGTCTGGTTGAATGTTGAATGTGAACCCTAGGTTTCGAAATAATTATGTTACAAGGGGAGACTGAATCGGAAACCTTAGTCCTTTCTCTCATATGTTTCAAAATCCTTTAATTTACTTTCTAGTTTAGTTTTTGTTTAATCAATCCAAATCAAAATCCAACTTCTTGTTACTTTCCGAATTAAATTAGAAATTAATTGAAACTACTGCAACTCAGCTTTTTACTCCTTGCGGACGATCCTGAACTTAATCACTGTTCTTCGGAATACTAGTTAATTCCTTGGTTTTATAAATTATAATTTTTGGTACAAAAAACGACAGACCAATCTGCCTATTGCCTTCTTCGGCATTGGATGGGGTGTTACGCACCTATAGGTTCCAACTCTCTTTCATGGGGGATCACCGTTGGTCTAGAGTCCCTATGGTCACGCCAAGGAAGGACTATACGCTTGGTCGCCCCCTCCTCTACCATTTTACATTAGAGAAAAAAAGAGACGGGACCCACCTCTAATGTCCTCGTTAGTGGCAATGTTGTGTTTCATTAAACCTCTTTTGTGCCTCTGTCACATGTTGCCTGTACTGTTATATTAGGTTGCAACTCTTGGTGTAATCCATTGGCTACAGCCTACAAGTTGACACATAAAACGTTTTCGACTTAAAGATGTGAAAGAGAGACGTTGGAGTGATCCTATATGCTCTTTTCTCCCCCTCTATCTCTCACACACCCACGCACACTCACACACGAAATGCTCTTTCTCTCCTCAACTATTTCTCAATCACACACGCGCACATGCACTCACACTACAAACGCTTGATGCTTTAGAGCAAGTTCAGCCTTGTGCTAATCATGCTAAATCAAAATTTAGCATTATTTAATTGCAAAACACTCTCCACCCTTGAGCCGAATGTGATGCCAAATTTTGGAAATGCCGTTTTAGTGTCAAAATTTGGCATCAAGTTTGGTAATTGCCGAACTTGTCACATCATCTAAAGAAGAGATGAGTTTAATTCCATGATCCGGATTTGAAATTGTTCCAAAATGACAGCAAATTGGTGCAATAGTATTGCTATTTTTTGGCATTTTGTACGGCACTAAGCTAAAAAAAAAAATGACTTAGGCAATGCCATTTCGACACCAACAAATGGACTTTCTCTGGGGACTTCCTGATGACACGTATTTTAGAGAGTCTGGTCGACTAGTTTACTTTTGGCCACAATAAAATAGTAGAATCTTACTAGAGTTGTATTTTCAATTTTCATGTGCTTATTACTATTTGCTCAACAAGTTTCTTAATGTAGCCTTTTGAATTGTCGAATCCACATAACTGATGGGTTTTGGGTAGATAATTCAACTTGTTATTTAAAATGATGTAACCCATATGATAGGAAGGGCTTTGTCAAGATTAGGGCTTTGTCAAGTGGTCATCTATCATTTAGGCTTAAACGTGAGTAGTGGGTGGTTTTAAGAGTTGAGAGCCGCAGAAGTCGAAGTCGAAGGATAAGGTTGTTTCCTCTGAGGTGAGTTTGGTATTTTGTTCTTCCGTTCCGTTCTCTTTCGGTCTCTATAGAGAAAGGACGTAATTCTTGGTTGGATATTATTTTAAGGTGATTCATTGGTTTGTATTGGTTGGAATGTAGCCACAGAAGTGGACGTTTGTGGAGTATTAATGGTTTTGATGTTCACAGTAGTAGAAAGAGTCAAATGGTATTTGAATCTGATAATTCGTTTGGGAGAAGAACAGAGAGAAGGGCCTGAATTTACCACAAGACCCCCTTGCAAAGGACAAGCTAGCCAAGAACGAAATGCTGAAACAGGACACAAAGGGAAAACTATGCAAGGCGGAAAACCCATAAAAGTAATTTGGAAAAAAACTTGCACAAGTAGGGTCAGCACCTTGGAAAGTAGGGGCAGAACCTACGGAATTACACCAATGCCCATAATCAAAGGCAGCCTCATGGTTAAAAGCCAAGGATATTTTGGTCCCCTCAAAGCCAAAATGGCTTCGTCGCTTACATTGCTACACAAGAGCAACGTTCCTTTTAGCAAGCAAGCATGGATTACCATGTTGATAGCTGCAAGCCTGCCAACAATTATATATTACACAGCTGCAACAATTGGGTCCAGACCAAAAAAATATTGACCTCGCGTGACAAATCACAAAAAAAATTCACCTATATTTACTATTTGACCTTGTATATGTAGAGTATATTTATGGGTGTTTCATAGCAAGTTGGGGGTGCCATGGCACCTTCACCTCAATACCAGTTTCCACACCTAGTCAGGGCGACACATTTTCTTGGACCAAAAATCTTGAGTATGACCAAGTATGAACATCTCGCTCTCTATTCTCACGCTCAATCATAGCTTCCACGAGTTCTCGTAGTTCGAGATGTTTTCGATGTGCGCTTCAAGTTTATTTAAAGATTAGTATACTGCTTATGAGATTAGCCGATCCCAAACAATTGGGACATAAGGCTCGGTTTGGTTTGGTTTGGTATACTGCTAATGAGATTCTTATTGCATTCTTCGTAACTTTTGGACTATTGATGAAATTTTGCGCGGGAAGTGCCACAATATAAACACAATTCACATATTCTTGATTCAACATTAGCAGATTCAATAAATTGAACGGTACATAAACCTCTGTGGTTAGAAAAGGAAAATGCTTGAGACACATGTTCGAAAACAGATCTAAACACAGATGTAATCGGAGCCACCCAACGCTTGTGGGTCTCAGGTACATGTCGTATACCTCACATGTAATGGACCGCTCTGGATACATTTGCATCTAGATTCCCATGGTACAACTTATGAGAAAAAACTTCTTAAAGCCAAATAAAAACATAGCAAAGGGATAAAATGAGTGGAATATATCTTATTAATCAGGAAGAGCCCCTTTTGCCCATGGCTTGACTACATCTAGCACTTGCAATCAGCATAAAACCAAAAAGAAACTCAATGACCCTCCACACAAAAATTAATCAGGAAGAGCCTTGCTTAGCGATTTCCTAGTCCTAAAATAATGGGTTGCCCCAAGCGTAGGTGGAGACCGATATAGCACAATATCCGGTAAGACCGGAGTCGAATCCACTAAGGACGGTGAAGTGTGTGATGTGGAAACTCGGGTTGTAAGATTTGAAACGGCTCTTAGGTAGCCACCCCTTGTCGGTTTGATTTAGAGATAAACTAAAACAACGAAATTGATTAAAAATTCAGATAATTAAAAGGAGGTACGGTCGAAGGGTTCATAGCACTCGCGACCAGTCCGGAGTAGCCTGCTCCATTTGGTGTTCTTAAAAACATTTAATTTTAGTTTAGAAAAGATACCCCGAAAGATGCGAACCTTTATGGTCGCCGTATACCCATGCGCAGCGAAGAACGAGTTTTGTTCCCCCATCCTCCCGTTCACATGGGCTCCGGCGATGCCCCGGGTTCGTCTAACGAATGTTCTAATTATCCCAAAATTACTTTTTCATTATTTAAAAGCAGGAGCAGTTCCCGAACTGATCACGGCGTGCTAATCACCCCGCGACCCTACCTATACGACTACTCACTCATTATTGAAAGAAAAATTAAAAGAGATTCTAACTTGCATCATGCTTCGATTATTGGAAAAAGAGAAATAAACAAGAAATACCAACTAATTGAATGCCAATAAACAACTTTAATTAAGAACGAAAACTGAAACGAGTTACCGAAGTGTGAAGATCTGAACAGAACTTGAAAACTTGAAAGAAATTAGCTCTGGAACGGAAAAATAAAGCTGCTAATAAAAATGCCAACCCTAAAAACGGAGTTAAGATGGGTATAAATACAAACCCAAAATTTCGGAAATAAAATAGAAAAGGAAATAAAAATGACGAAACGAAAAATTCCCGTTGTCACTCTCGGTATCGATACAGCCCAGGGGGGTATCGATACCCATCTTTCTGATCAACTCTGGATTCGTTTTGCATTACTTTGTATCGATACAGGGGAGAGCTGTATCGATACCGAGCCCGTTAATGCGTGCCGCCGAGCCTTGCAAGGAATTGGCCACCCGACGTCACCCGACGCTTCATGCTTCCACTTTGACCTCCCATGTCGACGTCCAAAACGACCTCAAGGCCTCGCCGTCCAATCTTGGCGTAAAACCCGCCTTATTACCTATGAAACAAACAAAAGCACGAAACAAAAGAACGCACGGAATCAAGTGGATAATGGAATAAAACGCGCCTCTAACGCGCTAACTTGCCCTACTTAGGCACTCATATCTATGATATCACGCGCCTATCAAGCCTCTTCTGCCCATTGCTTGATTACATCTAGCACTTGCAATCAGCATAAAACCAAAAAAAAACTCAATGACCCTCCACACGAAAACGAACAAAGCTAACACTAGAATCAAAGTCATCTGTTTTCTCCTCAAAACTTGAGAGATTGAATACCACAAATTGAGAGTTGAGGTTTCAACCAGCCTCCTAAATGATGTTCTCAATCTCTCACACCACTTCACCCATTTTAGGCCTGTTGCGACTTATCTCACCAACACAACTCATTGCCAGGTCTAGAAACTTCTTTAAACATACCAATGATGTGCCACAACCCGTTGCGGGGTCGAGAATCTCAAGAAGCTCAGATGGGTCACTTGCATTGTCCATTGCCTCCTTGACCTCCCACACAATGTTCTTTCCATGCTCTATTGGCTTTCTTCTGGCTATCAGCTCCACAAGTAAAATGCCAAAGCTATAAACATCGCTCTTCTAGGTTAGTTTTTGGGTCATGTAATATTCCGGATCCACATACCCCAGGATCAGAATGTTATCAATTCATTACATTTCATCCTAAGCCAAGAGGGTAACATCTTAAACGAACCAAAAAAACTCAAGTTCACAATTTTGCTGAACTACACTCCAAAGTCAGACTTTGACAAATTTGCTATTTGTACCAAGTCAAAAAATATATATATACATGAAATGGTTAAGTAAAAGTTCCTAGAATATCACATGAACCCTAATCACTTTAGATCAAGTTAAAAAAAAAATATTTGTTCTTTATTTTGTTTTTTTTCTTCCTACAGGAAAAGAAAATTTTCCCTCTCCCCTAGACCTTACCATAAGCGGGAGCATTGGGCATTGGATATGCCTTTACCTTCTTGTAGAGACGAAAATTAGTAGAGGCCCTAGATGGACAAGTATGTAGAACTCTAACAACTACAATCATTCTCTATCACTCGTCATACCAAAGGAACCAGCATCCTTCGACACAAGCAGAATCTGAGCCTCTATTGAATCAGTAGCATAACATGCATTTTCGTCGTAATCAGAAAACCATGAAGCACAATATTCTATTTTACTATGGAATATAAGGGGACATTTAACTATAATAGGTAGTAGTAGCTTAATTTACACAAAAATCACAAATAGTCTATAGTCTATAGTCTATAGTCTATATTCTGCATGAGTATTCTGATTTTGTCTCGATTACAGAAGTTCAAACTCTCAATAAACATGAAAAAGATTCAAGTATTCTTGCCAATTCACGGTTAGGTACTCCACATTACGCTTTGAAACATCACAAGTTTGAAACCAGGTCACATGCTATATACACAGATATCGAAGCGAAAACAAAAAACCTCACGGGCTCTAATTTGATGCAAGTGGAAAGGTCCCACTATAGACAAAGAGGCTGTCATCAGTGTACGGATGGTTGTACCCCTTACCATCCCCTTCATGAGTAGCAGACGTGGATGACGAATCAACATTTGGGTTCAGACCAGCAATTTGCATAACGTTTTCAATCTCTTTCACCACAGCACCCATTGCAGGTCTTCGAGCTCCCTCTTCTTCGACACACCTCATTGCAAGATCCACAAATTGCTCTAAACCCTTCGGCGTGGGGGCCAAAATGACAGGGTCAAGAATCTCGTCGAGACCGTATAGGACTTGGTCCCTTTTCATTCTCTGCCTCACCTCTCTTACAATGTATTTGCCATTCTCAATCGGCTGTCTTGCGGTTACAAGCTCTAGCAGTACCACTCCAAAGCTATATACGTCGCTCTTCTCAGTCAACTGTTGGGTCATGTAATACTCTGGATCCATGTAGCCCTACCACGAATAAAGGAATACCAGTTTTAGTTTGAAATCCTAAGCCAAGAAATCATCTCAAACTATTAGTCATCTTGACTCCATAAGAGCAAGTACATTAGAGTAGGCAAAGTGCATTTTTAGGCATTTTAGAGTGTCAAACACACAAAAATTCCCCTGCAGCAGCTTAGGTATATGCCGAGGTAAAATGAATTTAGCTACAGTGCTTAGGCATAAATATAGAAGAACTATTCACTAGGTTTTGATTATTTTATTCTTTTTGTGGTCCTTTTGCACTTTCTCTCTCTTCTCTAATTGGTTACTCTTATTTCCTCTACTTCACCCCATAATGAACTAATAATATTATATTCAAGGATAGATAAAATAAAGAGTATTGGTGTAGTGTTGAAAGAAATATGAGTAGGTAAAATGAAAAATGTATACACATATAACTGATAAACTTGCTCTAAATTGGTTGGGGTTTAAACATATAACTACATACATGCGTGCATTTGGCAAACATAAATAACATGTTTCTTTTTCAACAATGAAAGGAAAATTTACTGACCATTGTCCCCTTGACTTGAGTGCTAATATGGCTCTTTTCTGCATCATCCATTGGCTTGGAGAGACCAAAATCAGAGACTTTTGCATTCAAGCTTTCATCCAGTAAGATATTGCTTGATTTGATGTCCCTATGTATGATTGGAGGATTGGCAAGCTCATGGAGATATTGCAAGCCTTTTGCTGCTCCAAGGGCTATTCGAAGCCGCCTCATCCAATCCAAATTAATTCCTGTCTTCCCTACAAAACTAACACGTATTTAGTTGTTGGCTAATTGGATGCACATGTTTTCAAAGGACACAGTCTGATAGTGCAGCTTATGGACACTAGGAGGTCCCTTTCGGCTTTTTCAATTATACTTTCCCTTCTGTCTGGTGAGGGGATATATATACACCCACACCCACACAGTCCACTTCCTATAAGGACTCCCTTACATAAGCTATGTAAGGACTTCTGTTATTAGCATTGGTTCGTGTTTTTAATGGTCCAGATCCGCGGATGGTTTTTAACCATTTATCATAAATGGTTATAAATGGTTAAAAACCATCCGCGGATCTGGACCATTGAAAACACGATCCAACAGCCCTTATTAGAAGTCCTTACATAGGTTATGTAAGGGAGTCTTCATAGGAAGGCTAGTGTGTGTGTATATATATACACACATACATACACATACCCACATACATACATACATACAGACAGACATACATACATGAAGAATCCAAGTTTGGAGGTTTATCATAGATGAGACTCCAGAAACTTTTTTTTTCTGGCCTTTCATTTTTAAATGTTTGTGAATAACATATTCTACTCTCTTCTGATTTAGTATATTACTTCTTCATATTTCACATACAATCAACTCAACCAAGGTGTTCACTTGTACAAATACTGATGGAAAACATGGATACTTGATCAATGAAGAACGGCATTACTATGAACTATCTTCAGTTATGAAGTACCAACTGAAATGTTACTAGCATCAGTATCCGTGTTGAGTAGCAGACCAAAGCATTGAACAAAAAAGGTGAAATGTTACTAGCATCAGTATCCATGTTGAGTAGCAGACCAAGGCATTGAACAAAAAAGGTCCCCCCAAGCAAAATTCTTTAGATTTAGCAGGGCCGAAAGGTAAAACTAGTCATACTTTGGACTCCAAAGTATGAATAGTTTGGAGGGGCTAAGCCGCTAAAGTCAAACTATTAAGAAGTTGAAGGGGCCAAAAATCTAGTAATTTTTTTTGAAGGTATCAAAAACCCTGTGGGCAACTGAGAATTTGTAGAAGCTTGGGGGAGTGTTTGTACCATATTTCACCGCCTGTCGATGATCGACCGGAAGGTGGCGATTATGAGAATGCTTCCTATTTTATTATTATTATTATTAATTATTCGTATTAATATTAGAACTAGTATTAGTATTTCTTTTATTACTGTTATTTGCATGCAGGACACTTGGCTTGCTCCTACACATGTGGAAGTTAAAAGGACACTTGTCATGCTCCTACACATTTGAAGGGAAGTGGGAAGTTATTTTGACAAGTGGAAGACTAGTGGAGAAGTTAGGAAGTTATTTCCTACGTTTGTTGTTTTCTATAAATAGTCTTTTAAGACTTCATTGTAATTCCTCTCCAACAAATCAAAGTCTATCTTTATTTGTCTTAATTTTTGGAACTACTAACCCATTCGGGTTATAATTAGGAGTAGGAGTAGAATTAACTTAATTTCCTTACTTTTAATGAGGATCCGTCCTTCTTGATTGTAATTCTACCTTGAAAAAATAACAAAGTCCATTTGTTATTTTTCTTCCGCTCCACCCCACTTCACTAAACCATCAATCCACTCCGCCCAATCGATATCACCAATCTCACATTTGACTCGACCGCCATTTCTCTTCCGGTGAAGTCCTGAAATACGGCGTGGAACCTCAAATCCGTTTGTGGAGACAAGCCGCATTCGCCCTTATTTTTGTTGTTGGCATTGTTTCCCGAAATCTCTATCGATTACGATCGAGGGAAATATTGGTAAACAATTTTGGCGCCCTAAGGAGGGCATCATTACTAAATCGGAAGTAATGGTGGTGATCAATGTGAAAATGAAAGCCTTGCTTGTAAGGCTTGAACATTTTGCGAAAATAGAACAACGGCCATTTAATGGCCAACTTTGGGATCATTCCGGAAAAAGAAAAACAAATTTCGACAGAATGAGAAGCCAGAGTGTAATGAGAAATGAAAGCCTAGAAAGGCTTCAACATTTTATTTGTTCAAACTAGGCCATTCGTTGGCCAATTGTTGGATCTAGTATAGAGATCCATTCTGATGCCTTTCAAGGTTTTATTTTTGATAACAGAGCCTGATCGCAAAGATTGACCATGAATGGAGTAATCTGTGACCATTTGGCCATGAACGAAACGTGTTAGCATCACAAATACATGTGGAAGGCCTTGATCATAAGGGCTTTGAATGCTTTACAGATGCAAATGGATTTGGTCCATTTTTGAATTATAAACCTCCATTTGGCCACGTCTATACGAGGCTATTATATATAATCGCTTTCTCTCGATTTTGGAATATTTTGTACATATTTGGCCTGTTTTACAAGAAATGAGAACATATTTGGCGAAATTATGAAATGAGAAATAGCCCTCTTTTTGATATGGAGTTTGCATGGGGGGCAAACTCAAGCCAAATTATGCAAAGAAAGTGGCTTTGGCATTGAAACTCGAATGGAGTTGAAATCGTGAAAATATTCGACTAGAGTTTTTCAAATTAGACCATGGATGGTCGAAGTAAGAAATGATCCCTCCGCTCCATCTATACGGGTTAAGAATAGTGAAAACTTAACCATGGAGTATGAGTTCAAGCCAATTATGGCTGTGAATTATAAACTACATGTTCAACATGAGGTCATGAACAGTCGAGTAAATTGTTTTTATATTGACCAAGTAATGTTGATGAAAATGCTCCTTTACTCGACAGGTGAAGATTTTTGCATTTGCTAGGTGTCCAAATTGGATTTCTAGAGCCGTTTATATGGCTTTGGTTGATTTGATAATTCTACGACAAATCTGCTTTGGCCACTCTTGGATAGATACAAAGTACAACCTCTGATTGGAGATCGACTATATAAAATTGCTCCAGTCGATCGACCACAGGATGCTTCTGTCAATAATAGGCCATAGTCCTCTCGATTTTTTGCACAGTCGATATTGGGCGATATTCTTAGAGTTTTGATCAATATGCCTTTATTTGATAGGCCGTGTTTTGTTATTTCTTGTTTCCTTTATGAAGGAATCATTACCCGTCGATATCGACAGATGGGTGATTTAAAACTAAGAGAAATATTTACCAAAGTTAATCCTTAACTCAGGTAAATAGGGGGGCATTGTTTGTACCATATTTCACCGCCTGTCGATGATCGACCGGAAGGTGGCGATTATGAGAATGCTTCCTATTTTATTATTATTATTATTAATTATTCGTATTAATATTAGAACTAGTATTAGTATTTCTTTTATTACTGTTATTTGCATGCAGGACACTTGGCTTGCTCCTACACATGTGGAAGTTAAAAGGACACTTGTCATGCTCCTACACATTTGAAGGGAAGTGGGAAGTTATTTTGACAAGTGGAAGCAAATGATTGAATGAAGACTAGTGGAGAAGTTAGGAAGTTATTTCCTACGTTTGTTGTTTTCTATAAATAGTCTTTTAAGACTTCATTGTAATTCCTCTCCAACAAATCAAAGTATATCTTTATTTGTCTTAATTTTTGGAACTACTAACCCATTCGGGTTATAATTAGGAGTAGGAGTAGAATTAACTTAATTTCCTTACTTTTAATGAGGATCCGTCCTTCTTGATTGTAATTCTACCTTGAAAAAATAACAAAGTCCATTTGTTATTTTTCTTCCGCTCCACCCCACTTCACTAAACCATCAATCCACTCCGCCCAATCGATATCACCAATCTCACATTTGACTCGACCGCCATTTCTCTTCCGGTGAAGTCCTGAAATACGGCGTGGAACCTCAAATCCGTTTGTGGAGACAAGCCGCATTCGCCCTTATTTTTGTTGTTGGCATTGTTTCCCGAAATCTCTATCGATTACGATCGAGGGAAATATTGGTAAACAATTTTAACAAATGGACTTTGTTATTTTTTCAATGTAGAATTACAATCAAGAAGGACGGATCCTCATTAAAAGTAAGGAAATTAAGTTAATTCTACTCCTACTCCTAATTATAACCCGAATGGGTTAGTAGTTCCAAAAATTAAGAAAAATAAAGATATACTTTGATTTGTTGGAGAGGAATTACAATGAAGTCTTAAAAGACTATTTATAGAAAACAACAAACGTAGGAAATAACTTCCTAACTTCTCCACTAGTCTTCATTCAATCATTTGCTTCCACTTGTCAAAATAACTTCCCACTTCCCTTCAAATGTGTAGGAGCATGACAAGTGTCCTTTTAACTTCCACATGTGTAGGAGCAAGCCAAGTGTCCTACATGCAAATAACAGTAATAAAAGAAATACTAATACTAGTTCTAATATTAATACGAATAATTAATAATAATAATAATAATAAAATAGGAAGCATTCTCATAATCGCCACCTTCCGGTCGATCATCGACAGGCGGTGAAATATGGTACAAACAGGGAGCCGCGGCCCCTGGCCGCCAACAGTTGTGTGTGCCTCTGTCCATGTTGGTGGAGAAGATTACAAAAGTATGCCGAGTACCTGAAAGACTCTCATGGAGTGTACCATTTGCAATGTACTCGTACACCAACATTTGTTCGGCTCGTTCGAAACAGAAACCCATAAGGCCAACAACATTCTTATGGTGTATCCTGGATAGAAGCTCAATCTCCATTTTGAATTCCAGACCCCCCTGCAGAGATCCTCGTTGAGCCCTTTTGATTGCAACCAGTTGCCCATTACTAAGAGTTCCTCTATACACCTACAAACAGAATATTAGTAAGTTGAGAAAATGAAAGACAAGCAAAGCAGCACGGAAGAAAATACTTATTTACGTACTTAAGACGTGGAGAAATTCGTAAGGGAAAAACTATCAGAATTAAGGAATTAAAACAAAAACGAATCGGGAAACCAAAAAAAAATAAAAAATGGTTGTCACATATTCAGAATGAGCTCGCAAGTACAAGTACAGTTTAGTATTTACATGATTTATCAGTGTTTCATAAATAACTCTACTTTTCAATAAATAGGGGCAAAAGGGTGCAGGTATTTTTTTTGGGGGGTAAGTTCAAAAAGAAAGTGCATGTGACTATACTCCTACAAGAATTCAGAGAATTGTCTCTGTTCTATACGATACAAAGTAAATATGACACCATTGCATCCACGACAAATTGTCTTCCTGCTTAATTTACAGTGGGTGAAGTTGTACTTCCATTGGAGATGGAGGTGGATATGGCAAATCCTACAACGACTTGCAGTTTATGAAAGTATCTATGTCATTACAAGGACAACAAAAGGTTAATGAATAAAATTTACTCCAGCAAATAGAAATGAAGAAGTTAACCTTCCTGTGTGCACTCTTGATACGCCATATTAGGGAGAGAAAAACCAGAGTTAGACATCAAGCTTGCGTTGCTATCAAGGGATGTGGTCCCACAAAATTGAGCTCTCAACAGCTCGAAGAAAACTCATTGTTAAACATACACACAACCACGTTCACTATACATTTTCTCTGCTTTAACTTATATGAAACCTCTTTTTCCATACGAAAGCTTGCTTCTTAATATTGCTATACAAGTAAGCAAACTGCATACACGCATAACCATGTCATAACATTTAATGTAGTCCTGTCAGTCAAGTACATTATGTGGAACACTAAAAGTGAATAGGGTGTTCTATGGAACTTACACATGTATTAGCTCTAAGCTTGAACTAAAAAGACTAGATGGGATTGCACCAGAGAGCTGATTGTTTCCAAAATGACTATAAAAAAAGCAATATGTAAATAAAAATCAAATATGGGACTGCTTAACTTTTGAAATAAACACACTCTCATAGAGAGTTTAGACCTACAAGTGAAACGTATTAACCAGCATATCCAAACCAGGTGTTGTCCCACTAGAGACGGGAATAGTCCCGGAAAGGTTATTATTCGACAGATCCAGCACATAAAGTTTTGATAGGTTGCCAATTGAAGGAGGTATACTCCCACTGAAGCTGTTGGAATTAAGATCCCTGCAGGGGAGTAAAGAAAATCAAAAGCATTGAGAGACAGCAATACAAGGAACTGGCCAGTACGGAATAAATAGTTGGTCAAACATATGGTGCACGTTGTACTCAGCTGAAAATTTCTGGAATACAGACATTCAGTTGTTTAGATGGCGTAGATTTATGAAAAGGAGCATCTGGTGCAAGAATCAAAGACAAAATTTTGAACCAACATTCAAGTTTCATTTCTTTTTATAGAAGCATATCGAAGACTTGTTTCTGGAAATAGGTTCACCATTTCACCTGAAGAGGCCATGTGGTGTGGGGCCTGTGGGCGACCAATTGTTCGGAAAACTCAGAAAGTTTAGGGCGCATAGAGAGCCAAAATAATACACAGGCATACTGTAGAGACCCGTATTTTCTTAAACCGTTAATATGTTTATTAAGTGGTGAATTGAATGGATATGGTTTATTGGTGAATATTTAGATTGAGGACCAAAGTGAAAGAATAGAAGGTTGAAGGGTGAATGTGTGGTTTAAAGATGTATGAGTATAAATGGTGGAGGTGTGAGATGTAGAGAATTATTTCATCTCCCATCACTCTCTCTCATCCGGCCTCTCTCCCTCTCTCTGCCGACATCTCTCTCTCTCTATTCTCCTCACTCAAAACTCCACTCTAAGACCTCAAAGCTTGAAGGATCAACCTCCCTCCAACCTTGCAATCCCGTTCTTGAGCTTGGAAGTCCTTGGGTTTCTCCGGGCAAGGCTTGAATCGAAGTTTGGAGGTTCGAAAAGGCTAGGGCTCGCTCAAATCTTGTAGATCTTGGTGTTCGTCGCGAGGTAGGGACTTCTTTACCTCTTTTATGTGTTTATATGTTGATATGGTGTGAGAATCGAGCCTAGATCGTCCCCCTTGGTTCCTTTCGAAAGCTGTCGAAATCTGCAGAAAATCGCCCAAAATCGCATAGGGATCGATCCCTAAACTTGGGGGATCGATCCCCCTCTTCATTTTTGGTCCAGCAAGCCCAGGGATCGATCCCTGGTGTTGGGGGGATCGATCCCTCCCCTCTCTGGAATTTCTGCTCGTCTTTCTGATTCAGCCCAACTTCAAACGGCCATAACTTTCTTGTCCGACGTCCAATTCATACAAACTTGGTATCGATTCGAAGGTCTTGAAGTTAGCTTTCCATCGCCACCAAAATCAACTTAATACTCTGAGTATACAAAAAGTTATGACCATTAAAGTGAAGGTGTGTTGGCCTCCCAACATCCGTTGGCTACCCCTAGGATCCTCGTTCTATTGTTTCGACTTCCTATGACTTGTGGATGATATTTGTGACTCATTGGCCTTCCATTAGTGAGGAGCGACCAAGGAATAATTTACTTAAACGTCGTTTAAGTGCATTCTATTGATTGTTGGTACTTGTGATGGCTTATAGCGCATTTGCGATAATGTTGGCATGTTGTGTGACGTTTCGTTTATGAACGTAATCATGGGGGAGTCTTAACTTGCATATTGTGTGTGAAAGTAATTGTTTGAGTTGGAAGTTGGTTTAGGAAGTCTCGTAACGCAAGTGGTGGTAATACGGAGACTTAGACGGGTCTCGTAACGCAAGGGGTGGTAATACGGTGACTCGAGTTGTTTGGGATCACCGTGACGCAATGGGTGGTAACACAGTAATCCTCGTAGTATTATACGGTAAGGCAAGGGGTGGAAATACCGATGGTGGGAGTTTGGGATAGCAAGTCGTGTTGAGTTGGTAGAGTGTATGAGTCTTGTGAATGGTATGGCTATTTGTGATAACGGCATGTCCTAGAACGATCATAATGAATGTCAAGTTACCTATGAGTTCATTGTTATCTTTTGATTGAATTTCACCTCCTTGTTATCCCATTTTGCACTTGGCTTCATATTTACACATAGAATTGTTAAAGATTTTCCTACTGGGCTAGTGTAGCTCAACCTAATCTTTCTTTTCAGGTCTAATTGCGGGACAGTGACTTGCATGAAATACGTGCATGGATGTGAAACGGACTTTTGGAAGCTAACATTGATTTAGTTATATAGTCATCTTTGGAATAGACTTTCTTTTGATAAAGATGAGGTTGTAACATAATGGTTTGTCCTTTCAAAAGCTTGTAATCTATTTGGGGCCGGAGTGCCAAAATTGTATATCCTTTTGAAATTGGGACTTGTTTGCCAAGCTTAACAGGTGGGAACTATTTGGGGTATTTACTATTATATGCGAAGAACTTTATTTGAGAAAGCTTTATTTATTTATGCTAAAAATCCAGGTCGTGACAAATTGGTATCAGAGCACTAGGTTTGAATACCTAGAAACCGTGGGGAGACTTAGTCTCATGGGTTCAAAAATCATTGCATTTTTTTTAACAAGAACATGTGTGTGCTTGCATTACTAACGTGTGTGTACTGAACTGGCATTGCACTTATGTTTACATGAAACCGTGAAAGGTTGATTCTCGTGTCTGAGGAAAAGAGAGATTTTACCTCTTCGTAGTGGCTATGGTTGCGACCGTTGTTATTGTTATCACTACTATTGGAAGTCTTGGACTTGAGCCAGTCGTGGTAAAGTGCCCATTTTAGATGTGATGTTAGACGGGAAAGAATCTGAAAGGCCGAGATTGTTGTAGTGCTTGTGCGTAGTGGCGAGGTCGACATATGAGACATTTGTGAGTATGTAATAAAAGCGTTAGACTATTAGTAAGATTTATGAGCTAAGTGGTTGATGTGTTTTATTCGAATTGTGCAGATTACGTGTTAAATTTTAAATACCTTAAGTAATCTTCATGTGATGTGAGGTGCGTTGAGTGTAAAAGAGCGAAGGGTGGTATGTTTGTTAGGATCGAAGGAGAAAAGAGAAAGAAGAATATATGTTGAGATGTGATAGGAACCGTAGTTCGTCCAGAAAGTGAGTGAGATGTATCATAGATAGAGGGTTGAGCTAGTGAGTGTCGTGAATGTGTTTGAAGGGATTATGTTTTGTTATGGTAGTGTTTGTGGTTTGTTATTGTTATGATAGTCATTGAGGTAGTAATTTTAAGTATAGGTAAGACAAGTTGAGCCTTCGTAGAAAGTTGTAAGTATCCGAGTTTGACCTAGGAAGATGAGAGTTATAGATAGGGTGTCTAGATATAGTACGTGTCTTCTGGACACCCAGGCGACTACCGATGAGATCCAGTTGGAAGGGGCGCTTGATCACCGCTCCTTCTAGATGGAGGTCTCGGAAAGTCAATTGGACACTAGGATTGTGTTAGGGGCTAGATCTCTAGGCTTGAGAATTGATATAGAAGGCCATATATATAGAAATCTTGTAAGAGGGACAACAGGACTTGAGGTGAATTATATCGATGTGACTGGAGTCGAGTGATTGATGTAAGTGTGTGGTGAGAGACTTGTTTGGAGTGAGGGTGATACGAATGTGAACTGTTGAGGTTGATAATGAGGCAAAGTGTAAATGGTGTCCTGAGTGGAAATGGTGGGAACCTTGAAGCGATAGGCATGCGAAGAAATATTATGTTGCAAATTGAAGGATCGAAGTGTAGAGATCGTGTGTGGGGTGTAACCGAGTATGTAGGCTAGACTAATGGCAGTATAGGACATGTTCAGGTGTGCCATCGAGGTGATGAGTCTGTTTAAGAAAGATTAAGAGATAATAGTGATAATAATAGTGATAGCAGAGATGGTGGCGGTAATGAAAGTTGTTCTTGAGTGTAGATGTGGCGAGTGCCTTTGAGGGATATTGAGGTTGACATGATCGCTTGGTTGAGAGTAAATTGTGAGATGTGAAACGTGTGGTAAGCGGAACAGTTGGAGATTATTGGTGCAAGTGAGATCGATTTTTTAAGTAATGAAGTAGTTAGAGTCTTAGAATATAACGAGAAGTATAGACATGTTAGGTTGTAATGCTGTTGGAATAGGGGAAAAAATAGAATTGATAATACGTGTATCTGTGATGTGATATTCGAGATTATGAATTTGGAAAATATGTGATTTGCTTTGATTAAATGAATGGGAATGCTTGAGATTGGTAAAGTGAATAGACGTTGTGTGAGGCATTATGAGATTGAAAGAAACGAGATAGCTGTTGGACTTCCTAAAGCCATGAATTGGGAAGTGCTGGATATTTTGTGAATCCGTGGATACTTGGTGAGTCCGTTGGATGCTCGGGGAGTTCGTTGGATACCTTGTGAATCTCTTGGATATTGAGTGAGTTTGTTAACGCGTGAATATGTTTGGTGTTGTACGAGCTATTAAAGTGTACGGTTGGTTTGTTGGGATATTTTGTGTATGAACTTTGTTGCTATTTAGCTTAAACCTACGTGTTTGACTTGTTATGTAGTCCCAATGCGTGAAGTTTACTTTTAGAATACTATGTAGAATAAGCTGTGGAGCATATGTGGGTATTTGCTATGAGAAATTAATTTTGTAGTTGGAATAAGGTGTATGTCTTTTCTTGAGTAGCAAGTAGTATTCCGCGGGGAACTAAGTTTAAGGAAAAACAGTGGATTTGAGAGTTATGAGAATAGTTCCAATGTTGGGTCACGTTGAGCTATGTAGGAGGGACACATTACCATAAAAGTGAATTTGGATTTCTCGAACGGGAGTTGGTAGTGATGCTAAGTGAGATGAGGGATGCAAAAGAGCGTGAGAGTCTTGGTTGTGTTTGAATGTTAGATGGACGAAAAGACGTTTAAAGTTTGAGCAGAGTTCATAAGAAAGAGTTATGTGGGTAAATAGAGGCATGAGTAGAGGTGTGTCAGTCTGCCGATGTCTGTGACTATTCTAAAGGTTGTTCTCGATACGTGTTATGATTCCCTATATAATTAGAATACGTTTAAGTCACCTTTGAGCATGATTGCTTGTGTCCTAATGAATCATTGTTCGGCTTTGTTTCTTGGCACTCATTAGAGTATAATATCAATGACGTTGGTTAGGGAATGTACCATAAGGTTGATAGGAGTACCGTGGGCTATAAGGGATAAAGTGGTGTGTGTTGTGAGTAGACATGAACATGTCTAGAGATCCGATGGGTAGTATTGTGACTTATATCCTCGCGCTTTGTCTTGTTAAGTTCCCTAGGTTCCTTTGGCATTTGTCCTATAAGATTCTCGTTTAAAACCTAGCGGGTGGTGTGTCGAGAAGTCAATTGTGGTTTCGATACGAAGGGAAGGACGTTGTGATAGACTTAGGGAAATAACGTGAACTTAAGTTAACTATTAATGTATGATGTGCCGTGTTTACGAGTTTGTATTACAATGTGAACTTGGGAAATGGTACCTACTTGTACATTGAACGATAGTTTATATGTGTGTGTGCTTGAATTGAGAATTTGCATAAAGGGCCCGCAACGCAAGGTGTGGTAATGCGAGGACTCTAGAGGGCCCGCAACGCAAGGTGTGGTAATGCGGAAACCCAGGTGGAGAGAATTCATTGTCACGCAAGGGGTGGTAACACAGTTGAATGTCTCTCCAGGATGAAGAGAATTTTGATTGATTTTAGAAGTTTATGTTGAAGTTTGGATTGTTTGTTGCTTGGGATCGTGGCTATCGAGAAAGAGAATGAACGGTTGATTCTATTAAGTTTTTATTAAAGAAAGGATTTTGAATTTTGAAAAGAGGATTTTTACTAAAAATCCTCCGGTATTCTTGAGCGAATCAACGGATCCGGTATTTGGGCACAAATCAACGGACTCCGGCATTCAAGCTCGAATCAACGGAGCTTGACCTGTGATGGTCTTGGGTTTTCTCTAAATTATTTTGGAAATCAAAAAGGAAAGTTTTATGAAATAAAGCTCTATGGTGAATAGATGTGTGAGTTGGAGGTAGTGGCCAGCGAGTTTGTGTTATGTATTTCGCCATGCCAAGGGAGGTTAATCGTGTCTTTGTGAGGGGGAAGTGAATACCAAGATGCATAGGACCATTTGGGATAATTAATGAAGTAATGTTGCAGCCTATCATTAGCAGTATCAATGGAGTTCGAACGATTGTGGGACGTGTTTACTCTTGGTGTTAAAAGAAATATCAATAACTTGAAGCGTGAGGAGTTTAACTATTGCAAGTTGGTGTTTATGGCTGAGTGGAGGATAAGGAATCATGATGTAGTCTAATAATTGGGTCTTGGATTGTTTGCAAGCTAAGTTTAATTTGGATTCGTTCTGTGATTATGAATCTTGTTTGTGAGTAGGTCACTCCCATTCCTTGAGTTTTCTGTGAATATCTTTCGGTAAAAAAAAAAAAAAAAAAAGGGTGCATGTTTAGTTAGATTTTGGGGTACAATTGAACCCGGTTGTCACAAGGTGGAAATATCTAAGTCAGCGTTTTAAGTTAGAAATCGTCCATGCTACTTCAAAGAATTTAATATCATATGATAAGGAAATGGACAATTCACTATTATATGAGGTGTATAGTAGATCAGGTAGTACCAAGCGATTAGTTAACTCTTGAGAATTCATTTAGAACGTTGTTAGGCAGATGAGAATTTTCTCGATTCTATTACAATACAGACTATTTGGGTACTCTAAATTAGTATGTGAAAATTTTGATTTGTTGGTTGACGTTGATGGAGGGAAATAAGAATCGGAGTTTTATAAGCATTTCGATACATCCTTCTTGGTAGGTAGATGAGTACTTATTGGAATAAGGCACAAGGAATAGGAATGTGAATTTCAGAGTTTGTAACACATGGGGGCATAAGTTGATAGATCTCGATGTGATTGTTATGTAATTATATGGGATTGGAACTCTAGTACAAATATTCGACAAACTTGAGTATCTGTGCAAATCCAAATTTGATAGGGATGATTAGCGGTTGGTGGATTTCTTGAGAAGAAATTGATACGTATCCTTGATTCGTGCGAGTAGGTTTTGAGGGGTAAAACCATTCCGTTAGTGCGAATTCTATGAGCAATCTTGGAAAGGAAGAGTCGGCGTGGGAAAGGGAAGACGAAGTGAGGGAGAAATATCCGCAATTGTTTCCGAATTGACCAATGTGAGTTATAAGTTTCGACTCTATGAATGTTAATCTATTGTTTGGCAATATATGTAGTGATATGAGCATGGCTACTTGATGCTTGATATTATTTGGCTTGGGTTGTAAATTTCGGGACGAAATTTCTTTAAGGAGGATAGATTGTAGAGACCCGTATTTTCTTAAACCGTTAATATGTTTATTAAGTGGTGAATTGAATGGATATGGTTTATTGGTGAATATTTAGATTGAGGACCAAAGTGAAAGAATAGAAGGTTGAAGGGTGAATGTGTGGTTTAAAGATGTATGAGTATAAATGGTGGAGGTGTGAGATGTAGAGAATTATTTCATCTCCCATCACTCTCTCTCATCCGGCCTCTCTCCCTCTCTCTGCCGACATCTCTCTCTCTCTATTCTCCTCACTCAAAACTCCACCCTAAGACCTCAAAGCTTGAAGGATCAACCTCCCTCCAACCTTGCAATCCCGTTCTTGAGCTTGGAAGTCCTTGGGTTTCTCCGGGCAAGGCTTGAATCGAAGTTTGGAGGTTCGAAAAGGCTAGGGCTCGCTCAAATCTTGTAGATCTTGGTGTTCGTCGCGAGGTAGGGACTTCTTTACCTCTTTTATGTGTTTATATGTTGATATGGTGTGAGAATCGAGCCTAGATCGTCCCCCTTGGTTCCTTTCGAAAGCTGTCGAAATCTGCAGAAAATCGCCCAAAATCGCATAGGGATCGATCTCTAAACTTGGGGGATCGATCCCCCTCTTCATTTTTGGTCCAGCAAGCCCAGGGATCGATCCCTGGTGTTGGGGGGATCGATCCCTCCCCTCTCTGGAATTTCTGCTCGTCTTTCTGATTCAGCCCAACTTCAAACGGCCATAACTTTCTCGTCCGACGTCCAATTCATACAAACTTGGTATCGATTCGAAGGTCTTGAAGTTAGCTTTCCATCGCCACCAAAATCAACTTAATACTCTGAGTATACAAAAAGTTATGACCATTAAAGTGAAGGTGTATCGGCCTCCCAACATCCGTTGGCTACCCCTAGGATCCTCGTTCTATTGTTTCGACTTCCTATGACTTTTGGATGATATTTGTGACTCATTGGCCTTCCATTAGTGAGGAGCGACCAAGGAATAATTTACTTAAACATCGTTTAAGTGCATTCTATTGATTGTTGGTACTTGTGATGGCTTATAGCGCATTTGCGATAATGTTGGCATGTTGTGTGACGTTTCGTTTATGAACGTGATCATGGGGGAGTCTTAACTTGCATATTGTGTGTGAAAGTAATTGTTTGAGTTGGAAGTTGGTTTGGGAAGTCTCGTAACGCAAGTGGTGGTAATACGGAGACTTAGACGGGTCTCATAACGCAAGGGGTGGTAATACGGTGACTCGAGTTGTTTGGGATCACCGTGACGCAATGGGTGGTAACACAGTAATCCTCGTAGTATTATACGGTAAGGCAAGGGGTGGAAATACCGATGGTGGGAGTTTGGGATAGCAAGTCGTGTTGAGTTGGTAGAGTGTATGAGTCTTGTGAATGGTATGGCTATTTGTGATAACGGCATGTCCTAGAACGATCATAATGAATGTCAAGTTACCTATGAGTTCATTGTTATCTTTTGATTGAATTTCACCTCCTTGTTATCCCATTTTGCACTTGGCTTCATATTTACACATAGAATTGTTAAAGGTTTTCCTACTGGGCTAGTGTAGCTCAACCTAATCTTTCTTTTCAGGTCTAATTGCGGGACAGTGACTTGCATGAAATACGTGCATGGATGTGAAACGGACTTTTGGAAGCTAACATTGATTTAGTTACATAGTCATCTTTGGAATAGACTTTCTTTTGATAAAGATGAGTTTGTAACATAATGGTTTGTCCTTTTAAAAGCTTGTAATCTATTTGGGGCCGGAGTGCCAAAATTGTATATCCTTTTGAAATTGGGACTTGTTTGCCAAGCTTAACAGGTGGGAACTATTTGGGGTATTTACTATTATATGCGAAGAACTTTATTTGAGAAAGCTTTATTTATTTATGTTAAAAATCCAGGTCGTGACACATACATCATGAGATCTAACTTATTGATTTTTAAAACTTCATACTTTCATATCGTTGACGAACTTAAGATGAAACATTCAAAAGAGTACTCATTTATTATGTCAAAAGTTTGTAGAAGGTTGGAATCGATGCCCTTTCCATTCTTCTGTAATTTCAATTACTTCAGGGGATGAAGCAGTTTGTAAATGCGTGAGCGTGAGACCAAAAATACCAAAGTCCAAATCCTTACAGAGCGATCAGCTGCTGCAGAGACCCTATTGTGTCTGGAATGGGACCACTGAAGCCACAACCGACCAGGTATCTGAAACGCCAAGTAGAAGCAATTGGTTAGAAAGGATTATTACAAGTACTTATAAGCCATACCCTCTATCAACAATCAAAACTTTCTCACAGGCTTGTTAACTTCGTCAAACTTCCGATGGATGGAGGAAGAGTTCCTGTCAATCCGGTGTTGAGTGAGAGATCCCTGTATGCGGAAGCTGACAGTCAGACCTTACTTCGGACATGAGGAAGTACAAACCAAAAGCCAAGAAAGCACATATGTCCAGTGTGACTTAACAAGGCTTCACAAAATCAGTTGGAACTGGATCTGACTATGGGAGAAGAGGAACATGAAAAATAGAAGAAGACATACACGATCTGTAATTCCGACAACTGTGCAATGTCTCCGGTCAGCTGACCATTCAAACCCATGCTCGGTAATATTCTGAAAAATGGAAGTGACAGTTAACTTCAGTTATTGAAAAATGAATAAGCAACTTTCCACAAGTAGATGGGAAAATACAATTAGGACTTACATGGATGTGATGCGTGAATTGTTGCACTGAATTCCAACCCAACTGCTGCCACAAGGGTCACGCCCACTCCAATTCGGTGGTATGTTCGTCCAGGCATCTTTGAGATCCTCCAGAGCGGCAACTGGTTCATAAGATCATTAGTCCAATAAGTGTCCCCGTTAAGGAAAAAGTTTTTATGCATTCATATACCACACTCAATTCTCAAAATTAAACTTTCCTTGCCAGTTGCCATTCCTTGTACGTAGATGGATGCGTTAAGGGATTACGGGAGAGGTGATAACTAGGGATCGGAACTAGAATTACTGCTAGCCTACTTTCTTATCAGAATTTACGAAACAAATGCATTGCACATGAGAACCCAATGATGGCCAGGAAGACAAGAATAAAAGTAACATCCTTCTTCGAGGTCGCCAGCCCTCTCCTCGGATTTCATTTTACTTGCAGACACCTTTGTTTCTGGTTCAAGGTACTGCTTTGTTGATTATTCTGCCATTCGTGAATAAGAAAGAACATATCTGAATGGTAGCAAATCTAAGACCTCTAGCTTTAGTGAACCAGTTGCTTAATTTTAACAACAGACATGTTCCCGGGAAAATAAAATAACAACATACAGAAGTTAACTTCTCCAAACTAAGTAATTAACAAAGTCCAACCATTTAATTGCTTAAATTTAAAGATATCTACTAATTAAACTTAATATCGACATGTTCATCGTTAACCGATTTTCTCATCAAAAAAGTGCAAGAGAAAGCAACCAAAAGAGCTCTAGAGTATTCTATCTTAGTCTTAATCCTGACGAACAAAATTTTGGATGTTTTCAAAGGACGCATTTTGTGGGAAACTAAACCGCTTCTTCTTGTTTTCTTTTCACTAGTGTAATCTATTGGTGATCATTAAACTTGAAAACAACTTAGTGGTGTCAATGAACTAGTATGAAACAAAAGATTTGAACTTACGGTCCCGAGGATTCGTCTGCGCTGTTGCAACGAGAAATTGGATGGAAATAAACAACAGAAAGATCTCAATTCGTAAACCCATTACTCAAGAGAAACAAATAACTTCAAAACCAGCAAATTGTTTCATTCATTTCCTCTTGTTGCTAATTAGAACTCTTAAGCAGAAGAAAGTCTTCCCATTATACCAACTAGAAACAAAACAAATAGTAAGCTCTGGAAGGGACCCACCTACCACCCGGGGTGGTAGCCAAGATGGCAATGGTTACCCCCGTTGGGTTTGGCTCTCATGTGCTCACAGGTTCGAGGCGTGCCGATGCCTTCCGTTTGAATCCCATGATCTGCCTGTTGCCTTCTTCAGCATTGGATGGGGCGTTACTCACCTATAGGTTTCAACTCTCTTTCATGGGGGATTGCCGTTGGTCTAGAGTCCCTATGGTCACGCCAAGGAAGGACTATACGCTTGGTCGCCCCCTCCTCTACCCTTTTACATTAGAGAAAAAAAGAGACGGGACCCACCTCTAATGTCCTCGTTAGTGGCAATGTTGTGTTTCATTAAACCTCTTTTGTGCCTGTGTCACATGTTGCCTGTACTGTTATATTAGGTTGCAACTCTTGGTGTAATCCATTGGCTAAAGCCTACAAGTTGACGCATAAAACGTTTTGACTTGAAGTTGACACATAAAACGTTGGAGTGATCCTATATGCCCTTTTCTCCCCCTCTATCTCTCACACACCCACGCGCACTCACAAACGAAATGCTCTTTCTCTCCTCATCTATTTCTCAATCACAAACGCGCCCATGCACTCACACTACAAACGCTTGATGCTTTAGAGCAAGTTTTGCCTTGTACCAATCATGCTAAATCAAAATTTAGCATTATTTAATTGCAAAACACTCTCCACCCTTGAGCCGAATGTGATGCCAAATTTTGGCAATGCCATTTTAGTGTCAAAAATTGGCATCAAGTTTTGTAATTGCCAAACTTGTCACATCATCTAAAGAAGAGATGAGTTTAATTCAATGATCCGGATTTGAATTGTGCCAAAATGACAGCAAATTGGTGCAATAGTATTGCTATTTTTCGGCATTTTGTACAGCACTAAGCTAAAAAGAAAAACTGACTTAGGCAATGCCATTTCGACACCAACAAATGGGCTTTCCCTGGGGACTTCCTGATGACACGTATTTTAGAGAGTTTGGTCGGCTAGTTTACTTGGCCACAATAAAACAGTAGAATCTTTCTAGAGTTGTATTTTCAATTTTCATGTGCTTATTACTATTTCCTCAACAAGTTTCTAAATGTAGCCTTTTGAATTGTCAAATCCTCATAACTGATGGGTTTTGTGTAGATAATTCAACATGTTATTTAAAATGATGTAACCCATATGATAGGAAGGGCTTCGTCAAGATTAGGGCACCTGAAAGGGATGCATGGAATGTTACACCCTGTCTTTTCTTATTCCTCATAATTATATTCCTGTAAAAGAAAATGGATTTTTTTGGTTTGGATCCTAATTGATATTTTCTATCTTCGCGTGGTATTATTGTTGTCGGCACTATTATAGTTTTGGGGTTAAACGCGAGTAGCGGGTGGTTTTAACTTTTAAGAGCAGAGAGACGCAGAAGTCGAAGTTGAAGGATTCCAAGGTGGTCTCCTCTGAGGTGAGTTTGGTATTTTGTTATTCCGTCGTTCTCTTTCGGTCTCTATTGAGAAGGACGTAATTCTTGGTTGGATAGTATTATCTTAAGGTGATTCATTGGGTTGTATTGGCAGCGTAGCCACAGAAGTGGACGTTTGTGGAGTATTAATGGTTTTGATGTTCACAGTAGTAGAAAGAGTCAAATGGTATTGAAGAGAGGAAACAGAGAGAACAGACATTTGAATCTGATAATTCGTTTGGGAGAAGAACAGAGAGAAGGGCCTGAATTTACCACAGGACCCCCTTGCAAAGGACAAGCTAGCCAAGAACGAAATGCTGAAACAGGACACAAAGGGAAGACAATGAAAGTCGGAAAACTAGGGGTGGGTATCTTGTCGTGTCATCTCGTGTTCGTGTCAGAATTCTCTCAATCCTAATTCGACCTGTTTAACTTTTTGTGTTATCATGTCGTGTCATATTCGTGTTTCGTGTCAGGAATAGCCGACCCTAACCCATTAACTTCGTGTTGGGTTTGTGTTGTGTTGTTGTGTCCTTTCATAAATTCTCGTGTCGTATCGTGTTCGTGTCATGTCATCTCGTATTTGTGTCAGAATTCTCTCAACCCTAACCCAACCTGTTTAGCTTTTCGTGTTATCGTATCGTGTCATATTCGTGTTTCATGTCGTGTTCTCGTGCCGTGTCGGAAATTCCACCCCTACAGAAAACCCATAAAAGTAATTTGAAAAAAAATTTGCACAAGTAAGGTCAGAACCTAGGAAAGTAGGGGCAGAACCTACGGAATTCCACCAATGCTCATAATCAAAGGCAGCCTCATGGTTAAAAGCCGAGGATATTTTGATCCCCTCAAAGCCAAAATGGCTTCGTCGCTTACATAGCTAGCTACACAAGGCCAACGTTCCTTTTAGCAAGCAAGCATGGATTACCATGTACTCTCATTGAGTGTATTCTATATATTACATAGCTGCAACAGGGTCGGCCCAGGCACAAGGCCCACAAGGCTTGGGCCTTGGGCATTTCCAAAATGCCCAATTTTTTGGGCACTACTCCAATTTATTTTAGAATTTGAATTGGGTAGGACACTTTTTAGGAAATGTCCAGTCTAAGTTTAAGAAGCAAGACCCAATCTCTAGAGCATTGGTACTGAGGCAGTAGGACTTTTCACTTATAAAAGATTATTTGCCTTCATTGTTTCATTCAACTAGCGATGTGAGACTATAGGTGGGAGGCTTTGTTTTGCAACTTATTTGTCTCACATCGATAGAGCAAAGGCTCAATTGGCAAAGTGCTCACCTATAAAGCCCTCTACTCCGCCTGTTCCACTTGCTCACAGAGTGGTTCCACGTGAAAGCAACATGTGGGCAGCAAGTATTGGAATTACAATTGTTTTGAAGGAAAATTTCAAATTTTGAAACATATATATATATTTATTTTTTTTTTCCGTAAAAATTGTCAAGCGTTGAGGGCATCATTCTTAGAATAGGTCTTGGTACCCAAATACCATGGGCCGGCCCTGGCGGCAATACATCCAAAAACCACTGCCAACACTTATATATTACATAGCTTCAACAATTGGGTCCAGACCAAAAAATATTGACCTCGCGTGACAAATCACAAAAAAAATTCACTTATATTTACCATTTGACCTTGTATATGTAGAGTATATTTATGGGTGTTTCATAGCAAGTAAGGGGTGCCATGGCACCTTCACCTCAATACCAGTGTCCACACCTAGTCAGGGCGACACATTTTCTTGGACCAAAAATCTTCAGTATGACCAAGTATGAACATCTCGCTCTCTATTCTCATGCTCAATCGTAGCTCCCACGAATTCTAGTAGTTCGAGATGTTTTCGATGTGCACTTCAAGTTTATATAAATATTACTATACTGCTAATGAGATTAACCGATCCCAAGTGATTGGACATAAGGCTCGGTTTGATTTGGTATCTTGCTAATGAGATTCTTATTGCATTCTTTGAAACTTTTGGACTATTGATGAAATTTTGCGCAGGAAGTGCCACAATATAAACACAATTCACATTTTCTTGATTCAACATTAGCGGATTCAATAAATTGAACGGTACATAAGTCTCTGTGGTTAGAAAAGGAAAATGCTTAAGACACATGTTCGAAAACAGATCTAGATACAGATGTAATCGAAGCCACCTGACGCTTGTGGGTCTCAGGTACATGTCGTGTACCTCACATGTAATGGACCGCTCTGGATACATTTGCATCTAGATTCCCATGGTATATGATAGACGCATAAATGTTCACATTAATGCCCCATAATTTATCATTGCTAAGTCTATTTATTTTATTACTTGATGTTTTAATGCTTAATTTTTGTGTTGTACGTATTTGGAGGATTTGATAAAGAATATGTAAAATGAAAATATTTAATTGGTGCAAAGCTAGTCCGGAATTGAAGAGTACGAGATTTGACGAGGCAATTAAGCAATAGAAAATTAGAGGCCGGTCCTCCTTTCTAGCCTCAGTATGATCCCAACCCTGAAATTTTTCACCGAAGCTGGATGGCTCGGGTATATTGGGTGATGGACGTTTTTGCCCTTTTTCGGGTTTACTATATATAGGCTTGTTTTCAAATCTAAAAGAATATTGGCCGAGAGAGAAGACGGAGAGAGAGAGAGAGAGCGATTGACGTCTAGCTTGAGCGATTGATGTTCGATTGAGAGGAGGAATTGCGTTGGATTGAGATTCAATGGATCTGTTGAGGTATTTTTGTGTATGTTGTTAGATTTGATTAGTTATTCAGTTGATGTACTTTTCATTTAGCAGTGATGTATGTTGCTTTGTGATTCGTTGTAGCTTTGTGGTGCTTGAGGAGATGCCGGTTGATGGAGTCGAGCAGATGAGGTATTTAATGTCGTTTTTGTTGTTAGATTTGATTATTTCAGTGTTTATGTGATTGTTTTGATATATGAGAACTGTTTTTAGATCTATGAGAACTGGTTCTACGAGAGCTGGTTTCTGAACTATGAGAACTGGTTTCTGAACTATGAGAATTGGTTTTTGATGTGAACTGTCGTTTGTGTATTTTGCATGAGAACTGTTTAAATGTCGTTTATGTTAGATTTTTGATTATTTTACTATTTTATGTGATTATTTTCATATTTTTATTATTTAAATGTCGTTTATGTTGTTAGATTGAGGCCTAGCTTGAACTATTATTGTGTTTGTTGTTAGATTTTGATGTGAACTGTCTTTTCGTGTATTTTGCATGAGAACTGTGTTTATTTGATAAATGAGAACTGTTTTTAGATCTATGAGAACTGGTTTCTGAACTACGAGAGCTGGTTTCTGAACTATGAGAACTGGTTTCTGAACTATAGTTCTCATATGATTTTGATGTGAACTGTCGTTTTGTGTATTTTTTCATGAGAACTGTTTAAATGTCGTTTATGTTGTTAGTTTTTTGATTATTTTACTGTTTTATGTGATTTTTTTTCATATTTTTATTATTTAAATGTCGTTTATGTTGTTAGATTGAGGCCTAGCTTGAACTATCATTGTGTTTGTTGTTAGATTTTGATGTGAACTGTCTTTTCATGTATTTTGCATGAGAACTGTTTATGAGAATTGTGTTTTTTTATATGAGAACTGTGTTTATTTAGGGAAATGGAGAAATCGTTGATCTTGTTTTGTAAATACAATGGATTGTGTGCTGGAATAAAGTTGTCTCGGTCTTCGAGAATCGGGGATTTTATGAAGATATTGTGTGGCAAGTTCAGTGAGTTGAGAAGACACTCATTGCAACTCTTTTATGCTATACGTGATCATCCTAGCACCATGTTATATAATGATGAAGATTTGGAGGTGATGTTTGCTGTAGCTGATAGTATTGGATTGAATTGCATTGAAGTTACAGTTGTAGATAGTCATGGTTTTGATAGTGGTATTAGTGGGTGTGGTGGTGATGTTGGTGCTAATAGTATTGGGTTTTTTGATAGTGGTGGTGTTGTTGGTGCTAGCACTAGTAAGGGCATTTCTTTCAGTGGGCAAGGGTTAATCGTCTATCGGTTGGAATCAATGGGAGATGTAGGTAAAGAGGATGATTTGGGAGCTATGTTTTGTCCGCATCAGCAGCGGCCAAGGTTGTCCGATGCATGGAAAGAGCTTATTAAAAGTGTTGGTCAGTTGTTTGTTGGGGGTTCAGAAGGTTTTCGTGATGCATTGCGGAAATATTCAATTGTTCATTCTTTTGAGTTTGACTTTGTAAAGAATGAAACAGAGAGAGTGACTGCAGTTTGTAAGGTAAAATCTTGCAAGTGGAATATCCATGCTAGACTTGACAAGGTCAGTGGTTGCTTTTACATCAAGAGGTATTATAATGTTCATTCTTGTGGTGTTGTTGGGCATACGACAAAGAACTGTCATGCTAATTCAACTCTGATTAGTCAATTGATAAAGGATGATGTTCGAGACAAGTCAAAGAAACGTCCTGTTGATGTTGTTGATGATTTGAAGGAGTATTATGGGGTGGACGTGTCATATAATCGTGCTTGGTTAGCTGTCCAAAAAGCCAAGTTCAGTGCATTTGGAGATTATTCAGATTCTTTTAATCAACTTCAATGGTATCGTAATGTTGTTTTGAATTCGGATCCTAGAAGTGTTTTTGATGATGAGTGGGATCAAACCACAAATCGGTTTTTGAGGTTGTTTGTAGCGTTTGATGCCTATGTACAAGGATTTAAGCACTGCAGGCCTGTTTTATCCGTTGATGCAACGTTCTTGAAGGCAAGGCATATGGGATGCTTGATGTCTGCTTCAGCTAAAGATGGTAATGCAGGTATGAAATAGATCACATATACAATTCTCATATGACTATAACATACAATTCGCATAGGCTATAATGCACTATGAGAAATATGAGAACTGTTTTCAGAATTATGTGAACTGTTTTCAGAATTATGAGAAATGGTTCCTGAAGTATGAGAACTAGTTTCTGAAGTATGAGAACTGTTTTAGAACTATGAGAACTGGTGTCTGAACTATGATAACTGGTTTCTTATAGTCATATAGGATGCTTGATGTCTGATTGAACTGGTTACTGAATTATTTTTTACTTCTCAGGTCTATTTCCATTGTGCTTTGGTGTGGTTGATTCTGAGAATAATGATAATTGGCTTTGGTTTATGGAGAAGTTGCATGGTATTTTGGATGAAGAGAGAAGGGTTGTTTTTATATCTGACCGTCATAGGGGAATAAAAGAGGGTATTGCTAAGGTGTTTCCTTCAAGCTTTCATGCTTACTGTCTTTATCATTTGAAGGGTAACTTGCGTACTGCTTTGGCGTCCACAAATGTCAAGTATAAAGAGAGTTTGATCAGAGTTTTTTCGAAATGTGCTTATGCTCCCACTGTGGCAAAGTTTAATCAGCATATGGGTAATTTGCTGAAACACGGTGGTGCAGCAGTTGTTCATTTTCTGTCGGAGTTGCCTAATGAGCGCTGGGCGAATGTTTTTTTCCCAGGGCAACGTTATGGAGCAATGTCCTCTAGTCTAGCTGAGTGCTTTAACTCATGGATATTGAAAGAGAGTGAATTGCCTGTGTTGAATATGGTTGATCGTATAAGGAAGAAGATGATGAAATCAATGTGTTTGAGGAGAGAAAGGGCAAGTAAATGGGAGCAGGTGATTTGTCCTTATGGGGAGTCTCGGTTGGAGAATTTATATGATTTAGTTAAAACATGGAAAGTGATTCCTTCAAGTGCTGATATATTTGAAGTTGACACCGATCCGTCTGTACGTGTTGATATTGGGAGGCGTACATGCAGTTGTTG
This sequence comes from Rhododendron griersonianum, assembly GCA_018127125.1. Taxonomy (NCBI): domain Eukaryota; kingdom Viridiplantae; phylum Streptophyta; class Magnoliopsida; order Ericales; family Ericaceae; genus Rhododendron; species Rhododendron griersonianum. The sequence continues at coordinate 37,298,151 of CM030798.1, read as the reverse complement.
TTGGTGGCAGTTGAATGGATTCCCTTGTTGTCACGCTGTCTGTGCTATCAAATATAGTGGTAAGGATTTGAACTTGTATGTGGAGCGTTATTTTCATGTTGAGAGTTATCGTCAGGTGTATTCAAAACCAATTTACCCGGTTGCGTCATTGTTGAAAGGTGATGTGGTTGATTGTGGTACTAGTATTCTGCCACCCTTGTCAAAGAAGCCTCCAGGGAGGCCTAAGAAGAAGAGGATTCGTTCGAATGGGGAGAAGGTCAGAGAAATGAAGTGTGGTAGGTGTGGGAAGATGGGGAATCATAACAAACTTACTTGTAAGGAGGATTTGAGGCCTGGTTTTTAGGTTTTAATAATTGAGTCATACAAAAAACAATGTTATTGGATTTGATCTGTGAAATAATTGTTGAGAATAAGAAAAATTTTGGGATTTTGTTACTAATTCTGTGTTTGATCTAGCACTTTTCATTTTTGGATTTTTGTCACTAATTTCATTTTTTGGACTGTGTAATTTCTATGAGAAGTGTATTTGTTTCTATGAGAAGTGTTTTTTTTTGTCTGCGAACTGTGTTAAGGCATATGATGACTGTGTATTTTCTATGAGAAGTGTGTTTTTTCTATGAGAAGTGTGTATTTTTCTATGGAAGTGTGTATTTTTCTATGAGAAGTGTTTACTTTTGTATGAGAACTGTGTTAAGGCATATCAGGACTGTGTATTTTCTATGAGAAATGTGTATTTTTCTACGAGAAGTGTGTATTTTCCATGATAAGTTAAATTCTAACACAACATGCAGCAGATTAACATACACCAAACCATACTAAAATACACCAAACCATACTAACATAGATGAAATCAACTTTAACATGCAGAAAATCCTAATTATCATCAGAGTCAGATAGGAGTAATTACAGCATCACTAGTTTGACCCAACTACAAACCCTAATTTTCATCAGACTTAGATTCCATAATCATTTGAGGAAGTAGCCAAAAAGGAGCAAAAAATCCCCAAAATGATGATGAACCCCAACTACAAACCCTAACTTTCCAAAAAAGTAGTTGGGGCCACCAAACCCTAACTTCTACTATGCATCTTCGTGCTCCTCTTCCTGTTCTTCTCTGTGAGCATCCATCAATGCCTTGATCTCCATCTTGAGGCGGGTAAGATCTATGCTCTGTATCCTGTGCAGGCGATGCATGCGATCCACTTCAGCTTTGAGAGGAGCCACATGCTCCTCGATGATCTTCTTCACTGCATCCTCCATCGGTGAGATTATCGGAGCGTTGTTCGATGGTGTGTTGGTCGGAGCGTTCTGATTTGTTGCTGCCATAGTAGTTTGCCTCAGAGATTTCTTCTCTCTCTCTCTCTCTGGAAAAGGACAGGTGTGCAGTTGTGTAAAACTCTTCAGGTATTTATTGGAGTGGGATGGCGGTAGTGATACACGTGGTGAGTGGTTTCACATATAAAGAAAGCACCATACTTAAACAAAAAATGAATGAAATGAAATAAAGAAGGGAAAACATCCAGATTTATAAAACACACATCCTAGATGGAATTGATAGATTCAAAAACAAGGAGACGTCATACAAAGAAAGCACCATACTTAAACAAGAAATCTACTAAGAAAGAAAAAAAACAGCCAGATTGTAAAATTAGATCCCTAGTTAGTTGGTGGTTGTCTTCTTGGTCGCACGTTTCTGCTGGATGTGGCTTCTTCTGTTTCCTTTGCCAAAATTTTGGCAAGCTTCCCATCTTTGCAGATCTGCACTTGCTTCTTGAGAAGGTCGATGTTGTCCTGGTTTTCCAAGGATCGGGCTTGGGTTTCATCAAGTTTTTCACGGGTCTCTTTGAGTGATGCATCTACGGCATCTTTGATGAGTCTTGCCAAGTTTTCTGCCATTTTTTAGGAGTTTTTTTTGGTGTAGTTGTGATGAGGGTGGGAAATGAAGAAATAGGAAGAGGAAGAGTGGTATTTATAGGCTGTAGAAAATAGGGTTTCACGTTTAAGATGTAATTTACAAAAATACCCTTTACATTTTTTATGAGAATTGGTTATTTTCTATGAGAACTGTGTTTTTTCTATGTGAATTGCAAATTTTTCTATGAGAATTGTGTTTTTACTCTATGCGAACTGCAAACTGTGGACAATGAAAAATGGAGTTCAGAGAAAGATGATTTCATATCTTCATTAACTTCACATTTTTTATGAGAATTGGTTATTTTCTATGAGAATTGTGAAATTTCTTATGAGAAGTGTGTATGAGAACTGTGTTTTTTCTATGTGAATTGCAAATTTTTCTATGAGAACTGTGTTTTTCCTCTATGCGAACTGCAAACAATGAAAAATGGAGTTCAGAGAAAGATGATTTCATATCTTCATTAACTTCTAAACTAAACAACTCATTAACCACTATACAAGTTATGAACAACACCTCCACCATGTCATTACCCATCTGCACTACTTTCACATCCAAAACTAGTCCACATCCAAAACTAATATTTTTGCAGTCTGAGATTGTATATCTTCATTAACCACTAAACTAAACAACTCATTAACCACTATACAACTCTTGAACAACACCACTACCAACTTTGATGAGTAAGTTGAATCTATGCCTGTTTTTTCTTCTCTTGAAGAAGCTCCTGGTCGTCATAAAAATTTTGCAGTCTGAGATTTTCCATCCTGTTATGATAGATCTCTAGAGTCCATGATCTATTCAGGTCACTGACAAATGCTTCCACAATATCAGCTCTCATTTGAAGGCATTGTTGCTTTGTTAGGTCGCTTTGAATTGGTTGTTTCATTAGCTTTTGGCGAATGATGTAGGCAACAACAACTGCACAATCAACCCTGTGAATACAAGACTAATGTTAGGGACTGATATAAGATGAGTTTTGGAAGTTGAAAGGATACTTACGAGCCTGGTTCTTGTTGTGGTGCATTGTTGAAGAGCTTTGCAGAGGTTTTAATCTTCTTATTGCTGTGTTGGTTGATGTAGTTCGTGACATTATTTCTCTGTTACAGAATATGATCATGGATACATTAACGATACACACTTCACATAGTCTATTCATGTAGACTACAATACACAGTTGAAAGAGTTCATACCAGAGTGGCAGTTGCTTCACAGTATTTATCTCTTCTCCCTTGTCTGCAGATGGAGTTGTAGAACCTCCATTCTTGGTCAATGGTGTCTAGCTCAAGTAAAGTATAATGGTTTGAACCATTTATTGGGATAAGGATTGTTCTGGTTTTCAAAATCTTTAAGCTGATGGCATCAAGTGCTCTTTTAGCTGAGTTTTGATCACCTCCAAGGAAGGTCTATTTGGTAAGAAGATAATTAGTCAACTTCTTTAACTGTGAGTGTATGCTACATGAATTGTGAGAGAGTGCTTCCTTTTCTTACTGATGAAAAGCTGTTGAAGACATACGGCATATCTTATTGGGAATCTTCTATTCCCAATGAAAAGGATGGTCCAGATGTTGGTGGTAGTAGTGTTGTAGTCAGCAAGTGGACATAGGCATCTATTGGCTGTATCAGAATGTAAAAAGAATTTGTTTATCACGTACAGTTCTGATAAAAAAAACACAGTTCTCATACAAAAGCACAGTTCTCATATACACTTCTCATAAAATACAGAAAGAGAGTTGCTTGTTTTTTTTTTGTGTTACCTGACCTGTTAATTCTCGATCACATAGCAGAAACCTCACATCTTCTTGATATATGCGCAGGTTAGGGTCTTCACAATCCCATACGTGTGTACTGCATGATATACATAACATTAGGTAATCTGAAATGATTTAATGACAGTAAATTGTTGGGTTTTGCATTTTTACCATCCCTCCTCGAGTTCCCAAAATTTTCTGATTGTTTCTTAGCATTGGTCAGGTAGCAAGGCAAGGACAATGCCTGCCTTATTTTCTAGGGGAGCAATCTTGTTATCAAGTTTCTTGATTTCTGCTTGTGGCTCGTCAGTTTCGTCAAGGACAATTGGTTCTTTTTTGCGACCATCCTTTGTGATTGAACCGTAGTAATAGTTTTCATCTTTGTTTTGCTTTCGTGGTCTTTGTTTTGCATTGCCATCTTTGTTGTCTCCTTCAGACTTTTTCTCGGCAGGAGCGTATAGTTGTGTAACTTCATGCACCACTTGCTCAATCTTCTGATCAGTGTACGTTTGTGTGATGTTATGTATTGCTTCCTCACTTCTTTGTGTGAGCAGAGAGGAATCAGTCTCGACAGCTGGTAAATGCTTTTGAGGTTCTTTGGTATGTCGCGGTTGGATGGAAAGATTGCTGGTGAGGGAAAGCTTGTTGGTTAGGCTGCGTATTTCTGCATCTTTTTGAACAATATAGCCTTTTGCCTTTGTTCGGTTGTGTTCAAATACTTTTGCAGCTGGCCCTTCTCAGTTGTTAGGGATTCAATTTGCATTGTAAGTGCCTTTTTGATGTTGTTGGACATAGCATCCATATTCTGTAGCGTTTCTTTCAGTGAATCCCTTTCTTTTCCCATTTCCAGCAGCTGATTTTCCATTTCATCCCTGTCCTTTTTCAAAACGTTGGACTAAGTATCCATCTTCTGCAGCTTTTCTTCTAGTGAATCTCTTTCTTTTTCCATTTCCAACAGCTGATTTTTCATTGCATTGCTGTCCTTTTCCAAGTCTGCAGTCTTCTCTATAAGGACCTTGTGTTGTTCTTGGGTCTGCAACATTGTGTTGGACATAGTAACCATCTTCTGTAGCTTTTCTTTCAGTGCATCCCGTTCTTTTTCCATTTCCTCCAGTTGATTTTTTATTGCATCCTTGTCCTTTTGAAGTCTGTGGTTTTGTTGTTCAAGTATTTGTTTTTGATTCTGAAGATATTGGACTTGTTGCTGGAGATCCTTGATGATAACTTGATCATTGTCCTCCAATAAGCTGTCACAGAATTTACCCATCTGGCTGTGCTCTTTAATTACGCCTTGACTGAAATTAATGGAGTCCAGAGGTTGGTAGGTACTTGGAACCATAGTCTCGCCTGATTGTGATTGTGAGAACACTGCTTGTTGTTGCTGAGGAGATGATGTTGACACAAGAGGAGATGTTTGCTGTTTTTCAATTAAGTGTATCTCATCAAGTCGTTGTACTGCCGGACTTTGAGGAGATTGTGTATGCTGCATCATCTGTGATATAGTTTCCCTGTCATTGTCATCTACAACTTCTGGGTGTGCCATGCTGTAGACTTGAGCCTCTTGACATGTTTCTTGAAGTTCCTCCTCATATACCTGAAAGATGTGAACTCACAATCAGAATTGTGTCTTTTTATTGAGAACTGTGCATGAGAAGTGTGTATTTTTCTGTATGATAACTGTGTTTTTCATATGATAACCGTGTATTTTTCTATGAGCACTGTGTATGAGAAGTGTGTTTTTTTGTATGAGAAGTGTATTTTTGCTATTAGAAGTGTGTATTTTTTGTATGAGAACTGTGTTTTTACTATGAGAAGTGTGTATTTTTCCTATGAGAAGTGTGTATTTTCGTGTCCAAGTTAAGCAATTTGATTAGTGTATATACCATAATGTTGACATTGCTCAAATCAGCAAAATCATCAAAAAAAAATTCAAGTCTGAGGTGTTCCAGTTTAGTAGCCTTGGAATTGCTTCATTTTTTGGTCATGGAATCAAATCCGTGTGTTTGCAAATCCAGTACTGCAAAAACAGGAAAAAGGAAATTATTAGAATAAAAGAAAATTATTAGAATACCCAAAAACACATCTCATAGCAAAATAGATTTAACTTACCATCAATGCCACCACACATCCTGTTGCATCTCTTGGTTTGTCATGGAACTTGTGCATTGATGTATTCAATGTTTCTGCAATGGATTGTGCCCAGTCGTAGTCTTTTATTTCTTCCATTTTTTCCGTGCAATGCACATATGTCCATGCAATGGTGACTCCTGATGTGGAGAAGAACAACGTCAGGCAAATGAACATGCATACGAGGCGGACTACATCTCAGATGTCTTCATCAGTTATGGATGTCACGCCCTCGATTTTCAACATAAATAAAATAGCTTTTCATAAATAAAACTCCTCACATTAGCATACATAATACCCCAAAAGAGTTCACCATATCCTGGTCATTAAATTACAAGTCCAACTCCAAGAGTTTGAATATATTACATCATTAAAAGAAATAGAGTTAAAGTTCTATTACATTCCCAAATCATGTTTTACCAAAATATCCACGAGTCTCCTTTACCACTTCTTCCGAAAATATGCACTAGAATGCATGCAGTTCACTCCATGCTACCGCTCCGGGTTCACACCTAAAAATGATAGGTTGAGCTACACTAGCCCAGTAGAGAAATCTACACAACCATTATATGCAAATGGGATGACAAGTAGAATGAATAACAGGAATAAGGAACGGTATCTCAAGGGAGAAACAAAAACACGACTAGTAATTATCCCAACGTCGATGACGTAATTGAAGTACCATGACTACACATCAAGACTCTAGTTTAACCACGAGAACTTACTATCTATACGATTCTCTCATGACTGCCACTGTCTCTCATCTTATTTCAAATTACCAATCTGATTTCTTAACTTATGAAACCATCATAATCAAAGAATCGCAAAGCCAATATCTCTCACATCAATCACACTTTCACAATGATACCCCTTTTTCATTCACATCGTATCACAATTCCTTTATCATTCTGTGCCATGAGCCGAAAGCTCCTGCCGGGCCATTTAAGGGATCCCGATACCCCTACTAGTACCTCCCTCACTGATGGAGCTAATTCAAATCACATATCATAGGTCACCATACCACAATTCCTCCGATACACTTTTCAATTTCGTCATTCATCTCAATCACATATGATGAACTCACAATAAAGACTTATTCACGTAGGAGTGGTACGGATAAATTCCACTTCAGTCAACTTGCTATCGTTACGCCATTAGTTTCTCATATCACCATTTAAGCTTGTTCGTACTATACATTAAAGGACACTTAGTCACAACGATTCATAGATTTCATTCTAGCAACCCTTAAGCTGTACAAGATACGAAAGAGATTTACCACACATCAATCGTAAGGGAAATGTCTCACGTACTTACTCCTAGCATTGTTTGATTTAGCAAAGTGTCCAACGTGTTCGCCTTTCACATCGCATGGTCAGCATACACAACCTTAGCCCACCTATATTCATTATGTTCTCTAAAATCTCATTTCGGTGTCAAAAGACTCATACGGAACCCAACGACCACTGCAAACCCTAGTATACCACTAGCCTCGTTATACCATTCAATTAGCTACTCAAGAGAACCTAGGAACATCTGTGTCTCCCCCAAACGATCCTAGGGGAAAAGGATTTCCCAACATATACGAACTTATCTATCTTATTTTGGCTACCAAACCTTAACGGTTAAGAATTGGGAGATGAGACCACCACCATTGGAAAGTAGACCTCCGGTACATGAATTTCGACATAAAATTTGCCCAAAACCGAGTTCGGATGAAAAAGTTATGCTCGATCGAAGTTTTTCCAAAAATGCTGATTTTTCAATGTCTACCGGTAGACATTAATCTCTACCGGTAGAAGACCAAAATTTCACAAACAATGACAGATTTTTGAATACCTACCGGTAGAGATTAATCTCCTACCGGTAGAAGACCAAAATTCCACAAAAGTGACACTACTGGACAGCGTTTCTACCGGTAGATTCCAAACTTCTACCGGTAGGACTTAGTTTTTCAGTGCACGACTTTCAGATCTCACCAGAACATTTCTAACCACGAAACCAACGATCTAGGGTACGATTCAAACACCAAATCAACTCATAAACATATATTAGAAGTGAGAAATCCCTACCGAATGGGTTTTGAGCAAAACCCCCAACTCCCAAGCAAGCCCTAGCTCCGAAAACCTTGAATCAACCGAATACTCCTCTTCGAGCTAAACCCAACGAAATACGAGCTCAATGTCGCGTGTGGAAGGTGGAATGAAGGTTAATCTTCATGGGTTGTGAGAGTGAGAGAGAGAGCCGGACGGGAGAGAGAGAGCCGAGAGAGAGACGTGAGTTGAGAGGATGAGAGAATATGATTCTCTACACCACACACACACACCTATATATATCCATGCACTTGTAATTCACACTTGCACCCCTCCACTCACAATTTTACCACAATAACCCCAAGTCACATATCCACATTATTGTTATTATTCACATAATTTGCAACTCAAGCTTTTATCAAGCATCGAAATTATTAAAATTTAATACGGGTCTCTACATTCTACCCTCCTTAAAGAAATTTCGTCCCGAAATTTGCATAGAATAGACGAAGGAACACCATCAATGAATTTCTAATCCCAAGGGCCGTGTCCACCACATAAGGCTTCGTATCCACTAACCTCCGTGTCCAAAATGCAAGAAAACTCTATAATGCCACAACTAACTAGCTTAGCTTCTTACCAAACAATCGCCAAGTTCCCATGTTCATACATGTCAAATCACAAAGTTATCGTATTCGTATAAATCATAATCATGTTACCAATTAATTCCAGTCTCACAAATCGCATCCATTCTCATTACTTCCGACTAACCAATTTCGGTTCCATGGACCGTGTCCAAACACAATGGAGAATTTCATGACGTCGTAATTCAACAACCTTGTCAGCAAAACATAATCAACAAGTTCTAAGATTTACTCATTCATCCCAGAATTTACTAGATCTTCACGTACGCTTACAGGGAAATCAACTTTCATGCATTTCTTTTTCACCTCAATTCTTTACTTCCCGACTTACTCACATTATCAAGATTCACACCAGTAGAGCTCTAATAGTTCTTAATTCTAACTCAAGATAAACTCCCTCAAAAACAAACGCCGAGCAAATGTTAATGTGCCCGATACTATGAAGTTTAAACTAAACAATGATCATGAATTTCCAACTTACATTTTCCAAAGCAAAGGTGAAGTGTTTGTTTGGACAAAAATTTTGCCCCCTTGAAAGCTCTCGTTCGAGTAGTTGCAAAACTATTGAAACATACCCATGTGTGGCAAAATTCTATAGAACTTGAAAGGAAATGTTCATTTTAGAAAGACATTATTAACAATCAATTACGAACACCTCACCTGATCATTTGAAAATAATGACAATTTTGACAACATAGAAATGAACTATGATGTAGTCGACTCCAAGTCTGTACTGTTATCATTTTTGAAAATGAACTATGCAAAGGTTCAATATTCACAAAACATTTTCCCTTTTAGAAAATTTTTGAGTTCAAAGTATGTACCTCCGTAAGTGTAACAACTTTCTAAAACAAAATTCACCACTCCACACATTTTACTATACTTACGCGACGCCCCAAGTAAAGGACTCAATTCATGTTAGGCATATTTCTACAACGTCCAACTACTCTCGCTTATTCAATAACTTCACGAAGGATTAACCAAACTAGCAGTGGTCTCAACGAAACCATAATATAGAAATTGAAAGACATCCAAAACTATAATCCATTCGTAAGCTACGACAAATAAGTAGTTGAGACAGGGATTCCAATTATCACATAATGTTACATCTAACTAAGAGGTCCAATTGCCCACACAAACACCTTCAATCAATTATCTATTTAACATGTAGCAAGTACCCACACACACATCATCATCTATCTAGTATTGCGTTCTAAAAGCAAATTCCACACGCTAAGATTACATCACAGGTCAAGCATGTAGATCGAAACTAAACAACTACCAATTTCACACACAGATACCATAATAGACCAATCAGCTACAAACTCACTGTACGAATTAATGGCTTACGCAACACCGAACACATTTACACATCAACGGGCTCACTCAGTACCCAATGCAACCACGGGCTCACACAGTGCCCAATACAACAACAGGTTCACACAGTACCCAATACAACACGGGCTCACACAGTACCCAACACACTACGGGCTCACACAGTGCCCTATACACTACGGACTCACACAGTGCCTAATTCGACAACAGGCTCACACAGTGCCCAAAATACCACAGGCTCACACAGTGCCCAATTTGACAATAGGCTCACACAGTGCCCAAAATACCACAGGCTCACACAGTGCCCAATTTGACAATAGGCTCACACAGTGCCCAAAATACCACAGGCTCACACAGTGCCCAATTCGACAACAGGCTCACGCAGTGCCCAAAATACCACAGGCTCACACAGTGCCCAATTTTGACAACAGACTCACACAGTGCCCAATTTCATCACGGGTTCACACAGTACCCCATACAATCACGGGCTCACACAGTGCCCTGTACTTCATAACTCACAATTTCGAAAATTCAACAGTAATCAAGTTCGTTGCAATCTCGTAAGGTTTTACACGATTTCTATCCATTTTATCAACCTAGAATACTCTCATTCAGCTACTTTAGTCAGCACATTTATGTAGGTCTCTATCAAACAATATCACATAGATCACTCCACAGTGTTAATCGATACTAATATGGACCACAGACTTTCATTATAGCAGTTATTCAACAATCAAGCATCTCAAATATGTATACGTAATAGCAACTCAAACATGTAAGTTCACGCTACCTCGCAATTCGGTATGAGATGTATGACCCGACTCCATAGATCTCTACACGCTCCCTCTGCTTGTCGGTTGTGGACAATTTACCGCTAAGTGCCCCGGATGACGACACCGATAGCAAACCCGAGGTGGCCTCTGACCATGATTCCCTCTCCTGAGGACAGTCTACTGCACGATGGCCTGACTGACGGCACCGATAACACACAATCGTTGACCCCGACGAAACTCCTGACGTTCTGGTAAGATTAGGTGGTTCTAAACTATGCTGTCCCGAGGTGGACCGAAACTGTTCTCTCTGTCTTTTCCTCCCTTGGCTTCCAGATGCCTCTATAGATACACTCTTGTCAACGGTCTGTTGTCTCTGTCCCCGTACTTTCACTTCCCCTGGTGTTTCCTCCGTATACTCAATACTTCTAGCACACTCGACAATATCAAAAAACTTTCCAATTCGTTGACCTACCACAAACTTCCTGATAGACGGGTCTAACGCCTTCTCAAAACGCCTACACTTCATTTCCTTTAACGCCACTAATTCTGGTGCAAAACGTGATAAAGATTGAAATTTTATAGCGTAATCAGAGACGGTCATATTTCCTTGTTCTAACTTCTCGAACTGTCCTCTAAGTTTCTCACGATACGTATCTGGAAAATATTGATTCTCGAAGAGTTCTTCAAACTCAACCCAAGTCAGGTTTTCTACATTTGGTTCATTTGTTTGATTAATCGCCCTTGCCATTCTCCTAGCATCTCTTCCTGCTCCTAAAACTGATTCCCACCACTCATTCGCCTCACCGACAAGTTGACAAGCAACTATACTCACTCGCAGGTCGTCCTCCGTAATCTTAAGTGCATTGAAGATCTTACGAATTAGTGCAAGCCAATGGTCAGCCACAAGAGGATCACTACTCTCCCCATCGAACTGAGGTGGATTCCTACGGCTAAACTCTCGCATGGCTATCATGGCTCGACTGTCCACATTATCCCTAGGAGGTGGTTGCAAAAGATTTGTTGCCGCAAGTGCCGCTACAATTTCCCTAGCAAGTTGATTCTGCCCTGCCCCCATTCTCGGATTCCCAATCCTACCCTGTCTATTCTCAGGTCTCGGAGGCATCTCACTACAAAGAAACAATGAAAAGATCATCAAAAGCGATACACTACAAATCTCCAACTCCACCAATCCCGTCTAATAACTCTAAGCCAACCTATAACAACATAAATACAATGCCACATAGATGAATGAATGCCACTCACACAGGTATGCACGAGCTTCGTTAAAATGCAATGATTTTGAACCCATGAGACTAAAAGTCTCCCCACGATCTCGAGGTATTCTAAACTCACGCTCTGATACCAAGTTGTCACGCCCTCGATTTTCAACATAAATAAAATAGCTTTTCATAAATAAAACTCCTCACATTAGCATACATAATACCCCAAAAGAGTTCACCATGTCCTGGTCATTAAATTACAAGTCCAACTCCAAGAGTTTGAATATATTACATCATTAAAAGAAATAGAGTTAAAGTTCTATTACATTCCCAAATCATGTTTTACCAAAATATCCACGAGTCTCCTTTACCACTTCTTCCGAAAATATGCACTAGAATGCATGCAGTTCACTCCATGCTACCGCTCCGGGTTCACACCTAAAAATGATAGGTTGAGCTACACTAGCCCAGTAGAGAAATCTACACAACCATTATATGCAAATGGGATGACAAGTAGAATGAATAACAGGAATAAGGAACGGTATCTCAAGGGAGAAACAAAAACACGACTAGTAATTATCCCAACGTCGATGACGTAATTGAAGTACCATGACTACACATCAAGACTCTAGTTTAACCACGAGAACTTACTATCTATACGATTCTCTCATGACTGCCACTGTCTCTCATCTTATTTCAAATTACCAATCTGATTTCTTAACTTATGAAACCATCATAATCAAAGAATCGCAAAGCCAATATCTCTCACATCAATCACACTTTCACAATGATACCCCTTTTTCATTCACATCGTATCACAATTCCTTTATCGTTCTGTGCCATGAGCCGAAAGCTCCTGCCGGGCCATTTAAGGGATCCCGATACCCCTACTAGTACCTCCCTCACTGATGGAGCTAATTCAAATCACATATCATAGGTCACCATACCACAATTCCTCCGATACACTTTACAATTTCGTCATTCATCTCAATCACATATGATGAACTCACAATAAAGACTTATTCACGTAGGAGTGGTACGGATAAATTCCACTTCAGTCAACTTGCTATCGTTACGTCATTAGTTTCTCATATCACCATTTAAGCTTGTTCGTACTATACATTAAAGGACGCTTAGTCACAACGATTCATAGATTTCATTCTAGCAACCCTTAAGCTGTACAAGATACGAAAGAGATGTACCACACATCAATCGTAAGGGAAATGTCTCACGTACTTACTCCTAGCATTGTTTGATTTAGCAAAATGTCCAACGTGTTCGCCTTTCACATCGCATGGTCAGCATACACAACCTTAGCCCACCTATATTCATTATGTTCTCTAAAATCTCATTTCGGTGTCAAAAGTCTCATACGGAACCCAACGACCACTACAAACCCTAGTATACCACTAGCCTCATTATACCATTCAATTAGCTACTCAAGAGAACCTAGGAACATCCGTGTCTACCCCAAACAATCCTAGGGAAAAAGGATTTCCCAACATATACGAACTTATCTATCTTATTTTGGCTACCAAACCTTAACGGTTAAGAATGGGGAGATGAGACCACCACCATTGGAAAGTAGACCTCCGGTACATGAATTTCGATATAAAATTTGCCCAAAATCGAGTTCGGATGAAAAAGTTATGCTCGATCGAAGTTTTTCCAAAAATGCTAATTTTTCAATGTCTACCGGTAGACATTAATCTCTACCGGTAGAAGACCAAAATTTCACAAACAATGACAGATTTTTGAATACCTACCGGTAGAGATTAATCTCCTACCGGTAGAAGACCAAAATTCCACAAAAGTGACACTACTGGACAGCGTTTCTACCGGTAGATTCCAAACTTCTACCGGTAGGACTTAGTTTTTCAGTGCACGACTTTCAGATCTCACCAGAACTGTAGAGACCCGTAATAAATTCTTTTAAATTCTAAATGTTTTCACTTGAGAAATAATGGAAAGGAGAAGAAATATTGATTTTATGTGATTTGAGGCCTAAGTGTTGGAATTGATTGTGGAAGGGGTGTAAGTGTAATAAGTGGAATTTTGAGTATAAATAGGAGAGTGAGGGAGTAGGAGATTATTTTCACCCCACTCCCCCACCGGCTCACTCTCTCCCTCTCACGGTCTCTCTCTCTCTCTTGCTCTCTCTTCAAATTCCACCCAAAGCCCACCAAATTAACCTCCAATCTTGCAACTCTACGCGTATTGTGGTCCGTATCCCACCGGTTGGAGCTCGGTGGAGTCGTCTTGCTCTCGGTTTCGATTCTTGGAGGGCTAGGGCTCGAATCTTCTTGGGTCTCGTGTCTCGGCTTCGAGGTAGGGATTCTACCTCTCAATACATGTATTAGACGTGCTTCTATCCTTGAATTCATGCTTGTAGTTGTTGTAGTTGTTGATGGCATTGAAACCCAGAAAATCTGCTGTTTATCTGCTCGAAACCACTCCGTATCGATACGGGGTTCTTGCCGTATCGATACCCCATTAACACAGAATGGACTTTGCTGATAAGCATCCTGTATCGATACAGCCATTTTGGCCGTATCGATACCAGTTGCTTATGGGCAGTTTTCACTGCTTTGTTCCAAACTTCATCGTTTTGAACCCCGTTCACTTCTAACTTGTTCTAAACACTTCCAAATCACCTTATAACATGATTAATCGTATCCGTTGAGTTCGAGAGATATCTATGCTCCTTTTGTTCTTGTTCGGTGAACCTTGCTCAAGTTCCTCATGTTACTATAGAAACGGGAAGACACGATATGAGAATTTGTGATACGTGAAATCTTGTTGACACAACGCGCGAACACTCAGGGCCCATCGACGGGTGGGTGCCTGGCAGGGGATATCAGGGTCCCATAAATAGCCTGGCAGGAGCTAATGCTCATATAGATTATTCAAGACCCAACCTACACGGTGGGTGCTTGGCAGGGGATATCGGGGTCCCATGAACAGCCCGGCAGGAGCTTTGGCTCACGACACATAGTGCGATACGGTTTGGACACGTGGGATATGAAAATGGTTTAAAGTTGAGATGTATATTTAAACTCATGGCTCGTTTGTCGGATTGTTGAACCTTATCGATTGCCTATTGCTTGAGCTACCATTGGACGTGTCGTATCCTCATTCTCGCATTTCTATTGCATATATCGTCTGTGTAGAATTTCTACTGGGCTAGTGTAGCTCAAGCCTTATTTCTTTTCAGGTACTAACTCTGGATCATGACTGGAGTGCTTGGATTGTGGACACGATATTTTGAAAGCTAACACAGTAGAGTTACTTAGGCATCTTTGTAAATTTCTTTTGAAGATGTATTTGTAACTAAATTAATGGTTTATTTGATGATGCGACGTCTGTAAACTCTGAAACCTCCGGGTTATTGACGTAAGATCGGATTTGGGGCCGTTGTGCCAAAGATGTCATATTTTGAACTTGTGGACTTGAAGTATGGTTATGGGAAATTAATGATCTTTTGGGTATCGTATGGACCGTTGAGAGGTATTTTCTTACGTAATTCCTTTATAATTTATGTTGAAAATCGAGGACGTGACAACTTGGTATCAGAGCATAGGTTTAGAACACCTAGTGACCGTGGGGAGGCGTTTCGCCTCATGGGTTCAAAATGTCGCGCCCTCTGACATAATTTGTGCATGCTTGTGTGACTAACACTCATGTGGCTACGTGGCATTGTACCTTTTGTTATCGTAGAGTGGTGTGGAGTTGTTTACCCGTGTTGGAGTGTTAGGGCTTTGATCCCTTAGCCGTACTGTTGTGGTT
This sequence comes from Rhododendron griersonianum, assembly GCA_018127125.1. Lineage (NCBI taxonomy): Eukaryota > Viridiplantae > Streptophyta > Magnoliopsida > Ericales > Ericaceae > Rhododendron > Rhododendron griersonianum. The sequence continues at coordinate 37,282,573 of CM030798.1, read as the reverse complement.
AATAGTCTTTCTTTCTTATATCCTTGTAGTAAGATGCCTCCGAAGACGCGCGGTAAGCGGAGCGGGGTTGGAAACCGGGGTGGTCGAGGCCGTGGCCGTGGCCGTGGGATACCTCCTGAGGATGAGGTTAGTCAGCATGGGGAGAACCCTGGTGGGAATCCGGGGGCTGGGGCCGGTCGAGGTGCAGGTGTGCCTCTGAATCAGAATCAATTCGCTAGGGATCTTGTCGCAGCACTTACGGCTGCAAACCTTCTGAACCAAGCTCCGAGAGAGAATGCAGAGGATCGAGCCATGGTGGCAATGCGAGAGTTTAGTCGTAGGAATCCTCCGGTGTTCGATGGGATTAGTACCGACCCTTTGGTAGCTGATCATTGGTTGACTCAGATTCGCAAGCTCTTTCGAGCTCTAAATATTACCGAGGACAACATTCGAGTGGGTATCGTGGCCGTCCAGCTAGTTGGTGAGGCTGGCGAGTGGTGGGAATCTGTTCTAGAGATTAGGAAGGATGCTAGGAGGGCGGCAAGGACCGCAGCTCAAGTGAACGAACCGGATGTGGAGGATTTAACATGGGCTGAGTTTGAAGCGCTCTTTGAGGAGCAGTACTTTCCTGAGACCTCTCGTGATACCTTGAGGGAGCAATTTGAGAAATTGGAGCAAGGTAATATGACCATTTCGGAGTATGTGCAGAAGTTTCAAACATTGTCTCGTTTTGCTCCGGAGTTGGTGGCAACGGAGGAAAGGAGGTGCCGACGGTTTGAGAGGGGTTTGCATAGCACTGTGAAGAGGTTGGTAGCAGTCCAACGTAGGACCAAGTTTTCTGAGGTTATAGAGTGCGCTAGAAGCATCGAGATACCGAAGGAGGCGCAACGAAATAGGGGAGTTTGGGAACCGAGGCAAACAAATGTGGGCGTAAGTTCATCGTCGGGGAGTTTTGGGAGTCAAGGGCGGAAAAGGCCGAGGGAACCATCTCAGACACCGCAGGGTAACCCATCGGGCTTTAGGCCACCATCTTCAGGGACTCGGGGAGCGTTAACTAGGCCTCCACCTGTATGCTATAAGTGCAATCAACCGGGACACGTGCGTGCTCAATGTCCACATCTTGAGAAGGCTTGCTATACTTGTGGGAAGATGGATCATCTTGCGAGGAATTGTCTTCAGGGTTCGGGAGTGCGTAGTGAATCGGGATCCGTGCAGCAGTCGGGAACGGGGCGCAGTGTGGGCCAACAGTTTCGGGGTACTCAGAGGCAGCAGCAGCCTCACTTTCGCCAGACTACGTCGGCTCAGAGTTCCGGGGTTGATAAAGGGGCGAGTTCTTCCGCGCCTGCTCAGAGTATGGGTCAGGGTACCCAGGGGCGAGTCTACAACATCACTACTGCCATTCCAACCACCACTTCTCAGGCTCCAGAGACTCCTGTTGTGAGGGGTACATTCCTTTTATTCAACTCCTTTGCTAGAGTTCTCTTTGATTCTGGAGCATCACATTCATTCATTGCTGCATCATTTGTGTGTACTTTGGAATTGGAAATGGAGAGTCTTAGTCCTCCCTTGTTCGTTGAAACACCTCTAGGGGGGTAGGACACCGCTTGATCGTATCTGTCGGGATTGTGAGTTGATTATCCGTGACCGTCGTTTTGTATTCGATTTCATAGTTCTGGGGATGTCAGGGTTTGATTTGATTTTAGGAATGGATTGGCTGTCCACCTTTCACGCTACCATCGACTGCTTTAAGCGTAGGGTTCGTATTTGTCCTCCTGAGGGTCCTTGTTTCGAATTCTTTGGGGAGCGTCGAGAACCGTTGGAGCCGTATCTGTGTGGGCCTCGAGAGCACGATTCTATTTATTCCTTGTTGGCTAGCTTGACGTTAGATGAGGATGTCACCTTGCGTGGGGAATTACCCTTAGTGGTTCGTGACTTTCCGGATGTATTCCCAGAAGAGTTACCCGGTTTGCCTCCTGAGAGAGAGGTAGAGTTCACCATTGAGTTACTTCCCGGTACCGCACCTATTTCCGTACCACCGTATCGTTTTGCCCCCGCCGAATTGAGAGAGTTGAAAACTCAGCTGCAAGAATTGGAGAGCTTAGGGTTTATTCGTCCGAGTACGTCGCCATGGGGAGCACCGGCACTTTTCGCACAGAAGAAGGATGGTTCACTCCGCCTATGTATCGATTATCGTAAACTAAACCGAGTCACTATTAAGAACAAGTATCCTATGCCTAGAATCGATGATTTGTTTGATCAACTTCGAGGTGCCACTTGTTTCTCCAAAATCGATTTGAGGTCCGGTTATCACCAGTTGAGAGTTCGAAGGGAAGACATTCCAAAAACCGCATTTCGTACTCGTTATGGCCATTACGAATTCGTTGTTATGCCTTTTGGGTTGACGAACGCTCCAGCTACTTTCATGGACTTAATGAATCGAATCTTTCGTGCGTATCTTGATCGTTTTGTGGTCGTGTTCGTTGACGATATCCTTATCTATTCACCAACGGAGGAGGAACATCAATCCCACCTTGCCATTGTTCTAGAACTCTTGAGAGAACACCAATTGTATGCCAAGCTTAGTAAGTGCGAGTTTTGGATGTCTGAGGTTAAATTCTTGGGTCATGTGGTTTCGAAGGGTGGCGTGTCCGTTGATCCGGGAAAGATAGAGTCTATCATGAATTGGCAGCGACCGAAGAACGTGTTTGAGATTCGAAGTCTTTTCTGACCATAAGAGCTTGAAATACTTGTTTTCCCAAAAGGAACTCAACCTTCGTCAACGTCGTTGGATGGAGCATTTGGAGGATTACGACTTTGAGTTACAATACCACCCGGGAAAAGCGAACGTTGTAGCGGATGCATTAAGTAGAAAACCAACACACCTTGCGAGTCTAGCTATTTATGAGTGGAAGATGGTGAACGATTTGGGCTTCTGTGCTTCGCATTTCGAGGAGGTTCGGGAAGGGGTAACGTTATGTAATTTGACGGTGCAATCGACCTTAACGACCCGAGTGATTGAGGCTCAACAACACGATGAAGAAGCGGAGGAATTTCGTGCTAGATTCCTTAGTGGAAATGCTCAAGAGGGGTGGATGATACACGCCGATAGAAGCCTACGTTATCAAGGAAAGTTGTTCGTACCCGTTTCGTGTCGGGAGGAAATCTTGCGAGAATTCCATCATTCTCCTTTAGCCGTTCATCCGGGAGGGACGAAAATGTACCATGATCTACGTAGACAATTTTGGTGGTCCGGAATGAAAAGGGACGTTGTGAATTTTGTGTCCAAGTGTCTTACGTGCCAACAAGTGAAAGCCGAACATCAACGACCCGCGGGGGAGTTACAACCGTTGCCTGTGGCCGAGTGGAAGTGGGAGAACGTGACCATGGATTTCGTTACGGGTTTACCGAGGTCGCAAAGGGACATGACGCTATTTGGGTGATCGTGGATCGTTTGACCAAAACCGCTCACTTCTTGCCTATTCGTGTTACCGATTCCGTAGAAACCTTGAGTCGTTTATACATTCGGGAGATTGTTCGACTTCACGGGATTCCCGTATCCATCGTATCCGATCGTGATCCGAGGTTCACTGCACGTTTTTGGCAAAGTTTGCAAGCCGCTTTAGGCACCAACCTTTTGTTCAGCACCGCTTATCATCCTCAAACCGATGGACAATCCGAGAGAACGATCCAGATTCTAGAAGATATGCTTCGGGCTTGCGTGATGGATTTCCGGGGTAGTTGGGAAGATCATTTACCATTGGTAGAATTCGCGTACAACAATAGCTATCAGTCGAGTATCGAAATGGCACCGTATGAGGCTTTATATGGAAGACCGTGTCGATCGCCGGTATGTTGGACCGAGTTGGGAGAAGCTACGCTAGTGGGGCCGGAAATGATCACAGAGACCTCCGAGAGTATGAAAGTTATTCGCCAACGTCTCAAAGAAGCTCAAAATAGAACGACCGAACAAGTTAAGGTAATTCGCCAAAGATTATTGACCGCGCAAAGTAGGCAAAAGAGTTATGCCGATCGTCGTTGTCGCCCGTTGTCTTTTGAAGAAGGGGACCACGTATTCCTTAAGGTATCGCCTCGTAGGGGGTTATCACGTTTTGGGAAGAAAGGGAAGCTATCGCCGCGTTATATCGGGCCGTTTGACATCATTGAGAAAATTGGGGAGGTTGCGTACCGTTTGGCCTTGCCACCGAAACTATCGGGTATCCACGATGTGTTTCATGTATCTATGTTAAGAAAGTATGAACCGGATCCGTCGCACGTGCTAGAATGGCCCGAACTTGAATTGGAAGCCGATGCATCTTATGGGGAAGAACCGATTCGTATCCTAGATTCGCGTGATCAAGTTTTAAGGGGTAAGACGATACCGTTAGTCCGAGTCTTGTGGAGAAGCCAGGATAGCGAAGAGTCAACGTGGGAAAGAGAGGACGAGGTTAGGGAGAAATATCCACACCTATTTCCGGAGTGAGATAATGTGAGTGTTCGAACTTTTGAGTACTTTGATGATTGATTTGTTGCATTATAATGAAAGTTGTGGTTGTTGCATACATGATGCATTAGTGGTTAGTTTTGGCATGGTAATTTCGAGGACGAAATTTCTTTAAGGAGGATAGAATGTAGAGACCCGTAATAAATTCTTTTAAATTCTAAATGTTTTCACTTGAGAAATAATGGAAAGGAGAAGAAATATTGATTTTATGTGATTTGAGGCCTAAGTGTTGGAATTGATTGTGGAAGGGGTGTAAGTGTAATAAGTGGAATTTTGAGTATAAATAGGAGAGTGAGGGAGTAGGAGATTATTTTCACCCCACTCCCCCACCGGCTCACTCTCTCCCTCTCACGGTCTCTCTCTCTCTCTTGCTCTCTCTTCAAATTCCACCCAAAGCCCACCAAATTAACCTCCAATCTTGCAACTCTACGCGTATTGTGGTCCGTATCCCACCGGTTGGAGCTCGGTGGAGTCGTCTTGCTCTCGGTTTCGATTCTTGGAGGGCTAGGGCTCGAATCTTCTTGGGTCTCGTGTCTCGGCTTCGAGGTAGGGATTCTACCTCTCAATACATGTATTAGACGTGCTTCTATCCTTGAATTCATGCTTGTAGTTGTTGTTGTTGTTGATGGCATTGAAACCCAGAAAATCTGCTGTTTTTCTGCTCGAAACCACTCCGTATCGATACGGGGTTCTTGCCGTATCGATACCCCATTAACACAGAATGGACTTTGCTGATAAGCATCCTGTATCGATACAGCCATTTTGGCCGTATCGATACCAGTTGCTTATGGGCAGTTTTCACTGCTTTGTTCCAAACTTCATCGTTTTGAACCCCGTTCACTTCTAACTTGTTCTAAACACTTCCAAATCACCTTATAACATGATTAATCGTATCCGTTGAGTTCGAGAGATATCTATGCTCCTTTTGTTCTTGTTCGGTGAACCTTGCTCAAGTTCCTCATGTTACTATAGAAACGGGAAGACACGATATGAGAATTTGTGATACGTGAAATCTTGTTGACACAACGCGCGAACACTCAGGGCCCATCGACGGGTGGGTGCCTGGCAGGGGATATCAGGGTCCCATAAATAGCCTGGCAGGAGCTAATGCTCATATAGATTATTCAAGACCCAACCTACACGGTGGGTGCTTGGCAGGGGATATCGGGGTCCCATGAACAGCCCGGCAGGAGCTTTGGCTCACGACACATAGTGCGATACGGTTTGGACACGTGGGATATGAAAATGGTTTAAAGTTGAGATGTATATTTAAACTCATGGCTCGTTTGTCGGATTGTTGAACCTTATCGATTGCCTATTGCTTGAGCTACCATTGGACGTGTCGTATCCTCATTCTCGCATTTCTATTGCATATATCGTTTGTGTAGAATTTCTACTGGGCTAGTGTAGCTCAAGCCTTATTTCTTTTCAGGTACTAACTCTGGACATTAGCGATCATGACTGGAGTGCTTGGATTGTGGACACGATATTTTGAAAGCTAACACAGTAGAGTTACTTAGGCATCTTTGTAAATTTCTTTTGAAGATGTATTTGTAACTAAATTAATGGTTTATTTGATGATGCGACGTCTGTAAACTCTGAAACCTCCGGGTTATTGACGTAAGATCGGATTTGGGGCCGTTGTGCCAAAGATGTCATATTTTGAACTTGTGGACTTGAAGTATGGTTATGGGAAATTAATGATCTTTTGGGTATCGTATGGACCGTTGAGAGGTATTTTCTTACGTAATTCCTTTATAATTTATGTTGAAAATCGAGGACGTGACAAGAACATTTCTAACCACGAAACCAACGATCTAGGGTACGATTCAAACACCAAATCAACTCATAAACATATATTAGAAGTGAGAAATCCCTACCGAATGGGTTTTGAGCAAAACCCCCAACTCCCAAGCAAGCCCTAGCTCCGAAAACCTTGAATCAACCGAATACTCCTCTTCGAGCTAAACCCAACGAAATACGAGCTCAATGTCGCGTGCGGAAGGTGGAATGAAGGTTAATCTTCATGGGTTGTGAGTTCTTGGGTGAGATTTTGTGGGAGTGTGAGAGTGAGAGAGAGAGCCGGACGGGAGAGAGAGAGAGCCGAGAGAGAGACGTGAGTTGAGAGGATGAGAGAATATGATTCTCTACACCACACACACACACCTATATATATCCATGCACTTGTAATTCACACTTGCACCCCTCCACTCACAATTTTACCACAATAACCACAAATCACATAACCACATTATTGTTATTATTCACATAATTTGCAACTCAAGCTTTTATCAAGCATCGAAATTATTAAAATTTAATACGGGTCTCTACAATGGATTCCTCTTTTTTTTGCAGTATTTCGTTGATCATGTCTTTCATCTTTTTACTACCAATCCTTGCCCCCCGGATCCCCCTTCTTGTTGCAAATGCAACATCACTTTTCTTCTTGTTCAAATCTCCTATTGGTTTGTTCCCACAAGCTATTCCAAAGATTAGCTTGATGTCATTCCTTGTTATGGCAACCTTTTTACCACCAATGAGGAACTTGCTGTCATTGGTATCATAGTTCTCAATGATACTCAGGATGGGTTTAGCGTGCTTCATGCAAGCTTTTTCAGCCAACTTGCCTTTCTTAATGGCATCAATCAGCATCCAAAACGGTGTTTGTTTCAACAGCTCTAAGTGGGCATTGTTCAAGTTCAGTTTTGACTATAGCCCCAGCGTTCCTATTACATTGGATCTGAATGTGCATTGCTTTTGGGTCTGGGTTGGGGAGTCTGGTTCTGATTCTGATTCTTGTTTCGTGGCCTTATTTTTCTGTTTCGGGCTCTGTTGTTTCTTTTGTCGGGTTTGCTTTTGGGCCTGGATTGGGGATTCTGGTTCAGATTCAGATTCTTGGGTAAGCCTTTGGCGTTTCTTGGCAATGTTTTTCTGTTTTGGGCTTTGTCGTTTCTTTCCCCGAGTTTGCGAAGGGGACTGGGATGCTTGGCTAACCATTGAGGTTGCTGGTCTGTCAGGTTGAGATTTTGATCTTGTAATGACTCCTGCCTCCTCCATTGTTAGTGTTCTTGGTCTGATCTTGTAAGAAGTTTTCAAATCTTGTGTGTAAGTCTTCTTGTGCCCTGTTAAATATATGAACAAAAGTGAGATAGAGTGTTTATGTTGGCTCATCATAGGTATAGCACACAGTTTGCATAGACAATTCGCATAGAAAAATACACAGTTCTCATAGACAGTTCTCATGTATAATACACAGTTCTCATAGTAAAATAATATATAGTTCTCATAGGAAAATACACAGTTCAGATAGTAAAATATAGAAATACACAGTTCTCATAGAAAGATCTCATGTATAATACACAGTTCTCATATAATGTTCCAGTAGAAAAATACAATGTTCCAGTAGGAAATACACAGTTCTCATAGAAAGATCTCATGTATAATACGCAGTTCTCATAGAAAAAATACACAGTTCTCATAAAGAGTTCTCACATAAAATACATAGTTCTAATATGATGACGTGTAACTTTTTAAACATGCATTCTTTGGGAATAGAGCCTAAGACAAGATAGAGGACGAGAAGTGATGTACATGCACTGAGAAAAAACTCATCGAAAGTGCTCATCATCCTGACCCCTTCGCCGCCGGAGAAGTGAACCAGCGGCCAGTCTCCTCCGTAAAGGAGCTGATCGAGAACAGTTCACAAAGACCCCTATACACAGTTCACATAACTCCAAAACACATACTTCACATAGACGCAACACGTTTATGAGAGTTAGGATTCTCATATACATATTTTACAGTTCACATAGAAATTTCGCATAGACATTCGATATGCTTTAATATACATACCTTTCTTTGCCATATTGAAATGTTGTTGCCTGATCGATTCCACGAGAGAGAGAGAGAGAGAGAGAGAGAGAGAGAGATCGAGCGAGAGAGAGAGCGCTGTTGAGCGGTAGAGTTAGGGTTCTGTAGCGGTAGAGTTAGGGCGGTTCTATTGAGTGGTAGGGAGAGAGTCAGGGTTTTGTTGAGCCGTAGGGAGAGGGTTCTGGAACGTGACCCGCGAGGTGTATTTTTTACCCGCGAGAGGATCCGGGATGCTTGTTTTGACCGTCGAGGGGTATTTTTGTCCACAATGTAGCGCAGGGACTAAAATGGGTATAGAATATTTTGGGCTGGACTGAATTAGGTCCGAGCCTAATCTTTTGGGCCGGCCTCAAAATTCCCCATTAAGCAAATACAAGTCTATAATGGGCTTTGACTAAAACGTGAAATAAGGAATTGAATTGGCAGCTTCTTTACTAGGTGGGCCCATGATCAGGTTTACACGGGGGCACCATTATAAAAGAGGAAAAAGGTTTTCGGGAGAGGAATTATTCGGGGGGTGGGGGTGGGGAGTGGGGTGGGGTGGGGCTACGATCACAGTTGACGGATGAAGAACGGGGCTGCCATCAATATTGTTTAGTTTTCAAATTTTGTTCAATTATTCGCACATCGGTAACTTGTTTTGATTTTTGTTCTTTATAAAAGTTGTTCGTTAGTTCTTGTTTAATTTAGATCTTTTGTTTATTTTCTATCTCGAGTAATAGAAGTATGTTTCAAATTAGGGTTTCTTTTGTTTCTTGTTCAATGATGAGTGAGTAGTCGTCGGGGTAGGGTCGCGGGGTGATTAGCATACCGTAGCCGGATTGGATGCGTTATGCTCCTATTTCGAAATAAAAAATGTAAGAAAAACAATTTTAGATTGGTAAAATACTTCCCGTAGACGAATCTGGGTATTGTCAGAGCCCATGTGAACGGGGAAATGGGGTCCAAAACACATTCTTCGCTGCGCATGGGTAAACAGCAACCATAAGGGTTCGCATCTTGCGGGGTATCTTTTTCAGTCTAAAAAATGTTTTAAAGAACACCGATTGGAGCAGATGAGTCCGGGCTGGTTGCGAGTGCTATGAACCCTACGACTGTACATTTCTTTTAATTATTTGAAAAAAACCAAACAATTTCGTAAGTTTAGTTAATCTTTCATCAAACGATTAGGGGTGGCTACCTAAGAGCCAGTTCAAATTAAAACAACCCGAGTTTTTAGTCAGCGTACATCACCGTCTTTGTGGATTCAACTTTGGTCTTACCGGATATTGTGCTACGTCGGTCTCCGCCCTACGCTTGGGACAACCCATTAATTTAGGACTAGGAAATCGTCAAGTAGTACAACTTGTGAGAAAAAACTTCTTAAATCCAAATAAAAACATTAGCAAAGGGATAAAATGAGTGGAATATATCTTATTAATCAGGAAGAGCCCTTTCTGCCCATGGCTTGATTACATCTAGCACTTGCAATCAGCATAAACCAAAAAGAAACTCAATGACCCTTCACACGAAAGGAACAAAGCTAACTCTAGAATCAAAGCCATCTGTTTTCTCCTCAAAACTTGAGAGATTGAATACCACAAATTGAGAGTTGAGGTTTGAACCAGCCTCCTGAATGATGTTCTCAATCTCTCTCACCACTTCACCCATTTTAGGCCTCTCACCACTTCACCCATTTTAGGCAGGTTGCGACTTATCTCACCAACACAACTCATTGCCAGGTCCAGAAACTTCTTTAAACATACCAATGATGTGCCACAACCCGTTGCGGGGTCGAGAATCTCAAGAAGCTCATATGGGTCACTTGCATTGTCCGTCGCCTCCTTGACCTCCCACACAATGTTCTTTTCGCGCTCTATTGGCTTTCTTCCGGCTATCAGCTCCAAAAGTAAAATGCCAAAGCTATAAACATCACTCTTCTAGGTTAGTGGTTGGGTCATGTAATATTCCGGATCCACGTACCCCTGGATCAGAATATTATCAGTTCATTACATTTCATCCTAAGCCAAGAGGGTAACATCTTAAACGAACCAAAAAAACTCAAGTTCACAATTTTGCTGAACTACACTCCAAAGTCAGACATTGACAAATTTGCTATTTGTACCAAGTCAAAAATATATATACACGAAATGGTTAAGTAAAAGTTCCCAGGATATCACATGAACCATAATCACTTTAGATCAAATTAAAAAAAATATTTGTTCTTCATTTTGTTTTTTTCTTCCTACAGGAAAAGAAAATTTTCCCTCTCCCCTAGACCTTACCATAAGCGGGAGCATTGGGCATTGGATATGCCTTTACCTTCTTGTAGAGACGGAAATTAGTAGAGGTCCTAGAGGGACAAGTATGTAGAACTCTAACAACTACAATCATTCTCTATCACTCGTCTTACCAAAGGAACGAGCATCCTTCGACACAACCAGAATCTGAGCCTCTGCTGAATCAGTAGCATATCATGCATTTTTGTCATAATCAGAAAACCATAAAGCACAATATTCTATTTTACTATGGAATATAAGGGGACATTTAAGTATAATAGGTAGCAGTAGCTTAATTTACACAAAAATCACAAATATTCTAGAGTCTATATTTTGCATGAGTATTCTGATTTTGCCTTAGTTACAGAAGTTCAAACTCTCAATAAACGTGAACAAGAGTCAAGTATTCTTGCCAATTCACGGTTAGGTACTCCACCATACGTTTAGAAACATCACAAGGTTGAAACCATGTCACATGCTACATACACAGATATCGAAGCGAAAACAAAAAACCTCACGGGCTCTAATTTGATGCAACTGGAAAGTTCCCACTATAGACAAAGAGGCTGTCATCAGTGTACGGATGGTTCCCCTTACCATCCCCTTCATGAGTAGTAGACGTGGATGTCGAATCAGCATTTGGGTTCAGACCTGCAATTTGCATAAAGTTTTCAATCTCTTTCACCACAGCACCCATTGCAGGCCTCCAAGCTCCCTCTTCTTCAACACACCTCATTGCAAGATCCACAAACTGCTCTAAACCCTTCGGCGTGGGGGCCAAAATGGCAGGGTCAAGAATCTCGTCAAGACTGTATAGGACTTGATCCCTTTTCATTCTCTGCCTCACCTCTGTTACAATGTATTTGCCTTTCTCAATTGGTTGTCTTGCGGTTACAAGCTCTAGCAGTACCACTCCAAAGCTATATACGTCGCTCTTCTCAGTCAACTGTTGGGTCATGTAATACTCTGGATCCATGTAGCCCTACCACGAATAAAGGAATACCAGTTTTAGTTCGAAATCCTAAGCAAAAAAAATCATCTCAAACTGTTAGCCATCATGACTCCATAAATTGGTTGGAGTATAAACATATAACTATATACATGCGTGCATTTGACAAACATAAATAACGTGTTTCTTTGTCAACAATGAAAGGAAAATTTACTGACCATTGTCCCCTTGACTTGAGTGCTAATATGGCTCTTTTCTGCATCACCCATTGGCTTGGAGAGACCAAAATCAGAGACTTTTGCATTCAAGCGTTCATCTAGTAAGATATTGCTTGATTTGATGTCCCTATGTATGATTGGAGGGTTGGCAAGCTCATGGAGATATTGCAAGCCTCTTGCTGCTCCTAGGGCTATTCGAAGCCGCCTCATCCAATCCAACCTAATTCCTGTCTTCCCTGCAAAACTAGCACGTATTTAGTTGTTGTTGGCTTATTGGATGCACATGTTCTCAAAGGACACAGTTTGATAGTGCAGCTTATAGACACCTGGAGGTCCCTATCAGCTTTTTCAATTATACTTTCCCTTCTATCTGGTGAGGATATATAGGTGAAGAATCCAAGTTTGGAGGTTTAAGAAAGATGAGCCTCCAGAAACATATTTTTCTAGCTTTTCATTGTCGAATTTATGTGAATAACATATTCTACTCTCTTTTGATTTAGTAGATTACTTCTTTTCATATTTCCTATACAATCAACCTAAGCAAGCTGTTCACCTGTACAAAACATGGATACTTGATCAATGAATAACGGCAATACAAGCATCTCTTATGAAGTACCAACTAAAACGTGACAAGCATCAGTATCCGTGTTGAGTAGCAGACTAAGTCATTGAACAAAAAAGGTCCCCCAAGCATCGGTTACCATGCAATATACTTTTTGGTAAGCATGACATCACCTTGTGGTGGGATCCACATCATTTCAACTAATAGGAAGGAGGATAATGTTCACCCTCTTAAGTGGAGGGTGAACAAAACTCAACTCCTTCAGAGGGGTTAAGTTCAAATTATTAAGAAGTTGGAGGGCCAAATATCTAACTTTATTTGAAGATATCAAAAACCTTGTGGGCAACTGAGAAATTGTAGAAGCTAGAGGGAGCTGTGGTCCCCGGCCGCCAACCGTTGTGTCTATTACTGTCCATGTTGGTGGAGAAGATTAAGAAAGTGAGCTGAGTACCTGAAAGACTCTCATTGAGTGTACCATTTGCAATATACTCGTACACCAACATTTGTTGGGCTCGTTCGAAACAGAAACCCATAAGGCCAACAACATTCTTATGGTGTACCCTGGATAGAAGCTCAATCTCCGTTTTGAATTCCAGACCACCCTGCAAAGATCCTCGTTGAGCCTTTTTAATGGCAATCAGTTGCCCATTGGGAAGAGTTCCTCTATACACCTATATACAGAATATCAGAAGTTGAGAAAAAAGAAAGACAAGCAGCACGGAAGAAATACTAATTTAAGTATTTAAGACGCGGAGAAATTTGTGAAGGGAAAAACTTTCAGAATTTATAAGGAATTGAAAGAAAAACTAATGGATCCTACATGAGAAACAAGAAAAAAATGGTTTTCACATATTCAGAATGAGATGTAGAAGTTAACCTTCCCGTATCCACCGGACCCAATTTTGTTGGCTTCTGCGAAATTGTTTGTGTATTTCTTAAGCTCGTCATATGAGAAACACCTTGCTTCTTTTAACAGAGGAACACCACCACTGGTTGTATTCAGGTCCCAAGAAGCTGCAATGGTGCGACAAAAAGCAGTAAATTAAGCCCGAGAAAAACATAATACCATTGTTGCGCAAATAAATTGTAGAGAAGAGCTCCTGAGTTTACCAAAAGGTTTGTTCACTCTATCAGCCTTTTCAGCTCTTCTCTTTTGACGGAAAGCATAAAATCCTGCAAGGAGAGCCAAAAGCAGAACAACAGAACCACCAACTGTCGCTCCAGTAATCACCCCTCGATTTAACGAATTGTTTCCTTCGGGATAAGAAAGATATTAGAACGAGACCAAATAGTTCTGACATTTATTTTGCACTAAGGAAAAAAACTTAATACCTGCTAAGTAGTTATAAGGATTGGCTCGGAAAGAGAAGGTTCCATAAGTGCTGGGAGGCACGAAAGTTTTGCTGCTAAAGACAAATGCAATTCCAGAAATTCCTGTTCGATTGAAATGATCTTGGCCAAATGGAAACAATTCTATGCTTATCAAAAGGTAGTTAACTGTATTTTTGTACGGATTACTAATAGAAACTGAATCCACAGGATGCTGCTCAGTGTTATTAAAACACGTCATCAGAGATTCCTCAAGAGATGTATAGATAGTATGGTTTCTGAGGTTTGAGAAGGAAGGAGCTCTGAAGATTAGGGTTCCTGTGTATGGATATGCACATATACAGTTGGGGCTAGAAACTTTATTTGAACTGCACATATGAGGGATACAGTTGTTAGGTGGGGTGGAATATGAGGATGAGTTGGACGGTGGAATGGCACAGTATGTGTTCGTCCCTCCTGTTCCTGCGCAAGCTGGATTTCCTACAAGTCTGCAGGAAAAAATAGAGGTTGTAAAATGATACTTGATAAAGCAAGGACAAGTTCGTATAATTCTATACGGGCAATGTATAACTTCATTCGGTTTTGGTTTCAGAGAGTTTCTCTTTTCGGCACACCTTCTAGAGAGCTGCTTTTGAATAACAAATACCCTTCGTGTTTAGTTGTATAAGAATTCAGAGACATCTATTTGGTGTTTTCATAGAAATGAGTTATTTTTTTCAAAAATATTCCATAACGGCAAGGTCTCAAATCCGTCAACCAAGTGAGTTTTCTGCACACAGTAAAGATGATTTGATTTTGAAACAACAATGCAACAGATGAAGGAAAGAAAAGTAGATACTAAATGTCAAGGTAGTAGAACTTGTATAAGACTAAAAATATCAAATCTTCAACGAAATATAGCAGATAAAATGCCCAAAAATCAAATAAATAAGTTTTCTGGCCACATGAACTCGATAGTGATACCCACTTACATGAAATCAGCAGTGGTACCCACTCTCTCTGTAAAATCAGATATCGAATTGTTCTGAAGATCTACAAGTTCTAGTTGATTGCCATAGCTGGAGCGAACATCCAAAGTGCCATTAAGCCGGTTGTTACTCAATGAACTGTCACACAGACCAATGAAAACTGTTGTTGGTTATAAAATTCACGATAGAAGTTATAGAACTAGACCATTTTGGGTTAAAGTCTAAGGATGTCAGATACATATAAGTTTTGACTTCAGGCTAGCATAAGAATTGCAAGATGACATGAGATTAAATCAATAAACTGATACTCACACAGTCTGTAACTGAGGAAGGTTGAAGAGCGCGCCCGGAAGTGGACCATTAAGACTTGTGTTCTCCATAACACTGCCACCAAGACATGCATTAGGGGGAAAACATGTATATCGTATAATTGAAATTTTTTATCAAAAAAGTTTTTGTTTTGGGAACTTTCTCCTTTTAGTTACGAGCACACACATGATCCTCACCCTCCACCCACACCACACTAAACTCTGTGCCTGTTAGGGTTTATTTTTCCTTGACATGGCTTGCTCTAGGTGTGAAGTTGGCTGACAAAAATTAACATCATCCCTCCTCTGGATGGAAACTAGGTCCTCACAGGATAATTAGCAACTCAGCATCATCAGAAATCTTACTAAGAGCTCGTGAAAGTGATGCCAACGTCAATTTTGCCTAAAAGTGCTTAGTTTACTGATAGCATCGAAGAAAACAAGTTTGTTTCCTATGATACTCTCTCAATTTCCTCGCAGAATAACCTAGAAAATTCATTCATCCGCATTATAGAAGACAGAAATCAGAAAGGTTCTTTGGGGTCTCTAATCAGCGCATGTGAAAGATAAGCTATACACAATACTAACGCTTGTGGTGAATTATGCACAGAGTAGGCCAGTTATAAGTAGATTCCTGTGCTTTGATGAGCTTGATGGATATAATTGGATTCATGATTGATAGATTTTAAGAGATCCCTGTTGAGGCAATTCATTTACCCAACAGACAATACAAGTGATGGCTCAATTATCCACAACAAACACCCAAGAAAGACCAGCAAGATAATGTTATGGTTAACTAAAACCTGATGGTGGAAAAGGACCCTCGTAGCATACCTTAAATGACTCATGTTACTTGGTGCAAGTGTGTGTATTCAGACAAATCGAGAGAGAAACTTACATTGTTGTCAAAGACTGTAAGTTTGACAACCATGAAGGAAAAACTGATGCGTCAAATGTATTATTGCTCAAATCTCTGCAAGTAACATTTCCATCAAAGACCATATGAAGAAAAATGCAATCATCTTCGTAGGGGAAGCAAGTAATTAACAAGACCAATTCATTTCCCTGATTTTGTAAGGTGATTGTTACTTACACGTAGTTGAGAGATTTCATAGTTGAAAGATTGGGAATGGGGCCACTCAGTTGATTGTTTGACAAGTACCTAAAGTAAACCAAATGCACAATAAGCTGACTTCATGGAAACAAGCCTAAATTGGCAAACACCTTTTAGTTGCTTACAGCACACTGACGCTTGTGAGATTGCTGAACTGTGACGGGACAGATCCAGTTAACAAGTTCCCATCGAGACACCTGTTGCGACCACAAGATATTAATCCAAACTCCAATCGAAATTCATAGCTACAAGATACTTATCGTGATTGCATTCATGTGATCCAGATACTCACACCACCTCAAGCTTCTGGACTAGTGCTAGCGTTGATGGGATGCTGCCGTTAAACTGGTTGTTTTCAAAAAGCCTGTTTAATCAAAATCATATCAAGATGCCAAAATTGAATAATACAGGTTGAGAATTGTCAGATCTAGAAACTAAGCCCAATATTTATCATTAGAATCAACATCTAGTCTAGTATAGCGGCTGCATATGATGTGTCTTCCTCATGCGCACTCTTGATACGCCATATTAGGGAGAGAAAAAACCAGAGTTAGACATCAAGCTTGCGATGCTATCAAGAGATGTGGTCCCACAAAATGAGCTCTCAACAGCTCAAAGAAAACTCATTGTTAAACATACACACAACCACGTTCACTATCAAAATCTCTGCTTTAACCTATATGAAACCTCTTTTCCTGTACGAAACTTGCTTCTTAATATTGCTATACAAGTAAGCAAACTGCATACACGCATAACCATGTCATAACATTTAATCTAGTCCTGTCAGTCGAGTAGGGTGTTCTATGGAACTTACACATGTATTAGCTTCATGCTTGAACTAAAAAGACTAGATGGGATTGCACCAGAGAGCTGATTGTTTCCAAAATGACTGTAAAAATAGCAATATGTAAGTAAAGACCAAATATGGGACTGCTTAAGTTTTGATATAAACACTCTCACAAAGAGTTTAGACATACAAGTGCCACGTATTAACCAGCCTATCCAAACCAGGTGTTGTCCCACTAGAGACAGGAATAGTCCCAGAAAGGTTATTATTCGTCAGATCCAGCACATAAAGTTTTGATAGTTTGCCAATTGAAGGAGGTATACTCCCACGGAAGCTGTTGGAATTAAGATCCCTGCAGGGGAGTAAACAAAATCAAAAGCATTGAGAGACCGGCAATACAAGGAACTGGCCATTACGGAATAAATAGTCCGTCAAACATATGGTGCACGTGGTACTCAGCTGAAAATTTCTGGAATACAGACATTCAGTTGTTTAGATGGTGTAGATTTATGAAAAGGAGCATCTGGTGCAAGAATCAAAGACAAAATTTAGAACCCACATTCAAGTTTCCTTTCTTTTTATAGAAGCATATCGAAGACTTGTTTCTGGAAATAGGTTCACCACTTCACATGAAGAGGCCATGTGGTGTGGGGCCTGTGGGTGACCAACTGTTCGGAAAACTCGGAAAGTTTAGGACGCATAGAGAGACAAAATAATACACAGGCATACATCATGTGGTCTAACTTATTGATTTTTAAAACTTCATACTTTCATATCATCGACGAACTTAAGATGAAACTTTCAAAAGAGTACTCATTTATTATGTCAAAAGTTTGTAGAAGGTTGGAATCGATGCCCTTTCCATTCTTCTGTAATGTCAATTACTTCAGGGGATGAAGCAGTTTGTAAATGCGTGAGCATGAGACCAAAAATACCAAAGTCCAAATCCTTACAGAGAGATCAGCTGCTGCAGGGACCCTATTGTATCTGGAATGGGACCACTGAAGCCACAACAGCCCAGGAATCTGAAACGCCAAGTAGAAGCAATTGGTTAGAAAGGATTATTACAAGTACTTATAAGCCATACCCTTTATCAACAATCTAAACTTTCTCACAGGCTTGTTAACTTCGTCAAACTTCCGATCAATGGAGTAAGAGCTCCTGTCAATCCGGGGTTGTGTGAGAGATCCCTGTATGCAGAAGCTGACAGTCAGACCTTACTTTGGACAATTCCTATGAAGAAATACAAAACAAAAGCCAAGAAAGCACATATGTCCAGTGTGACTTAACAACACTTCACAAAATCAGTTGGAACTGGATCTGACTATGGGAGAAGAGGAACATGAAAAATAGAAGAAGACATACAGAATCTGTAATTCCGACAACTGTGCAATGTCTCCAGTCAGCTGACCAATCAAACCTGTGCTCGGTAATATTCTGAAAAATGGAAGTGACAGTTAACTTCAGTTATTGAAAAATGAATAACCAACTTTCCACAAGTAGATGGGAAAATACAATTGGGACTTACATGGATGTGATGCGTGAATTGTTGCACTGAATTCCAACCCAACTGCTGCCACATGGGTCATGCCCATCCCAATTCGGTGGTATGTTCGTCCAGGCACCTTTGAGATTCTCCAGAGCAGTAACTGGTTCATAAGATCATTAGTCCAATAAGTGTCCCCGTTAAGAAAAAAGTTTTTATGCATTCATACACCACACTCAATTCTCAAAATTAAACTTTCCTTGCCAGTTGCCATTCCTTGTACTTAGATGGATGCGTGAAGGCATTACGGGAGAGGTGATAACTAGGGATTGGAACTAGAATTACTGCTAACCTACTTTCTTATCAGAATTTACGAAACAAATTCATTGCACATGAGAACCCAATGATGGCCAGGAAGACAAGAATAAAAGTAACATCCTTCTTCGAGGTCGCCCTCTCCTCGGATTTCATTTTACTTGCAGACACCTTTGTTTCTGGTTCAAGGTACTGCTTTGTTGATTATTCTGCCATTCGTGAATAAAAAAGAACATACCTGAATGGTAGCAAATCTAAGACCTCTAGCTTTACTGAACCAGTTGCTTAATTTTAACAACAGACATGTTCCCGGGAAAATAAAATAACAACAGACAGAAGTTAACTGCTCCAAACTAAGTAATTAACAAAGTCCAACCATTTAATTGCTTAAATATAAAGATATCTACTAATTAAACTTAAAATCGACATGTTCATCGTTAACCAATTTTCTCATCAAAAAAGTGCAAGAGAAAGCAACCAAAAGAGCTCTAGAGTATTCTATCTTAGTCTTAATCTCGATGAACAAAATCTTGGATGTTTTCGAAGGACGCATTTTGTGGAAAACTAAATCGCTTCTTCTTGTTTTCTTTTCACTTGAAAACAACTTAGTGGTGTCAATGAACTAGTATGAAACAAAAGATTTGAACTTACCGTCCAGAGCATTTGTCTGCGCTGTTGCAACGAGAAATTGGATGGAAATAAACAACAGAAAGATCTCAATTCGTAAACCCATTACTCAAGAGAAACAAATAACTTCAAAACCAGCAAATTGTTTCATTCATTTCCTCTTGTTGCTAATTAGAACTCTTAAGCAGAAGAAAGTCTTGCCATTATACCAACTAGAAACAAAACAAATAGTAAGCTCTGGAAGGGACCCACCTACCACCCGGGGTGGTAGCCAAGATGGCAATGGTTACCCCCGTTGGGTTTGGCTCTCATGTGCTCACAGGTTCGAGGCGTGCCGATGCCTTCCATTTGAATCCTATGATCTGCCTATTGCCTTCTTTGGCATTGGATGGGGTGTTACGCACCTATAGGTTCCAACTCTCTTTCATGGGGGATCGCCGTTGATCTAGAGTCCCTATGGTCACACAAGGGAAGGACTATACGCTTGGTCGCCCCCTCCTCAACCCTTTTACATTAGAGAAAAAAAGAGACGGGACCCACCTCTAATGTCCTCGTTAGTGGCAATGTTGTGTTTCATTAAACCTCTTTTGTGCCTCTGTCACATGTTGCCTATACTGTTATATTAGGTTGCAACTCTTGGTGTAATCCATTGGCTACAGCCTACAAGTTGACACATAAAACGTTTCGACTTAAAGATGTGAAAGAGGGACGTTGGAGTGATCCTATATGCTCTTTTCTCCCCCTCTATCTCTCACACACCCACGCGCACTCACACACGAAATGCTCTTTCTCTCCTCATCTATTTCTCAATCACACACACGCATCCACTCACACTACAAACGCTTGATGCTTTAGAGCAAGTTCGGCCTTGTGCTAATCATGCTAAATCAAAATTTAGCATTATTTAATTGCAAAACACTCTCCACCCTTGAACCGAATGTGATGCCAAATTTTGGAAATGCCGTTTTAGTGTCAAAATTTGGCATCAAGTTTGGTAATTGCCGAACTTGTCACATCATCTAAAGAAGAGATGAGTTTAATTCCATGATCCGGATTTGAAATTGTGCCAAAATGACAGCAAATTGGTGCAATAGTATTGCTATTTTTTGGCATTTTGTACGGCACTAAGCTTTAAAAAAAAATGACTTAGGCAATGCCATTTCGACACCAACAAATGGACTTTCTCTGGGGACTTCCTGATGACACGTATTTTAGAGAGTCTGGTCGGATAGTTTACTTTTGGCCACAATAAAATAGTAGAATCTTACTAGAGTTGTATTTTCAATTTTCATGTGCTTATTACTATTTGCTCAACAAGTTTCTTAATGTAGCCTTTTGAATTGTCAAATCCACATAACTGATGGGTTTTGGGTAGATAATTCAACTTGTTATTTAAAATGATGTAACCCATATGATAGGAAGGGCTTTGTCAAGATTAGGGCTTTGTCAAGTGGTCATCTATCATTTAGGCTTAAACGTGAGTAGTGGGTGGTTTTAAGAGTTGAGAGCCGCAGAAGTCGAAGTCGAAGGATAAGGTTGTTTCCTCTGAGGTGAGTTTGGTATTTTGTTCTTCCGTTCCGTTCTCTTTCGGTCTCTATAGAGAAAGGACGTAATTCTTGGTTGGATATTATTTTAAGGTGATTCATTGGTTTGTATTGGTTGGAATTTAGCCACAGAAGTGGACGTTTGTGGAGTATTAATGGTTTTGATGTTCACAGTAGTAGAAAGAGTCAAATGGTATTTGAATCTGATAATTCGTTTGGGAGAAGAACAGAGAGAAGGGCCTGAATTTACCACAAGACCCCCTTGCAAAGGACAAGCTAGCCAAGAACGAAATGCTGAAACAGGACACAAAGGGAAAACTATGCAAGGCGGAAAACCCATAAAAGTAATTTGGAAAAAAACTTGCACAAGTAGGGTCAGCACCTTGGAAAGTAGGGGCAGAACCTACGGAATTACACCAATGCCCATAATCAAAGGCAGCCTCATGGTTAAAAGCCAAGGATATTTTGGTCCCCTCAAAGCCAAAATGGCTTCGTCGCTTACATTGCTACACAAGTGCAACGTTCCTTTTAGCAAGCAAGCATGGATTACCATGTAGATAGCTGCAAGCCTGCCAACAATTATATATTACACAGCTGCAACAATTGGGTCCAGACCAAAAAAATATTGACATCGCGTGACAAATAACAAAATTTTTTCTCTTATATTTACTATTTGACCTTGTATATGCAGTTTCATAGCAAGTTGGGGGTGCCATGGCACCTTCACCTCAATACCAGTGTCCACACCTAGTCAGGGCGAAACATTTTCTTGGACAAAAAATCTTGAGTATGACCAAGTATGAACATCTCGCTCTCTATTCTCACGCTCAATCATAGCTTCCACGAGTTCTCGTAGTTCGAGATGTTTTCGATGTGCGCTTCAAGTTTATTTAAAGATTAGTATACGATCCCAAACGATTGGGACATAAGGCTCGGTTTGGTTTGGTTTGGTTTGGTATACTGCTAATGAGATTCTTATTGTATTCTTCGAAACTTTTGGACTATTAATGAAATTTTGCGTGGGAAGTGCCACAATATAAACACAATTCACATATTCTTGATTCAACATTAGCAGATTCAATAAATTGAACGGTACATAAGCCTCTATGGTTAGAAAAGGAAAATGCTTGAGACACATCTTCGAAAACAGATCTAGACACAGATGTAATCAGAGCCACCCGACGCTTGTGGGTCTCAGATACATGTCGTATACCTCACATGCAATGGACCACTCTGGATACATTTGCATCTAGATTCCCATGGTACAACTTATGAGAAAAAATTTCTTAAAGCCAAATAAAAACATAGCAAAGGGATAAAATGAGTGGAATATATCTTATTAATCAGGAAGAGCCCCTTCAGCCCATGGCTTGATTACAACTAGCACTTGCAATCAGCATAAAACCAAAAAGAAACTCAATGACCCTCCACACAAAAATTAATCAGGAAGAGCCTCTTCTGCCCATGGCTTAATTACATCTAGCACTTGCAATCAACATAAAACCAAAAAGAAACTCAATGACCATCCACACGAAAACGAACAAAGCTAACACTAGAATCAAAGTCATCTGATTTCTCCTCAAAACTTGAGAGATTGAATACCACAAATTGAGAGTTGAGGAAACAACCAGCCTCCTGAATGATGTTCTCAATCTCTCTCACCACTTCACCCATTTTAGGCATGTTGTGACTTATCTCACCAACACAACTCATTGTCAGGTCTAGAAACTTCTTTAAACATATCAATGATGTGCCACAACCCGTTGCGGGGTCGAGAATCTCAAGAAGCTCAGATGGGTCACTTGCATTGTCCATCCCCTCCTTGACCTCCCACACAATGTTCTTTTCGCGCTCTATTGGCTTTCTTCCAACTATCAGCTCCACAAGTAAAATGCCAAAGCTATAAACATCGCTCTTCTAGGTTAGTTGTTGGGTCATGTAATATTCCGGATCCACATACCCCTGGATCAGAATGTTATCAATTCATTACATTTCATCTTAAGCCAAGAGGGCAACATCTTAAACGAACCAAAAAAACTCAAGTTCACAATTTTGCTGAACTACACTCCAAAGTCAGAATTTGACAAATTTGCTATTTGTACCAAGTCAAAAAATATATATATACACACGAAATGGTTAAGTAAAAGTTCCTAGAATATCACATGAACCATAATCACTTTAGATCAAATTAAAAAAATTATTTGTTCTTCATTTTGTTTTTTTCTTCCTACAGGAAAAGAAAATTTTCCCTCTCCCCTAGACCTTACCATAAGCGGGAGCATTGGGCATTGGATATGCCTTTACCTTCTTGTAGAGACGAAAATTAGTAGAGGCCCTAGAGGGACAAGTATGTAGAACTCTAACAACTACAATCATTTTCTATCACTCGTCTTACCAAAGGAACCAGCATCCTTCGACACAAGCAGAATCTGAGACTCTATTGAATCAGTAGCATAACATGCATTTTCGTCGTAATCAGAAAACCATGAAGCACAATATTCTATTTTACTATGGAATATAAGGGGACATTGAAGTATAATAGGTAGTAGTAGCTTAATTTACACAAAAATCACAAATAGTCTATAGTCTATATTCTGCATGAGTATTCTGATTTTGTTTCAGTTACAGAAGTTCAAACTCTCAATAAACGTGAAAAAGATTCAAGTATTCTTGCCAATTCACGGTTAGGTACTCCACATTACGCTTAGAAACATCACAAGTTTGAAACCAAGTCACATGCTATATACACAGATATCGAAGCGAAAACAAAAACCTCACGGGCTCTAATTTGATGCAAGTGGAAAGGTCCCACTATAGACAAAGAGGCTATCATCAGTTTACGGATGGTTGTACCTGTCACGACCTAGATTTTCAACATAATTAAATAAAGCTTTCTCAATAAAAGACCTTCGTATATTGTAATTAATACCCCAAACAGTTCCCACCTGTAAAACTTTACAAACAAGTCCCCAAGTCAAACGATTACACAATTTTGGCAACTCCGACCCCAAATAGATCACAAATGTTTGTACAAAGAACCTTTAAGTTACAAACTCATCTTTATCAAAAGAAAGTCTATTATAAAGATGAATATGTAACTAAATCAGAGTTAGCTTCTCAAAATCCTTTTCACTTCCAAGCATGCAATTCATGCAAGTCACTGTCCAACGTTTGAACCTGAAAAGAAAGATTAGGTTGAGCTAAACTAGCCCAGTAGGAAAATCTTTACCAAACTTATGTATAAATATGATGACGGGTGGAGAAAGACGAAGGCAAAAGATGCCGCTCAATCAATGGATAACAATCAACTCGAGAGCATGCCAATGTTCAATTTGATTATTCAAAGACATACTACTTTCACAATATGCAACCAAGTCCAATCGACACAAACAACCCTAACAATTCCAACACGACTATCACAAATCTCCCCTAACTGTATTTCCACCCCTTGCGTTACAGTACAACGTCTCCAGGGTTACCATATTGCCACCCCTTGCATTATGGTGGACCCTAACAACTCGGATCATCGTATTACCACCCCTTGCGTTACGTGATCCACTTGAGTCTCCGTATTTCCACCCCTTGCGTTACGAGACTCCCTATCCCGACTTCCGACTCGCAATAACTACTTTATTACTCAACATGCAATCTAGGTCTTTCTCATAATCACGTTCGTGCACGAAACATCTTACGTTATGCCAACAATACCACCAAGATGCCACATATATTCACAGGCAATCAATCAATCAATAAGTTTCATTTTAACGAGGTTTTACTCAAGTAAACTCTTAGTAATTTCTACTAACGGGAAGCCAACGGAACAAGGATACACCAATCAATCATAGGAAATCAATTGGACAAGCTTGAGATAGTTTAAGAGGTGTTACAAAGGTGTTAGAGGTGTCCGGGGTTCAAAACAATCAAAGTGGACGCAGCGAAAGACAAAACTGCTCATAAGGCTCTGGTATCGATATGGCCAAAATGGCTGTATCGATACAGAAAGCAAACAGAATGGGAAGGCATGATTTTGAAATAGTATCGATACGGCAAAAATCTCGTATCGATACAGAGTGGCTTCGAGCAGGTTTTCTGCAGATTTTTAGGATCTCAACGACAACAACAACAACTATTATAGGCACGATTTCACACCAAAACAACACATCTACACATAAATATGGCAAAGAAATCCCTACCTCAAGGTCGTATGAACTTCCCCCGAGCCAAACGAGTCCTAGATCTTGAAATACTCCGAAACCGAGCCGAATAAACTCCTACCGAGCTAGACCCACGAAATAAAAGCTTGGAGGAGCAAGGATTGAAGGTTTTTGGTGTGGGTTTTGTGGAGTTTTGAGTGAGAGGAGAGGAGAGAGAAAGAGACCGGTGGAGAGGAGTGAGAGCCGAGAGTTTTTGAGAGAGTTGGGAGATGAAAAATAATCTCCTACATCTAACACTCACCCCTTTTATACCCCCAAATCATTAAACTACACATTCACCCCTCAAACCTCTATTCTCTCACTTAGGTCCTCAATTCTAATATTCACCAATTGTTCCATAATTTCCCAATTTAGCATTTAATAAGTATTTCAAGAATTTAAAATTATTCGGGTCTCTACAGTACCCCTTACCATCCCCTTCATGAGTAGCAGACGTGGATGACGAATCAACATTTGGGTTCAGACCATCAATTTGCATAACGTTTTCAATCTCTTTCACCACAACACCCATTGTAGGTCTTCTAGCTCCCTCTTCTTCGACACACCTCATTGCAAGATCCACAAACTGCTCTAAACCCTTCGGCGTGGGGGCCAAAATGACAGGGTCAAGAATCTCGTCGAGACCGTATAGGACTTGATCCCTTTTCATTCTCTGCCTCACCTCTCTTACAATGTATTTGCCATTCTCAATTGGCTGTCTTGCGGTTACAAGCTCTAGCAGTACCACTCCAAAGCTATATACGTCGCTCTTCTCAGTCAACTGTTGAGTCATGTAATACTCTGGATCCATGTAGCCCTACCACGAATAAAGGAATACCAGTTTTAGTTTGAAATCCTAAGCCAAGAAATCATCTCAAACTGTTAGTCATCTTGACTCCATAAGAGCAAGTACATCAGAGTAGGCAAAGTGCATTTTTAGGCATTTTAGAGTGTCAAACACACAAAAATTCCCCTGCAGCAGCTTAGGTATATGCCTAGGTAAAATGAATTTAGCTACAGTGCTTAGGCATAAATACAGAAGAACTATTCACTAGGTTTTGATTATTTTATTCTTTTTGTGGTCCTTTTGCACTTTCTCTCTCTTCTCTAATTGGTTACTCTTATTTCCTCTACTTCACCCCATAATGAACTAATAATATTATATTCAAGGATAGATAAAATAAAGAGTATTGGTGTACTGTTGAAAGAAATATGGGTAGGTAAAATGAAAAATGTATACACATATAACTAATAAACTTGCTCTAAATTGGTTGGGGTTTAAACATATAACTACATACATGCGTGCATTTGGCAAACATAAATAACGTGTTTCTTTTTCAACAATGAAAGGAAAATTTACTGACCATTGTCCCCTTGACTTGAGTGCTAATATGGCTCTTTTCTGCATCATCCATTGGCTTGGAGAGACCAAAATCAGAGACTTTTGCATTCAAGCTTTCATCCAGTAAGATATTGCTTGATTTGATGTCCCTATGTATGATTGGAGGGTTGGCAAGCTCATGGAGATATTGCAAGCCTCTTGCTGCTCCAAGGGCTATTCGAAGCCGCCTCATCCAATCCAAATTAATTCTTTTCTTCCCTGCAAAACTAACACGTATTTAGTTGTTGGCTAATTGGATGCACATGTTGTCAAAGGACACAGTCTGATAGTGCAGCTTATGGACACTAGGAGGTCCCTTTCGGCTTTTTCAATTATACTTTCCCTTCTGTTTGGTGAGGGGATATATTTACACACACACCCACACAGTCCACTTCCTATAAGGACTCCCTTACATAAGCTATGTAAGGACTTCTGTTATTAGCCGTTGGTTCGTGTTTTTAATGGTCCAGATCCGCAGATGGTTTTCAACCATTATAAATGGTTGAAAACCATCCACGGATCTATAAATGGTTAAAAACCATCCGCGGATCTGGACCATTGAAAACACGATCCAACGGCCCTTATTAGAAGTCCTTACATAGCTTATGTAAGGGAGTCTTCACAGGAAGGCTAGTGTGTGTGAATATATATACACACATACATACACATACCCACATACATACATACATGAAGAATCCAAGTTTGGGGGTTTATCATAGATGAGACTCCAGAAACTTTTTTTTTCTGGCCTTTCATTTTTAAATGTTTGTGAATAACATATTCTACTCTCTTCTGATTTAGTATATTACTTCTTCATATTTCATATACAATCAACTCAACCAAGGTGTTCACTTGTACAAGTACTGATGGAAAACATGGATACTTGATCAATGAAGAACGGCATTACTATGAACTATCTTCAGTTATGAAGTACCAACTGAAATGTGACTAGCATCAATATCCATGTTGAGTAGCAGACCAAGGCATTGAACAAAAAAGGTCCCCCCGAGGCAAAATTCTTTAGATTTAGCAGGGCCGAAAGGTAAAACTATTCATACTTTGGACTCCAAACTATGAATAGTTTGGAGGTTCATAGTTTGGAGGGGCTAATTAAGCCGCTAAAGTCAAACTATTAAGAAGTTGAAGGGGCCAAAAATCTAGTAATTTTCTTTGAAGGTATCAAAAACCCTGTGGGCAACTGAGAATTTGTAGAAGCTTGGGGGAGCCGCGGCCCCTGGCCGCCAACAGTTGTGTGTGCCTCTGTCCATGTTGGTGGAGAAGATTACAAAAGTATGCCGAGTACCTGAAAGACTCTCATGGAGTGTACCACTTGCAATGTACTCGTACACCAACATTTGTTCGGCTCGTTCGAAACAGAAACCCATAAGGCCAACAACATTCTTATGGTGTATCCTGGATAGAAGCTCAATCTCCATTTTGAATTCCAGACCCCCCTGCAGAGATCCTCGTTGAGCCCTTTTGATTGCAACCAGTTGCCCATTACTAAGAGCTCCTCTATACACCTACATACAGAATATTAGTAAGTTGAGAAAATGCAAAGACAAGCAAAGCAGCACGGAAGCAATACTTATTTACGTACTTAAGACATGGAGAAATTCGTAAAGGGAAAAACTATCAGAATTAAGGAATTAAAACAAAAACAAATTGGGAAACCAAAAAAAAAGAAAAATGGTTGTCAAATATTCAGAATGAGCTTGCAAGTACAAGTACAGTTTAGTATTTACATGATTTATCAGTGTTTCATAAATAACTCTAGTTTTCAATAAATAGGGGCAAAAGGGTGCAGGTATTTTTTTTGGGGGTAAGTTCAAAAAGAAAGTGCATGTGACTATACTCCTACAAGAATTCAGAGAATTGTCTCTGTTCCATAGGATACAAAGTAAATATAACACCATTGCGTCTACGACAAATTGTCTTGCCTGCTTAATTTACAGTGGGGGAAATCATACTTCCATTGGGGATGGAGGTTGATATGGTAAATCCTACAACGACTTTCAGTTAATGAAAGTATCTATGTCATTACAAGGACAACAAAAGGTTAATGAATAAACTTTACTCCAGCAAATAGAAATGAAGAAGTTAACCTTCCCGTATCCACCGGATCCAATGCTGTTGGCTTCTGCAAAATTGTTCGTGTATTTCTTAAGCTCGTCATATGAGAAACACCTAGCTCCTTGTAACAGAGGAACACTACCGTTGGTTGTATTCGGGTTCCAAGAAGCTGCAATGGTAAAGCAGCAAATTAAGCCCAAGAAAAACATTCGCTTGTTGCGCAAATAAATTGTTGAGACGAGCTCCTGATTTTACCAAAAGGATTGTTCACTCTATCAGCCCTTTCAGCTCTTCTCTTTTGACGGAAAGCATAAAATCCTGCAAGGAGAGCCAAAAGCAGAACAACAGAACCACCAAATGCCGCTCCAGTAATCACCCCTCGATTTGGCGAATTGTTTCCTTCCGGATAAGAAAGATATTAGAATGAGACAAAATAGTTCTCTCCCGTTTCTTTTGCACTAACAAAAAAACTTCATACCTGCAAAGTAGTTATAATGATCGGCTTTGAAATAAAAGGGTCCATAAGTGATGGGAGGCGTGAAAGTTTGGTTGCTCAAGACACATGCAATTCCAGAAATTCCTGTTCGATTAAAATGATCTTGGCCAGATGGAAACAATTCTAGGCTTATCAAAAGGTTGTTATCTGTATTTTCAGTCGGATTACTAAGATAAAGTGAATCCACAGGAAGTTGATTGGACTGGAAACAACCCAGCAGAGAACTCTCAAGAGCTGTATAGATAGTTGAGTTTCCGAGGTCTGAGAAGAAAGGAGCTTTGAAGATTAGGGTGCCTGTGTATGGATATGCACAACTACAGTTGGGGCTAGACACTTGAGGTGAATTGCATGTAGAAGGGATACAGTTGTTAGGTGGGGTGGAACATGAGGATGAGTTGGACGGTGGAATGGCACAGTATGTGTTTGTCCCTCCTGTTCCCGAGCAAGCTGGATTTCCTACAAGTCTGCAGGAAAAAATAGATGTACACCAATGAGGTAGTAATTGATAATTGATAAAGCAAAGACAAGTTCGTAGAATTCTGTACAGGCAACGTATAACTTCCAAAAAGGAGGGTCATGGATGGTCAGGCCGGTGTATCCTTGATCCTATTAGCTCTGTACTTCATGCTTTGAGTTAATGAAGCTTATTTTTTGCTGTTTCAAAAAAAACTTCCAAAAAGGAATCTAAACACATCCCTGTTCGATTTTGGTTTCAGAGAGTTCTTCAGAACACCTTCTAGAAAGCTGCTTTTGAATAACAAATGCCCTTCGTGTTTAGTCGTATAATTATTTAGCGAAAAGGGTTTTCGAGAATTCAGAGACATCTATTTGGTGTTTTCATATAAATGAGTTATTTTTTTCAAAAATATTCCATAGCAACAAGGTCTCAAATCCATCAACCAACCGAGTTTTCTGCACAATGTAAAGAAGATTTGATTTTGAAACAACAATGCAACAGATGAAGGAAAGAAAAGTAGAAACTAAATGTCCAGATAGTATAACTTGTATAAGACTAAAAATGTCAAATCTTCACTGAAATATAGCAGATAAAATGCCCGAAAATCAAATAAATAAGTTTTCTGGTTACATGAACTCGATAGCAATACCCACTTACATGAATTCGACAGAGGTACCCACTCTCTCTGAAAAAATAAAATCAGATATCAAATTGTTCTGCAGATCTACAAGTTTCAGTTGGTTGCCATAGCTGGAGCCAACATCCAAAGTGCCATTAAGCTGGTTGTTACTCAATGAACTGTCACACATGCCAAAGAAAATTGTTGTTGGTTATAAAATTCACACTCGAATTTATAGAACTAGACCATTTTGGTTAAAGTCTAAGGATGTCAGATACTCACACAGTCTGTAACTGAGGAAGGTTGAAGAGTGCGCCCGGAAGTGAACCATTAAGTCTTGTGTTCTCCATCACACTGCCACCAAGAAATTAGGGGGAAACATGTGTAGCATATAATTTGAAACTTTTTGATCAAAAAAGTTTTTTTGTTTTGGGAACTTTCTCCTTTTAGTTACGAGCACATAGATGATCTTCACCCTCCACCCCCACCATGCATAGACACTGAACTCTGCCAGATTAGGGTTTTTTTTACTTGACATGGCTTGCTCTGGGCATAAAGGTAAGGGGAAGGTTAAAGACATAAATTTAGATCATCCCTTCTCTGGATGGGAGCTAGGTCCTAACAGGAAAAGCAATATTATATTTGGTTTGATAGTTAGCATCACCTAAAAATCTTACTAAGAGCTCGTTGAAGTCCACATATATTTTTCCTAGACGTGCTCAGTTAACTGAAAACATCGAAGAAAACAATTTTATTTCCTGTCTCAAGCTCCTCTCACAAAATCCTAGAAAATCCATTCATCCACATTGGAGTAAGACTGAAAGGGAAAGGTTCTTCGTGGTCTCAATGCAGCACATATGAAAGATAAGCTACACCCAATCATGAGGTTTGCTATGCATTATGTATAGAGTAGGCCTATTATAAGTAAATTCCTGTGCTTTGATGAGCTTGATGGATATGATAATGATTGATAGATTTTATGAGATCCCTATTGAGACAAACTCATTTACCCAACAAACAATACAAGTGACAGGTTACAGGCTTAGTTATCCACAACAAATGACCAAGAAAAACCAGCAGGATAATGAAATATTTATGGTTAACAGGCAAAGTCAATCTACACAATGCCCAGGATAAACCCTGACGGTGGAAAAGGACCCCAGTAGCATACCCTAATAGACTCATGTAACTTGCATAAAATTAATATGTTTCCTTGGAGTGCAACTATGTGTATTGAGACAGATCGAGAGAAACTTACATTGTTGTCAAAGACAGTAAGTTTGAAAACCATGAAGGAAAAAGTGATGCATCAAATGTGTTGTTGCTCAAATCCCTGCAAGTAACATTTTCATCAAGGACCATATGGAGAAAAATGCAGTAGTCTTAGAAGGGAAAAGCAAGTAATTAACAAGACTGATTCATGTCCCCAAACAGATTTTGCAAGACAATTGTTACTTACACATAGTAGAGATCATTCATGCTTGAAAGATTGGGCAAGGGGCCCGTCAGTTGATTGTTTGACAAGTACCTGAAAGTGCAAATTTAGAAGCCTCTCATAGAAAAGTGAAAACATAATGCAGAATAAGCAGACTTCCTGCAAACAAGCCTGAATTGGCAAAGATTTTTTTTGTTGCTTACAGCACATTGACATATACGAGGTTGCTGAAATTTGATGGGACAGATCCAGTTAATGAGTTCCTATCGAGACGCCTGTTGCCAACACAAAATATCAATCCAAAATCCAATCGAAATTTGTAGCTATGATGTACTGATCATGATTGCATTCATGTGGTTTAGATACTCACACCACCTCCAGAATCAGGACTAGTGCTAGTGTTGAAGGGATGCTGCCAGTAAGCTGGTTGCTTTCAAAAAGCCTGTTTAATCAAAATCATATGAAGAAGCCAGAATTTAATAATGCAGGTTGAGAATATTACATGTGAGAATTGGCAGATCTAGAACCTAAGCTCAATATTTCTCATCAGAATCAAAATCTAGACTAGTAAACCAGCCGCTTATAATCTCTCTCCCTCACACGAGCTGTTGATACACACATATTAGGGGAAAGAAATACCCAGACTATGAGATCTAGTTTGGGATGCTGTTAAGGGATGTGCTCCCTCAAAACAAGCTCTCAACAGCTCGAACAAAACTCAGAGGGACAATGTACCATATATACAAAACCACATTCACATGTACATTTTCTCCGTTTTTAACCTATATGACACTTCTTTTCCTCTTTTCTCCTCAAGACCTGGTTGGATAGAGTGGGTATGGACTCCATCCACAAATGGTGCATATACCTCTAAGTCCGCCTGGGAAGCAATCAGATTAACAAGGCCAGCAGTTGCTGGGGCTCAACTCTTGCGGTTTCCTCATCATATTCCCAGGTGGTCCATTATCCTCTGGATGGTTTGCCATGGCAGATTGTCCACAAAAGACAGATTGGTAACTTGGGGGATTGCCTCTATTGATGCTTGTGCCCTGTGGTCTATGGGCCATGAATCTCACAGTCACTTATTCTTTGAATGCCAATTTTCTGCCAAAGTTTGGGGTTCCCTTTTACAGAAATGTTGGTATCAGTCATACCCTCAGAAGTTGGTGGAGGCTCTGGATTAGATGGCTATTCAGGGAAGGGGTAAGTCTAACTGAAGTACCATGCTTAGGCTTGTTTTTTCAGCCTTAGTGTATCACCTCTGGAGAGAAAGTAATGGGGCCCTTGAACGAAAGATGGGTTCTGAAGAGACTGTTATTTTGTGTATTGAGAGGGATATCAGAGCATGCCTTATTGGTTGGAAGAAGTTGCCTTGCTCAGTGGAAAACAGAAGGCATTGTACAGTTTGGAATTTGCCTAATAGCTGCCTGCTTCAGTAGTTTGTTTGAGTGGTTGTGTGTTGTTTTAGTGTTGCTTATAGTTTCCTGTAGAGTTTTTGTTTTTCATTCTCTCCTTGTACATGTTCTCTAGGTTATTCCCTTGGCCTGTTGTTCTTGGTGGTGTTCTTTAATAAGAAACCAATTTACCTAAAAAAAATTATCGCTGTACAAGTAAGCAAACTGTGTATACGCATAACCATGTCATAATATTTAATCTAGTATTGCCATTCAAGTACATAATGGGGAACACTAAAAGTGAATAGGTGGCTCATTGGAACTTACACATGTATCAGCGTCATGCTGGAATTAAAAAGACTAGCTGGGATTGCACCAGAGAGCTGATTGTTTCCAAAATGACTGGAAAAATGTCATATGCAAATAGGCATCAAATACGGGACAGGTGAACTTTGAATGTAACAACACACTCACAAAAACTTTGGACCTACAAGTGCTTCGTATTAACCAGCATATCCAAACCAGGTGTGGTCCCACTTGAGACGGGGATAGTCCCAGATAGGTTATTATCAGACAGATCCAGCCAAAAAAGATTTGATAGGTTACCAATTGAAGAAGGTATACTCCCAGTGAAGCTGTTGGAACTAAGATACCTGTGGTTTGGGGGGAAGAAAATCAAAAGCATTGAGAGACAGCAATATAAGGAACTGGCAATTAAACAATTAAAAGTTAGTCAAACATATAGTGCATGCGGCATTCAGCTGAAAATTTCTGGAATCCAGACATTCAGTAGTTCAGATGGCTTAGATTTCCAAAATGTAGCATCTGGTGCAAGAATTATAGAAGCATACCGAAGGCTTGTTTCTGGAAATAGGTTCACAATGAAGAGGGCACATGGTGTGGGATACCAATTGTTTGTTAAAGTTAAAAAGTTTAGGGTGCATAGAAAGCCAAACTAATCCATAGGTATGCATTAGATGATCTAGCTTTTTGGTGAACATCAGATGATCTAACTTAGTGATTGGCCAGTGAATTTAAGATGAAACTTTCAAGAGAGTGGCCATTTATTATGTCAAAAATTTGTAAAAGCTTGGAGTCAATGCCCTTTCCATTCTGCTGACCATATCAATTACTTCAGGGGATGGAGCTGCTTGTAAATGCATGAGACCAAAAATACTGAAGTCCAGATTCTTACAGAAAGCACAGCTGCTGCAGGGATCCTATTGTGCCAGGGATGGGACCATAGAAGCCGCAACCTTCCAGGGCTCTGAAACACAAGTAGAAGCAATATGTTCGTAAAGGTTATTACATTTAATTATAAGCCAATAACCTTTAACAACAATCGTAAATTTCTTACAGGGTTGTTAACTTCGTCAAATTTCCAATTGATGGAGGAAGAGGTCCTGTCAAACCGCTGTTGTATGAGAGATCCCTGTATGTGGAAGCTGACAGTCAGACCTTACTTCGGACATGAGGAAGTACAAACCAAATGCCAAGAAAGCACACATGCCCAGTGTGACTAAACAATGCTTCACAAAATCAGTTGGAATTGGATATGACTATGGGGGAAGAGGAACATAGAAAATAGAAGAAGACATACATGATCTGTAATTCCGACAACTCTGCAATGTCTCCGGTCAACTGACCAGTCAAACCGGTGCTCCCTAATGTTCTGAAAATTGGAAGTGGCAGTTAACTTCCTTTATTGAAAAATGAATAAGCAACTTTCCACAAGTAGATGGAAAAATACAATTGGGACTTACATGGATGTGATGCGTGAATTGTTGCACTGAATTCCAACCCAACTGCTGCCACATGGGTCAGGCCCACCCCAATTCGGTGGTATTGTCGTCCAGGCATCTTTGAGAGCCAACAAAGCAGCAACTGGTTCATAAGATCATTAGTCCAATAAGTGTCCCCGTTAAGAAAAAAGTTTTCATGCTTTCATATACCACACTCAATTCTCAAAATTAAACTTTCCTTGCCAGTTGCCATTCCTTGTAGATGGAAGCGTTAAGGCATTACGGGAGAGCTGATAATTAGGGATCGGAACTAGAATTACTCCTAACCTACTTTCTTATCCGAATTTAAGAAACAAATGCATTGCACATGAGAACCCAATGATGGCCAGGAAGACAAGAATAAAAGTCACATCCTTCTTCGAGGTCGCCCTCTCCTCGGATTTCATTTTACTAGCAGACACCTTTTTTTCTAGTTCGAGGTACTGCTTTGGTGATTATTTTTCCATTCGTGAAGAAGAAAGAACATACATGAATGGTAGCAGATCTAAGACTTCTAGCTTTAGTGAGCATTTAAAAATAGGTAGGAGAGCAAAACTATTATGTATTCCATAGGTTTGATCCGCAGCCTTAGAGAAATTATTCCCGGGAAAATAAAATAACAACAGACAGAAGTAAACTTCTCCAAACTAAGTAATTTACAAAGGTCCAACCATTTAATTGCTTAAATTTAAAGATATCTACCAATTAAACTTAATCTTGACATGTTCGTCGTTAACCTTGTTCTCATCGAATAAGTGCAGGAGAAAGCAACCAAAAGAGCTCTAGAGTACTCTATCTTATTGTTGATTTTGACGAACAAAATTTTGGATCTTTTCGAAGGACGCATTTTGAGGGAAACTAAACCTCTTCTTCGTCTTTTCTTTTCACTAGTGTAATCTATTGGTGATCATTAAACTTTAAAATAACTTGTGGTGACAATGAACTAGTATGAAACAAAAGATTTGAACTTACGGTCCCGAGGATCCGTCTGCGCTGTTGCAACGAGAAATTGGATGGAAATAAACAACAGAAAGATCTCAATTCTTAAACCCATTATTCAAGAGAGAAACAAAATAACTTCAAAACCAGTAAATTGTTTCATTCATTTCCTCTTGTTCATGAATAGAACTCTTAAGCAGAAGAAAGTCTTCCCCTTGTACCAATTACCATGTACTCTCATTAAGTGTATTCTATATATTATAAAAAAACAAAGGAGAGCACGCTAAGACAAAACCCTAATTGGTTAACTAGTTATTTTCTGGCTCCAAAGTCAAAAAAGTGAAAATATCCCACAATACTTGGACCTGGTGGAGGCTTTGCTTTAGTGAATCTTCATGAACACGAAGAAGAAGAAGAAGATGAAGAAGAAGAAGAAACAGTCAAAGGGATGATCCTTAATTAGGACAGCTAACATCTTATTAGAAAAAAATGTAACTTGCGCAGGTAATAGGTAGGCGGAGGCTCTATATATGCCAACATATCAATATTCATAGTCAAGTTGTGTGCTTACTGCTTAGAGCAACTCCATTGGTACTCAAAAGATAAGCTCCATTGATCGGTCATATTTCTAAAGCCAAATAATGACTTCCCCACATTAGCATTTGTGTTATTACCATCTTTTTGTTCAAATCCTGTGAAATGATTCAAATGGTCCGACGAGACCGTCGGGGATTAAGGTAAAAAAAAATGACTCTGACATTATTAGAGTAACTTCGCTAAATTTTGACAAAATACTACTGTAGCAAGCGAAAAAAATGAATCTGACATCACCTGCGTACGTACACTAATCTGACATTCTGACGTATTCATTTGTTGACTTTGGTCGATAATATCATTAATCTCAAAAAGAATAGATAACTGATTTTCGCGCTCCACTTTTTATTGAAGACGCTTCACTTTTAATGTGACTTCATAAACAAAGTGGAATGCCATCAATAAAAAGTAGAGCGCGAATATCAAAATCCCAAGAATAATACGGGTGAGATACATTTTTTTTTTCTTCCAGTCAAACGTGAGATACATAGATATGTATGCGCACGATCAAGACAAAACGAGGATTTTGTCCTAACGGGTGTCAAATTTTTTTGGAGTTCAGCATGATGGAATGGAAGTATTAAAAGGAGAATAAATTCTTTACATTGCCGGTGTAAATATTTGTTTCCTCCAACTCAATTGCATTGCGACATTTGTCAAACATGACAACGTGTCGCAATGCAATTGATTTGGAGGAAACAAATGTTTACACCGGCAGGAATTTATTCTCTATTAAAAGACAAAAAATTTACAGGAAGTATAAACAGTTTATCCTGCAATTTTTGCGATGTAGATTTATGTGTGTATATACTCTATAAACATAAACGACGGAATAATTGTGGTTAATACATATAGCTCGACAATTCATAAAAGCAAAACTGGGTGATATTTCAAGGAAATTTTATTTTCAATATAGAAAACTTAAGGAGTCAATTGGGTCCAGACCGCGGATCAAAAAAAAAAAAAATTGGGTCCAAACCCAAAAATATTGACCTGGCGTCACAAATCACGAATTTTCACTTATATTTACTATTTGACCTTTGTTTATGCAGAGTATATTTATGGGTATTTCATAGCGGATTAAATAAATTGAACAGTACATAAGTCTCTGTGATAAGGAAAGAAAAATGCTTGAGACACATGTTCGGAAACAGATCTAGACACAGATGTAATCGGAGCCGCTCGACGCTTTTGGGTCTCATGTACATATTGTAGACCTCACATGTATTGGACCACTCTGGATACATTTGCATCTAGATTCCCACAGTACAACTTGTGAGGAAAAACTTCTTAAAGCCAGATAAAAACATAGCAAAGGGATAAAATGAGTCGAAAATATCTTATTAATCAGGAAGAGCCCTTCTGCCCATGGCTTGATTACATCTAGCACTTGCAATCAGCATAAAACCAAAAAGAAACTCAATGACCCTCCACACGAAAAGGAACAAAGCTGACACTAGAATCAAAGCTGTCTGTTTTCTCCTCAAAACTTGAGAGATTGAATGCCACAAATTTAGAGTTGAGGTTTGAACCAGCCTCCTGAATGATGTTCTCAATCTCTCTCACCACTTCACCCATTTTAGGCCGGCTGCGACTTATCTCACCAACACAACTCATTGCCAGGTCCAGAAACTTCTCTAAACATACCAATGAAGTGCCCCAACCCATTGCGGGGTCGAGAATCTCAAGAAGCTCGGACGGGTCACTTGCATTGTCCATCGCCTCCTTGACCTCCCACACAATGTTCTTTCCGCGCTCTATTGGTTTTCTTCCGGTTATCAGCTCCAAAAGTACAATGCCAAAGCCATAAACATCGCTCTTCTGGGTTAGTTGTTGGGTCATGTAATATTCTGGATCCACGTACCCCTGGATCAGAATGTTATCAGTTCAATACATTTCATCCTAAGCCAAGAGGGTAACATCTTAAACGAACCAAAAAACTCAAGTACAAAATTGCTCATTAAATAAAAAGGTTTTACCCTGTGTATCTCTTAAAGGCATTCAAAATGCCA
The DNA here is from genome assembly GCA_018127125.1 of Rhododendron griersonianum. Lineage (NCBI taxonomy): Eukaryota > Viridiplantae > Streptophyta > Magnoliopsida > Ericales > Ericaceae > Rhododendron > Rhododendron griersonianum. The sequence continues at coordinate 37,244,384 of CM030798.1, read as the reverse complement.
CACTTTCATAAGGATAAATCTTGGGGCCGAGCGTTTCTAAACCTGCTACGCGAGATTGTGTGCATGTGAACAAAGCCAGCGTATGGGCTAGAACTTGCAAAATGAGTGCATAATGAAAAGGTGCAAAAGCAGTGCTGCTGTGCACTTCGCGCATCACATCTTGACCATCAACTTAATTTTGCTGAACTACACTCCAAAGTCAGACTTCGAAAATTTTGCTATTTGTACCAAGTCAATTTTTTTTTTTACAGGAAATGGTTAAGTAAAAGTTCCCAGAATATCACATGAACCATAATCACTTCAGAAAAATTTTTCTTCTTAATTTTGTTTTTCAAATTTTCCCTCTCCCCTAGAGCTTACCACAAGCGGGAGCATTAGGCATTGGATATGCCTTTACCTTCTCGTAGAGACAGAAATTAGTAGAGGCCCAAGAGGGACAAGTATGTAGAACTCTAACAACTACAATCATTCTCCATCCCTCATCTTCAAATATACACTTCACCCTGGCCAAGAATAATTAGTGTTATCCTGGATAGCATAAAGGATTTGAAGGTTGTGTACTTACCATTGTTCCCTTGACTTCAGTGGTTATATAACTTTTTCCAGTATCACTGATAGGCTTGGATATACCAAAATCGGCAACTTTTGCACTTAAGTTATCATCTAGGAGGATATTTGAGGGTTTGACATCCCTGTGTATTATGGGAGGGTTTGCAAGCTCGTGCAAATATGCTAGACCTCTGGCTGCATCAAGGGCTACTCTAAGTCTCCTCATCCAATCCATACGGATTCCTGATTTTCCTGCACGGGATGCAGATTACCAATAGAGCAGTTAATTATAGATTTTTGTTTCACGTTCGAGGGATATTGGCTTTGTTAAGGAAGTCAATCTGTAGGAAAAAAACAGCATATCACTTAAACAAAATCCATAGTCTTTATACTGTTCATTGGGGTGAAAATGTACATCAGGGCATTAGATGAGCAGCTTGCAGGTTGAAGGGCTGGAGGGTATAGAAGTTTCTACAAATGTTCCATTTGATGCAGCGGAAACCATTTCCGCCAGATAATTTTGTTTATTTTTTGGTGTTGGTGCAACAGAAAGCAGAAGTTAACAGAACATGCTTCTCGTGGTCAACGCAAAACAAGTTGATTTTCGCGGAAAAACGTTTGACCATTTCTAAGGGTGGAAACGTTTTCGCAACCAGAAGTACAATCACACAAAGTCAACGGAAAAAGATCCGTGGAAATGGGAAATGAGTTGACTTTTGCAAGTTTCTACTTCTCAAATGTGGAAAACCTTTCCCAGATCAGCACTAACCACCACCGCTATTCGATGCTCCTTTATTACTGTCTTCATTACTAGGTATCAATTTGCTTCACGAAAACCTAAATTGATTCTCCTTTATGTTCTCTTGATTATAACATACCAGTTAGCTCACCGCTTTCTTTATCCCTTACAAGTCTGCTATAGCAGCACCAATAGATAGGAGCATTAAGGTTCAGCAGACAAAGAAAAGAGAAGAGTGGAAGTACCTGAAAGGCAGTCAATGAGAGTACCGTTGGGAATATACTCATAGATCAGCATTTGTTCCCCTTTACTGTAACAGAAGCCCACAAGGCCGACAACATTCTTGTGATGAATCCTCGATAGAAGCTCAATCTCAGTTTTGAACTCATTAGCACCTTGCAGAGATCCCGGTTGGGCTCTTTTGATGGCAACTAATTGACCAGTGTCAAGGGTTCCTCTATAAACCTGTCGAAATGGGACAAATTTTGGAAACTAAACTTCAATGAACAATCTTACAATTTCACAACAAGTATTTGCCCAAAGTAAATTGGAATTGGGCTCAGGGTGATAATAGACAAGAAAAGCTACTTTGACATGTTACATAACAAAATTATGCCATTTCCTGTTACATATTTTTTTAACGACTAACTTTTGACATTGCAATTAAGATTACAGGATGATTGAGACACACTTTTATATCTCTATTATGAGTTTCCCATTTCAAAATCATTGTTTCTTTTTCTTTCCCTTTTGTTTCAAATTTCGTGCATCACATAGGTTCGTTCACAGTTGGTTCAGTCAAGAGTTCTTAAACCCCAGTAAAAATGCTAAATGATGATACCTTCCCATAGCCCCCGGAGCCAATGTGCTTGGATTCTGAAAAATTGTCGGTGCATTTCTTAAGCTCTTCAAATGAGAAACATCTTGCTCCTTTTAAACGGGGAAAGCTGTCACTCCTCATTTCATGGTTCAAGGATGCTGCATTTGTAACACACAGGTCTAAGAACAGCCAGTCTAGAATTGTTTTGACACTTGTAAGAACTGTTTTCAGTTATTTGCTGATCTCACCAGATGTATTGTGCGCAAGTGCCCTTGTTACTCTTCTCCTTTGTTGTAAAGCATAAACGCCCACACAGAGTAGTAATAAAACTAGCACAGAACTACTAACTGCTGCTCCAATGATAATGCTAGTCTTCGATGATGACTTCACTTCTGTAGATACTAGATGTTAGAGAAAGATAGATCAAGTGAATCCTAAAACATAAGAAGGGGTCACTGCATAATTTAAGATCCCCCTCCCCAGGCTGCAGCCTCTGATGTACAAAAAACGCATTAAAATATGCAAAGTTGTACCCATTTTAGCAGGAAACTATTATTACCTCCAAAGAGAGGATAACTTTCATCGGTAAAATAGAAGGGCCCAAAATAACTGATGACCTGTTGAGGTTGGCGGTTGAGAAGGGTCCCAATTGCAGAAATCCCTGTTCTATTGAAATCATCTTGGCCAGAAGGAAAGACGTTCAGAGTGAATTGTCGGAAAAAGTAAGTATCAAAAGTCGGATTACTAAGCAAAATTGAATCAACTGGAAGTAGATTCTCCTGAAAAGCATTCATCAGAAACACCGGCAGATACGAAAAGTAACTTGAGTTGTAGTTTGAGAAGGAAAAATATATGAAGTGTAGGGTTCCTGTGTACGGAATTGCACATCTACACAGCGGGCTTAATATTTCACCCGATTGGCAGATCGTAGGTGTACAGTTGTTTGCTAAAGTTATGTATGAAGAGTTTGCCTTCTGTACTCCACAGTAGCTTTCTGTTCCTTGAATTCCATCACAAATTGGGTTATCCGCAAGTCTGCACAAGAGAAAACAAAATAACTTCCATATTTCATCAGTCTTCCAGACAGGATAGAGATAGAATAAAAATGGCCAAAACAAAAGAAGATGAAAATAAATTTATATTGCTTACTTCAACTCCGTATCATCTCCCGTGCCTAGTTCAAGGTTAGTGATGGAATTGTTTTGCAGATCAAGGAGTCCCAGTTGGTTGCTATTGCTGGCGCTCAAATTCAAGCTTCCACTAAGTTGGTTGTTACTCAGTACACTGATACCATTTGTCAAAACATATATCCCATAACCGTCAGTTCTCTATAGCGTACAGATACTGAGACACAACCGTTTTGAAATCTTAGAAAAATGGATATGGTGTTACTCGAGACTGATACTCACACAGTCACCAAATTAGGAGAGTTGAACAGGTCGACTGGAATTCCTCCTTCGAGTTGTGTGAGTTCCATCAATCTGTCAGCACATGGTTGGAGAAACAATTACCTCTACAAACAATTGTATTAAACCTCTTCTTATAAACAGGAATGAATTAAGTGCAGTAAGACAAGAAAAGACACCAATCCACCCTCACAGAGCAACCCCTACATGCATGCAAGGGAGAGGAGGGTGGTATGCAAGGTACAGGTCTAGGAAACTGTCTTTGAAATAGCCAGTTCCAAGCCAAAAGAAATATCAAAGCTTGGATGCAGACAATGATGCAACTACCATATCTTCTATTTTATAGTATTAGTTTATGAGACAAAGAAAAGAACAGTTTCCCGGTGTGTACTGGGGTGGAGACTGGAGAAAAAGTGATAAAAAGAACTACCAAGACAATATATTGAAGCAAAGAAGTATTCACTGAAGTCTGTTTCCTAATACACAAGACTGAGGACTATAAGGAATGTAAGGTATTTAGTCGAGTTAGAGGTACAATCAAAGGGTTGGTACTATTCGCTTAATTGCTTCAATCATCTCAGAGTCGAGAGAATGCTGTCTATAGATTGAGCTTGTCACTGGCATCACTTACGAATAGCTCAAAAGACTCCGATGCATGACAAAACAAAAACCAATGGTAAATGGCTGGTCTCTAAGGCACCACAAGGACAAGAAGAACCTAGTCATGGTATGAAAGAACAAAAGAAACCATAATAGGAAGAAATCCTAGTAGGAGCTAAGACATGGATATGCAATTGAGACAAGGAGAGAGCGCTCCGCCGCTCCCTATGGCCCCTCTTCTCCCTTTGCCATCTTCAGATCTTAATTTGAAAGCCATATTTTGACCCCACCAAAATGCAGCGACATGGAGACAAATACAATATATGGTTAATAAACACATACGATCATGAGTTGTTTATCTTTTCCCCCAATGTAATAACATATCTCATCCTCGGATCAAAAAAAAAAAAAACATATATCATCCTAACAACATGATAAGAAACCAAATTTTCACATTTTATATATCAAGGGAAGTGTTAATACAGAGTTCTCATAGCTACAAGAGAAAGGTCTATCCAGCCGAGAGAGAGAGAGAGAGAGAGAGGTACATTGTCATCAAAGCCGATATGTTTGTAAACCACGGAGGAATAACTGATGGGCTGAAACTGTTATTGCTTAAATCCCTGCACATCGCTTTTTGGTCAGAGATAATAGCCTATTAAACTACAAAAACTAGAGAGTATATCTGCAAAAAGAAGTTATAGAAACGATGGACAAGAAGCAAAAGAAATTGTTTATGAAAGAGAATAGAACAACTTTCGGAAGATAATGCTCTTACACATAGTATAGGGAGTTCATGCCAGTTAGGTTAGGAACAGGTCCAATCAGATTGTTGTTGGACAAGTACCTGAAAATGCATAAGAACATACCCTTTTCTTAATAAGATTAAAAAGCTGAGTACAGTTGCAAGAATTATAAAGGAAAATTTCCTCTTTTGTCGTCTTACAGCTGTGTGAGACTTGTTAGGTTGTTGAGGTTTGCAGGGACAGATCCATTCAAGAAATTTGAATCCAGACGTCTGTGTCAAAACAAGACATTCAACACTCTAATTTCAAAAAGATTCCTGGTCAGCAAGAAGTCCCAGTATTAATCTTCTGGACAAGTGATATCGATACTCACAACACCAGTAAGGTCTGCACATATCCTAGCGTAGGAGGGATGCCGCCAGTAAGTTGGTTGTTGTCCAGAACACTGCCCAAGAATTATAATATTTCCATACTTGAGAACAGTCAATAATGTATCCAAGCTTCAGTTATTATTAGGACAACAAGGATCTTTCAAGATTTGGAATCAACTCTGGTTCCCTAGCCAAGACAACAAAATCTAATGTTTGCAGATTAAAAAAAAAATTTATATCCTGCGTACTTCAGTTCTTAAAGAAAAGTAACGATTACAAACTTCTAGCTAATCATGATCAACTTAGATCGAGAGGCAGTTGAGTGACCTGAGCAAAGAGAAAATATCACCCACAGAAATTGCCGAGAAGCTGAAGAAATTATACAACTACATTGGGAACTATTTCCAACATATCAGCAGTAAGAAATATAATTAGAGGACTAGCCTCCCATTATCTCCCCTCTTCAAGTTGCCAAAAAAGCTTCCTTGCAGAATTTCCTTCTATAGGAAGGTTAAGTGAGAGTTTTAGTTTCTCAAAGGAAATCGAATGCAAGCTACATTAGAATGCGGCCTCTTCTCATGAAAGCATTCCCTTTGACTATCCATATGAAAAGAAGAAATGCATGCCCGTACTGAAATAAAAAGTTAAATGTCCTGGTAGATACACATACTCAAACTCACTACGGAAGCCTGTAATCTCTTTTTACTCTCACTTTACAGCAAGCAAAAAATGTCCACCGACAACAGATATCATCATGTGGAGACAACAAATGGCCATTCAGTAATAAACCACTGATTCTATTGAGTAACCAGATCAACAGACTTACAGGTGTATCGGAGTCATACTTGAGCTGAAAAATCGAGGTGGAATGGGACCAGAGAGCTGATTTGTTCCCAAATGGCTGTGACAGAACTTTCCATGAATTCCATCAAATAATAGTCATTTGAAGTAAAGAATTTGGCATTTCAGAAAGATAATACATACAAGTGCTTGGTATGAACTAGCATATCGAGACCAGATAAGCTCCCATTAGAAATAGGAATGGATCCACTAAGCTTGTTGTCATTTAGATCCAGCCGGTAGAGCTTAGATAGATTACCAATGGAATTAGGAATCGGCCCGTTGAAGCTGTTGTTGTTTAAAGCTCTGCAAAGAGTGGCAACAGCAAAACTTTCTAAGATATAGAATGCACTAAAACATAAGACCAAATATTTGAGCTGGAACTTTCCAAGGTCAAGGATGTAGAAGGAAAAAATAAATGAGTTAAGAGGGGAAGTTTCTAACGGAGATTTGAGAAATATGGAAAATAGCATCATCTAATGCTTCATATCCAGCATGGGGAAGATTTTATTTTATCAGCACCATGGGTAAGATATCTTGAGGCATTACAAATCATAATCCCATATTTTTGGGCTTCTGGAAGAAAATAATCTGTAATGAACAACCCTTCATTATATCAAGAGAATTTCTCCAAAGTTGAAATCCTTACAGATAAACCAGGTTCTGTAGAGATCCTATAGATTCTGGAATTGGACCAAAGAAACTGCAACCGACCAGGATTCTGCAAGCAACAGAAAATGCGTATCAAACATTACCAAATTTTGGAAGGCTAATTTCCCAGAAACAAACATCTTCCTTACAATGCTGATAAATTCGTCAAACTCCCAATTGAAGATGGAAGAGTCCCTTCGAAACCCCTGTTGTTTGAGAGATCTCTGTATGAAGAAGCAATTAGTATTACGGAAGTAAGGATGTGTTTATTGGCTATAGAAGTAAGGAAACATTCTCCTGGACATTCATGCGGGATTGGTGAAAGAGAGGGAGTTCGAAAAGTGTGAATTGGGTAGTCGAAGATTCAGTATACCTCAGACAATAATGTCTAGTCCAACTAACAGTTCCATAGATGCAAATACATAACGTTCTATGAATCAAATCTCTACTTCTTCTACAAACACTAAAAAAACATTCTGCTCTGAAGATAGAGTTGTAACTTGTTCACTTGAAAATCTTGAGAATTGTTGCATCCAATGAATTAATAAAGCCTTTGAAGGTTTTAACGAAGCAATTTTTGTTAAATAGCAATCGAGAAAGCAGTTGAAAAACACATTGGAAACTACAGGGCTGTTATATACTTTACGGAATTAGAGATCGAATTAGGGACATTTAGTTTCTTTTTTTTTTGGACCTGAGGATCTATACCTGATCTAAAGTGGATCAAACTATGAAAACATGACCGCATATTATCACATTCGAAAGCTGTACTGAAAAGTCCAGCAAAGGTTGGTCAACAAGGTACTTGGCTCATTAATAACGAGATCATCCTATATATGCTCACCGTGACTGCTATTGAGAAGTAAAATCAAGGCTATATGCCAAAAGATACTAGATAATGCAGTCCACAAAACTTATATTGCCATGATTAATAGCGAGACAAAGCACAAGCAGAGAATTACAGATACTGTAGCTCGGATAATGATGGAATGTCTCCAAACTCGGTACCCATTACGTTCATTCCTTGCAATATCCTGTCAATTGCCATTTGCCTGGTTAAACTCAGTCACTCAAGAATCAGAGAACTACAATAAGAACATTATGTGGGTACTGATTAAGAACTGAATTACATGGAGGTCACACGTGAATTGGTGCAATTAATCCCATCCCAACCACTGCCGCAAGGATCTGACCCAATCCAGTTAGGTGGCAGGTTCTGCCAGCTTGCTTGGATAGAAAAGAGGACAGCGGCTGCATCAGAAAGCAAACATGATTTTCAAGTTTTATATCAACAAAACCTTTCCCAAAGATTCTACTAGTTCTTCCCAAGCAAACGGAAGATTTTAAAAGGTCAAGCTGAAGCATTTTAAGCCAGACACAAGCATTAGAATTCAACAGTAGTATGTTGAATAAGAGAACAGCAACTCTTGCATGATTTCCTTGGGTAATTCGTACAACAAAAAGGAATGGTGCACCTTCCTACAGTTCAATAGGCATTTTTTGCCACAAAGAACTACCAGGTACCTTGTATTACAGTCAGAGGTTACTTAAGACCGCCTAATGAGTAATGAGCTGAAATCTTAAACGCTCATTCAAGTAAGCTTAAGCCAAGCGTCATGTCAGATAATTTCCCAGCAGACCGAATGTATTAGTAACCATTAATTTAGCTCCATATTTTAGAATGTGTATAAATACAGTCAAGGACGTAATTGGGAGTTCTCTCAAAAGAGCTAGCTAAGGAGATGTCCTTTGATTTCATTGATCCTAGTTATATACCCAAAACTCCACTCGTGAACTTCTTATGTACATGCCAACGAGGGCTTAGGGTAGTTAGATAAGGCTCAGAGGCATATTTGAAGGCAATGGCCAAAAATATTGAGCAGGACTAAGCTTATACAGTTAAAACCGTTCTAGGTGAAGCGAACTGTTTGGCCCCGTTCGTTTTGGGATTTTGGATTTGGATTTGTAGGTAATGAGTGTAGAGAGAAGAAATAGAGTAATGATTGAAAATAGGGGTAATGATTGGAGAGGGATAGAGAAAAAATGAGAGTAATGATTAGTGAGAAATAGGATAATGATTAGAATCCAAAAACGAACGGGGTCTTTAAGACTTGATTAGTACATGCCCTCTGCACGTATGGATTTGTAGACATACTTGAGGAAACAAAAGGACCCACTGTCCATCACACGACATTTGAATCACAAGCCCAACCTCCCATCAGCACTTCTGTGCAGGATAAAAAATTTGGAGCCTTGACTGCTAACCACGATCTTGCCCCGAATGAATTCAACTATATAGTGACATAACGTCTTTGTTTTAAGACAATCAAAGATAATTCTCTGTGAAGTTACAAGTTACAACAGATGAAACACAAGTAAAGCAGGTCATTCGTCCAAAGCCATTCGTGTGTCACATGATTGAATGAAGATCTATTGGTCATCTTGTTCCGAGAAGCGTACGCCTCAAATGAAATGCTTAAAAATAAGCAAAAGGCGCACTTTGTGCGAACATCCTTCAGGCAAGGCCTAGGATTGGAGTGTAAGGCACAAATTTGAACGACTCTGAGGCGTTTTTTCAATAGTCTAGCCTTGATGCGAAACTCAAGGCAAGCCTCAACTTGGCCTTTAAAAACATCAATAATCAAGATGTTTGTGACTACGACGAACAACAAACTGATCATGAATACATCAAGAAACATTTATTGTTACATCAAGAAAGATATAGTTCTGATTGATGATATCAAAAAACTAGCGTAGTCAATGACTAAAGCAGCTTACCATCACCAGGATCTGTTTCTCCAGCTATAAACCAAATTTGAGCGATGATAACAAAGAGGAAGGCCTGAAATTTTTTACCCATTCCTCCACAAACAACAATATGTTCAAGTTCAACCCAATTAGTATTCCAACAGAAGGGTATCAAAACCCCCAGCTAAAGCAGGAGTTTTGATCAACTAACATCAATTCTCAGCGAAAACTAATCAAATGTACACCAAGCTTGAACACCAAGTTGTTAGATAAGACCGGGACTTAGGTTTGCTCCCTCCTAATGTCACAACCTCGAAACTTCTCTCTTGCAGGCCACTGTGAATTCACACGGGACTCTACTTCAAATGAGGCCCAACGAGACCGAGGTGTGCGTAAGCTCGGCCAGACATTATAGGATATCAGAGGGGGAAAAAAGGTTGAACACGATCACACTCCTCCCCAGGCAAAGATATATATCTCTATGACACGTGAAGAGTGATGATAGTATATGACAACAAGAAATTATCTTGGTCAACCCAATGCTTAAGATTTCAATATGGTAATAATACCTAGTAATCCCTACAATCATATTCTTTATTCTTATCTGATAAGGACCCAGAAGCCGAATCTTTAGGCTGTTTTCGTAGAAGTAAACAATCGGAAATCTTAGGTATATGAGCGGAAGTTGTAGGGGGGGTTTGGGAGGTAAGTGAGCCGTCAATGAGAGTGATAGAGATGATATCCTAGAGGGGTTTGGTGGTTTCATGATCTGTTTTTTTTAGTTTGTTTTCCGAAATGTGAAGGTCAGCAGGGTTGAGGTTTTCTCTCAGAGTCGCTTTTTTTTCCGGGAAGCAAGTAACTCCATAACTAAGCAACTAGAAACCATCCGTTTGCCCAAGAGGAAGAAACGTTCAAGATATAGCTTGTGCAACCAGCAACGGCTTTCAATCCAGACATACCGCGTTCGGAAAAACTTGGTAACCTGTTGGGGTCAAGTCAGAAGACGGAATGAATCTCCTTGTTCCGTTGTTAATAGCCTCTCTTTAGCCGGATCGGAAGAAAAAAAAATAGTCAAAATATATGTAAACTGGCTCGAACACTATACCGTTAGCTGATAAAAATATGAAAAATTTCTCCACTACCAGAGCTTTGTAGTTTTAAAAGAGCAGTGCTACAGCCACCGCACCAAAAATGCGGTGGCCAACCACTGCACGTTGTGTGGGGCCCATTTTGGGCTCCGCACGGATGATCCGAGCAGTTCAATGATTTTTTTAAAAAAATCGAGTGGGCGTTGCGGAACATCAGTTCGATCCGATATGCGTAGGTGCTCGGATCAAGCTTCTCATCTTTGGAAAATCAGAAAAAATGGAAAGATTGGTTTTCTGGTGTACAGAAAGATGAGAAGCTTGATCCGAGAACCTAAACATATCGGATCGAGCTGATGTTGCGCAAGGCCCACTCGATTTTTTTTTAAAATTATTGAACGGTTCGGATTATCCGTGCGGAGTCGGCCACTGCATTTTGTTGCGGTGGCTGTAGACTTTCTGGTTTTAGAAATCCTCTCCTTACCTCTAAAATTTTTTAATAGTGGCCTCAATTTTATGAGTTTTGAAGTGTTTTTTTTTTCATAGATAGGAGACATCATGTATAAAATACTCAAGTACAATGTATGAAGTATACTCAGATACAAAGTACAAATCCAGTAGAAAATTTCATTTTAAGTAAAGAACACTCACACACAAGTGAGGAGAAGATGAAAAAATCCTAGCCAACTGAACTAGTCCGGTTCATGAGTTTTCACGTTTTATATTCTCAATGTATTGTCCTCAGTAAATAAAATAGAAAGCAGCAATCGGCCTAGCGGCCCGCTTGAGTGTGATCTCATTTTCTTACCCATCATGAAATCATAGAATGTTCATGCACTAAAATTTTAAAACATATTTTTTTACGTACTATGATTTTTATTTTTACAAAATCAATGTAAATAAAATTTTACTCTTAAATTTGAGAGTAAGTAAATCATGTAAACCAACAAAATAAATAAATTAGGCCCAATACGTTTTCAGTCATACTACATTTCTTTATCTTATGTACTAGTAGTATTTTGTATACAAAATTTGTTCATATACTTTTGTTATCGGTGAGTTAAAATCTTGCATCACCCATGTCCATAGCCTAATTAAGATGCGAGCTACACAAGTGCCCTCTTACACCATATCAGGTTCACGAGAATTACTATCATAATCAAATTCGAACTCACAATTGCGTGGAGAGGGAGATGGAGCCTTCCCAACTCAATTTGTTTTTATTTTGGCAATCATACTACTTAGGTCAACTTAAATAAAATAAAATAAAACTCTCATCACGCATCTCTTGGGGAACCCAAAACCCAAAAAAAAAAAAAAAAACACTCTTAACACGTAAAAGTGGATTGATTCGGACACTAATGCGTTTGAAAACGCCCAATGCATATGAGTGTTGCATGATAAATATGAAACTCTTATAAATCTCGAACGGTTTCGAACACGTCTCATATAATGTCTTGAATATTTTGATTCTCCCCTTTGTAAATTTTAAAAGTGACTAGTGCTGTATCCTTCAAATTTTAAAATAGTGCAGTTTTGTTTTTTGACTTTTTGACTTTTTTTATTTCTTCTGACCGTATTAATATTATTCTATTAGTAGTATAATGCCTGAATGATCCCTTGGAGTGCCAAAAAAATAGCAAACCACATGTTCATATTATTAAATTTTGAAGGACCTTCTACAGATGATTATTAAAGGATCTTCAACTATGCTTCGAATCTTCATATCCAGAAAAAAGTACGTCTTAGTTTCCACTAAACTTTTTTTTCTACAATTTTTTGTCAGAAGTTACGTTGTTTTCACTAAACTAAAATATTCAACACGTTTTATTCCATTAAACTAAAACACCTTACATATTTTCAAACAATTTTTAGTTTGATGGAAACAACTTGATTAATTACGAATAGCTAACGTCACCTTAAGTATTCCACACCTCCTACATATTTTATTTTGACACTTCAAAATGAAAACTCCATTTTAATTCTCTAGGTGGCGACTCCTCAAATTTTTTAAAAAAAAATTCACCACATAAAGGATCTATCAAGGGAAGCTCACCCGCTTTGGAAGCATCAGAGTTTAAGGCCTTTAAAGGTTAAAGTAGCAATAAGTAGGCTCCGTTTGTTTCCATGTAAAATGTTTTACAACGTAAAATGTTTTCCATGTAAAATGTTTTTTCAGAAAACAAACTTCAAACTTTTATTTTCCGGTGTTTGGTTGGCACTTGAAAATATTTTCGGAAATCAACAAAATAGTGTAGAGAGAGAGATGAGGAGTTTAAACGGTGGAGAGATATGAGATTATTGGAATTGAACGTGGGTCAGGACTGACGATCGAGGAAACTGAGCAGTGAGAATTGCAGTAGAAGGCATCGGATTCATTTCGGAAAATAACTTACGGAAGATTCAAGGGTAAGTCATTTTCATCCAATTGATGGAAAATGTTTTACATGTAAAATATTTTCCTCATTTTTTACACAACCAAACACCAGAAAATAGGTAAAACATTTTACCGGAAAATATTTTATGTCCAAACAAACGGAGCCGTAATGTTAAACATTTTTAATCCAATAAATTAAGTTTTTTATTCGAAAATTGTACAGTCTCTATGTGGGCTCCCGAGCTTGGCGCGTTCGAAGAGTCGCCACCCGAATTTTTGAGATGGATGATCCGAGAAATCGAGATGTTTGTTTGAGGAAAAAGCTTTTGATCCAGCGAAAACATTGAAATTTTGAATCCGGGAGCCACGTTACGAGCGGGGAAGGTTTTGTTGCAAAAGCACCCCACTCGCCCGGTAAAGACCGGTCTCTACTAAGCATTTTAAAAAGGGGATTTAATATCATTTGGAAAACTTCAAAAACACATACGGGAAAGGGGAACAAGATGAAATATAACACGTTGACGTGCACGTGGTGCTTACTGTACAGAAATGATGAAAGATGATGTGATGGAGATATAAATAAGGAAAGCTTTTAAACATGCTGTCTGGATCACCATCTTCTGCTTCATGGCATACTGATATATGGCGCACGGCTTTCTGATATGCCGCGCGTGGTTATGATCCTGTTATCAGACTTTTCTCATTTTTAAAGCTTCGCACGGCATATCAGATGTAACGCACGGTACTTTCTTAAAGCATCAGAAAGCTTACAACCGTCAGATCATCTCAGAACTGCACCATTCTTTCAAGCCGCTAGTAGGAAACCATTTTCTGACATATTTGTTCATTTAAAAGATTTAAAGAGTTTAAAACATGGCTTGTAGATATGGTCTCATTCTGAGGCTGCTTTCGATGTACAGAAACAGATCCAGGAACAGACGATCATGATCCAGACAACTTTGGACAAGAAAACAGTAGTTAACTGAAATATCGTGCGTGTGAGCCCGCTATGCCATGCGACGCTTCAAAGCGCCGCGCGGCATAGAGTACTCAGCACAGAAAACTAGTTTTGTTTTTGTAAGAATGATTTTTGGGTCAGATCCTAACCAAAAGGGTTAGGCCTGAAGAAAGAAAAGTCCCCTCAGGGCCAGGGCAGAACCTAGCACAAGGAAACTTGGTTTTTACCTTTGATGTTGAGCTTGAATGAGGATTGATGGTGAAGGATGGACGTCGGCAAGGTTTGGAGAAGAAAAGAGAAGTATGGGTATGTGTGGTAGATAGGTGTATTGGGTGATTGGGGTCTCAAAGTTAGTAGAGGACTAACTTCAATTGTAAGGAGAAAAATGGAGTAAAAGACCTAGAGAATGTCTTTTGGGAACAACATTCTTAAGGCTTGGGAAGGGGAGATGGGTGTGAAAGCAAGAAGAGAGAGAAATGATATAATAGTGATCAAAGGCCCTTTCCCCTTGAGTGGAGGGGTGTATTTATAGGCAAGAGTCATGGATTTTGAATTTCAAATGTTGGAGGCATCTTTTGGGCGGGCCAGAAGTGTGTTTTCGGCTGAGCCCATTTTGCAGCTGTGACTCAAATAGGCGTGGCCGACAGCTTTCTGAGCCAATCAGAACTTTTTGTGAAGTGTCGTGCGGCTGATCTCATGATCGCGTGCGGCGTATTTTTCAATATGCCGTGCGGTGTGGAGGTGTTACGCACGAGTCGCACGACGCTCCAGGTCCAGTCCAGGGCCTTTGGGTTTGCTTTTGGGCTTTTTCTGAGCTTTTCGTTTTTTCAAGCTAGGAGTTGGTTGGGCCAAGGGAATCCCTCATTCAAACTTGCAAAGGTGTCATTTCCTTTATTTCATCATCGGGGTGGACAAAAACCCTTCGAGGTTCGGATTGTGGTGTCTACACTCTAGTGTATACAATTCTAACATTTTATATTCCTATGAGAATCTTAATCTTATGGAATGATCAATCGTAGAAAAAATCTTTTTTAGGAGGCTTCCTTTTACCTAAATGAGTTTTTTTTTTTTTTTTGCTATCAATTTAAATAGTTATCGAAAAATTAAACCTTGTACTACACACACACATATATAAATGTGAGGTCTCTTAAAATTGGAAGCCCTGGGCACTAGCCTTAATGGGCTAATGTTTGGGTCGCCCTGGGATTATAATAACCTCCATTATTGTGATCCAATGGTGACAACATATTCAGATCAAATAAAAAAAAAATGGTGACAACATATTGTCGTTATAAAGGTATTAACAATACTTTTTAGAATGAGACCACAGTTGAATAAATTTGGTAAATACTTGAAAAATAACAATTCTAATGTTGGAGGAAAAGTGAGAGATGATTGGACTTTGAAGTGAATTGGGTGCGCAACCCGAAAAATGTATACGAAGGGAGAGAATTGTGATTGGAGTTCAAAGGAAGAGTCTTACTGACCAGTAATTACCCGCAAATAATACGCACATGATGCTTAACATATTAGAATTTCAGTATACATATCACGGATATCACTAGATATTTGTAGATATCATTACGTTTTTCTAAGAAATCGATGCACATTTTATACGTTATCCACCGTGTGGTGGGATTTGTTTAGCTTTTCCTTTGAAGGAAAAGGAGTCCTCTTTGAAGTAAAGAATGATATTTTGGTCGTTCAAAACAAAAAATTGGGCTAGGGATGCTCTTAACATGCCCATTTTGTACCTTTCACATGCCGGCTGCACAGGTCATGAGGTTGATACGTATTTTCCTTAAATATGATCTATTACAACTACACGTGCAATTTTTTGTATAAAAAAACAAATTTACATGCATAATTTTAAAAATGCATTTGCACCTAATTAAAGATCTCAATTAGTTTTTTATGTTGGTGCTGAAATTTTTTAAAAATCATACTCAAAATTACTTTATTATTTTGATTAAAAATTATACATCTGTTCGTATTGAACTGTTTTTTCGGGGTAGAGGACTAGCTGAGTTTTGGGAAATAATAGTGCACATTCCTCAACAAGAGAGAGAGAGAGAGAGAGAGAGAAGGGTTTCAAGGACAAAGTTTTGGACAAAGAAAGCAAAAGCAGTGGCTATAAGACATCAACTGGATGTTTCCAAATCGGGTCCTTTGTAATGCTAAGGGTACCGACCTAGTGAGTAAATAAGGTGTACATACGCCGTGTGAGGTCCACTTCGGGGTCCCACACACAAAATCTGATCGGTTAATGAATTTTAAGATATTTTTTTGAATGGTCCCGTAAAAAATCAACTTGATAGAATATTTGTAAGTACTTGATCCAAACTTTTAACTTTTCATTTAGAACATTTGTGAGAGACCCCGGAGTGGGCCTCACACGACGTATGTACTCACGGTACCAATAGTTGGGTTAGGTCCTTTTGTAATTTTATGAGACCGAAGTAAAGACTTATTAGAGTCTCCTCATCGAAAAAATTCTCAGTGCCGGGTGGGTAACACGTGATGCCCGCTCGGTTGTCCGAGCAGTTCATTGCGTTTTTAGATAGCTCGGATTTGGAGAGAAAAAAGGAGAGAGAAAGTATTGGGCTGAGAGGAGAGAGGGTTTTAATCCGAGCCGTCCAAAAGTGCATTGGACGGCCCGGATGTGCCGAACTAGGATATACCCACCCGGCACCGAAAAATTTCTCCTCCCGGCCTATTACAAGTCCACTAACAGAACATATGATGACATAATCTCAACCAATGTTCTAAAGATCGCTAGACGCTAGTCCGGCGGAAAAAGGGTGCCTAGGCACCGACTAGTCAGATGCCTAATGTAGGAGTAGAACCACCTGGCCTAGTGCCCAGCCAGCCGGCTTTTAGAACACCGATCTCTAGTCTACATTCTTTTTTCCTGACAAAAATCAGCAAACATACAATCTCTCAACCCCAAAGAGGAGAATACAGAAGGGCAAGAAATGAATATAGCAGCATATAAAGATTTAAACATCTTAACTTCTAACCAGAATACTAAAACCTCTTTATTTCACGGTACAACAAGCAAACTGAACTTCAGGGAACAATATAAAGACGTTCTAATACAATAAACACAACTTTAGTTTATTCTGTCATAATTCTCAAATAGACGAAGCTTGGTGGAAGAAAGTATGCTAGCATCGTAACAGCTCTGCCCGAAATCTTGCTTCACGGGCTTCACCACAGGCTTAGTGGTCAAGCATACAATGACAAGTACTATCATATTCCTCAGTTACCTCAACTCAACACCTAAACTGGTGTATCCGGCTGGTTTTCTGGCGCAGAATCTACAAAGGCAGGTAGCTGATTGTATGCCTCATTCAACCTAGACAGAAGAGGGTACGGAGTCTGCAAAAAGACCAACAAGAAATTTGAAACAGTAGCAGATGAAGATAAAAAATGATAAGAAAGCATCAATGTCACGTAACAAGCAGCTAGGGAACAAGCAGTAATTTCATGCACAGTGAGGTCGGTGCACATATCAGAGAGAGAGAGAGAGAGTCATTGCACAAAGAACAAATCCTAAGGAGATAAAGCACCATTTGAAATCAACGGTGTTCCAAGTTTCATCAGAGGAATAACTTAGAAGCTGAAATTTAGAATAAGCATTGCACATGTATGTATAGATGTGATTCTTTCTATAATACTGTCACAATCAGGAACGTCGACTATATATTAGACATTTAAGTGTTTGCACTGTCTTATTAAACATTTGATGGGGAAGATAAAAATAGCTATAAACAATCCATTGTACAGAATCTGGGATCACCATAAACTACAATTCCTATACACCAGCATCAAGCATCAGATCCACGAAAGAAAAGAAGAGAGCAGAGATAGTTCACAGCCCACCAATATGGATTGCTCCCTTTCTTCCCCACCTTTCTTGGGGAAATAAGGACGCTAGAACTTCTATATGCACATTATAACGTTGAAACATAAATCACAACAAATTAACTTGGTCATGAGATAAAGGATTGGCGTTACCATATCAAGACTGAACATTTTGATTGCCCAATAAAGCTGAGGTGCTATAAAGCAATCTGCCTGTAAGTAATAGCCAAATTATATTACGTAGCATGTGAAACAACAAAATTTCATGGTGGGTTAGTAAATCATTAAAACTTCTGAGACAGACAATGCCCGCTTGAGCATTGATAATCTAATAAGTACTCACACTAAAGCAATACGCAACTAAAGTTTTTGAATCAGGTGTCATTCCACGCAAAAAATTGCTACAGTAAAAATAGTAACATTGTCATGTTAAATCCTAGTATCTGGACCGATATTTGGTACAATTCCTGCTTTGGGACTACTGACCCATGGGTAATGGGTCTAGTTCATAATTGTGTTTAGACTGGGTTTAGACTGTGGTTCAAATAACATTCTGAGTTCATATTTACAAATCCAGTTTGCCACTAGAAAGGGTTTTGGTTGGTTTAAAGAGTCCATCCATTTCCAGAGCCGTTGTACTGAGACACAATCTGGATCCTAACAGAAAAGAATTGAGAAAGAGTTATATGTGCCCATTTACACTATGCGGTTCTGAACATCCTTTCCTGTGTTGAACACAGATAGCAGGGAAGAAACAAACCAGATAGACTTCATCTCCAGTGGCATATTTCCCAGCATAGTCATGTAACAACTTCTCAAGTGCTGCAACATGTGTACATGGAAATCAGTTGAAATTCAACAAAATTTTCTAAGTAACCCTATTCATATCACAGCAACTCAAGACTTATAAGCAGTAAGTGTTTGCCCAGAAATTCAAATAGGCAAATGATTTGCCCCCAACTTAAAAGTCAAAATGGCGTTGTATTTGGTCAAGGATTAACAAGAAGAAAAAAGTATTATTGACGATGCAGAATACAAATTGATACTTACAAAAACATAATAAGCCTAAATAACACAAATAGACAGCATATTTTTTACAGGGCCTACCAGTAGATCAATCTCTCACACATACCAATCAATGGGAAGTCGAAGACATGCAAATGGTGCACTTCCAACACTCCACTCCACCCATCCAGAGATAATACTTATCTTGTTTGTTTTGGGATTTTGGATTTGTAGGTAATGAGTGTAGAGAGAAATAGAGTAGTGATTGGAAATAGGGTTATGATTGGAGAGAGATAGAGAGAAAAATGAGAGTAATGATTGGAGATAGGAGTAATGAGTGGAGAGAGAAATAGGATAATGATTAAAATCCAAAATCCAAAACCCTTAACCGAACAAGGTCTTAATGAATTAACTAATACTAGCTTTGACAGTTCAGTAAGATTGATTGATACAGTCTCACTGAGTGTGTGGATACAATCATTTTAAAACACCAGAACTTATTTGTCCGTGTCAAAAAGGCGGTGTGTACATCCTCACGGCATAAATAAAGTTGCTTACATTAACTAGGGCATACGTTGTAGGGCCAAAAAACATAATTGAAGGACACGATATCCATAGTACTGGAGGTGCTGGATCATGTGTGAGATCAACCGAGATCAATTGCAGTCAACTTTCACCTTTTCATCCTGATATGCTGCTTAAAGTAAGTTTACAGACACTGTGTGAACAGTAAGGGCTTCTGGTCAAGGAGAACATGGACATTTAAGGAGATAACAAGGTCACATCTACCAGTTCAAGTTCTATTTAATGGGCATTTAAGGAGATAACAAGGTCACATCTACCATTTCAAGTTCTCTGTATTACTGACAGGTGATGATGCTAATGACTAATTTGAGCGCTGAAAATTTTCACATCAAGAGATACTATTTTGCAGCTTACACTAAATGTGTTCAAGACTTCATCTCAGTACAAAAGCAGTAGAATGCAATCATTTCGTAGCTTCTAAATCTGTTTATAAATAGGCCAGACTGTAGAAAGGCAGTTCTTAACTAAATTTTAAACCATTACCAGATTTATCCAAGAGAGATCCCAGAATATGTTCGTAATATTGGTTTAATAAAATGTCCTGACACTGAAGGGAGTTAAAGAAGAACAATATGCACAAAGAAATGAACTTCGTAGAATGGAAGAAAATGGTAACACCTAACAATGTAACATATATCACACGAAGCTAATACCAATGGAAAAACATTCATTGGCATGAGAAAACATTAAAAAATAAAAACTTCATCCAAACTGGTATGACAGATTTATCTAATTGGGAAAAACTCCCCAAATTTCATCAACAGGAAATGCTTACCTTCGAAACCTTTCCCAATATGATTCCTAGCCCAAACATACTGCTCATCTGAATTAACTTTCTCCGCAATATACTTCTGCATATTGAAAGGCAGGAGGGAAAGAAAGGCACTTATCGTACTATCCTTAAAAACAATGTGATGAAAGCATTATCCAGATTTCAGCAATGAAACACTAATCTAAGAACACTGACCCTGCTCCATTACTCACCATCACACCTAGGTTCTGAAAAGGCTGAATACTTGAAGAAACAATATTTGCAGCCTATAGCTCAAATTAATAATTCATTGAGGGTTAGTCCAAGGAAGTACAAATAGGATGAAATGATGACAAAGTAAAAACAACTGATATAGTTCAGAAACCTAAAATGGTACTTCAACTTGAACAGGAGTTCAAAAGAAGAGGGAAAAGTTACAGGGGATGTGTGGTAGAAATCAGTCAACTCATAACAGTGGAGAAATGCAATAAATTTCCAATACAATTTGGGATTTGAATACGTGGTTTTAAAAAAAGGGAACAATCACAAAACCCCTGGCCCCTGACCTCCAAAATGGAAAGGAGTTACACTTTCTTGTTTTTTTTTTTTTTTAATCCATTTTGTGTTTCATTTTGTCTTGCTTGGTCTAGGCAAAACAAAAGTGGATCACGTCTGAGTGAGAAACCAAGTACGGAAGTACCAGTAGGACCAGAACATCTGTTTTCTGTTGAATGGAGTTCAAAAGATTTTTATGTTCTTTACTTCGTGCTTCGTGATTGAAAAAGTCAATGGACTTCATTTTACTCCTCAGTCCTCACAAGAACAAAATCAAGTGGTCTGACATTTCATTTGACAGTACCACTGTTCAAAAGAACACAGGGAACTTCTGAGGAATATCCTTGTGGAAACTCACTCCACCACTGGTAACTAATTTGGCCAGTATCGTCTCAATTTATCTCTGGAGGTATCCATACCCCACTTGTGACAGGCGGGTGAATACAACAATCTATGAGGTGCCCTCAAGAAAACAGCTCAGAAAAACTGATAATAAGTTAAATGACCTGTACCTGTTAGTTGATTGCTCTTCTCTGAAGATCACGAGGCAACAGCGGATGTTGAGGATATTTCTCTTCCAGATACTGCAAATCATAAAGAACATGTTGAAAAGTTCGAAGATGGTATTACAACCATTTGCAATACCACTGACATGAGGTGAAGAGGATAAATGCCCAAGCCACTCACCAACAAGATTGCAAAAGAGTCGGAAACTACAATGTCCTCATCCACCAACACCGGCACATAACCAATTGGATTGAGCTTTGTAAACTCTACAACCAAGAGACAAAAATCGATCAATAAAGCATACAAGAATAGTCAAAGCAATATCGGGCACCGATAACATTTGTGTCACAGGCCTGTAGTTGCAAAATATGAATCCATGTGGCGGGATTTGAATTATGTAAACCCAACCTTAACATTATGAAAGAAACTGTTTTCCTTTTCAAACCCAACCTTAACATTATGAGAGAGAACAATTGGTTCTAACAGTAAAGACAGAGAAATCCAGTAGAGACTAGAGAGTGCGAAAACCAAAAATTGAAACAAAAGGGTTTCTCATAGACAATTTGAAGTAGAGAGAGAGGCTTTTTTTATTTTTACCAGTCATGTTTGACAAGACAAGACCTACATAGTTTTGGCTGATATTCATAGAAAGATTATAAAATTTCAACCATAATGAAAAAGTAAATACAATCTTCATTTTGAGCACGCCAAATCATGATGAATTATGTGTGCAATAATGATATAGAATGCCATCGGACGATATGATAGAAAAAATATTTCAGTATTTGTTTCTGGTAATTAAACCATTTTATTAGAAAACATTTCAAGATCAATTCTTCAACTCATCAAAATTGTTCCATAAAAACTCGAATGAGTCTATTTCATCTGGCAAAATCATCCAACCAAAATTTCTCTCATAGTTCGGCCCCTTTGATTCCTGGCTCCGCCACTGCCCAAAGCACACTTTAAATGTAGTTAAGAACCCAGTCCGTTCCGCTTTCTTTCTAAACCTTCTTTTTTAAAAAGAAGGTAATTTCAAACTCAAATATAACAAAAATAAAAAATAATATTTTGATTTTTTTTGCACCGTTTAAAAGATTTCAATGAGATCTATCAAACAAGATCCATATTTGTAGGAAAATTATTTGCATAAACACATGATTTTTGAGCTTGAAATTACCTTACTTTTCTAAAAGTTCCTATTTTGAGAAACTGGAACACCATCTAAGAACTACTCACCAGGACTGAAGTGCTCCCCTTTCAGCAAATTAACTGCTTTGTATTCATACTCCAGGCCTGTACCAAACCGCAACAGTAAAAATAATTCAATCATCAGTAGAACAATGGTTAGGGTTTTGAGAAGAAATCGAAAATTCGCAAAACAAACGGATTGATCAGACCAGAAATTGATAAGAGATAACCTTTCAATTTGAGGGCAATCCGAACTCGGTGAGAGCAAGAACTCCGGAAGTAAGAATATAGCTTCAGCTTCTTCTGCTGCTCCACGCTGCTCGCCTGATTGTGAATTGCAATTGTTAGACGATTGGTGAGTTATTTCAGTTGGTTCCAACAGAAAGAGCAAGAAATACGGTGACGAAGATTGTACTCCATGAATATACATATTGCGTATACGGAGAGAGAGAGAGAGAGAGAGAGAGAGAGAGAGAGAGAGAGATTCACCATTGTTTCAGCGAACTTCGATTTGGGACTGCAAATTGGCTCGTTTTCAGTGACTGGAAATGCTGTAATGGCTTTTGGAACTCGTGGGGGCAAAGAACAAAAGAAGAATTAATTATTCTTACCCAAAAAATAAATGAAGAGGATAAAGTAGTTGTTCTTTTAAATAAGCTACTTTGTCTTACCTTCGAAAACTTTGATGTAGCTGTGGAGGATAGTTGGGGTAGCGGTGCATTATCCGTTTTGTACCGTAATTTATGTCACGGAGCTAAGATTAAATCGAAACAGATGACAGGACCGTTCGTACTTGTGCAAATTTGGACTTGGGAGCGGTTCCCGTATCTTGCCCCTGGACGCAGAGGGAAACGCGCCCCTCAGCCCGGTGTTCCGCTTTTAGGACGGTATATTCATTTCATTATTAATTGCTTCAAAGAAATGCAAAAAAAATGGGCAGCCAAAATGGCATGAAAAACTTTCTTGTAACTTCCTTAAAACTGAACCTTAGATGCCTTCAAAGAACCTTGGCATTCATAACTTTTTTCCACTTCCTCTTTCTCTACTTATATTTCCATTAACTTTGGGTGTACTAAGCATTTCTCTTCCTTGGCATTCATGTACATTTACTAATAATGCATACAGTTACTTATGTTAAACTTGAATAATGTGCAGCTGGGACGACGACTTTCACTCCCCCGATTTGGCGACCCATGTTGTAGGAGCTTACCGACATCACCTTGACATCCAGAGAGACGATGAGGTATGTACATAAGTTGAATTTTAATATCCCATCTTTTACTAGTATTAGGTTTACGTTGGATTGGTTTTTATTGCGCCCAACTAAAAAAGGCTTCATTTATTTAGGTGAATTGGACCCCGTACAGTGACGAGGTGATTGAATCTCTTCCACATTATTGTCGGGCCGGCAAAGCTATTTGGCAGGCTACTGTCCCACTAATATTTTATTCTTTTGTGGAGTATCACCAACCGGAGAGAGTCCTTCGACAATTTGGGTTCCGCCAGGGCATCCCCACTCCCTCGCGAGCTAGAGAGTGGCCACACGGAAAGACGCTTCAAAGTGGACAAAAGGATTGGGCCATCGAGCATTCAGCGGCTGTGAAAACATGGGATGAGAGGATGCAACATGTTGTAGAGGCGGTATCTCCTGACTTGCCTGTGTACCAATTTGACGACCCTTACGTGGTTTGGTACGAAAGGATTACAAGGCGTTGTATTAGCCGGGTTGGTGCTGGTATTGATGGAGCGGTATGAAAATTTGACGCGATATTGGTTGTACTTTATTTCTGTTTTGCCATATTGGTTGTATTGAATCTACGTTAACTTAAATATAAGAATGTTACATGTTCTATTGCAGGCTCGTTGTTTCAAGACCCTCAATCGTTCCGGGGTACCTGAGACCTATCGAGCCATTGGCTTGGCGGGACTTCAACACTTGTCTGTGTTGGAAAAGTTTTTGCCCTTAAACCCCCAGAACACCATTTTTTTGAGCAGCCGGCAACGGGTGACGAGGAGTTGGCTCAAGGCAGAGAGGAATCCTCACAGCAGCCAGAATCGCAGCACCAGGCGACCGGTCACGACGAGCCTCGTGTAGAAGGCTCTACTTGCCAGACCGAACCACCAGATGCAACCCAACCACCACCATCTGTGCCTATTGCGTCACCTTACCCATTACTTAGCTCGTATGTGTTGAGTCCTTCCATGTTCGAGTCTCCCGGGATCACTCCACATGCCAACAGTAGTTCCTCCTTTCAGCCAGAGTTCTCTTGGGAGCACTTGGAGGTGTTTGACTTTTCTCCTGGTGGAATAAGTTATGATAGTTTGGTTGAGGCAAAGAGGAGAAGGATTGGGGAGAGTAATTTAGGTGATGTTGGGGTATCGCTTGGAGACGGGGTGGTCACACACGATGGGGAGAGTAATTTAGGTGATGTTGGGGTATCGCTTGGAGACGGGGTGGTCACACAGGATGCGGTGGCGGATGCTCAGGCGGAGGATGTTGGCATATACCCGAATGTGGACGAACAAATTGTGAGCAGAGAGACAGTCAAAGGAAAGGTCATGCAAGCTGCCACTACTGCGGCACCGGTGGCTGGTCACCGTAAGAGTACACGTCACCGTAAGAAAACACATTGTGGTACCGGTGGTACCCACAGTAGCCACGTTGGAAGGGGTAAGACTAAGAAGGGTAAGCCGAAAAGGTAAGTTATCTTTTTATAGGAAAATATGGCTTTGAACATGAAGCATTTTATTCCGAGGATACTACATTTTGTTTGAAGACTATTGCTGGGCGATTTCTTACTGTTAATTTGTGAATTGGGTTTCAACTTCTTCTTGAGATTTAAAGTACATTTGTAGCTTGTTCTTCTGCAGTTGAAATCGTTCAAAAACGTTGAGAATTCAATTCATAATGAATTTTCGAAATCTGCTCTCCATTCTGAAAATCTGCTGTTGAACCAATTCGTACAGCTTTGCTATCTGTCTGTATCTTCATCCTTATACTTCGAATTTGATTCAAGTTCCTTCATGAGATATAATCTAGACTCGAAGATTGATCTTTGAGCGTTGGAATCACTCAAAAATATTGAAGATTCAATTTATAGCGAATTTTCGAAAATTGCTTTGCATCCTGATAGTCTGCTGTTTGACAGATTAGTATAGCCTTGGAATTCATTTAGTTTTTCATTCTTAAAGTTCGAATTTGATTTCAGTTCCTTTATGACATTCGAACTTCATTCTGTTACGCAACTTTTGACACCAAAATCACTCGAAAATATGAAGAGTTCGATCTACGGTGATGTATTGGAAGTCTGGCTGTTTTGTGTTGTTCCTGTCTGAAAATCAGTCACTTGTTTGGCTTCCCATGATGAATCTACTTAGAGTTTTGGTCTCCAATTACTTTCTGGAAATCTTATTGTTAGTTATCTATCATTGAGCGCTAGTTTCTGCATTTTTCGATCTTTAATGAATTAGTTATGATTTTTATATCAAGAGGTGTTGGTTTGGGACATTGATTGATCTTGGTACCAAATCTCATGCTATTGTAACAATTTCCCCATCAATTGATGAACTCATGGATGTTTTGTGGTGTTAGTTTCACCCTTTTTCGCTAGCCGTCACTCGTTTATACTCTAGTAACCATTGTGAGTATATAAATGCCTTAATTACCTTATTCTCGTAAACTGTCATCTTTTGATTCTTTTCAAAGTATGATAAAAGTTTGAATTAATGTTGTTCACATTCTTTTTGCAGATTGTGAGAAGAAAAGGGAAGGATTTTTTTGGGTGCTCGTTAACTCATGCTATTATTGCACCACTAGCTTTTTTTTGTTTATGAGAACCACTTTTGCTGATGGAAGATTGGACATGCAAGGGCCAATTATTGTGATGTTCTACTGTATGTGATTGACCTTCTAGGCTTACTTGTAGAGACTCGTGTTTATTTTATCCATAGTTGATATTTATTAAATGCATAATTTTCGGAAAAGGATAATGGAATAACTGTATTTATGTGATTTGGGGTTAAAACGAAGGAATTGATTGTGGAAGGAGGTAATGTGTGATTTGTGGATTTAAGAGTATAAATAGGGGAGATGAGGGAGCATGGGATCATTTTCCCCTCACCCTCACTCACGTCTCTCTCTCCCGGTCTCTCTCTCCAACACCTCTCTCACTCTCTCTTGCTCTCTCACCAAAATCACTCAAAAACCCACCAATATAACCTTCAATCCTTCGACCTCTACGCGTATTGCGGCCCGTATCCCGTTCATTGGAGCTCGAGGAGGTCGTATCCCGTTCGAATCGAAGTTTTCGGAGAGCTAGGGCTCGTAACTTTGTGGGTTTCGTTCTTCGGCTTTGAGGTAGGGATTCTACCTCTCAATACATGTAGTTGAAGTGTTTTCCTTGCTTGAAATTGTATCCATGGTTGTTGTTGTTGTTGTTGTGGTTGTTGTTGAAGTTCTGAAAATCTGCAGAAAACTGCTCGTAAGCCTCCCGTATGGATACGGCCGAAAATCTGTATCCATACGGAACAAGCTGGAAAATTCGTAATCGACCCGTATCCATACGGCTTTTTTTCTCGTATCCATACAGTGAGCTTATCTCCAGAATTCACTGTTTTGCTCCAAAACCCATTGATTTGACCCCCGATCACTTTCAACTCGTTCCAAGTACTTCTAAAACCCTCCTAATCATTGTTGAACACCCTTGTTGGGCTCTTGTGCGTTCTTGGCACTTCCTTACTTTCGTTCGATATAATTTGTCCTAATTATCATATGAACTTGAAATGGAACAAAACGTTATGAAATTTGAGACACACAAAACTTGTTGACACAACGCGTGAACACTCAAGGCCCATCGACGGGTGGGTGCTTGGCAGGGGATATCAGGGTCCCATAAATAGCCTGGCAGGAGCTAATGCTCGTATTGATTATTCAAGGCCCAACCTTCGAGGTGGGTGCTTGGCAGGGGATATCGGGGTCCCATGAATAGCCCGGCAGGAGCTTCGGCTCATGACACATAACGCGAGACGGTTTGGATATGCGAGATATGATAATGGTTAAAGGTTGAGGGGTATTCTAAATCTCATGGCTTGTTTGTCGGATTGTTGAACCATTTCGATTGTTAGTTGCTTGGGCTATCCTTTGCATACGTCGTATTATGACTTTCGCATTTCTCTTGCATATATTGTCTGCGTAGCATTCCTACTGGGCTAGTGTAGCTCAAGCCTTATTTCTTTTCAGGTAATAACTCTGGACATTAGCGACCATGATTGGAGTGCTTGGGTATCGGACACAACGTTTTGAAAGCTAACATTGTAGAGTTACTTAGGCATCTTTGTAAATTCCTTTTGAAGATGTATTTGTAACTTAAGTGATGGTTCAATTGTCTATGGGATATTTTGTAAACTCTAAGCTCTTGACCTTTGATGTCTATTCTTATTTGGGGCCGTTGTGCCAAAGATGTAATATTTTTGAACTCTTGGGCTTGGAGTATGGTTATGGGTAATTAATGATATTTTGGTAACGTGCGGATTATTGTGAGGTAATTGCTTAAGAAACTCTTTATATTTTATGTTGAAAATGGTGGTCGTGACATTACTTTTGTCCAACTCTTGTCAAAAGAGATTCGTGATCTAATGGCATTCTCAATGGGGGCGTGTTTCCTTGGAAAATAAACAGACCCGTGTCATTTGCTTTACTTTTAGTTCTTGTATTGGGTGGATTTGCATTGTCACAAGGTATAACTAGAACGTGCAGGACTGGAAAAAATCTCTTCTTTGTTGCCCTTAGTTAATGTAAACAAATGGTGGACTGGAAAAAATCTCCTTTGTTATGCTTTAGCTTTGAATGAATTTCTTGGCAAGAGTTGGACAAAAGTAAGCAAAATACTCCCTCCATTCCTAAATAAGTGTTCATCGCGCAAACTTAAATGCCTTGTTCTCTTTGCAATTCAAAAAGAATTTTTCAAAAAATTCCCCCTAGAACCAGCATACTTCCAACATTTCTCTCTCTATCTCTCTCCACTTATTACCCCTACTATTTTTCAAAAAACTTTTCAAATTCCAATCCGAACACAGCATAGCCTTACAAAATATGCATTTTTTTCATTAGGAAATTTAAATTTTTTTGACAATCTAAAAAAACTCATTGCTATCTATTGATTTGTAGGAAAAAATTAATTTACCTAGAATGTGTTACCATGTAGCGCCATCTGAATGAACGCTTGCCGTTATGTAGCGCCTTCTCAATGATCGCTACCCTTGATTGGATCGAATCTTGCCCACAGCCTACAGATGAATCTTTGCAGAGCGTATATGACAGATGCTGGGCACTTTGTCAGACAAGTAGCGCACTTTCAAAATACGCTACTGACTAGAGTAGCGCCACTTCAAAATGTGCTACTTGGCTCTATATTTATCAAGATTCCAACTCTCCCAACAAATTCACCCGTAAGGTGAACTACAAATTTCATCTTCCAGTAAACAAAAAAAAAAAATGAACGGTTCAAATCCTATATACGTATTAGTTTACATATATGGACGTGTTGTCCAACAAACAAATGGCCCGTCCTACGTCGGTGGTAGGACAATCCCCTTACCAATTATGAGAGGGATAACTTTTAATGACTTGCAAGAGATGATTTGGAATGCAGCGGGTATGCAGGGAACATTGATGAAAATAACATACCCCTTCCCAATTATGAGCTATCCTCATGCGACATACCAGTACGCTGGAGTTGATGTCGTGAATGATAGTAGCATCGGAATTATGTTCGATGTAGCTGATAAAATCACCGGCTACACCCCCGTTCTGTTCACGGAAACGATGGATGCCATATGTAGCCAAGCAAGTGCCGTGCACCAACGTTCGAGTCATCGGTCGCAACGACAATCGCGACCAAATTTTCCTCAACACCGGCGAAATGACAACACTTTCATTCAAAACGAGGAGAATGTTGAAAACGTTGACGACAGACCTATCATACCTGAGGAAGTCCACAATGACATTACAGACTTTGGAGCGTTTGAGATGCATATTAGAGACATTGACGAGGCCTCACGCAGCTCGGAGGAAGATGTTGATGCAGGATTAGAGGGCGACGAAGGCGAAGAACACCCAATAGAGATGTTTGAACAGCCACCCACCATGATGGCACAAGACACATGGACCAACCTCGTCGACCCTAGTCCACCAATGCCAACAAGTAGTCACGTTGGGTGGGACGGGAGGTCTGAGCTTTTCGAGGGACAGGTATTTTTTTAAGATCACTCCCCCACTTTATATATCATCATACATTTCATACGTAAAATGTGGTATTAATGAAAAATATTGCATTTTCTTACCTCTATCCGCAGATGTTCTTTTCGAAGCTTGAGGTTAAAAATACAGTGAAGAAATATAGCATGGACAGGAATTATGTGGCAAAGACAGAACAGTCCACAACCTGTTTGTTGGTCTATAAATGCGCAAACCAAAACCCATGTTCGTGGCGACTTCGAGCAATAAGGAAGCCGGATCAGGATGTCTGGAAAATTACGCGATATGCAGGACCCCACAGCTGCTTGGCTTTTAGTGTCACCACAGATCATCAGATGCTCGACGCTCGCTACATTGCCAATATGATTATGTCAACCGTGGAAGCAGACCCAAGTACGAAGGTCAAGGCTTTTCAAGCAATGGTAAAAGATAAGTGCGACGGTTACTATCCATCGTATGCAAAGACATGGGCTGCAAAGCAAATGGCTATAGCAGCCATTTACGGTGACTGGGAAGAATCATTCGCGGAACTCCCTCAATACCTGGAAGCTATTAAAGAGAGGAATCCGGGTACTCAAACCCATATCATAACAAAGGAGATGGGCAGGCCAGGACATGTTATATTTGATGCTGTGTTTTGGGCTTTCGGGCCCGCCATTGAAGGATTCAAGCATTGTCGCCCTGTAATTAGTGTTGATGGTACTTTCTTGACAGGAAAATACAAGGGAACGTTGCTTGTTGCTGTAAGTCAGGACGCTGAGAATCAAATCTTCTCTATTGCATTCGCCATCGTCGAGAAGGAGAACAAGGAATGTTGGGGGTGGTTCCTCGATTGCATAAGGTTTTATGTTACTCAACGTCAAGGCTCATGTCTCATTTCAGACAGGCACACAGGCCTTCTTTCATATCTGAAAGATGCTCCAGCATGGAGACCCCCATGGGCATACCACAGATACTGTGCCCGCCACTTGGGGGCAAACTACATACGGAGGTACAATAAAATTGTGGGCGACCAAGTAAAACTAGCAGCCTGTGAAATACAAGTTAGAAAGTTTGAGATAGAGATGCAAAAACTTCAAAGGTTTTCCGACGGTGCAGTCAATAAGGATCTTGAGAAGCTACCCCTACGGAAGTGGTCCTATGCACACGATGGGGGTATGCGATATGGATCGCGCACTACAAACCTGTCTGAGAGCTTTAATGGAGTCCTCAAAGAAGCCCGACACCTCCCCATAGTGGCTACAATTAGGACGACATTTTATAAGTGTGTTACGTATTTCAACGACTATGCCGTCAAAGCAAGGGAGGGGATCGAATCAGGCAAAACATTAAGCAAATTTGCAACGGAAAAGTACGATGCATGGAGGAAGAAGGCAAGAAGGCACGAAGTGATTGAGTTTGACAGAGAGACGGGAATCTACGAGGTGCGAACTCCATTGAATCCAACAAGCCCATACAAAGGAAACCACAGGCACACAGTAGACTTCAATGCACAGACACTTGCAACAAGATGCAACAATGGCGAATGCCGTGCTCGCATGTGATTGCAGTGTGTAACAGAATGGCCATGGACCCTAGTCGATTCTTTGGCGATGTTTGGAGGCTTGCCTCAAACATAGCCATTTATAGCTCTAAAACGTTTATACCACTACGTGACAAACCGCATTGGCCTCCCTACGAAGGGCCAATAATTTATCCTGATGAAGAACGTCTTAGGGGTCGAGGACGTCCACAAGTAAATCGATTTCGAAATGAGATGGATATGATGGATGAATGGCTTAAGGGGCAACCATCACAGAAACAGTCTTGTAGCTTGTGTGGTGGACATGGGCATAACAAGCGAAAATGTTCAAAGAGGGGAGAAGCGTCATCTTCAGCAGCAAATATGTAACTTGTAATGTTTAAAACTATGCATCTGCTTAACTTTTCAATTGCTAAGATGGATCTGTAACTTGTACTTTTCAGTTTTTATTTTATTTCATGGAAGTTGTTAATGAAGTATTATTGTTAGACTATGTAATGCAAAGTTATGATGGTTGTTATTAATTTTTGTAGCGCTTGAGTGTTCGATTGTTAAATTGCCTATTCAAATAACAAAATTAGTATCACATAATTGAAGGGAAGTTAACATTATAATGAGAGAATATGAAATAAATTTGAGAAATTTAACTATATTTAACAAGTGATAGTTATAAATTTTATTTTGAATGCCGTACGAATTTATTAAGACTGAAAAATGCAATAGGAAATAAAGGCTGAAAAAAGTGAATTGATGAAGGTCGAAAAAATTGAATCATATGAGAGGCTCAAAAAGGCATTTCATGAATGCTGAACGGTTCGACTGATCGAAAGAGGTAGCGTTAGTTGAGATGACGCTACTTGATTGAGTAGCGCCTTTTCAAATAGCGCTACCGATTGGCTAGCGCTATTTCAAATAGCGCTAGTCCAGTCCACCGTGGCACCGGGACAGCGCCACATGGCATATAGCGCCAATTGGAGTAGCGCTAGTTGGGTAGCGGCACTTGAAGTGGCGCTACCGACTAGTTTTAAAAATAGTTTGAAAATCAGAGTACTTCGACCAATTGTTTAAAAAAAAGGATTACTTTCATAAAAAAACTCCTGGAAATGCTGTAATGGCTTTTGGAACTCGTGGGGGCAAAGAACAAAAGAAGAATTTCTTACCCAAAAAATAAATGAAGAGGATAAAGTAAGGGTGTGTTTGGTTTTCTTATTTTGATCTTGTTTTTTTCTTTCTAAACCAAAAAAGGGGCGAGAGAGAAATTTAATTGGAACTTGTAAAAAGAAAGAGAAAAAGAAGAGAAAATGATTAAGAAGGAAAATGTGGTGAAAGTAGATAGAAAATTTTGACTATTTGTTCTTCTTTACTTTTTCATGTTTCTTCTCTTTTTCCACAATCAACCAAGAAAGAGAAGGGAGATTTTATTCTCTCTTCTTTCTTCTTCTTCCAAAAGTTCCAAACACAGAAAGAAAAGGGAAAGAAAAAAGAACTTTTTTTTTGTTTCTTAAATTAAGATGACAAATGAAATTTTAAACTTTGTGGGTGGTTTGTGGGTTCAGGGCTATTAACCCCCGTGGACTAACTTACTTGAACTTTTCCCCCTAATTCCTGTTGATGTATACATTATCAATAAATCTAAGGACACATACATTTTTACACATATCTTGCATATACACTTTTATGGGGCCCACCTCGGGTCCCAACAATATGATCCGAACCGCTCATTATTTTTAAAATAGTGTTTTAAGAGTTTTTGTAAAAAATCAACTCGATAGAATATCAGTAAGGGCTTTTTCAGAAATCGCAGGGCGAATCAGACTGTTTCTGTAACGACCCGGATTTTTGACCCAATTTTTTTTTTAATAATATCTTTTAAAAAGTATTAATCGTAGTAATAAAATTATTTTCCTTAAATAGATAATTACAAAAAAATTAGTTATTCTATCCTAATTAATCCTTTTATTTTTTTTAGTTGCATGCATGACTATGACTCTTCCATCTCTCCCTCTCCTACTCCTACTCAATCTCTACTTCCTCCCTAATCCTATTTTTCGTCCATCTCAAAGCCCAAGAGTTAGAATCCCATTAAAACTCAAACTTACATCCCTCATCCAAATTCTTCTATAAATATCCCCTTACTTCGATCCTAGGGCACACCACGCTACTCCTCGCCCATTACAAAAAACCAAAAACCAACTCCATTCTCGTCCATATCACGTACCACTGTTCACGGCCTGTTTCTTCCTACCAAATGTCGTTTTTAGGCCAGAGTTCCTTCACGAAAGTTGTAGAGGGCGTCGAGGGCTTCGATTTCAACCCAAGAATCACTCCAAACGATCGAGTATTGATAGAGTTATAGCCGTCCAAAGTTCAGTGAAATTTTCGGATTTCTGTTCCAGACAGCACACAGGATTTATGAAAATCCCCACTTTTCTCCTAGTTCGAATGGTTTTCGGGCTTAGACTTCTTCACGAAAGTTGTAGAGCGTTTCAAGATCTTCGCATTAGACACAAGAATCGTCCAAAACGGCAGAGGTTTGGTCAAGTTATTCCAGTCCAAAGTTACTGCTAGAATATCGATCTTTCATCGCCAAACAAAAATCCATCGGACTCCACCGAATCGTTTTGTCCGGATTAAAGGTATTATAATCCCTCTCCTACCTTCTCCTAAATATATTGAGTGACTACGTATGGAGTTTATGTTCCGGATTTAAAAAAATAATCGATCCTGGCGTTGCGTTGCCGGAACCGGCCATCTTCCTCTGTTATACCGACTGTTCCCATTAAACCCACGAACTGGGATTTGAGAAATTGGTTAAAAATTACGCTATAGCCCCTTTAGTTTAATTGGTGTATTAAGTTTGGCCCTAAATGTTATTAATACAGGTATTACAAATTTCAATCAATAACCGGAGGTGAATAATTGTGATGTTCGGCCCTATAGTTGGTATAAAAAAAAAAGGGTTTTATGATTGAATTGTTTTAGCTAATGTCTTATAGGTAAATAATAATCATGATTATTAAATAAAGACTTTCGGTATTAATTTAACTTCTTGTGTCATACAGGACTAAGGGCAACGGCCCATTCATAAAAGGTTATGTGATTCAATGCATATTGTTTATTTCAATTATTATTCTCTTTGCTTAATTATTATTTCCAACTACTGATTGATATGTTAGATTGGATCCTAGAGACATGGGGTGGTATACGAAATAGAAATCACCTAGACGATGATAAGTAATGGATGAATTGGAAAAGTTTTTGTTTTAGATTGCCTGCAGGCGTGATTTTGAGTTGTGATGAGATTGTGATGAGATTGAAACTGGCGGGTGTCCAGTGATGAATTGATAGACTGGCGGGTGTCCAGTGATGATTGTGGAATGGTTGTGATGTGGTTTATAAGATAGGCGAACCCTAGTCGTGATTCAGGCATGGTAAGTTTTCTTTTGCTGTATTGAGAGGGATACACACTGGGTACATAACTTAGGTGCAATCCGCGACAGCAAAATAAAGTGATCCCATGGGACCGAGCATGGCTAGTGGTTGAGGGAGGAAAGATCTAACGGTGAGATCTTAGATCACACGTCAGGTTAATGAATAGTAATAAACTGATTGATATGAAATACCTCTGTTATATTTCTTCGTACCATGTTTATCCTGCTTGATTGCTAGCTGTAAAGTAAGAGGGGTGGTTGGGTTGGATTATTCTACTGGGTGATTTATCACTCACGGATACGTCTGTATCCTGGTAAATCGATTGCTTCGGCGATCAATTTGCCAGAAGGCGCAGGATTCAATGGAGAGGATTCAACGATGGTGCAGTTCGACACAAGAAGAATATCAGGAATAGAGATCGAGCATGCTTGGGATTCGTATCAAGCCTAGAGTCAGCTCTGAAGTTAATGTATTTTGAATTAGTAAATTTATTTTGAGATTGTAATAAACCTTTATTTTGGAAAATTATATTTATTTAGCAAAATCTTCTTAAAAAAATTATTTTATTTTGCTTCCGAAAAGTCGGGGCGTTACAGTTTCATCCTATGATTTCTGAAAAAGCTCTTACCGATATCCTGTCGAGTTGATTTTTTTTACAGAAACTCTTAAAAAATTATTTTAAAAATAATGAACGGTTCGGATCATATTAGTGGGACCCGAGGTGGACCCCATAAAAGTGTATGTGCAAGATATGTGTAAAAATGTATGTGCAAGTAGCATGACTGTATTGATACATTATTGGCAACAACAAAAAAGTACAAAGTACAAACCCAGAGGAAAATTTCATTTTAAGTAAAGAACACACACACGCAAGTGAGGAAGATGCAAAAGTCCTAGCCAATTGAACTAACCCGGTTGAGTTTTCACGTTTAATATTGTCAATGTATTGTCCTCGGTAAATAAAATAGAAAGTGGCAATCTGCCTAGCAGCCCGCTTGAGGCTCCGTTCTCTTGAACTTAACTTAAATCTGAAACTGTTCTTATTTAAAAAAATTTCGCATTTGTTATTTTTGCGCCAAACTTTTGTGGGTTATTGATTCATCTCGACGAAAGGAATCAGAAAAGTAAATTTTTTTTTCTTTTACTCAAGTATTTTGAGAAATAACCGCTTTTTAGAAAAAAATAACGTGTGATCACATTTTCTTACCCATCATGAAATCATGGAATGTCTATGCACTAAAATTTTAAAACATATTTTTTTACGTACTATGATTTTTATTTTTACAAAATCAGTGTAAATAAAATTTTACTCTTAAATTTGGGAGTAAGTAAATCATGTAAATTAACAAAATAAATAAATTAGGCCCAATACGTTTTCAATCATACTACATTTCTTTATTTTATGTAGTATTTTGTATACAAAATTTGTTCATATACTTTTGTCACCGGAGAGTGAAATTCTGCATCACCCATGTCCATATATAGCCCAAATAAGATGCGAGCTGCACAAGTGTCCTCTCACACGGTCGTTCCATATCAGGTTCACGAGAACTACTATCGTAATCAAATTTGAACTCTCAATTGCGTGGAGAGGGAGTTTTTACTCAGCATCCTTGCCAACTCAGTTCCCACTCTTGGCGGTACATACTATTTATGTGTGTCTCAATTTGTTTCCTTTTTTCTTTTTCCTGGCAATCGTACTACTTAGGTCAACTTAGGGAAAAAAAAAAAACCTCTCAGCACGTAAAAGTTGATTGATTCGGACACTAATGCATTTGAAAACGCCCAATGCATATGAGTGTTGCATGATAAATATGAAACTCTTATAAATCTCGAACGGTTTCGAACACATTTTAAATAATATCTTAGAATCAATTGTGAGTGTTGCATGATGATAAATGTGAAACTCTTATAAATCTCGAACGGTTCCGAACACGTTTCAAATAATGTCTTATAATCAATTGTGAATGTTGCATGATAAATATGAAACTCTTATAAATCTTGAACGGTTTCGAACACGTTTCATATAATGTCTTGAATATTTTGATTCTCCCCTTTGTAATAAATTTTAAAAGTGAGTAGTGCTGTATCCTTCAAATTTAAAAATAGTGCAGTTTTGTTATTTGACTTTTTTACTTTTTTTTGTTTCTTCTGACCGTATTAATATTATTCTATTAGTAGTATAATGCCTGAAGGATCCCTTGGAGTGCCAAAAAAATAGCGAACCACATGTTCATATTATTAAATTTTGAAAGGACCAGATGATTATTAAAGGATCTTCAACTATGCTTCGAATCTTCATATCCAAAAAAAAGTCCTAGTTTCCACTAAACTTTTTTTTGTCAAAAGTTACGTTGTTTTCACTAAATTAAAATATTCAACACGTTTTATTCCATTAAACTAAAACACCTTACATATTTTCAAACAATTTTTAGTTCGGTGGAAACAACTTGATTAATTACGAATAGCTACGAGAAGTTGTCCAGCTTACCAAAAATGTCACCTTAAGTATTCCACACCTCCTACATATTTTATTTTGACGCTTCAAAATGAAAACTCCATTTTAATTCTTTAGGTGGCGACTCCTCAAATTTTTTTAAAAAAATTCACCACATATATTAGAATAATAAAGGATCTATCAAGGGAAGCTCACCCGCTTTGGAAGCATCAGAGTTTAAGGCCTTTAAAGGTTAAAGTAGTAATGTTAAACATTTTTAATCCAATAAATTAAGTTTTTTATTCGAAAATTGTACAGTCTCTAGTGTATACAATTTTATCATTTTATATTACTATGAGAATCTTAATCTTATGGAATGACCAATCCTAGAAAAACTCTTTTTTAGGAGGCTTCGATCCTTTTACCTAAATGAGTTTTTTTTTTTTGATATCAATTTTAATAGTTATCGAAAAATTAAACCTTGTACGTACTACATACACACACATATAAAAAAGTGAGGTCTCTTAAAATTGGAAGCCCTAGGCAGTAGCCTTAATGGGCTAATGCTTGGGTCGCCCTGGGATTATAATAACCTCCATTATTGTGATCCAATGGTGACAACATATTGTCATTATAAAGGTATTAACAATATTTATTAGAATGAGACCATAGTTGAATATATTTGGTAAATAATTGGAAAATAACAATTCTAATGTTGGAGGAAAAGTGAGAGATGATTGGAATTTGAAGTGAATTGGGTGCGCGACCTGAATAATGTATACGAAGGGAGAGAATTGTGATTGAAGTTCGAAGGAAGAGTCTTGCTGACCAATAATTACCCGCAAATAATACGCGCATGATGCTTAACATATTAGAATTTCAATATACATATCACGGATATAGTGACGAGATTTTTTCCAATCCTTAAATCTGAACGATTGGAATCCATTGTTGAATGGCGATTGCAAGTGCATTCATTTCAAAGTCAACTATCCAAATTTGTCCTAAATTTGTATTGCACGTATCATCATTCATTTTAGTTGACATTTGCTCTCCCTGTTTTCCTAACCTGGTTGTTAATGATCATTGTGTTGAATTGATGTCGATGGATGCTCCAACAGATCCCTCAACAATCTTGGAACTAGAAACAGAACCCCTAGCTCTAACCACCGAATCTTTCTGGGATGTGGCTGCTCCGTTCAGTTTAACATCTAGTCAAGACTGTTCCTCTTCACAGAAGACCGGTATGGCTACATTTGTGTGAGACCCCGGGGTGGGCCTCACACAACGTATGTACTCACTAGGTTGGTACCAATAGTTGGGTTAGGTCCTTCGTACTTTTATGAGACCGAAGTAAAGACTTATTAGACTCTCCTGATCGAAAAAATTCTCAGTGCCGGGTGGGTTCCATGTGATGCCCGCTCGGCTGTCCGAGCAGTCCATTGCATTTTTAGATGGCTCGAATTTGGAGAAAAAAAAGGAGAGAGAAAGTATTGGGGTGAGAGGAGAGAGGGTTTCAATCCGAGCCGTCCAAAAGTGCATTGGACGGCCCGAATGTGCCGAACTAGGATATACCCACCCGGCACCGAAAAATTTCTCCTCCCAGCCTATTACAAGTCCACTAACAGAACATATGATGACATAATCTCAACCAATGTTCTAAAGATCGCTAGACGCTAGTCCGGCAGAAAAAGGGTGCCTAGGCACCGACTAGTCGGATGCCTAATGTAGGAGTAGAACCACCTGGCCTAGCGCCTAGCCGGCCGGCTTTTAGAACACCGATCTCTAGTCTACATTCTTTTTTCCTGACAAATATCAGCAAACATACTAATCTCTCAACCCCAAAGAGGAGAATACAGAAGGGCAAGAAATGAATATAGCAGCATATAAAGATTTAAACATCTTAACTTCTAACCAGAATACTAAAACCTCTTTATTTCACGGTACAACGAGCAAACTGAACTTCAGGGAACAATATAAAGATGTTCTAATACAATAAACACAACTTTAGTTTATTCTGTCATAATTCTCAAATAGACGAAGCTTGGTGGAAGAAAGTATGCTAGCATAGTAACAGCTCTGCCCGAAATCTTGCTTCACGGGCTTCGCCTTGAAAATTCAATCCATTTTGCTGGCAAAAAAAAAAAAAAAGGAACAAGAGAAAGTAGGAAGATTCAGTACAAAAAATCAACAAAGCCATCTAAATATTGACGGACATCAAAGCCTCAAAACCACCACTGGACTTACAGGCCAAGTGGTACCTGCTCCTATGCTGACATTGGTATCAGGGCCTTATTACCAAGTCCCCTTGTGTCTTGCAAAATGCGAACACCAAGCATAGCAAAACACTAGAACCCCAATGCTTAGGCTGTGTTTGGATCGTGTGCGGGGATCAAATAAGGGAAAGCAAAATGATAGGGGCCAAAACAATCGTGGTTAGCTTCTTCACTACATTAGCCCCTTCATACTTTCCTCTACCTCTCCATCCCCACAAAATCCATGATCCTACCACAGGCTTAGTGGTCAAGCATACAATGACAAGTACTTTCATATTCCTCAGTTACCTCAACTCAACACCTAAACTGGTGTATCCGGCTGGTTTTCTGGCGCAGAATCTTCGAAGGCAGGTAGCTGATTGTATGCCTCATTCAACCTAGACAGAAGAGGGTACAGAGTCTGCAAAAAGACCAACAAGAAATTTGAAACAGTAGCAGATGAAGATAAAAAATGATAAGAAAGCATCAATGTCACGTAACAAGCAGCTAGGGAACAAGCAGTAATTTCATGCACAGTGAGGTCAGTGCACATATCAGAGAGAGAGAGAGAGAGAGAGAGATTCATTGCACAAAGAACAAATCCTAAGGAGATAAAGCACCATTTGAAATCAACGGTGTTCCAAGTTCATCAGAGGAATAACTTAGAAGCTGAAATTTAGAATAAGCGTTGCACATGTATGTATAGATGTGATTCTTTCTATAATACTGTCACAATCAGGAACGTCGACTATATATTAGACATTTAAGTGTTTGCACTGTCTTATTAAACATTTGATGGGGAAGATAATAATAGCTTTAAACAATCCATTGTACAGAATCTGGGATCACCATAAACTACAATTCCTATACACCAGCATCAAGCATCGGATCCCTGAAAGAAAAGAAGAGAGCAGAGATAGTTCACAGCCCACCAATATGGATTGCTCCCTTTCTTCCCCACCTTTCTCGGGGAAATAAGGACGCTAGAACTTCTACATGCACATTATAACGTTGAAACATAAATCACAACAAATTAACTTGGTCATGAGATAAAGGATTGGCGTTACCATATCAAGACTGAACTCTTTGATTGCTCTATAAAGCTGAGGTGCAATAAAGCAATCTGCCTGTAAGTAATAGCCAAATTATATTACGTAGCATGTGAAACAACAAAATTTCATGGTGGGTTAGTAAATCATTAAAAACTTCTGAGACATAGGCAATGCCCCCTTGAGCATTGATAATCTAATAAGTACTCACACTAAAGTAATACGCAACTAAAGTTTTTGAATCAGGTGTCGTTCCACGCAAAAAATTGCTACAGTATGAAAAGTAACATTGTCATGTTAAATCCTAGTATCTGGACCGATATTTGGTACAATTCCTGCTTTGGGACTACTGACCCATGGGTCTAGTTCATAATTGTGTTTAGACTGTGGTTCAAATAACATT
Source organism: Rhododendron griersonianum (assembly GCA_018127125.1). Lineage (NCBI taxonomy): Eukaryota > Viridiplantae > Streptophyta > Magnoliopsida > Ericales > Ericaceae > Rhododendron > Rhododendron griersonianum. Next base: position 37,203,680 of record CM030798.1, on the reverse strand, counting down.
CTGAGTTCATATTTACAAATCCAGTTTGCCACTGGAAAGGGTTTTGGTTGGTTTAAAGAGTCCATCCATTTCCAGAGCTGTTGTACTGAGACACAATCTGGATCCTAACAGAAAAGAATTGAAAGAGTTATATGTGCCCATTTACACTATGCGGTTCTAAACATCCTTTCCTGTGTTGAACACAGATAGCAGGGAAGAAACAAACCAGATAGACTTCATCTCCAGTGGCATATTTCCCAGCATAGTCATGTAACAACTTCTCAAGTGCTGCAACATGTGTACAGGGAAATCAGTTGAAATTCAACAATGGCGTTGTATTTGGTCAAGGATTAACAAGAAGATAAAAGTATTATTGACGATGCAGAATACAAATTGATACTTACAAAAACATAATAAGCCTAAATTACACAAATAGACAGCATATTTTTTACAGGGCCTACCAGTAGATCAATCTCTCACACATACCAATCAGTGGGAAGTCGAAGACATGCAAATGGTGCACTTCCAACACTCCACTCCTCCCATCCAGAGATAATACTTATCTTGTTTGTTTTGGGATTTTGGATTTGTAGGTAATGAGTGTAGAGAGAAATAGAGTAGTGATTGGAAATAGGGTTATGATTGGAGAGAAATAGAGAGAAAAATGAGAGTAATGATTGGAGATAGGAGTAATGAGTGGAGAGAGAAACAGGATAATGATTAGAATCCAAAATCCAAAACCCTTAACCGAACAAGGTCTTAATGAATTAACTAATACTACTAGCTTTGACAGTTCAGTAAGATTGATTGATGCAGTCTCACTGAGTGTGTTGATACAATCATTTTAAAACACCAGAACTTATTTGTCCGTGTCAAAAAGGCGGTGTGTACATCCTCACGGCATAAATAAAGTTGCTTACATTAACTAGGGCATACGTTGTAGGGCCAAAAACACAAGTGAAGGACACGATATCCATAGTACTGGAGGTGCTGGATCATGTGTGAGATCAACTGAGATCAATTGCAGTCAACTTTCACCTTTTCATCCTGAGATGCTGCTTAAAGTAAGTTTACAAACACTGTGTGAACAGTAAGGGCTTCTGGTCAAGAATGTTGCTACTGGTACAGATGAAAAATCTGTACCAGTGGGTACAAACCCCTTTTTGGGTCTCAAAAAAATGATCGGAGTCGCTCATTTTGTTTAAAATACTTTGCTTATGGTCTCTGCAAAAAATAAGCTCAATCTGATATCGGTTAGGACACCTACAAAATGTCCAACTTTGTCCCATAATTCAAGCTTGAATTCTTGAGCAAAGTTTGGATGTTTTGTAAATGCTCTTACCGATATCGGATTGAGTTTATTTTTTACAGGGACCATAAGCAAAGTATTTTAAACAAAATGAGCAACTCCGATTATTTTTTTGAGACCCAAAATGGATCCAAAAAGGGATTTGTACCCACTGGTACAGATTTTTCATCTGTACCCTTAGACTTTCTGTCTGGTCAAGGTGAACATGGACATTTAAGGAGATAACAAGGTCACATCTACCAGTTCAAGTTCTATTTAATGGGCATTTAAGGATATAACAAGGTCACATCTACCATTTCAAGTTCTCTGTATTACTGACAGGTGATGATGCTAATGACTAATTTCAGCGCTGAAAATTTTCACATCAAGAGATACTATTTTGCAGCTTACACTAAATGTGTTCAAGACTTCATCTCAGTACAAAAGCAGTAGAATGCAATCATTTCGTAGCTTCTAAATCTGTTTATAAATAGGCCAAGACTGTAGAAAGGCAGTTCTGGACTTTAACTAAATTTTAAACCATTACCAGATTTATCCAAGAGAGATCCCAGCATATGTTCGTAATATTGGTTTAATAAAATGTCATGACACTGAAGGGAGTTAAAGAAGAACAATATGCACAAAGAAATGAACTTCGTAGAATGGAAGAAAATGGTAACACCTAACAATGTAACATATATCACACAAAGCTAATACCAATGGAAACACATTCATTGGCATGAGAAAACATTAAAAAATAAAAACTTCATCCAAACTGGTATGACAGATTTATCTAATTGGGAAAAACTCCCCAAATTTCATCAACAGGAAAAGCTTACCTTCGAAACCTTTCCCAATATGATTCCTAGCCCAAACATACTGCTCATCTGAATTAACTTTCTCCGCAATATACTTCTGCATATTGAAAGGCAGGAGGGAAAGAAAGGCACTTATCGTACTATCCTTAAAAACAATGTGATGAAAGCATTATCCAGATTTCAGCAATGAAACACTAATCTAAGAACACTGACCCTGCTCCATTACTCACCAGCAAACCTAGGTTCTGAAGAGGCTGTATACTTGAAGAAACAATATTTGCAGCCTATAGCTCAAATTAATAATTCATTGAGGGTTAGTCCAAGGAAGTACAAATAGGATGAAATGATGACAAAGTAAAAACAACTGATATAGTTCAAAAACCTAAAATGGTACTTCAACTTGAACAGGAGTTCAAAAGAAGAGGGAAAAGTTACAGGGGATGTGTGGTAGAAATCAGTCAACTCATAACAGTGGAGAAATGCAATAAATTTCCAATACAATTTGGGATTTGAATACGTGGTTTTAAAAAAAGGGAACAATCACAAAACCCCTGGCCCCTGGCCTCTAAAATGGAAAAGTTACACTTTCTTTTATTTCTTTTATTATTATTATCCATTTTGTGTTTCTTTTTGTCTTGCTTGGTCAAGGCAAAACAAAAGTGGATCATGTCTGAGTGAGAAACCAAGTACGGAAGTACCAGTAGGACCAGAACATCTGTTTTCTGTTGAATGGAGTCAAAAGATTTCTATGTTCTTTACTTCGTGTTTCGTGATTGAAAAAGTCAATGGACTTCATTTTACTCCCCAGTCCTCACAAGAACAAAATCAAGTGGTCTGACATTTCAGTTGACAGTACCATTGTTCAAAAGAACAAAGGAACTTCCGAGGAATATCCTTGTGGAAACTAACTCCACCACTGGTAACTAATTTGGCCAGTATCGTCTCAATTTGTCTCTGGAGGTATCCATACCCCACTTGTGACGGGCTGGTGAATACAACAATCTACGAGGTGCCCTCAAGAAAACAGCTCAGAAAAACTGATAATAAGTTAAATGACCTGTACCTGGTAGTTGATTGCTCTTCTCTGAAGATCACGAGGCAACAGCGGATGTTGAGGATATTTCTCTTCCAGATACTGCAAATCATAAAGAATGTGTTGAAAAGTTCGAAGATGGTATTACAATCATTTGCAATACCGCTGACATGAGGTGAAGAGGATAAATGCCCAAGCCACTCACCAACAAGATTGCAAAAGAGTCAGAAACTACAAAGTCCTCATCCACCAACACCGGCACATAACCAATTGGATTGAGCTTTGTAAACTCTACAACCAAGATACAAAAATTGATCAATAAAGCATACAAGAATAGTCAAAGCAATATCGAGCACCGATAACATTTGTGTCACAGGCCTGTAGTTGCAAAATATGAATCCATGTGGCGGGATTTGAATTATGTAAACCCAACCTTAACATTATGAAAGAAACTGTTTTCCTTTTCAAACCCAACCTTAACATTATGAGAGAGAACAATTGGTTCTAACAGTAAAGACAGAGAAATCCAGTAGAGAGTGCGAAAACCAAAAATTGAAACAAAAGGGTTTCTCATAGACAATTTGAAGTAGGAGTTTTTAAATATCCATCCTCAAACTTCATCCCTCGTAACTTTTCATCCAGCACTTTTTGAACAGTTATGTTTCCATCCTCACTTTTAAATAATCCAAGATTGCCCTTTATATATATAATATATGTATATAAAGGCAGGGATTTTTTAGACTAAAAAATAACCTTGAAGGTCCTCTAGCCTAATTTTAGGATAATCACCCCTAATTTGAATTCCAAAATTTTAGGCAAATCTTTAAAACCTCCCACCCCTAATTATTTCGGCAACTATTCCTTCCCCCTCTACCCCAATCTTCCATTTCCCATTTCCAATTGGGCGGACATTTCCCATCTCCAGTTGCCTCCGCCCAATCTTTGGAATTTCCGAAATGATCGAGCGACGAGCGACAGGAGGCGAGCGGCGGCGCAGGGAGGAGATGCACAGACAACGCATGGCAAAATCTTTCATTCCATTTTGCAAGTTTCAGACGCGGCGAGCGGTGGTGCAATAAAATGGTGATCAACGGCAAGCGGTGGCGAGCGGCGAATCACACGAGGGTTGTGAATCATGAAAAAACATGGCGTATTTATGTGTTTTTATGATTTTCATGTTTTTTCATGTTTACTTTTTATTTTTCATGAATAAAGTGTATTCATGTTTTTCATGGTGTATTCAGAAAAAACATGGCCGATTAATTTATTCATGTTTTTCATGGTCGATTTAAAATATGGTGTATTCATATTTTTTTCATGTATTTTGATTAATTTTTTCATGTTTTCATGTTTTTTTATTAATTTATTCATGTGTTTTCATGAATAAAAATGGTGTATTCATATTTTTAATAAATCATGAATTTTCGTCATTAAGGGTTTTACCTAGAGACCATATTTGAAGAACTTGCAAAAATGGACAAAATGTAAATGGGGTTTCAGATTTGGGAGAGGGGGTTTCAATTGGCGAAATATTCGACTGTAGATTGGCGAAATTTATGGGGACCAACCATTATCTTTTCTGTTGGGACTCTAGGACTTAACTTTCCATCCCAAAATTCATTACTATATAATAGTATATCGAAGGGCAATATTGGGTTTATTTTAAAATAAGGATGAAAACATAAGTATCAAAATTGAGTAGGATGAAAACTTACGAGGAGTGAGTTCCGAGGATGATTCCTTAAGTCACCCTTTGAAGTAGAGAGAGGCTTTTTTTATTTTTACCAGACAAGTTTGACAAGACAAGACCGACATAGTTTTGGCTGATATTCATAGAAAGATTATAAAATTTCAACCAAAATGAAAAAGTAAATACAATCTTCATTTTGAGCACGCCAAATCATGATGAATTATGTGTGCAATAATGATATAGAATGCCATCGGACGATATGATAGAAAAAATATTTCATTATTTGTTTCTGGTAATTAAACCATTTTATTAGAAAACACTTCAAGATCAATTCTTCAACTCATCAAAATTGTTCCATAAAAACTCGAATGAGTCTATTTCATCTGGCAAAATCATCCAACCAAAATTTCTCTCATAGTTCGGCCCCTTTGATTCCTGGCTCCGCCACAGCCCAAAGCACACTTTAAATGTAGTTAAGAACCAAGTCCGTTCCGCTTTCTTTCTAAACCTTCTTTTTCAAACTCAAATATAACGAAAATGAAAAATAATATTTTGACTTTTTTTTGCACCGTTTAAAAGATCTCAATGAGATCTATCAAACAAGATCCATATTGGTCGAAAATTATTTACGTAAACACATAATTTTTGAGCTTGAAATTACCTTTACTTTTCTAAAAGTTCCTATTTTGAGAAACTGGAACACCATCTAAGAACTACTCACCAGGACTGAAGTGCTCCCCTTTCAGCAAATTAACTGCTTTGTATTCATACTCCAGGCCTGTACCAAACCGCAACAGTAAAAATAATTCAATCATCAGTAGAACAATGGTTAGGGTTTTGAGAAGAAATCGAAAATTCGCAAAACAAACGGATTGATCAGACCAGAAATTGATAAGAGATAACCTTTCAATTTGAGGGCAATCCGAACTCGGTGAGAGCAAGTACTCTGGAAGTTGGAATATAGCTTCAGCTTCTTTTGCTGCTCCACGCTGCTCGCCTGATTGTGAATTGCAATTGTTAGACGATTGGTGAGTTATTTCAGTTGGTTCTAACAGAAAGAGCAAGAAATACGGTGACGAAGATTGTACGGAGAGAGAGAGAGAGAGTGAGATTTGGGACCATTGTTTCAGCTAACTTCGATTTGGGACTGCAAATTGAAGTAAGGGTCCGTTTGGTTTTCTTATTTTGCTCTTGTTTTTTTCTTTCTAAACCAAAAAAGGGGAGAGAGAAAAATTTAATTGGAACTTGTAAAAAGAAAGAGAAAAATATAAAAGAAGGAAAATGTGGTGAAAATTGATAGAAAATTTTGACTATTTGTTCTTCTTTACTTTTTCATGTTTCTTCTCTTTTTCCACAATCAACCAAGCAAGAGAAGGGAGATTTTTAAAATTTTCTCTTTTTTCTTCTTCATCCAAAAGTTCCAAACACAGAAAGAAAAAAGAACTTTTTTTTTGTTTCTTAGAAGATGACAAATGAAATTTTAAACTTTGTGGGTGGTTTGTGGGTTCAGGGCTACGAATAGCCTCTTAACCCCTGTGGACTAAGGTGGTGTTCCATTTTAAGAAAAAATGCTCTTTTTTCAAACGGAGGAAATTTCAAGCCCAAAAATTATGTGTTTACGCAAATAATTTTTCTACCAATATGGATCTTGTTTGATAGATCTCATTAAGATCTTTTAAACGGTGCAAAAAAAATTGAATTTTTTTTTCATTTTCATTATATTTGAGTTTGAAATTACCTCCGTTTGGAAAAAAAACATTTTTTCTTAAAGTGGAACACCACCTAACTCACTTGAACTTTTCCCACTAATTCCTGTTGATATATACATTATCAATAAATCTAAGGACACATACATTTTTACACATATCTTGCACATACATTTTTATGGAGCTCACCTCAGGTCCCACCAATATGATCTGAACCGCTCATTATTTTTAAAATAGTGTTTTAAGAGTTTCTGTAAAAAATCAACTCGATAGGATATCGGTAAGGGCTTTTTCAGAAATCGCAGGGCGAATCAGACTGTTTCACCCCATGATTTCTGAAAAAGCCCTTACCGATATCCTATCGAGTTGATTTTTTACAGAAACTCTTAAAAAATTATTTTAAAAATAATGAACGGTTCAGATCATATTAGTGGGACCCGAGGTGGACCCCATAAAAGTGTATGTGCAAGATTTCTGTAAAAATGTATGTGCAAGTAGCATGACTGTACTGATACATTATTGGCAACAACAAAAAAGTACAAAGTACAAACCCAGAGGAAAATTTCATTTTAAGTAAAGAACACCCACACGCAAGTGAGGAAGATGCAAAAGTCCTAGCTAACTGAACTAGCCCGGTTGAGTTTTCACGTTTTATATTGTCAATGTATTGTCCTCGGTAAATAAAATAGAAAGTGGTAATCTGCCTAGCAGCCCGCTTGAGGCTCCGTTCTCTTGAACTTAACTTAAACCTGGGAACTATCCTTATTTGAATTTTTTTCGCATTTGTTATTTTTGCTCCAAACTTTTGTGGGTTATTGATTCGTCTCGACGAAAGGAATCAAAAAAGTAAAAAAAAAAATTACTTTTACCCAAGTATTTTGAGAAATAACCACTTTTTAGAAGAAAAAAATAATGTGTGATCACATTTTCTTACCCATCATGAAATCATGGAATGTTCATGCACTAAAATTTTAAAACATATTTTTTTACGTACTATGATTTTTATTTTTACAAAATCAGTGTAAATAAAATTTTACTCTTAAATTTGGGAGTAAGTAAATCATGTAAATTAACAAAATAAATAAATTAGGCCCAATACGTTTTCAATCGTACTACATTTCTTTATTTTATGTAGTATTTTGTATACAAAATTTGTTCATATACTTTTGTCACCGGAGGGTGAAATTCTGCATCACCCATGTCCATATATAGCCCAAATAAGATGCGAGCTGCACAAGTGTCCTCTCACACGGTCGCACCATATCAGGTTCACGAGAACTACTATCGTAATCAAATTCGAACTCACAATTGCGTGGAGAGGGAGTTTTTACTCAGCATCCTTGCCAACTCAGTTCCCACTCTTGGCGGTACATACTATTTATCTACTGTGTGTCTCAATTTGTTTCCTTTTTTCTTTTTTTTCTGGCAATCGTACTACTTAGGTCAACTTAGAGGAAAAAAAAAAAAAAACCTCTCAGCACGTAAAAGTTGATTGATTCGGACGAATCGGACACTAATGCGTTTGAAAACGCCCAATGCATATGAGTGTTCCATGATAAATATGAAACTCTTATAAATCTCGAACGATTCCGAACATGTTTCAAATAATATCTTACAATCAATTGTGAGTGTTGCATGATAAATGTGAAACTCTTATAAATCTCGAACGGTTCCAAACACGTTTCAAATAATGTCTTAGAATCAATTGTGAATGTCGCATGATAAATATGAAACTCTTATAAATCTCGAACGGTTTCGAACACGTTTCATATAATGTCTTGAATATTTTGATTCTCCCCTTTGTAAATTTTGAAGGACCTTCTACAGATGATTATTAAAGGATCTTCAACTATGCTTCGAATCTTCAGATCCAGAAAAAAGTCCTAGTTTCCACTAAACTTTTTTTTATACTTTTTTGCCAAAAGTTAAGTTGTTTTCACTAAATTAAAATATTCAACACGTTTTATTCCATTAAACTAAAACACCTTACATATTTTCAAACAATTTTTAGTTCAGTGGAAACAACTTGATTAATTACGAATAGCTACGAGAAGTTGTCCAGCTTACCAGAAACGCCACCTTAAGTATTCCACACCTCCTACATATTTTATTTTGACGCTTCAAAATGAAAACTCCATTTTAATTCTCTAGGTGGCGACTCCTCAAATTTTTTTAAAAAAATTCATCACATATATTAGAATAGGGAGGTGATAATGCCAAAACCATATTTGTTGTTGCCAAAACCATATTTGTTGCTGTCAAAACTCACACTAAATATATCCTTTAAATGACCTATTTGTCCTCGTATGTCCTAACCCCTCATTCAAAGCCAGCACCCCTTCTTTTCTAACGTTTCTTCTATCTACGTCTTTTGGTTTTTTGCTCTTCTTCCTCCCTTGTTGCTCTGTCACGGTGTCAACCCATTCCCTACTCGTGCTATACCATTAAAGCCCTCCTCGAGCTTGAGACCGAGAAATCCTGAGCGAGTCGTCAATATTAATTTAGGAATACCCCTATCTAGATGTTGGCCCACTTCAAAAAATCCCCAGTGGCCTCCGCCATTGAAGCCCTTCTTAAGCTTGAGCACTACCCTTAATCCGAATGTTGATGACCAACTTTATTTCGAATCTTAGTCCCGTTCAAGAAACAACTTTGTCAAGGGTTAGATCACAAATTGTAGGATTTACTAATTATCTAATTGAAGCTATTTTCGGAGCTCGAATAACTTTGTTGTTATTTGAAGAACCCGGAATATGTGAGAGAACGAATGTCATTCTCCATTGCAGATTTGAGTGGGTTTAATAGAGATGTGGGTTTCGTTCAAATTCGAATCGACGAAAGGTCATGAAACAGGGTTTTGCAAGTAAAGATAGGAACTTGCAATTTGAATTGATTTGCTGGTACATAAATGAGGAGAATAAAATCCGGGGTTTTTGGAGTTCAGTTGCAAGTAGATAAATGAACAGAGATTTGAATTGGGGATGGAGGAACAAACTACAAAGGACGAAGCAACAACAGAAATTGATACAGTGCTGGCATTGAATGGGTCAGGATTTGGGAGGACAAAAAAGTCATTTAGTGGTACATTTCAATTTCACTTTTGGCAGCAACAAAATGAGTTTTGGCACTAACAAATTGGGTTTTGGCATTATCATTTCCCATTAGAATAATAAAGGATCTTTCAAGGGAAGCTCACCGCTTTGGAATTAAGCATCAGAGTTTAAGGCCTTTAAAGGTTAAAGTAGTAATGTTAAACATTTTTAATCCAATAAATTAAGTTTTTTATTCGAAAATTGTACAGTCTCTAGTGTATACAATTCTAACATTTTTTTTTACTATGAGAATCTTAATCTTATGGAATGATCAATCCTAGAAAAACTCTTTTTTAGGAGGCTTCCTTTTACTTTTTAGAATGAGACCATAGTTGAATATATTTGGTAAACTTGAAAAATAACAATTCTAATGTTTTGGAGGAAAAGTGAGAGATGATTGGACTTTGAAGTGAATTGGGTGCGAGAACTGGAAAATGTATACGAAGGGAGAGAATTGTGATTGGAGTTCGAAGGAAGAGTCTTGCTGACCAGTAATTACCCGCAAATAATACGCACATGATGCTTAACATATTAGAATTTTAGTATACATATCACGGATATCACTAGATATTTACGGATATCATTACGTTTTTCTAAGAAATCGATGCACATTTTATACGTTATCCACTGTGTGGTGGGATTTGTTTAGCTTTTATTTTGAAGGAAAAGGAGTCCTCTTTGAAGTAAAGAATGATATTTTGGTCGTTCAAAACAAAAAATTGGGCTAGGGATGCTCTTAACAGCATGCCGATTTTGTACCTTTCACAGACCGGCTGCACAGGTCATGAGGTTGATACGTATTTTCCTTAAATATGATCTATTACAACTATACGTGCAATTTTTTGTACAAAAAAACAAATTTACATGCATAATTTTAAAAATGCATTTGCACCTGATTAAATATCTCAATTAGTTCTTTATGTTGGTGCTGAAATTTTTTTAAAATCATACTCGAAATTACTTTATTATTTTCATTAAAAATTACACATCTGTTCGTATTGAACTATTTTTTCGGGGTAGAGGAAGTATATCTCAGGTTCCTAACTCCATTGTCTCCCACTGTAGCTGAGTTTTGGGAAAGAATAGTGCACATTCCTCAACAAGAAAGAATTCCTCAACGAGAGAGAGAGAGAGAGAGAGAGAGAGAGAGAAGGGTTTCAAGGACAAAGTTTTGGACATAGAAAGTAAAAGCAGTGGCTATAAGACATCAACTGGATGTTTCCAAATCGGGTCCTTTGTAATTCTAAGGGTACCAACCTAGTGAGTAAATAAGGTGTACATACGCCGTGTAAGGTCCACTTCGGGGTCCCACACAAAGAATCTGATCGGTTAATGAATTTTAAGATATTTTTTTGAATGGTCCCGTAAAAAATCAACTTGATAGAATATTTGTAAGTACTTGATCCAAACTTTTAACTTTTCATTCAGAACATTTGTGTGAGACCCTGGAGGGGGCCTCACACAACGTATGTACTCACTAGGTTGGTACCAATAGTTGGGTTAGGTCCTTTGTAATTTTATGAGACCGAAGTAAAGACTTATTAGACTCTCCTCATCGAAAAAATTCTCAGTGCCGGGTGGGTAACACATGATGCCCACTTGGTTGTCCGAGCAGTCCATTGCATTTTTAGATGGCTCGGATTTGGAGAGAGAAAAAGGAGAGAGAAAGTGTTGAGGTGAGAGGAGAGAGGGTTTCAATCCGAGCTGTCTAAAAGTGCATTGGACGGCCCGGATGTGCCGAACTAGGATATACCCACCCGGCACCGAAAAATTTCTCCTCCCGGCCTATTACAAGTCCACCAACAGAACATATGATGACATAATCTCAACCAATGTTCTAAAGATCGCTAGACGCTAGTCCGGTGGAAAAAGGGTGCCTAGGCACCGGCTAGTCGGATGCCTAATGTAGGAGTAGAACCACCTGGCATAACCGGCCGGCTTTTAGAACACTGATCTCTAGTCTACAATCTTTTTTCCTGACAAAAATCAGCAAACATACTAATCTCTCAACCCCAAAGAGGAGAATACAGAAGGGCAAGAAATGAATATAGCAGCACATAAAGATTTAAACATCTTAACTTCTAACCAGAATACTAAAACCTCTTTATTTCACGGTACAACGAGCAAACTGAACTTCAGGGAACAATATAAAGATGTTCTAATACAATAAACACAACTTTAGTTTATTCTGTCATAATTCTCAAATAGACGAAGCTTGGTGGAAGAAAGTATGCTAGCATAGTAACAGCTCTGCCTGAAATCTTGCTTCACGGGCTTCACCTTGAAAATTCAATCCAAAAAAAAAAAAAGGAACAAGAGAAAGTAGGAAGATTCAGTACAAAAACTCAACAAAGCCGTCTAAATATTGACGGACATCAAAGCCTCAAAACCACCACTGGACTTACAGGCCAAGTGGTACCTGCTCCTATGCTGACATTGGTGTTAGGGCCTTATTACCAAGTCCCCTTGTGTCTTGCAAAATGCGAACACCAAGCATAGCAAAACACTAGAACCCCAATTCTTAGGCTGTGTTTGGATCGTGTGCAGGGATCTAATAAGGGAAAGCAAAATGATAGGGGCCAAAACAATCGTGGTTAGCTTCTTCACTACATTAGCCCCTTCATATTTTCCTCTACCTCTCCATCCCCACAAAATCCATGATCCTACCACAGGCTTAGTGGTCAAGCATACAATGACAAGTACTTTCATATTCCTCAGTTACCTCAACTCAACACCTAAACTGGTGTATCCGGCTGGTTTTCTGGCGCAGAATCTACGAAGGCAGGTAGCTGATTGTATGCCTCATTCAACCTAGACAGAAGAGGGTACGGAGTCTGCAAAAAGACCAACAAGAAATTTGAAACAGTAGTAGATGAAGATAAAAAAAAATGATAAGAAAGCATCAATGTCATGTAAAAAGCAGCTAGGGAACAAGCAGTAATTTCATGCACAGTGAGGTCAGTGCACATATCAGAGAGAGAGAGAGAGAGAGTCATTGCACAAAGAACAAATCCTAAGGAGATAAAGCACCATTTGAAATCAACGGTGTTCCAAGTTCATCAGAGGAAAAACTTAGAAGCTGAAATTTAGATTAAGCGTTGCACATGTATGTATAGATGTGATTCTTTCTATAATACTGTCACAATCAAGAACGTCGACTATACATTAGACATTTAAGTGTTTGCACTGTCTTATTAAACATTTGATGGGGAAGATAAAAATAGCTTTAAACAATCCATCGTACAGAATCTGGGATCACCATAAACTACAATTCCTATACTCCAGCATCAAGCATCAGATCCACAAAAGAAAAGAAGAGAGCAGAGATAGTTCACAGCCCACCAATATGGATTGCTCCCTTTCTTCCCCACCTTTCTCGGGGAAATAAGGATGCTAGAACTTCTACATGCACGTTATAATGTTGAAACATAAATCACAACAAATTAACTTGGTCATGAGATAAAGGATTGGTGTTACCATATCAAGACTGAACCTTTTGATTGCTCCATAAAGCTGAGGTGCTATAAAGCAATCTGCCTGTAAGTAATAGCCAAATTATATTACGTAGCATGTGAAACAACAAAATTTCATGGTGGGTTAATAAATCATTAAAAACTTCTGAGACATAGGCAATGCCCCCTTGAGCATTGATAATCTAATAAGTACTCACACTAAAGCAATACGCAACTAAAGTTTTTGAATCAGGTGTCGTTCCACGCAAAAAATTGCTACAGTATGAAAAGTAACATTGTCATGTTAAATCCTAGTATCTGGACCGATATTTGGTACAATTCCTGCTTTGGGACTACAGACCCATGGGTCTAGTTCATAATTGTGTTTAGACTGGGTTTAGACTCTGGTTCAAATAACATTCTGAGTTCATATTTACAAATCCAGTTTGCCACTAGAAAGGGTTTAGGTTGGTTTTGTTGGAATGTGTCCCACATCGCCTGGAAATGCCCCGTCTATGCTGGTTATAAGGCCCCAGTTTCCCTCTTCTTAACAGCTGGGTTTTAAGGAGTAGTGTGGGCTGGGCTTTTCAACCGGGTATCAGAGGTTGGTTGGGCCTTTGTTTGATGGACCACTGTCGGGTTGCCATGTGTTGTGGTCCAGGAGGGTGTGTTGGAATATGTCCCACATCGCTTGGACATGCCCCGTCTATGCTGGTTATAAGGCCCCAGTTTCCTCTTCTGAACACTTGGGTTTTAAGGAGTAGTGTGGGCTGGGCTTTTCAACTGGTTTAAAGAGTCCATCCATTTCCAGAGCCGTTGTACTGAGACACAATCTGGATCCTAACAGAAAAGAATTGAGAAAGAGTTATATGTGCCCATTTACACTATGCGGTTCTGAACATCCTTTCCTGTGTTGAACACAAATGGCAGGGAAGAAACAAACCAGATAGACTTCATCTCCAGTGGCATATTTCCCAGCATAGTCATGTAACAACTTCTCAAGTGCTGCAACATGTGTACATGGAAATCAGTTGAAATTCAACAAAATTTTCTAAGTAACCCTATTCATATCACAGCAACTCAAGACTTATAAGCAGTCAGTGTTTGCCCAGAAATTCAAACAGGCAAATGATTTGCCCCCAACTTAAAAGTCAAAATGGTGTTGTATTTGGTCAAGGATTAACAAGAAGATAAAAGTATTATTGACGATGCAGAATACAAATTGATACTTACAAAAACATAACAAGCCTAAATAACACAAATAGACAGCATATTTTTTACAGGGCCTACCAGTAGATCAATCTCTCACACATACCAATCAATGGGGAGTCGAAGACATGCAAATGGTGCACTTCCAACACTCCACTCCTCCCATCCAGAGATAATACTTATCTTGTTTGTTTTGGGATTTTTGATTTGTAGATAATTTGTGTAGAGAGAAATAGAGTAGTGATTGGAAATAGGGTTATGATTGGAGAGAGATAGAGAGAAAAATGAGAGTAATGATTGGAGATTGGAGATAGGAGTAATGAGTGGAGAGAGAAATAGGATAATGATTAGAATCCAAAATCCAAAACCCTTATCCGAACAAGGTCTTAATGAATTAACTAATACTAGCTTTGACAGTTCAGTAAGATTGATTGATGCAGTCTCGCTGAGTGTGTCGATACAATCATTTTAAAACACCAGAACTTATTTGTCCGTGTCAAAAAAGTGGTTTGTACATCCTCACGGCATAAATAAAGTTGCTTACATTAACTAGGGCATACGTTGTAGGGCCAAAAAACATAAGTGCAGGACATGATATCCATAGTACTGGAGGTGCTGGATCATGTGTGAGATCAACCGAGATCAATTGCAGTCAACTTTCACCTTTTCATCCTGAGATGCTGCTTAAAGTAGGTTTACAAACACTGTGTGAACAGTAAGGGCTTCTGGTCAAGGAGAACATGGACATTTAAGGAGATAACAAGGTCACATCTACCAGTTCAAGTTCTATTTAATGGGCATTTAAGGAGGTAACAAGGTCACATCTACCATTTCAAGTTCTCTGTATTACTGACAGGTGATGATGCTAATGACTAATTTCAGCACTGAAAATTTTCACGTCAAGAGATACTATTTTGCAGCTTACACTAAATGTGTTCAAGACTTCATCTCAGTACAAAAGCGGTTGCAGTCAACTTTCACCTTTTCATCCTGAGATGCTGCTTAAAGTAGGTTTACAAACACTGTGTGAACAGTAAGGGCTTCTGGTCAAGGAGAACATGGACATTTAAGGAGATAACAAGGTCACATGTACCAGTTCAAGTTCTATTTAATGGGCATTTAAGGAGATAACAAGGTCACATCTACCATTTCAAGTTCTCTGTATTACTGACAGGTGATGATGCTAATGACTAATTTCAGCGCTGAAAATTTTCACGTCAAGAGATACTATTTTGCAGCTTACACTATATGTGTCCAAGACTTCATCTCAGTACAAAAGCGGTAGAATGCAATCATTTTGTAGCTTCTAAATCTGTTTATAAATAGGCCAGACTGTAGAAAGGCAGTTCTGGACTTTAACTAAATTTTAAACCATTACCAGATTTATCCAAGAGAGATCCCAGCATATGTTCGTAATTTTGGTTTAATAAAATGTCCTGAAGGGAGTTAAAGAAGAACAATATGCACAAAGAAATGCACTTCGTAGAATGGAAGAATATGTTAACACCTAACAATGTAACATATATCACACGAAGCTAATACCAATGGAAAAACATTCATTGGCATGAGAAAACATTAAAAAATAAAAACTTCATCCAAACTGGTATGGCAGATTTATCTAATTGGGAAAAACTCCCCAAATTTCATCAACAGGAAATGCTTACCTTCTAAACCTTTCCTAATATGATTCCTAGCCCAAACATACTGCTCATCTGGATTAACTTTCTCCGCAATATACTTCTGCATATTGAAAGGCAGGAGGGAAAGAAAGGCACTTATCGTACTATCCTTAAAAACAATGTGATAAAATCATTATACAGATTTCAGCAATGAAACACTAATCTAAGAACACTGACCCTGCTCCATACTCACCAGCACACATAGGTTCTGAAGAGGCTGTATACTTGACGAAACAATATTTGCAGCCTATAGCTCAAATTAATAATTCATTGAGGGTTAGTCCAAGGAAGTAAAAATAGGATGAAATAATGACAGTAAAAACAACTGATATAGTTCAGAAACCTAAAATGGTACTTCAACTTGAACAGGAGTTCAAAAGAAGAGGGAAAAATTACAGGGGATGTGTGGTAGAAATCAGTCAACTCATGACAGTGGAGGAATGCAATAAATTTCCAATACAATTTGGGATTTGAATACGTGATTTTAAAAAAAGGGAACAATCACAAAACCCCTGGCTCCTGGCCTCCAAAATGGAAAGGAGTTACACTTTCTTTTCTTTTCTTTTTTTCTTTTTTTATCCATTTTGTGTTTCATTTTGTCTTGCTTGGTCTAGGCAAAACAAAAGTGGATCACGTCTGAGTGAGAAACCAAGTACGGAAGTACCAGTAGGACCAGAACATCTGTTTTCTGTTGAATGGAGTTCAAAAGATTTCTATGTTCTTTACTTCGTGTTTCGTGATTGAAAAATTCAATGGACTTCATTTTACTCCTCAGTCCTCACAAGAACAAAATCAAGTGGTCTGACATTTCATTTGACAGTACCACTGTTCAAAAGAACACTGGGAACTTCCGAGGAATATCCTTGTGGAAACTAACTCCACCACTGGTAACTAATTTGGCCAGTGTCGTCTCAATTTGTCTCTGGAGGTACCCATACCCCACTTGTGACAGGCGGGTGAATACAACAATCTACGAGGTGCCCTCAAGAAAACAGCTCAGAAAAACTGATAATAAGTTAAATGACCTGTACCTGGTAGTTGATTGCTCTTCTCTGAAGATCAAGAGGCAACAGCGGATGTTGAGGATATTTCTCTTCCAGATACTGCAAATCATAAAGAACGTGTTGAAAAGTTCGAAGATAGTATTACAACCATTTGCAAAACCACTGACATGAGGTGAAGAGGATAAATGCCCAAGCCACTCACCAACAAGATTGCAAAAGAGTCAGAAACTACAATGTCCTCATCCACCAACACTGGCACATAACCCATTGGATTGAGCTTTGTAAACTCTACAACCAAGAGACAAAAATCAATCAATAAAGCATACAAGAATAGTCAAAGCAATATCGGGCACCGATAACATTTGTGTCACAGGCCTGTAGTTGCAAAATATGAATCCATGTGGCGGGATTTGAATTATGTAAACCCAACCTTAACATTATGAAAGAAACTGTTTTCCTTTTCAAACCCAACCTTAACATTATGAGAGAGAACAATTGGTTCTAACAGTAAAGACAGAGAAATCCAGTAGAGACTAGAGAGTGCGAAAACCAAAAATTGAAACAAAAGGGTTTCTCATAGACAATTTGAAGTAGAGAGAGGCTTTTTTTATTTTTACCAGACATGTTTGACAAGACAAGACCTACATAGTTTTGGCAGATATTCATAGAAAGATTATAAAATTTCAACCATAATGAAAAAGTAAATACAATCTTCATTTTGAGCACGCCAAATCATGATGAATTATGTTTGCAATAATGATATAGAATGCCATCGGACGATATGATAGAAGAAATATTTCAGTATTTGTTTCTGGTAATTAAACCATTTTATTAGAAAACATTTCAAGATCAATTCTTTAACTCAACAAAATTGTTCCATAAAAACTTGAATGAGTGGATTTCATCTGGCAAAATCATCCAGCCAAAATTCATCACATAGTTCGGCCCCTTTGATTCCTGGCTCCGCCACTGCCCAAAGCACACTTTAAATGTAGTTAAGAACCCAGTAAGTAAGAACTACTCACCAGGACTGAAGTGCTCCCCTTTCAGCAAACTAACTGCTTTGTATTCGTACTCCAGGCCTGAACCAAACCGCAACAGTAAAAATAATTCAATCATCAGTAGAACAATGGTTAGGGTTTTGAGAAGAAATCGAAAATTCGCAAAAACAAACGGATTGATCAAACCAGAGATTGATAAGAGAGAACCTTTCAATTTGAGGGCAATCCGAACTCGGTGAGAGCAAGAACTCCGGAAGTAAGAATATAGCTTCAGCTTCTTTTGCTGCTCCACGCTGCTCGCCTGATTGTGAATTGCAATTGTTAGACGATTAGTGAGTTATTTCAGTTGGTTCCAACAGAAAGAGCAAGAAATACGGTGACGAAGATTGTACTCCATGAATATACATATTGCGTATACGGAGAGAGAGAGAGAGAGAGAGAGAGAGAGAGAGAGAGAGAGATTCACCATTGTTTCAGCGAACTTCGATTTGGGACTGCAAATTGGCTCGTTTTCAGTGACTGGAAATGCCGTAATGGCTTTTGGAACTCGTGGGGGAAAAAAACAAAAGAAGATTTTCTTATACCCAAAAAAATAAATGAAGAGGATAGAGCAAGGTGCCGTCCCACTTTTTTTTTAAATTTTTTTAAAAAAAAGTTAATTTCAAGTTCAAATACAATAAAAATAAAAAATAATATTTTAATTTTTTTTGTACCGTTTAAAAGATCTCAATGAGATCTATCAAACAACATCCATATTAGTAGGAAAATTATTTGCATAAACACATTATTTTTAAAGAAATTGAAACTGGAACGGGGCCTAACGGTCCGTTCGGTTTTCTTATTTTGCTCTTGTTTTTTCCAAAAAAGGGGAGAGAGAAAAATTTAATTGGAACTTGTAAAAAGAAAGAGAAAATGATTAAGAAGGAAAATGTGGTGAAAGTTGATAGAAAATTCTGACTATTTGTTCTTCTTTACTTTTTCATGTTTCTTCTCTTTTTCCACAATCAACCAAGAAAGAGAAGGGAGATTTTTAAATTTTCTCTTTCTTTCTTCTTCGTCCAAAAGTTCCAAACACACAAAGAAAAGGGAAAGAAAAAAGAACTTTTTTTTTTGTTTCTTAAATCAAGATGACAAATGAAATTTTAAATAATAAAAGTTAAAATCGTTCTTCCCCTCTTTTTTTTTTCCTTTTCTATAAAACCAAACAAATGAAACAAATTTACCTTTTCGATAGTAATTTGGTGAGGACCCATATTTATATAGTGCCGTAAAAATAATCAATTTCAAAAATTACAATGAGACTCCAAATAAGTACATGAGGGCCGGGGACCAAAAATCTCCGAAACGTTACAAGTGTCTAATTGCACTGAATATCTCTAAATAATCCAAATCTGGCGGCCAAGAATTTTTAGGGCGCTAAGAATTCTAATAAAGCTCTTACCCATATTGGATGGAGTTAACTTGTTGTAGGAACAAATGAAAAAACATTTTAAGAATGATGAGCGATTTAAATAATCTTTGCGGGACCCGAAATGGGCCGAAAAAAGATAAATAAATCATAAAGCAGATTCAATATGCCAAACAGGCATTAAGCAATAGCAAAGAGAAACCCTCAATGGCAAAGGAAAACAGTGCCGTTTCTTCTATTGTCAGCCTCAGTCCCTTTGGGACAGCAGAGTCCCCCAATCCCAAAAATTGTAAATTCCACTTCTTTTTTTTTTCCTCATTGTACTCTCCACTTTGAAGAAGCTACCAAGGCGAATTTAGATCTGCAGCATATTTTAAGGAATTTTGTTGTGTAATTTTGACTATGTTTGTGTCTCCAAGGTGTCTCGCGATATTATGTGCCCTGCGCACAATTTGGCCAAGCGAACCTTGTGATAATGTATGATGCATGTCTTAGTTGTTGGTTAATGGATATGTTTCTTGATCCTGCCAAGAAAAATGTATATGTGAAAAATTACTCCTCAATCGTCATTAATAAATAGATGAACAACTTGTATAAAATGGGCAATTCACATAAATTTAAACCCAAGTTGTACAGTACATTATAAGTAATTTGTTTATGCATTTATCAAAAATATTGATTTTCACACTCTATTTTTTACAATTCACACTCTCTTTTTCGTCTTTATCTACAGGAATTTACTCCCTCCGTCTCATTTTTATTGTCTTTTTGTAAATTGCGTGCCATTTTTTAATTGCTTATATCTTTCGATTTATATTTTCATAATTTTGAAAACTTTGGATTACACAACTAATTGAGATCTATCAAACAAGATCCATATTACATATTTTTCAAGATCCACAATAAAAGATATAGACAAAAAACATAAAAGAGACAAACAGAATAATGAAAAATAAAAATGGGACGGAGGGAGTATTACCTTAATCAAGTTGAACATTTTGTTATAGATATTATTACCGATGAGTACTAGATGAACTGTTTGGATCGATCACCATTCTGTGCCCATAATGGGGCCCAAAAATTAGAGTTTGGAAGGGTTTGGTGGATAAGAAGGGAGTTGTTTATTTACTTACTTTTTCCATTTTCATTTTTACATTTTGCACTTGTGGGTTTATTGTCCTCACCCATAATGCATTCCATGAAAATGCATTTTTTTTGTATGTTAGAATTTAGAAAACAAAAGGTAAAAGTAAGAAAAGATGAGCTTTTGATTTCTCATTTTGACTTTTTCATTTTAATTAAAATAAGAGACCCTAAAAATGTATTATGCACATATTTCCTAAACGTTATGCCTGTTGCATAATACATTCTACAAATATCGCAAAAAAATAAAACACAGAGGCTCCCAATTCCCAAACACGAGGTAAGCTGATCCCCCCCCCTTTTATGGTTTCTTCATCTTATGCGGTTGCGATCGGATTACTTGAACCTATCTTGCCCGATTCCCTAAGAAGAAATCCGCTGCGAAGCCATGAGTTAGCATCACCTGGCTAAGCCATTTCGCTTACTGTCTATGATTCCTCTTTCATTGTCGTGTTTGGTTTTAATTTTGGTGTAGTACACTGTACACTAGTACTTGGGATGAATAGGGAAACATGGATGTCTTCTTTATGTTTGTTTGCTGCCTTCACATTTACAGTCTACCGTAGTACACGGCCCATATTGAAAATCCGAGGTTACGGATTATGGAATACCATAAATAAAATTTGTAATCTTCAATTTGAGTAAAAGTTTTAGTGAAAGCTCCCGCGCATTAATGGAAAAGACAGATTTGGGTTGAATTTCGAGGCGACAATGGGAGTGCATCAGAGAAATCAACGGAGGCAGAAGATTCCAATATGAGTTCTTTCTCTTCATGGACTGCTTAGTACTAATAGAAGCAGAACCTGAGTTTTGGAAGTACAACTCCTTGGTGGTGCAACTCTTTGGGGCAGGCTAGTACTAGATTCAATTATGCTGTGGGTCTTCCTTATTTTCTTAGGTACGTAGATTACATTTGGAGGAGGCGCTCACGGCGACTGATGTGACAGTGTTTGTAATGCAAGATACAGTATTTAAAATTGTAAAAGGTTGCAATTAGCATACATACAAGGCCAATAAGTTTACAACAAGACCTCTATATATTCTCATCACTTTTAAGTAGTCTATATTGTGATGCTTCACACATGACCATATGATTAAAAAAGGAAGTCATACACTTATTTAAGCTATAGACCTAGTATTGGACCATAATACAGCTCTTACTAATATTTTATCTTGATTCATCCTGTGTATAGCACGGATATTTTTGCTACTATATATGTATATATATAAGGATTAGAGATAGTGGAAATGGGACAAATGTGATAAAGATGGAGAACTACACTATGCTGGGCTCCAATTCACTATGGCTGGATTTGGTTCTTCCGAAAAGTGCCAGAAACAAGAAAGCACCCACGACTAGAGCAGAGATGGTACTAGCACATGAGACAAACACAATCCAACCCAGCCCATCTGGGACGAAGACGGAAACAACGCAGGACAAGATAAGAACACCTGAAAAAATAGGGACGTAAAAGAAAACCATCAAACCAACGGATGGCATCAATCAAACCCAAGTAAACAATTTTGAAGATCAGTTTTTCAATCTGTTTCGGCGCTTTCAGTGTTTTGAAATAGTAAACATTGTAAATTTCGTTTCAGTTTTGGACTTAAAATTAAGATTCGTACACGAAGTAAAAAGTGTAAAACCAAACCATTGCTTCTTTTTTCAACTATGTAAAATATTGTACTATTGGATAACTACTGCATTTTGAGGCCTAAACCGGCCGATAGCATCGAACTACTTCAACGCACAATGGATTGATTCGGTTATTTCAATTGATGGTCAGTTCCGATTCATAGAGAATTGCAAAACCGATATAAGTCGGTACCATGTGAAATTATATTTAAAAACCGACCAAGCCGAAGGGGTATAATTACATGGATACCTGAGATCAGGACAAGCATGTCACGGATTCGACGGCAGTAGAGAAAATGCCCAGTGGTTCGTTGCTCCTCCTCCTCTACTTTCACTGCTTTGGATTTGGATTTGAGCAAAGCTGCTGCTGCGAAGATAGAGATGCATAGTGCTGCGAGGGAAATGGCCATGGTGGCGGGGCGAGTTTCAAATGGATAATCTTTTCGGTTCTGATATATCTGGATGATGCCCGCAAGCAACTCGAGATTGGCCGAGACCAAAGCATACCATTCCGTAGATGAAATCCTTTCTGTTGCCTTTCCAATAATAGCACTATTACAATTACCAGAATGGCAATAGCGTTAGTAGAAACAAATGAAGGACATCAGACTTCGCCATTTTAAAAATAGCCCCCGAATAGAACTCAATATGGAAAAATAGTAAAATTCATGTAACCGAACCCAATTGATTAGTACATAAGACTCGTTTAGTTTGGTTGGTTAGTACTGTGCATTTAAGTTAACGGGTAGTACATACGTACTCTATCAAACTCATTCTGCCCCAAATTGTTCATCCCCTTTTTTTCCTTGTATTTTTCAGTGTCCCGAAAAAAAAAATCCTCTTAAAAAATGCAATGACTAAAAGTTGATAAGTGCACCCTTAGATATCCATATTACGTATTGTTATGTCGTTTTTTTTTTTAATTATGTTTTTCGATAACCATGTGTCTCAACTAATCTTGGGATCCAGATCCTCTACGAGGATTCTTCCCTATGAGGATCATGTGAGAATTCTCATGGAATCCGGATCGTCTATCTTAACAATCAATGGTCAAGATTAAAAAGGAACTCTTACATGGAAAAGTTAACTTTTTCCTAACTCTTTCAAGGAAATGTTTGTTTTCAATCCAAACCATTAATTGCTGAGATAGACGATCTAGATGAAAACCCTCACATGATCCTCACAGATAAAATCCTCACCCTGCCCGGGCCATCAGAGCCGGTCATGACTTTTCGGGAGCTCAAAGCGAAATTAAAATAGGGCTTCTTTTGTTGAACTATAATAAGGGATAAGAAAATAAGAGGGACCCTCATAATCCAGAATTTTTTGGGACATAAAGCGACAACAACACTTGCTTTGATTTAGGGTCCGCAGATCCATTTATACTCGATCTGGGAAAAAAAATAAAAGGCCTCGAAGGATTGTGTGGTCAACTTTTTTGATATTTGCGGCCAAAATCAAATTACTTCTACTCCGTTAATTTGAGAGGAGGGAAATAAAATTTCTATCTATTTGGCAGTAAATATTGACTTCTCGAATTTACATTGCACGAAAAGAAAAAATACTAGTACTAGTAACAGTGGTGCTACAGTTCCCGACGGGAGGGATCCCGATTGGAATCCCGACGCCTCGCCAGGCTCACTCCGGCCACCGGACGGCCGATCCGAGCCGTCCAAAAATTCTATAAAAAAAACCGAGTGGGTTTTCGTGGGAATCAACGGCATCTAATGTGTGTAGGTGCTCGGATCAAGCACTCCATATTTTTGTATATATATGTATGTGCTTGATCCGAGCACTTACACACATCGGATGCCATTGATTCCCACTCGGACCCACTCGGTTTTTTTTATAGAATTTTTGGACGGCTCGGATCGGCTGTCCGGTGACCGAAGTGAGCCCGGCGAGGCGTCAGGATTCCGATTGGGATCCCTCGGTTAGGAACCGCAGACTTTCCTAGTAAATACTCCTATTGACGTCTGATTTGAGTCCTCCCTCCGGTGGTCCCTACCCCAGTCCTCCCTCCCCCTCTGGTCCGATCGGACTGTGCTGTAAGCTCTTCTCTGTGGCGCCTCACAATTTTTCGTATTAGAAACCACACAAATATCTGGTGAAGAAAGATTTTGAGGTATTATATAACGGTGTTCCAGGGACATTAAATAATTTCCCCTCTCCCTCCCCTTCCCCCTCTCTCATCTTTGGGTCAATTCCCAACTTCTGTGTCTCTCTCTCGGACTTGGAGATTTCAATCTTTTAGAGATGTAAATTGTAATCAATCTGAAGTTCAATTTGTGTAATCTTAATTGACAGGAAGAGAAAATCTCTTCCAAAAATAAATTACATGAAGAGAATTGGAGATGTTAATCTCACTCACTGAAAAATAGGAGACATGGTCGCAAGGGGTGGTTTGCATTGAAACTAGATATGGCCAAAGCATACGATAGACTTGAATGGCGGTATATTGAAGCAGTTATGGGGAAATTGGGGTTTGATAGGAGGTGGATTAACTGGGTGATGGAATGTATTAGAACAGTCTCATTTGCGGTGGTTGTTAACGGCGAAAAGGGGGAATTTTTCCAACCACAACGGGGGCTTCACCAGGGATGCCCACTGTCCCCCTATCTCTTCATTCTTTGCGCAGAAGGGTTTCATGATCATTTGCTTCAGCAGGCAGTGACTAGAGGAGAAATGAGGGGGGTCAAAATTGGCCGAGAATGTCCGACCGTGTCCCATTTGTTCTTTGCTGATGACTCGGTTGTTTTTGGGGACGCTACTCTAGACAATTGCCAGACCATTAATGGAATCCTTAACAAGTATGAGAAAGCATCGGGTCAGATGGTTAATCGAGACAAATCCTCTTTCTTCTTTAGCCCGAACACGCCTCACAATGTCAAAACTGAGATTGCTAATGTGATGAATATCAGACTTGAGACTGGAGGGAGCAAATACTTAGGGCTACTGTCAATCATTGGAAAATCCAAGAGGGCTGTATTCTCATATGTCACGGATTGCGTGGACACGAAGTTGAAGGGCTGGTCGGAGGCAAGACTAAATAATGCGGGTAGGGAAGTTCTTCTCAAATCAGTAGTAATGACCATGCCCAACTATGTTATGCAGTGTTTCCTCCTACCGAAAGGGCTTTGTCATCAACTGTGTAAATCCATGAGCAGATTTTGGTGGGGTAGCAAGAAGGGGGAGAGGAAACTTCAGTGGGTCAGTTGGGATAAGTTGTGTGATAACAAATCCATGGGTGGAATGGGGTTCCGTGACCTGCACGATTTCAATCTAGCATTTCTTGCCAAGCAAGGGTGGCGCTTGATCACAGGCCCTCCATCTCTCTTCCAAAAGGTTTTTCGGGGTAAGTATTTTCCCCGTTCTTCTTTTTGGGAAGCTCAATGTCCAGGAACGGCCTCGTGGGCTTGGCGTAGTATTCTAGCAGGGCGTGAAGTTCTTCGGCGTGGTTGGCGTTGGAGGGTTGGTGATGGTAAAACTATAAATCTGTGGTCGGACTCGTGGATACCCCGAGTCCTATCCTTCAAGGTCCTAACTACACCTCCTATGGGACCACATTTAGCCCCTTTACCACAAAAAGTATCTGATCTTATTGATGAGGAACGACACGAATGGAATGACAACTTGGTGAGAGAATTTTTCGGCCCTATAGATGCCCAAGATATTTTGGCTATCCGAGTCAGTCAACAAGGAATTCCAGACAAGGGGGTATGGCATTACACTGATGATGGCAAATTTACAGTCCGATCAGCATACCATGTAGCAAAATCCCTTCTATTTCCTAAGAAATCCATTGTGAAGGGGGAACCGAGTTCGGGAGGGCTGGAACGAATGAATTGGAAGGCCATTTAGAAGCTTCAGATCCCGAATAAGGTACGTCATTTCATTTGGAAATGCTCTCATAATGCATTAGCTGTGGCTGCAAACCTTCATCGTAGACAAGTTACTGGGGACCCATTTTGTTTTCACTGTCGCAAAGAACCTGAAACGATCGAGCATGTTTTTTTCCGCTGCAAGAGGGCAAGGGAGGTGTGGAAATTTAGGCCCCTAAATGCTGTTTCTGGATGGAAACATTTGAGTTTTCGGCAATGGTGGATGTCTTTACCACAAGGGCAGATTTCTGAGGTGGATAGTCGGGATGGGAAAGCTATTGCATCCTTGATTTGCTGGTTGATTTGGAAAAATAGAAACTAGGATTTGTTTGAAGGCCAGCATTGGGAACCATTAGTAGTTTATGAGAAAGCTATGTTGGCGTGGAAAGAATTCAAGGTGACGTGTGATTTATTGGAACAAAGGGCTCGTCCCTTCTCTTCTCCTTGTACCCAAATCTGGGAGTCTCCACTGGAAGGTTACATAAAGTTAAATGTTGATGGTGCTCTAAATTCTCAGGATGGCAATGGTGGTGTGGGTTTTGTGGCTCGGAATAGAGATGCAATATTGGTGGGAGCAGCAATGGAAATATTTAAGGGTCCTATCTCTCCTCGTGTCATTGAAGCCTTGGGATTCCGGTTCGCTCTTACTACTGTTTTACGTTGGGGTTATTCTCGAATTATTGTTGAGGGGGATGCACTTCAGATTGTTCAAGCTCTAAACGGCTCTCGATTCTTCGTTGACTGTGATACCATTATTTTAGATTGTCTTCAAATTGCTATGAATTTTTCCTCATGCCTTTTTTCTCATGTGAAACGTGGTTGTAATAGGGTAGCACACTTTGTGGCTAGGAAATCTCTATCGGGTAATGGGTTGATGAGTTGGAGGGGTGATTTTCCCCAATGGCTCTTAACCTTAGCCCTTGATGATGTTAGAGCCTCTGGCTCATCTTCTATGCCGTGATAATAAAATCTCCTTTCGGCTTGACAAAAAAAAAAAAATCTTATCTTCAGAGGAGATTAATCTTCGAAGTTTGAATTAATGGGAGATTAAGGGTGACTTCACACTATATATTTTGATTAAAAATAATATTTTTTTATTTTTTTTTGGGTTTTTGCTTAGCTTTTCGCCGTGTTTCTTGTGACTAACCGCTTGTCTCAACAAGAGAAATCGAAAAAAGTATGAAAATATAGATTGAAGTTGAAAAAAATTCAAAATATTAGATGACACTTTTAAAAAAAAAATAAATGCCAATTGTTTAGTGGAGAATTTTTTTTTCGTTCAAACACACAGGTTTCCGGGTTTTTTTTTGGGTAAGCCTTGTCAAACGACGCCGTAACACTCGAGAGGGTATGTGCACTAATTATACACGTTGGTCCCATCTCATCCGTTGAATTCTCTGTTTAAATGAGGTGCCTAGTGCCCACTCCATATTTAGACAACTGAAAGATGTTTGGAGGCAAACTTAACAGAAGATCTCAATCTCTCCCAGCCCGCCTTCCTCCCTCCCTTCCACCATAACTAGGGCTAATAGCTGGAACCGAAAAGTCAATTGAAACCGGAAAAATCGGACCGGACCGAATTTTTCAAACTGGTCAAATAATTTCGATCCGGTTCCGATTTATAAAATTTTATTTTTTGAAAATCGGTCCGGTTTCCGATTTATGTGTTTTAAAGACCGGTCAAAACCGGACCGGTTTTATATATAAGGGGAATTTAGAGGCCAGCCCCAAAAAGTAGGTTCGAACTTAATTTAATCATGACAAAAATATTTCTTCTTTATTTCAGTCATTTTTCTTGACTTTTCATGCATTTTTACAATTTTACCCATCTTCTTAACTTTTTGTGTACATGTCTATTTTTAATAAAAATTATATTTTAGAATTAACTCCTGACCCATATTATTTTGGACAAAAATACCCTTGGCTATGTGAACTGGCTATGAGAACTATGAATTCTTATAGCCAGTTTACATAATATTTCGGACAAAAATGTCCCCACTAGTTCACATAACCCGAGTAAATATATTATTTTGGACAAAAATACTCCTGAACTATGGCTATGGGAATTGGGGCTATGAGAGCTATTTTTTTAGAATCAATTCCTGAATCATATTATTTTGGACAAAA
The DNA here is from genome assembly GCA_018127125.1 of Rhododendron griersonianum. Lineage (NCBI taxonomy): Eukaryota > Viridiplantae > Streptophyta > Magnoliopsida > Ericales > Ericaceae > Rhododendron > Rhododendron griersonianum. Next base: position 37,175,534 of record CM030798.1, on the reverse strand, counting down.
ATACTCTTGGCTATGTGAACTAGCTATGTGAACTGAGCTATGAGAACTGGTTATATGAACTGTCAATTCTCATAATCAGTTCTATGAGAATTGGTTATGAGAAGTGACTGTTCTCATAGAGAACTAGCTTTGTGAACTAGTTATGAGAACTTGACATGTGTTCTGGCTATATGAACTGAAAAATACACAGTTCACATAGTCTTACCACACACTAAAATACACAGTTCTCATAAAAAATATATAGTTCTCATAGAAAATACACGGTTCTAATAGACACTTCTCATGGACAGTACACAGTTTCATAGAAAAATACGCAGTTCTCATAGAAAAATACACAATTCTCACAAACAGTTTTCATGAACAACACACAGTTCTCATACACAGTTCTTATAGATTGTTCTCGTAGAAAAATACTAATTCACATAGTGTGGCGGGCGTGGCTCGGTAGAGGGACCAATGCGGTGGCCACGTATGGGCCAGACCTATGGACTCGTCGCTCGCGTGAGTCGGCAGGTCAACCTCTGCGGAGTGCAGCCGATCTTGATCTCGTCGAACTCGGTTCGATTAACCGCGGAAGAATCGAAGATCCCAAGGGTGATGAACCTCGGCTCGGCGAGAACCTGCCGAACGGATAGGGAGTTGCCCCTATAGGAGCTTGGGTAAAGCTGTGTCATCCGTTCGACGAAACCGACGTTCGCCGAGCCTCCTATGCCCTCTAACTTGAAGAGGAAGTTAGGAAGAGACGGGCAAGAGTGACCAACTTCACGTCCTATCCCTCCCCCTATTGTAGGGGCGAAACGTGGGAGAAGACTTATCCACGATAGGAAGGTCTATCCAAAGCCGAGATTGGCGGACCCATCACCTAGCCCGTGATGGGTACGCGTGGGCTGATCTCTACGCTTCCTTTGGCTATAAAAGGAGGACGACTCCTCAGGAAAGAGGTATGATTTTCGACCTCCCATAAACCCTAAACAGACCCGAAGAGCTTCTCTTTCCCTTTTTGCTTACTAAACCGTCGGAGTGCCTACCCCGGATCTCCACAATTCGGGCTTGGGCACTAATGCGGGTATTTCATGTGCAGATCGTACTTTCACTCAAGACATTCTTAGTCATCTCGACACCAAGGTTCAATTGGAGAAAGCTCAACCCCACATATAGTCTATCACAGTTCATATAATCAAAAAATACTGAGTTCATATAGTCACACCACATATTAAAATATATAGTTGACGTAGCTCCAACACTCACACTCGAAATCAAACTCTACAGTCCACACATACAAACAAACAGATTTTTTTATACTAACAGCAAAATGTCGATTATGAAGGTTTCAAAACTAGAACATCATCATATACAAAAGGGAAATGATATTGGCACTCCAAAAATTGATGCAGGCACTCCTAAATCACTGTAATTCCAAAGCCATTTTTCTTTATTTTTTGGAGTGCCTACATCAATTTTTGGAGTGCCAATATCATTTCCCTATACAAAATTACAAACAAACAAATTACCTTTTCCGGTTGTCGGCAGATTAAATTGGACTACTAAAATAAAAGGCACCAATCTGACCCATCTCTCTCTCTCTTGTTTTCGAACACAGGAGATTCGAGAGACTTAGGAGTACTAATTTTCGTTGAAACCCACATTTCTGACCGCAAGCATCGTGCAAGTGCAATCCATGGCCGCACTGTGGCAACAATCGGATTTCGTCGCCGGCAACGAATTTCTCCACGCAATTGCGCAATTGGAGAACTTATCGGCGGTGGAAAATCTCACTTTTTTATTACCACTTTTTTATCTGAACCGTTTATCTTGTAAACCTCACATAGTAGTGTATCCATGCAAAAAATAAACTTGATCGAATATCGATAGGAGTATCAAAAATTGAATTTTGCTTTGTAAAATTGATAGTTTATCATTATTATTATTGACAGAAATCAGATCGTCTATTTTATAAAATAAAATTCAAATTTTGATATACGTATCGACTTCCGATCAAGCTGATTTTTTGTATGACAATACTATATTGCGGGTCTTAAAATATGAACGATTTGGATCACAACAATAAACACTCGATGGGGCTTATTATAGGCGGTGGTGGAAAAATGAGATTTTACACCGACGATGGATAGAATTTATTCTCTAATCCTATTCCTCTCCCATCCCTTTCAGAGGAGTATTTTGAAAACTTAAACCGGCTAAACCCAATAGCCAAATATTCCTAACATGAGACTATCTTATTTACGGAGTGTTTACAGCACCAACCAATCTCAGCTGTCTATTCGTGCAATCAATGACTGAGATTCGTTTGGTTGGTGGTGGTGGCTGAAGGATGATGTGGAGGCGTTGGGGCAAAGGTGGTTGTTGGCGGTGCGGGTGGCTGGGTTTCGGTGGTGGGCTGCGGAGGAGGCTGGGGTGTTGGTGGCTGGCTTTGGCTTGGGCTGGTGGAGGCGGTTGAGTGTGGCGGCGGCTGTGCCTTGCTTGTTGCCGGTGTTGGATTTGATTGGGCTTAGGGTTTGTTTTGGCTCTTGATTCAGGCCAGGCCCATGTAACTTCTGGGATTTTATTTGTTGGGGCCTGGCCCTTTGGGTGTTGGTGGGCTTTGACCCATCTTTTTCTTTTTATCCAATCGTTGGTTGGATTCCCCTCCCCCTCTCCCCCACTTAATGTACCATTTGCCAAGTGTTCTTAATAAAAATTTTGTTGCCTATCAAAAAAAAAAATTTCATGACTGATCACAATTAATTATTCCCCGGAAAAGTTTCATTAACTTCTTCAAGAAGATTTTCTCTCCTGACATTACAATCCAAGGACTGCGTAGTAAAACAGAGAACTAGAGAAGCAAAAATCAGAAAACAAACAATGTAATATCCCGATCGAACAAACAATGAACAGCTTAAATAAGTCTGAGCGTGTGTGTATGAGAGAGAGAGAGAGTACGAAAAACGAAGAAGAAAAACAACTCTCAAGCAATAAAAATGAAATATCAACTACAAAAAAGTTGAGAGTATTCAGTAAAATGGAGAATAATTAGAAAAAAAAAATGGAGAGAGGGACTATGAAAAAGGAAGAAGAAAAACAAGTCTCAAGCAATAAAAATGAAATATCAACTACGAAAAAGTTGAGGGTATTCAGAAAAATGGAGAATAATTAGAAAAAAAAGGAGAGAGAGACTACGAAAAAGGAAGAAGAAAAACAACTCTCAAGCAATAAAAATGAAATATCAACTACGAAAAAGTTGAGAGTATTCAGTAAAATGGAGAATAATTAGAAAAAAATGGAGAGGGAGACTTCGAAAAAGGAAGAAGAAAAACAACTCTCAAGCAATAAAAATGAAATATCAACTACGAAAAAGTTGAGAGTATTCAATAAAATGGAGAATAATTAGAAAAAAATGGAAAGAATTAAAGAAAACTCTGGAAAAAGTTGAAGAGTATTCAGTAAAATGGAGAATAATTAGAAAAAAATGGAGAGAATTAAAGAAAACTCTGGAAAAAGTTGAAGAGTATTCAGTAAAATAGAGAATAATTAGAAGAAAAAAAAATTGAGAGTATTCTACTAAAGTAAGCATGCTGCGAGTGCATGCATAAGAAAGAAAGAAACATAACCAACAAACAAATGTTACCGCCGATCATCTCCGTGACGACGACGACCATCGGGTATTTTCGGTTCCTGATCCTCCGGTTCTCCTCCTCCAAAGTGTTGTAAATATTCCTCTCTGCATGCGTGCGTAGGTGTATTTTTTTAATTATTAGTTCTTAAAAGAATTAATGGAAGTAGTAAGTTGAGTTAAGGTACTGATCGAGATAATTAGATATATAGTACATTTTTTCCTTGTAATTACCCCTCGACAAATGATCAGTACGCGCGTACTATATAGGATTAATTCAACATGAATATGTCATCTGTGCTTACCTCATGATGAAGATGTTGAAGGTGGCAGCTGCATGTCGCGGCCGGCGACGATGATGAATGAACAGTTGATGATCAGGCCTTATTGGTCTTACCATAACTTCCTTCGTGGCCGGCCGTACGTCGAGATCTGAAACTCAGTAACTTAACTAATAATGTAATGGCTTCTTTTGCTAGTCCATGGGATATATATATCGGAGCGGTTCTGGGGACCCTTAAAAAAACCTCTAAAAAACCTCCTAAATCTTAATCTCATAGTTTCTGATCAAATTTTGATGATCCGAGCCGCTCAATGTGTTCAGAACGTGATTTTAAGAGTGTCCGCGTGAAATTGGCAAAAAAAATAACCGGGAAAGGCTTGATTTGAGCAGTTTTTTATTGAACCGTTCAATAAAGTTCAATAAAAAACTGTTCGGATGAAGCCCGTCCCGGTCATTTTTTTTGCTGATTTCTCTCAAGTACCTTTAAAATCACGTTCTGATTACATTGACCGACTCAGATTATCAAAATTCGATCGGAAACTTGGAGGGATTTTTTGATTTTGTAAGCCCTGATATATATATATATATATATATATATATATATATATATATATATATATATATATATATATATATATATATATATATATACCAGTGCTTACCCGTGCCTACGGCACTACGCACCGGTTCAACCGGATTAAAAAATAGAGCGCTTAATTTTTTAATAACATTTTTTATGTGTGAACAGTGAAGGACTTCATGATCCGAGCAGTTTTTGTTTATTTTTTATCGAACGGTTCAAATAAAAACTGCTCAGATGAAACTCTCTTCCCGGTCTTTTGTTTTGCTGATTTCTCGCGAGTACCTTTAAAATTACAGTACGTTTTAAACACATTAAGCAGAATAATGTAGAATCAGCAGCGTAGGTATAAGGTAGAATCAGCAGCGTTAGAAGTGCGTGTAATTGCATTTACGGCATTATCCTGCTCTTTCTATAGTCTTTAGACTTTTATTGGAGAGTGCCTCCACGCGCCGTAAGTGAGAGTGGTGACCATTTATGAGGTTGAGGTTGGCAAGTTACTTCTTCTCTGGCCGATCTCCTTTCTCGGTTTCTCCTGTCTTTCTTTGTTTAGAAAGTCTAATGGTACGCATGAAAAATATGTACCAGTGGGTACAAACTCCTTTCTAACCGACTTGTCCGTCTCTTGCTTGGACTGGGGGCCCCTCCTGCTTGCCTCTGTTGTCCCTCAATAGGGATCTGCTCCGATTTTGCTCCGATAATTAGAAACGTTCATTTCGTAGAGCTTGTCAAGTAGAACAATTCTATAAAAAAATCAGTTTGATCGAATATCATTAAAGTGCTTAATCAGAACATATATAACTCTCCAATAATGTATTCTAATGGATTTGATTAAGTGTTTCCAATTTATTCTTTCCAAGATAAAAATCTTTCGACTAGGCATTTAATGATATCCGATTAAACTAATTTTTTGCAAAGTTGTTCTACTCGATGAGCTCTACGAAGTGAACGTTTTCATGCCTTGTTCTCTTTGCTTTTCAAAAAGCATTTTTCAAAAAATTCTCCCTAGATTCCCCTTACTTCCAACATTTCTCTCTCTATCTCTCTACTTATTACCTCTACTATTTTTCAAAAAAACTTTCAAAACACAAACCAAATACAACATCAATCATTTGAGCGAGACCGGAGTAGATCCCGCTTAGCCGAGACAACAGGTGCTGCCCTTATTGAGGGACAGCAGAGCCCCCTTCAGTGCCCGCCTACCCGGACTTGCTCAAAAAGATCTTTAATTATAAATCCCCTAGACCTTTCTTTTTCAACCAACTTGTACACGAAAGTCTTTACAAATCCCGTAAAGACTACACTTAAATTGTGTGTGAACTTGAGGAGATGGTCCCCAGTCTGGTGTACTCTCTCTCTCTCTCACATATGCTTGGAGAAATGACTCACATGTTTTTTCTGTATTGAAATTAATTTATAGGTGTGGGCTGGACTTAATTTTGGAAACAAAAAATCAAATCAAATCATATTGCTTTGATTTAGCACAAGTTTTTTTCTTAATCAGCAAGAATTTTCCGTTTTGAAAAAGATTTGATTGACTGAAAATTCTGTAACAAAAAAAAAACGTTTTTCAGAATTTTAGCAAAACGTGGGCTTAACCATAATACGTGCGCGAGGCTCAAATACCGGATTTGCACCCCCCCTGCGCACCCGGTTAACTAGTTTCCAAATCAGTTTTCCAAATTGCCGCCCATTTTCCTTAGCGCGCGAGACCTCTCCTTGGATCCTCATTTACAAATCCACTAGTGTGCAAAGTCATTTAAAGTAGATAGAAATTTTGTGACTAGGCAATGTGGGACTAGAGAAAAATACAATGTTTTACAAATACACACCAAAATTCCAAGAATCCCCCTCTTGTGTGTGAACTTGAGGAGATGGTCCCCAATCTGGTGTACTCTCTGTCTCTCTCACATATGTTTGGAGAAATGACTCACATGTTTTTTCTGTATTGAAACCAATTCTGAAACGCTGAATTTATAGGTGCAGGCTGGTCTTGATTTTGGAAACAAAATATCAAATCAAATCAAATCATATTGCTTTGATTTAGCACACGTTTTTCTTAATCAGCAAAAATCAAATCAAATCACATTGCTTTGATTTAGCACATGTTTTTTTTTAATCAGCAAGAATTTTCCATTTTGAAAAAAATTTGATTGACTGAAAGTCTTTACAAATCCCGTAAAGACTAAACTTAAATTGTGTGTGAACTTGAGGAGATGGTCCCCGATCTGGTGTACTCTCTCTCACACGTATGTTTGGAGTAATGACTCACGTGTTTGGAGGTGGTCCCCGGTCTGGAGTAATGATTTGAAACTGCTCAGTTCGCCTCTACGAATCTAAAAGTAATACTTATCGATATCTATTGGAGTTGATTTTTTATAAGGCCTCATAAAATAATATTCAAAATTTTATGAATATTTTTTCTAGATTTTTGTGAGAACCGGAATGGATCCAAACACGTTTTTCCTTGCGTAATTTCCTACAAATCTTCCTTGCGAATAGCAGAGTTCTTAAAAAAAACTTCAAAACCCAAGCCCACAGTCTTCAAACGAACAGGGTCTTTAAACATGGCTTTTGTTTGGGACTATAACACTTTAAACATGTGAATACTGTTCGTCTTGTTTACAAATTCCGTAGACCATACAGTAAACTGGCCGTTTCCAGTAACTTGTTGACAACAGTTTAATTTTTAGTTTTATCTTTATTCAATTTTTTTCCATGTATGCTAGTTTTACGTCAAATTTTTATATATTAAGCATTTGTCTCGATGAGAGAAATCGAAAAATTAAAAATTTATTACTTTTACACAAGTATTTTGGTAAATATCCAAGACAAACAAAAATAAATCAGTTTTTCGAGCCTTTTCTTGAATGTATAAAAGTTTGATAAAAGTTTGCCACAAAGCTAACATATGCAAATTGAATCTACATACCATTTACTATGATTAAAGTTACCATAATTTATACGATATTTACCACTAGGCTTGTCAATGGACCGGATTCAATAACATCGATCCGATAATCCGATAAATTTTTTTAAAAAAACGGTAAATTTTTTATTTTGAAAAAAAAATGTTTAAGAAGTTGTATTTTTATTTTAAATTTTTTATTTTATTTTGCTAAAATTTTTGAAGTACAAAAGTTTTCGGATCAAATTCGGATTTTTCGGATTCGGATTACCACTATCGAATTCGGATCGAATTCGAATCTGTCGGATCCGGCCCATTGACAGACCTACTTACCACAATATATGGCCACATTTACTATGAGAGAGATTTAACCAATGGTTGAGGTTTAAAAGTAGAGATCTGACAGTTGAGGAAAAATGGGGATATGAATGCTTCTAACCAGACCGGAGCATCATAGCCGGATCTAGGGCTGTAAACGAGCCGAATCGAGCCGAATATTAGAATGTTCAGATTCGTTCATTAAGTTTTTTAGCGAACTCGAGCTCGAGCCGAACTCAATGAAAAGTACGACGAGCCGAACTCGAACCGAGCTTGTCTAGGTTTGGGTCGAATCGAGCTTGTTCACGAGCCTTAACGACCCAATAATATCATATATTTATGCTCTCATACAGGTCTAAAGCTACAAGTAAAAATTTTAGTATGTACATAAATACGTTTATATACATATAAACTGATAAAAACGTATACATAAGTAAGTTTTTAGTAATGGTAAACGTTTAGACTTGTACAAGTTCTAAAATTTTCACCATGTAACTATATAAAATCCCCATGATATACATATACTCCAGGTTCGTGAGCCTAATCGAGCCGAATACTACTATGTTCATGTTCGGTTCATTTATGAAACGAGCCTAAAATTGAGGTTCAGGTTTGGTTCGTTAAGCAGACGAATCGAATTCGAACGAGCCTTTACCGAGTCGAGCCTCGAACAGTTCACGAACGACTCAGTTCATTTACAGCTCTAGCCGGATCCAAAGGATTGTGCACCGGCAATCTCTAAAATTGGGATTTCCCGCAGCAAAGTTCATGTTTTCCAATACAATCCGACTAACTGTACAGTAATTGTGCACAAATTATAGTATGGGGCCCACTCTGAGTCTCATGCAAACAATCCAACTTACTCGTTAAATGTAAAACATTTTTTGAGAGTTCCTGAGAAAAATCAGCTCAATATTATATCTATAGGTGCTCATTCCAATCATCTAACTTTTCATTCAGATTTTAGGACTCTGAAAAATTAAATGATTGGATCAAGTACGTACTTATATGTATCGGATTAAGCTGATTTTTTGCAGGGGTCCTCGAAAAAATGTTTTATATTTAATGAATAGCTCGAATCATTTGTGTGAGAGCCAGATGAGCCTCATACTATACCATGATTTGTGCACAATTGCTGTGCAGTTAGACCTTTTTTTTCCAATATTCTTTTTTAGAGGATAATGAATCTTCCAAGTCCACTTCAAGTCTCCGGTTTGCACTGTTTATGAGCTGAAATTATACACAATAGTTCGGGAGTACCATCACGATATACTCCAGACCACTTTACGATCACACATTTTTGTTGGATCTATCACTAAGTTTTTGGACCCCACAGAAATGTGTGGTTGTGAAATGGTCCAAAATGCCACGGAGCGGTACTTCTGAACTATTAAATAATTACTCATTTATGAGAGTGGGATGTCCCACAACTCAGTTGCATGTTTTCAAGATGTCCCACGGCTTAGTTGCATGTTTTCAATTTGAGAAAAACCTTCATTACTTAACTTTTCGTAAAGAAAATTTACAGAGCTTAATCTCGGCCTTCTAGAAGTGTATTGAATGGTTTGGATTGAAACAATTTATCACGGTTAATAAATTATCTATTAGTGGTAATAGATTATTTTTAATCTGGACCGTCCACGCGTCCGTAAAGAGCTGCTCTTTCAATTTTCTTTATGATTCTTCCAAGTCACCGGCAATATCCGGCTTTCGCAATTTATGAGAGTAACATCTCCAAGAAAGTTCATATTTTAATCTACTTTTGGAGAAATAAATCTAGCGTTGTGTTATTCTTGGAACCTACCCCCTAAGTTGTTGATCAGTACTAGTAGCTCTGTGTAATTGTTTAGTTGATAACTGAGGATGGGTATGGCTAATAAGTCACTTGGCTTATTTTTGTCTTTATTCAAGAAATAATTCACATTTGTTAGATTCGAGTCAATTATTTTGAATTATTTGTTAGTCTCGATCTAAACTGATCAATTTTTTTAAATAAAGATAAAAATAAGCTAAGCCAAAAGGATCTGATTTATTAGCCAAAACCAGTCCTTGTTGTTGTATTTTTCCTGGATTGGTTTGCTGTTTTCTTCCGAGGGTATGCCTCTATGTAGCTGGTAAGTTGTAAGATTTTCTCTTTTGTTATAACTAGTGATCGAATTGACTCCGCGCGAGACGTGCAATCTAGGCCCGTTAAATGAACTTTCAAAAAAATACATTTACGAAACATGAAGAGATTCTATCGCTACTGGTTGAAGGCCATGTTGTAGAAGACAGCACATGGCGGCTCTTATAGCTTTATTGATCTTTTGCCCAGGAAAATTCTAAGAAGTTGTTAACGTAATTGTGGGCTATATGGCCGGAAAAATGGTTTTTCCCTTTTTATGGCTCCTTTTTGTATTTTTTAGTGTTTACAAAAAGGGAAAACGGTCCGTTTGAGAGTCACCACCAGGGTTTTGAAAAGATTAACCCCAAGAAACCGTTTATTTGAAAAATGTGACTCTTTTGCCCTTTTAAAAAGGTTTTGGTCTATTGAAAACAGAGAGTTTTGGGTTCGGGAGCCAGGTTACGAGGGGAGAAGGTTTTGTTTGGAAAAGCACCCCTCTCGCCCGATAAAATTGGTCTCTACTAATATTTGTGGGATTTGAAAATCATTTCATTGCTTAACTTTTATGCCACATAAACAGTTTATAGCACGTAAACAATTAATTGCAGAAGATATAGGCATGCTTGAAAATCGACAGAAAATAATAAACACTTAATCTATTACAGTACATGCAAACATTACCGTACGGTAGATGTTTGTCCCGTACGGCACTGTTTTTTGTGGTTAGCAGTTTTGCACCATGTTTACCCATCATATGACAATCTAAATTAAGATGGTATGCATGCTTACATGTTATTTGAACATAATGCGAGACTGATATGCTTCGTCAATTTTAACATAATAATCTAGCATGGCAGAGAATAGTTTTGATTTATGTAACAGAAATAGGTACTCTACGCATGTGATTTCAACGAAACAAAAGCAGGAAAAAGAGATTTTAACAAAACATGTCCCCTGGAGGACCTCCGCCGTACGGCAATGGCATGTGCGGCACGGTAGAGATTGTGAGGCATTAGTTTTGATTTCTTTGAAAATGTTTAAGCCATTTGAACCCAGAGTTGGTATGAGGAACCAGTCTGAGTTTAGTGACTTCCCCTCAGATTACAGAGACAAATAGTGGATAAAAGATTTATACCTCTTGGAGCGAAACCTTCATTTGGAAAATTGTGACAATTGCAAAGTCTTTTGGCATGAGCTTGAACAAATTTGTGGACTTTAGTATGCTGTGATGACAAGGTGTGAGACCTAAACCGTGGGTTACCTTCGAAGAACGGTTTTTGGACTTGGCTTTTGAAAGAGGATGATGCTTCTGGTGTTTGAAAGAGGTATGAAAACAAGTACGAATTTTTCAGAGCATTTTGGAACTGTTTTTGATTGATAAAACTGATTTTCTCTCTTCTTCTCCAAAGAAAAATGTCCTCTCTCTCTCTTTTCCTTCAAAAAATTGTATTCTTTCTCTCTCTTTTTTTTTTCAGAAACATTGTATATCTTGTCTAATGAAGGGGGAGGTATTTATAGGTTAAAAATGGCTTAGGAATCAAGCAAACTTGGTCTGCACGCATTTTTAACCGACATTGTGTCCACCGTACAGCACTTAAACTCTACCGTACGGCACTAGGGTTCCACCGTACGGCACATCCCAACCGACTTAAGTTAAGGCGGTTAAAAACTCTACCGTACGGTAGAAATATGTCCACCGTATGGCACAGTTGACCACTGTACGGCACAGTTGACAGCCGTACGGTACATGCGACTGCTCAACAGGCCGAACTTCGCAAGGCCGCCCCGGACACTCCCGAACTCGGTTTTGGGTGTTCTTCGAACCGTTGGAAAGCTTGTCAAGTTTACTTTCTAACCCAAGTGGTTTGGATCAAAGAAAATTTGTACATCAAAAGATATGACAATTCTACCCTCAGGTGGTTGAAAAAGAAGTCGTTTAGGCAAAATCCTTGTATCTCCCTCATTTCAAATCAGATTAAGGCTTATTATATATCGATAAATAGGGTTTTGAATATACTAAAAGATGGTGGAATCAAACCATAAAAATAAGGAAGTTTAATTTATAAAAAAATGGGCTGAAAGCAGACTAAACCGAAGACTGATGGTGCCATGATAGCTAAAATATGTACTCACTCATTTTAAGTGTTACTTGGCACTCTCATACCTAGTTCTAAGGTGTTTCCTCACTCTTTTGAGTACAAAGAGCATTGTTTGAAGCTTTTCAAGGCACGTTTTCATCATTGGAAGCTTATCGGCCACTTGTCTACAGTTTTCGAAAGGTAATGCTCCAAAAGATTTAGATCAATCCAAATGTTTAAATCATGTTTTATTTATCATCATTGAGGACTTAAAAGGTATTCAAGATTTCCAAATTTGGGTGTCTACAGTAATCCATGCATTTCGTGGATCCTTCATCTGGGTAATGCTATCAAAACGGTTCGGGTGGAAACAAAGTCGTGCACAAAATCAAAGTCATTATCGTCTTTTTGAATTTCACAGCGACGAAACACGACAAAAGTCATGAGATATGTTAGATTTCTTGGAGGGTTCTAACCTAAAACCAATTGGCAATAGGTGGAGTAGCCTCTAGAATTTATTAACCAAGCTTGGGTGGCTTAGATGAGCGATGTGGGACAAGTCTAACACTCTCCCTCACGTGCAGTCCGGATGCACGTGAAGGTGACTGACCAGGAGCTAACTGACTGACTGACTCGGGTGACGGAGATGACAGAGACTTTCCCACGAGAGGTGAGGCCACCCAAGACCTAACTCTGATACCATGTTAGATTTCTTGAAGGGTTCCAACCTAAAACCAATTGGCAATAGGTGGAGTAGCCTCTAGAATTTATTAACCAAACTTGGGTGGCTTAGATTAGCGATGTGGAGCAAGTCTAACACTCCCCCTCACGTGCAGCTCGGATGCACGTGAAGGTGACTGACTGACTCAAAGAGATAGTGATTTGATTGCAATATTATTTTATATATGCATTTATTCTAACAAGATAAATGGATATTGAACACCGCGTCCATTGCAATCTAAATGAGCGCGCAAAAAAATAGAAGTAAAAAATCGAGCTTCATCCATAAAGTATCACTGGATCAATCTCAAAACACAAGTTAAAGCAAATGTTTCAAGAACACCACATTTATCCCACACGCTTAACAGGTATTCTACAAATCACAATTGTAAGTGCAGAAAAATTGAAAGGGGTTTGAGCAGCACAAGAACTTAACGGCTACTTCGTGATTCCCACCGGAACTCTAATACGTCGCCGGAATCCTTATCTGCAAAACAGACAAGGGGTGAGCGCACCTTTGCCTCGCGTGGCAAAGGCCCTCCGATGCCTAAGTTAGTATCACGTACTAGCAGAAAACCTTAATTCAAAGTAGGAGAATACGTATAACTGTAATATATTGTGTACCTTTTTCCTCTAGGTTTGCCTCGTACTTATAGATTCATGGATACTTGCTGCCCAAGTATCCATGTTACCCTAGGTTTCCTATCTCGTATAGGAAATCCAGAATATCTTGGATTCTCGTTCCCTTATCAATTCATTAAAAGAGTCCATTTATGACTCTTTTCCTTAGCTGGTCGAACATCCCATTCCAGTTGGGTATCTCTCCAAGATCCTATCTTCTTGGGATCTTATTCCTTCATGGAACATCCCTGTTCTGGAATCTTCCAGAGTATTCCCTGCATCTGGAACTGCTTTCGTATAGATCCCCTCCTGTTCGGCTCTATTGTTGCCGAACAAGCTACTTGGACTAGTGACTTCACATATTATTGGTCCTTTGTCAATCCCTTGGTCCAATATCCTCTCATGTTACTGGACCTTGACCTTGCATAGACTCTCTGGACCAATGATTTCTCATATCGCTGGTCCCAGTCGCCGACCACCGTTTTGCACGGCGACTGTCTTTATCATAACTATATCGCGGTCCCACGTACCACGTGTTCGGGCCCTACTTGCACCTGTTCGGGATTTACTCCCTACAACAATCACATAAAGGAAATGAAAGAAACAGAGAGAATAAGATGAAGTCCCTTGCTTGCTTTAACATTAAAACACCACCCTTTTAAGAGATGATCCAGAGGCGTCCGTGCTGTGATTGCGAAGGCGGGCCGGTGCTTCGTTGGTTTTATTTTCCTTTCAAGAGCGGGCCGGTGTGCCAGTTTGGGTTTCTACTTCCGATTGACAATTTCATCTTGCGCTTACTTCGGGTTTGAGCTGGGATCCTCTTGGATCCTCTACTTCTGAGTCATTGACGGGTCTCTCATACCAGCGCTAGCGTCCTTCTAGCAGTAACTCGTGTCTTTGATTTAATAGTTTTGGTTCATTCCTGTACATTGTGATGAAATCTTGATGAATGTATTGCTTGACTTTGATAAAAAAAAAAAAAAAAAAGAAGAAGAAGAAGAGATGCTCCAGAGCACTTCTATTGAATGTATTTTTTGGAACTAGACCTCATGTTTCCATCTCACAAATCTAGCCCCTAAAAATTTGAACTCAAACAGACACCTCCCATTCCAAAATGTAAAAAGCAATTGGGGACATAATATGATGGTTGTCTTTATCCACTGATAACCAAATTAGCAAAAATCTTACTAGTGGTAACCCTAGCCCCAATCAAATTAGAGAATTCTAATCCCAAATCAAGCACCTACCTGCAGGCGAGTTATCCAAAACACAAGTAAGCAGTGAAACCCCCATTGTTGTTTGGGAAAATAACGGTCAAGGACGTGTTTTGATAATTAATACCCGCCAAGGATATGGTGAGAACATTTGTTAATACTGAAAATGTCTTTGATATTGTATGATGTCTTAGTTGTTGTTTAATGGATATGTTTTGTTTCTTAAAAAAAAATGGTCCTTGATCGGCCATCATCATCGTTGGATCAAACCTTCTGGCTCACAAATCCCTTACATAAAATTAAAACTGCACACCATGTGGGGCCTACACCGAACCCCATAAAAATATCCATAAATTTTAACATATTTATTGATGGGGCCCTGTAAAAAATTAGCTCCAACAGATATCGGTAGGTATATGTTTTCTGAATTCGTAAGTGCGGAATTGCGACCTATGAAAACATGAGTTTTTTTCCTTTTCAATTTTACTTTTTCATTTCAATTAAAGTAAAAGACCTTAAAAATGTATCATGCGCATATATTTCTTAAATGTTATACCTGTTGCATAATGCATTCCACAATTATCACAAAAATATAAAACACAGAGGCTCCCAAATCCCAAATACCCCTTAAGTTTGGAGGGGACCTGATCCTCTCTCTCTCTCTCTGGTTTCTTCATCGTATGCAGGTTTTCTTTTTGATCCGTTCATCTTATGCGGTTGAGATAGGATTACTTGAACCTGCCTTGCCCAATTCCCTAAGAAGAAATTCGCCGCGAAGCCATGAGTTAGCATCATCTGGCTAACCATTTCGCTTACTGTCTTTGATCCTCTTTCGTTGTCTTGTTTGGTTTTAATTTTGGTGTAGTACTACTTGGGATGAAAAGGTCAATATGGATGTCTTCTTAATTTATGTTTGTTTGTTGCCTTCACATATACAGTATACCGTAGAACACGGGCAATATTGAAAATCTGAGGTTACGGATTATGGGAGACCATATCCAGACCATAAATAAAAATTTTAATATTCAATTTGAGTAAAAGTTTGAGTGAAAGCTCCAGCACACTAATGGTAATGGAAAAGCCAGATTTGGGTTGAATTTCAGGGCGACAATGGGAGTGCATCAGAGAAATCAACGGAGGGAGAGGATTCCAATTGAGTTCTTTCTCTTCATGGACTGCTTAGTACTACTAGAAGCAGAACCTGAGTTTTGAAAGTACAACTCCTTGGTGGTGCAACTCCTTGGGGCAGGCTAGTAGATTCAATTGTGCTTCGGGTCTTCCTTATTTTCTTTGGTACATTACATTTGGAGGAGAAGCACGCAGATGTGACAGTGTTCATAATGCAAGATATGATATTTAAAATTGTAAAAGGTTGCAATTAGCATACATACAAGGCCAATAAGTTTACAATAAGACCTCTACATATTCTCATCACTTTTAAGTGGTCTATATTGCGATGCTTCACACATGATCATATGATTAAAAAGGGAAGTCATACACTTATTTAAGCTATAGCCTAGTATTCGACCATAATACAGCTCTTACTAACATTTTATCTTGGTTCATATATGTATGTATAGTATAAGGATCAAGGAAAGTGGAAATGTGACAAATGCTGCAAGATGGAGAACTACACCCTTCCGGGCCCCGATTCACCATGGCCGGATTTGGTTCCTCCAAAAATCAGTAGAAACAAGAAACACCAAGCCACGAGTAGAGCAGAGACGATACAAGCACATGAGACAAACACAATCCAAACGAGTCCATCTGCGACGAAGACGGATATAAGGCATGACAGAGTAACAACACCTGAAACCAGGGACGAAAAAGAAAACCTTCAAACCAAACAGATAGCATCAATCAAACCCAAGCAGACAATTTTGATCGGTTTTAAAGTTAGTTCCAGTGCGCTCAGTTTTGAAAATACTAAGCATCAAATTTCAGTTCAATTTTGGGCTTAAAATTATGATTCGCACACCAATTAAAACCGAACCATTGTATTTGTACAATTGGATAACTACTGCATTTTGAGGCCTAAACCGATAGCATAGAACTACTTCAAAGCACAATGGATTGATTTGGTTATTGCTATTGATTTAATCACATGGATACCTGAGATCAGGACATTCATGTCGCGGATTCGACATCCGTAGAGAAAATGTCCAGTGGTTTGTTGCTCCTCCTCCACTTTCACTGCTTTGGATTTGAGCAAAGCTGCTGGTGCGAAGACAGAGATGCATAGTGCTGCGAGGGAAATGGCCATGGTGGCGGGGCGAGTTTCAAATAGAGAATCTTTTTTGTTCTGATATATCTGGATGAGGCCCAGAAGCAACCCGAGATTGGCCGAGACCAAAGCATACCATTCTGCAGATGAAATCCTTTCTGTTGCCTTTCCAATAACAGCACTATTACAATTACCACAATGGCCGAAAGTGTGATCAGTAGAAAGAAATGGAGGACATCAGACTTGTCATTTTAAAAATAGCCCCGGAGAGAGCTTAATGTTAAAATAGAATTCATGCAACCGAACACAATTGGTTGGGTCACAAGACTCGTTTAGTTTGGGTTGGTTAGTAGTTAGCACTGTGCATTTAACTTAACGGTAGTACATACGTACGCACTCTATCAAATTCATTCCGCCCCAAATTGTTCATCCCCTTTTTCCCCTTGTATTTTTCATTGTTATTGTCTCGAAAAACAATTTTCCTGTTCAAAATGCAATGACCAATGCATACCATTCTGCAGATGAAATCATTTCTGTTGCCTTTCCAGTAACAACACTATTACTACTATAGTACCCGCAATGGCAAAAGGGTGAGCAGAAAGAAATGGAGGACAGTCCACAGACTTTGCCAATTTAAATAATATAGCACTATTGCACTTATTAAATTTTTTGTTTTGTTTTGTTTTGTTTTGAACAGCACTATTGCACTTATCTTAACGGTAGTACATACGTGAATTGAATTATTAATGGACATTCCTTATGAGTAATTTAACGAGAAAAAATTTCAAGCACGTATTTATGAGTAAAATTCAACAGTCTAATCTTTTTTCTTTCTTTTTTTTCTTTTTTTTTTCTTTTACTTGTCAAAAAAAAAAAAAACAAATCTTTTCTTTTCTTTTTGGTTAGTAATAGTCTTAATCTTTTGCATTCAGCTGTTGTTTGGTTCATAATGAGATTGAAAACAAAGTTACCAAAAAGAAAAATGAGAGTGAAAATGAAACTGCAGCTTATTTTGGCAAAGATAAGCCAAATGATTTATTTTTTGTCTTTATTCAAACTTTTTTGCATTTGTTAGTTTTGCATCAATATTTTGTTGATTATTGATTTGTCTCAACAAGAGGAATTAAAAAAGTAAAAATTTATGATTGAAACTCAAATTTTTTGAAAAAATACAAAAATAATGGAAGATTAGATCGAACACCTACACATGCATATCAGATTCAGGGACGGAATCAGAATTTCAAAAGTGCGGGGACAAACTATGAACAACAAGATTTTGAAATTTTAAGGTTCGGGAATTTTATGTTTTGTTTGGTTTAGGTTTTGAGGGAGGTTTTCTGGGTAATGAGTAGAGAAAAATAGAAAGAGAAATGAGATTAATTAAGAAAGGAAAAACTTATGGAAGACCGTGTGCTGAGAGAAATTGGGTTTTGGGACCCAAAACGAACACATTCCTAGAATGATGTGGGGGTCGTGGCCCCCATACGCCCATACATGGATCCGTCTCTAATTGGATTGAGCTAATTATATACGGACCCGGTCATTTTTTTAAAACTATTAAACGGCTTGGATCATTCGTGCGAGACCCGGAGTGACCCGCGTGCCCGTCTGTGCTGGCCGGTCAGTGGCCGTAGCAACGTTCCTCTAAAAACCTATCCCATTTGAAATTTTGGCTTTCTTTTCTAAAGTGCCAAATGTACCATCTGAATTTCTTTTAGGGGTGGTTCCACTGATCTAAAGTTTGTGGACTATTTTTTTTTTGTTCTTATTATAAAATATTCGAGTTTGTCATAAGTTTTGCGCTAAACTTTTATGTTTATTGATTTATCTTGACGAGAGAAATCAAAAAATAATAAAATATAACTTTTACACAAGTATTTTTGAAAATATCCACGAAAAAATCCAAAAAAACTTTTTGATTTTTGTTGAATATTTTAAAAAAAAATTTGGGAAAAAGTGATAATTTTTTACTTTTCTGCTTTTACTTATTGAGGCAAATCAATAACACATAACATTTGGCGCAAAACTAACAAATGCGATATTTTTTTTTAATAATGACAATAAAAAAGTTCTATTACGTAGTACTCTATTTAAGTTTAGCAAAAATGGGCCTAAGTACATGAGAATGATCCGACGACCGCCGAAGTGCCGAACACACGCCTCAATCCTCACAGCCATTGACTAGAAACAAAACTAGGGCTAATCAAATTGCAGGAGTTGGAGGAGCTGCTGTCCCTTAAAGGGACAACAGGCTGCTGTCTCGGCTAAGGAGGCCGTGCTCCGGTTTCGTTCCAATGATCAGAAATATTCACTTCGTAGAGCTCGTCGAGTTGAATAATTATGTAAAAAATCAGCTCGATCGGATATCATTAAGTGTCTCATCGAAACATTTTTGTCTTGAAAAGAATGGATCCGAAACACTGGATCAAATCACTAGAACCTATTATTGGCAAGTTATATGTGTTCCGATCAGGCACTTAATGATATCCGATCAAACTAATTTTTTGCATACTTGTTCAACTCGACGAGCTCTATAAAGTGAACGTTTTCAATTATCGGACTAAGACCGGAGCGGAGCCTCCTCGGCCTGAACAGCACGCTGTTGCCCCTTGAAGGGACATCAACTCCCCCCAATCCCGAACAACACACTCTTTCTCTATGTGTCTCTCAATATATATATATTTATATTTATAAATAGCAATTGCATACTATTTCATTCAAAGCCTAAAGGTGAAGATTACATCACAATAATAGGAGTGAACAAAAACTACTAACATCTAAGACACGAGCATTTCTGAAAGCGCTATAGGTTCTACAACGCATACTGCCGAAGCAGACCAACACTAGGTGCCGGCATAGTATCCATCTTTGACTTGGTAGTAGAGCATCCATCGGAAAACATAGCTCAAACCATAGGCACGAAACATTGATGCAATCTCCAGTAACCTCTACGAAACTGCCCTCCAAACACGTTGTTGGCCTGCTCATAGCGCGGGGAAACACCGACTAAATCTGTGACCCTCGCAGCCACGAGCAAAGGACGCCACTATTGTGACAAGCCCCCACCATCACAATGAGCTCCGGTCACAGGGACACATACGCCGGCCAAGCCGGACCCGCAAGATCACAGCGAGACCGAAAGCGCACATAAAACAGACCCTAACAGACATAGGCTAAACCGTCACATTATTAGCTCACCACCACACCCGCCGGAGCTGGGGGAAACCCAGACCGGGAACCAAGCCGGTGAAGATAAACAAGGAAAAACTGGAAGAACACCCCAAGCCTCCCAACCACGCCGACTGCCAAACGCCGTCGCCGCTGGAGACTACCCTTTCCGGAGCTCAACCGAACACCTGAATCAACCACACCGGGGACGAGGAGCCAGAGGGAACGGGTAAAGGGAACCATTCCCCTGGATGAAATCGCTTCGTATTTTTCCTACATCTAATTTTGGTTTCTCTATTTGTTCCCCTGCTCTATGATATTGCAAGTAATCTTTTGTAATTGATTTTTTCTCATTAAAATCGAAATCAAGTTGAAAGGGAAAAACACCAGAGATCGAAAAGAAAGACTACAGCTGTACAAGTATTTCAATTGGGTTTTGTTTGTTCTTTTTCATTTAGCGTTCTAGACCAGAAATAGAAAGAAAAAAGAAAGAAAGTAAAGCTTCGATGATTTGCAACATGAGAGTTAAAATTCTCCAATTTTTGCTACCTAGAAGATGAACAGTCTGGTTCAAGGTTGTGAATTCCGTACCGTACCGGCCGGTACGTACCGGATTTGCATAAAACCGGTAACTTTCACCTCAAATGCCGTTCCGGCTCTGATACCGGCGAGTACCGGCGGGTACCGGCCGATCTCGGACGAGATGGAGGTACAGGAGATTTCGGCCGGTATTGTTCTACATGCACTGTGACTGGGCTTTACAACCCATCTCGGTCGGAATCGTTAGATCGCGTTCAGAGAGACAAGGAACGAGCAAGAGAGAGAGAGAGAGAGGAGAAGAGAGGAGCTTTATCTGTTTTGCGGCTTTTTCCATGGCTGGTTGATGAGAGAGAGAGAGAGAGAGGAAGAGATAGATGCAGCACAGCAGCAGTAGGTGGCGTAGAAAGGAAACTGCCGGTATAAAGCATATAAATGAAGGGAGGCTTAATTAATCATCCTAAAAACCTAGAGGAGTTATGATTTCGTCCTGCCAGTTTCATCTAATTATGATTTCATCCTCCTACTGCTTTTTATACCGCTTATGCCCTTTTATTCTTGACTTATATATATATATAGCGTTGAAATTTGGGATGAAATCATAATCCCTTTCATCCTCCCTTGAATCCCGTTGCCTCCAGTTACCATTTTCTGCAAAATTCTCGCTTGAAATCCGGCCATCAGTCCTCGCTTGAAATCGGGCCATCAATCACAAAAATTCCTAAAAATCTGGTGGGATTCTATATATATAAGAAAGCATCTCTCTCTCTCTCTCTCGTCCTCTGAAGTCCACGAAGCAGCCGCCATTCTCCTCCCTCCGGTGGGCGGCGATCCACTCGTCCTCCGACAACAGTCGCCGACATCCATCAACAACCGCCACGTTGGAGTTCGGATCCCTATCGGAGACCTTGAAGAATATAAGTGGAGCCAACGAATCAAGCAAGCCACGCAACGGCCTGTCGCCGTCGAAACTCCCAACGTTGTCGTACAGATCGTTGTTCAACAAGAAGGCCTCATGAATTGAGTTGGATCCACGCTGCAATTTTATTTCAGAGTTGAGGTTTGTGTTGGCTCTATATTGATGGTGCTGCTGGTTAATCTGTTCGGTCCATTTGTTGTTGCTACTGATTTGTTCTTGATGGTCGTGGATGGCCCTCAGTTTTAGGATCTTGCAGATCTTATTAGTGGATGATGGTTGCTGATGTTACTAATAAGAAGGCTTTGCTCTAAAAAGCTTTTGATTGGGCTTTCCTGATGTTGCTTGTGCTGTCATATTTATCGTGTCCACGTTGTAATCGTCATGGTAATTTAACCATGTAATGTCATGGTAATTTAACCATTTAACGGTTTGAGTATGTCATGTTATATATATATTTTTTATGGTAATTTAGCCATGTTCTTATTTTTTTTATGGTAATTTAGCCATGTTCTTACTTTTAAATTGGTATACAAAGTCCAGATGGTTTTGGGGAATTGGTTGTCCATTATTTGGATTGCAATAGAGAATGTATTCTTTTGATTGTGGGCATTTAGAATGTAACAAAAAATGAACCACCGAAATGGTTAACTTGATAATGAATTCTGCTTCGATATGGGTAAATTATCAAACATGGGTAATTTACCACCAAAACCTAATGTTGCACAGTGGATTCACAGGAAAGTTTCGTGATGAACATGGCTTTGAACATCTTATTTGGGACAAATATTGGTCATGTAAGATTGATCATCAACACAGAAAAGGATATGTATTGGCCTACTTGACATGATGAAGTGATAAAGTGATCAATTTACCACCAAAAATAGAACTGAGCAATCAGTGGGATCTGTTGGAAGTTTGAAAGTTTGAAAATAATGATCTGTTCTTCCCCCTGTTGTAGCCTTAAATTAAGGGAGTGGAATTCATCTGTCCTCTCTCTCTCTCTCTCTTATATGTTTAATATATATATATATATATATATATTACAAAATAGAATAAAGGGTAATAAAGGTAATTTACATATTGCAAGGATGAAATCATAAGCATGAAAAAAGGGAGGGATGAATTCTTACATGACATATAAAAAGAGGATGGATATTTAAATATTCCATAAATGAAGCTGCCTTGGAAGCATATAAAGGGTAAATTACAGTTAACCCCCTCTAGTTATTATTTTTGGCACTTAATCCCCTCTAACTAATTGAAATTCAAACGGTCATAACTTCTTCGTCCGAAATTGAAAACATGCAAATTATATATCGATTTCGAGGTCTTGAAGTCAGCTTTCTAATGACACCAAAATCACATTACGATTCAAAGCACACAGAAAGTTATGATCAAAACTGTCTTTCTGTCTACCAGCCCTTACTCTTTTGATCATAACTTTCTGTGTGCTTTGAATCGTGATGTGATTTTGGTGTCATTAGAAAGCTGACTTCAAGATATCGAAATCGATATATAATTTGCATGTTTTCGATTTCGGACGAAGAAGTTATGACCGTTTGAAATTATGACCGTTTAAATTTCAGTTAGTTAGAGGGGGTTAAGTGCCAAAAATAATAGTTAGAGGGGGTTAAGTGTCACCGAAGCATAGTTAGAGGGGGTTAACTGTAATTTACCCGCATATAAATGAAGCATTAGATGGCGTAAAATGATAAAAGGTCCAATTACCCTTTTATCCTTCTTTTGATAGAAGTGCCTTGGAGTACTTTTTTTTTCTTCAAAAAAGGATATAAAGGTTGGCCCAAAAAAGAACTTTTAAGAAAAGGAAGGTAATTTCAAACCCAAAAATCATGTGTTTACGTAAATAATTTTCCTACCAATATGGATCTTGTTTGATAGATCTCATTGAGATCTTTTATACGGTGCAAAAAAATTAAAAAATTATTTTTCATTTTCATTATATTTGAGTTTGAAAATTGAAGAAAAAGTACTTTTTAAAAAAGAAGGGAAAGTGGAACACGTAAGTTTAAAGTCGTGGGAGCTTTTTTTTCCTTTTTTAAATTGGAAGAGGTTTATATAATGAGAGTGTAATTTTTGTTATATAAGGTGAGTTTATTTATGATGAATTTCATGACATGAGAAGAATATTTGATTTACAACTATATGTAATAGTAATAGCGCTAAATCCGAAACGGTACCCCTTGGTCTGGTCTTCTTTAGAAGACTTGGGTCAAGAAATACATATACATAGTTACAGACATACGTGTGTATATAGGAGTATATATATTACTACTATACTCCAGACTATACTCCAGAGAGAGAGAGAGAGACTACAAAAAGACTATTCACTGGCTTTGTGGACTCATAGGAGGATCAGAGTTCGTAAATCATGGTTAAATTAGCACGAGGCTTTGAAATGGAGGGTCCCACTGATTTTGAGATTTCAGATGATGTGTCAGTTTAAAACTGGTTTGCCGGACATCCCATTGTGAACGGACCTGTGGCGGATCCCAACCAGTTTCAGTTTGGTCCAGTTAAGACTGATTGTGGGACTTTTCCAGGGCCACAAAAATAATTAGAATCGTTCACTTTTTAAAGCATGTTGAGAACATTAACCACACCAAAAATCACGTTAATCGGATAGAGTTTGACATGATTTTGAAATGCATTAAGTTTGTAAGAATAAAAGTGTGCAACACCAGATTGCAACCCATTTGACACAATTATTTGAAGATAATACATTTCGAAAACATGTCAAACGATATCCAATCAACGTAATTTTTGGCATGGTCAATGTTCTCAACGAACTCTAAAAAATGAACGGTTTTGATCATTTTTGTGGACCCGAAAAGGGCCCACAATCAATCTTAACTGGACCAAATTGGTCCCAATCCAAACTGGTTGGGATACGACCCCGTATAAAACATGCTAGTATGAGTACTAGATTTATAGGAAATTGATATTCACGCTCCCTTTTTTTACTGATGGCGTTCCATTTTGTTCATGAAGTTACTAGTAACTTCACGTTAAAAAGGAAGCGCCATCAGTAAAAAATGGAGCTCGAATATCAATTTCGCAAACTAATACTCCTATATGCATGCATACCAAGTGCAGAAGAAAGAAAGAAAGAAACATGACCAACAAAAATGTTACCGTTGATCATCTCCACGATGACGACCACCTCTGCGTATCCTCGTGTCCCCGTCCGGTCTTCCTCCTTCAGATTGTTGTAATTCCTCTCTACGTACATGTATTTAAAAAATGGAAGCAAGTTACCGAAATTACAGTTTTTTTGTAATCTCATCTTCACATCACGTTTTGGTGGTTTTTTGGATAACGAAAAAAGACTGTAGAGATCCACAATAGCGTAGTATAATCAAAACTTGCAACATCAACTCTTTAAATTTTAAAAAACTAAATCTGGAAATAGAAGAAAAGTTCTAAGAAACATTTTCAAACTAATAAAAATTGATTATTAGAAATAGAAAACAGTTTTTCCAAAACACTTTCTAAAAAACATTTTTCCGAAGACTGTTATTTCTAAAACAGTTTTCATTTTTGAAGAAAAACTGTTCTTTCAAACAGAATAATTTTTGAAAATACAACTTTTTGGAAATATTGTTAAGAGAGGGGAGAAGGTTAACTAATAGTAGGATTCAACATGAATGCTAACCTGATGACGATGATGACGGGGGCATCATGCCGCCCACGACGACAGTTAAACTGTCGACCAGGCTGCGGTGCTCTCATCACCATTCTTCGTGGCCTTGGAGATCTACAACTTAGCTAGTAGTTTCCTCTAACTGCTTCAGCTAGATACTCTTACATGGACATATATGTAACCTGGCAGATGCATATATATATAGATCCTGGAAAATGTAAAAGGATGTAAAAGATGTTGGGGATGTATGTTAGGGATGTTGGAGATGTATGTATGTATGTTGGGGATGTTGGAGATGTATGTTGGGGATGTAAAGGGATGTTGGGGTCTTGGGGATGTATGTTGGGGATGTAAAGGGGATGTCGGAGATGTATGTTGGGGATGTAAAGGGGATGTTGGGGATGTATGTTGGGGACGTTGACAGAAGATGTGTTCACAGAAGGGCATCCTGGCAAATGTAAAAGGATGTTGACAGAAGGGCAAATTTCACTTAGCTCCCCTGATATTTTAAACATACTCTCTCCGTCCCAATTTAATAATTTCTTGTTTTATTCTAATTAGATAAACAAAACTAATTATATCTTTAAATCGGTAACCAATTTTATATTTAAAATGGATCTTGTTTGATAGATTTCGATTAGTTCTATAATAGTAATATTTTTAAAATCACATAAAATATTATAAATTATAAGATATGATCAATTAAAAAATTGCAAGAACTCTCAAGAAGGATTATTAAATTGGGATGGATGGAGTATGTATGAACCATTCTTGAGATTCTGAGAATTGTCGTACTGATCTCTCTTATTTTACAAACTATTGTCTACATTCTCCTTAACTCCCTTGTTTTTACTACTATTAATTAATTGAAATACCCTTGAATATTAGAAAACCAAGTCTTTTTGCTCTAATTTTCTTTTGATTGGAATTTTTAATGTCAAAATCAAATTAATTAATTATATTTGATCAAATTCGAGTAATTACTAGTACATCTTGTATTTCACTAATTTAGATATGTTGACTTTTTTTTATTCGGAATATGATGAGTTAAGAATACACAATGCATTTCGCTTGATATACGACAAAGGAACCAGATATATAAAGCACAAAATATTGAGTTTGTAAAAAATATCTTATCGTTCAATAATTTTTATTCTTTATTTGTAATTAAGCTTTGTTTGATTTGTGATTTAATGTTGACACAAAAACTTGAGTTACACATACTTTGGTCAAACTTCTATAATTACTTATGCATTTTTTGGTTTGATAATCATGGGGTTTTTTCTCTCTCTCCTACGTCTATTTTGCCAAATGAAAGGCACACGGAAATGCCTAATCCACCATACGGGGGAATCTAGACAATAACTTACAAATTAAGGTAGACTAATGCAATTGTTAGAACTTAGGGGAGTTTCCTACATTTGTTAGAATAGAAGGTCACACTGTAATTTCCTCATCGTAACCACCTAATCTAGTGAATCCGTGATTATCTCTATTATAAAACAGAAGGGTGTGGGGACAAGTTGTTGGAACGGCTTAGATTCATTTGATCCAAAGGCTGTATTACAACTGTTATCCCCTTCCAACCGGAATGCATAGTGCCGTAGGCACGGATTAGCACTAGTAACCTGATACGCTATACGGCATACATTTTGGTATTTTGGTGGGGAGACTTCCAACTAGATTCAATTCTCAATTTACAAGAGGGAGGTGGTGGGGCTCGGCAATATTTTTTTTTTGGCAATAGTATGTGTACCCATTGGGAGTGGGAATGGGGGTTGGTGCACCGTGCTGCGATGCTCGGATGCCGCCCATTCGACAATTCAATTATTCAAATTTCATCTTCATCCATGTAGGGGTTGGTGTTGTGCGGCTCAGATGTCGTATGTTCGGCAATCCAACGGTTTAAATCTCATCTCCACTCATGTTGCATCCGAGCCGTTCATTACCGAGATGAGATTTGAATCGTTGAATTACGGAACGGACGGCATCCAAGCTACACAACACGGACGACATCCAAGCCGCACTACACCATTTGATGTACACCACGTTGCGGGAGACCCTTTTAAAGTTTTATTTAAATAATTGGAATCATTCAATTTATTTAAAACATTATTTTAAGATTTTTATAAAAATTCAACTTATTCGAATATCAGTAAAGATTTAACTGATTTTTGTCCCTGAATTCGTTAGGAGAAAAACCGACCATTGAAAGTTGAAAGCATTGGAGAGAGCCAGTTTCGAAGAAAAGGGGGGCGGGGACAGGGGTTTCCTAACCAGAAAGTCTACTGGTACAGCAATCTGTGCACAGATTGTGCACAGATTTTTGTGTGGGATCCACTACGGGTTCCACACAAGTGATTCAAACCGTTAATTATGTTTAAAACATTTTTTCAAGTGTTCACGCGAAAAATCAGCTCAATCCGACACTTATAAATACTTGATCTAATGGTCTAACTTTTCATTCTCTATAAAACCCGAATGAAAAGTTAGATGATTAGATCAAGCACTTATAGGTATCGGATTGAGCTAATTTTTTGCGGAGGTTCTTGAAAAAATGTTTTAAACAGATTACTGTACCAGTAGCAAAGTTGTTTCCTAACGCGGCGTGCAGCGGAGGTTGAGGCGGAGGTGATTAGGATGTGGATGGCTTTTTGTCGGAAAGCGAAGGGGGAAAGTATTACAGTAAAAGGTAATTTTTCTAATTGGCTAAAAAGTATTAAAAGTGCTTTTTTAATCACCTAATAATGAGATTTTTTTTTATTCACAGAAAACTGACAAAGCTATTAGCACTTTCAAAATCACCTCGTGGACAGCTTGCCATGCACTCACCATCAAGATTGCAAAAGAGTCAGAAACTACAATGTCCTCATGCATCCACCAACACCGGCACATAACCAATTGGATTGAGCTTTGTAAACTCTGCAACCAGCAACAGACAAAAATCGAAGGTTGAATTGAAGCCCAAAACCCAATTTTCCAGTTAATTAGTTTAAAGTTTAAACAATCGAAACTCAAACTTTCATTTACTCTTCGAATTAGATGATAAATCAATTGAATCTACAGTAACTTAATTACTCCATCCGTCCCTTATTTACAGTCCAGTATTTCATTTTAAATTGTTTCTTAATAAGTGCCAATTTTGTAAAGTTAGTGGATAAAAGTTGGTGCATTGTCTATTTTGTCCCTAAAAGTAGATTGATCTAGATCGAGACCAAGTTCTGGTTCAGTTTGGAACGGGATGCTTCGGAAGAAACGGGAGGGGAAGGGGCTTGATTATGTGAGGGAAGGTATATGTGTGTCGCCAGAAATTCCGGTTGGGTAAGGCCGTAAGGGGCTCGATTAGTTCGTCTCGATAAGAGAATCAAAAAAGTAATTTGGGTGTCATAATTGCATTCGGTAACCCTTGTACAAGTGAAATTAATGCCTAAATGGGTCGTTTATTATTGAGCATTGCTAGTTTCTTTGGAGCTCCAGTCAGTGGCGGAACTAGTATAGGGCAAGGGGGGTCACGTGACCCCCCTGAGTTCCAAAATACCTCTAGAATATGTATAGAAATTACATGTGTTGTAGATATTTGACCCCATTGCAACTAAATCCTGGGTCCGCCCCTGGCTCCAGTTAGGAGGACGATTTGCATAGACGAGTACAAACTTAAAAAGATGATTGAGAGGGAGGCAACGCAATAATTTAGAAGCGCGTGTAATTGCATTCTTGGGAATTTTGTATCCTGCTCTTTCACTGCATTCATTCTTGGGAGTAAAGTAATAGAGACAGACTTTTATTGGATAGTGACTGCACGCGCCATCACTGCTCTGCAAATGATAAGGTTGTGATGGTATGTATAATTGAATTCAACATCTGTTGCTTGAGGAAGGGGACTTGTAACATGCAGCTGGTCAGTGGTCCCCCGACGAGTCCCATTGCTTTTTGTACCTCTCCTTACAAATAAAATAATACTCCCATCTAAATAGGGGAGTACTAGATAGTACGGTCAGTGGACGAGTCCATTGCTTGTTATTGTATCTCTCCTTTACAAATAAAATATACTACGTACGTACTCCTCTAAATCGGGGAGTACTGGTACGGAGTACTCCATCCGTCCCTTTATTATAGTTCAGTATTTTATTTTGGGTTGTCCCTTAATAAATGTCTATTTTGTAAAGTTAGTGGATAAAAGTTGGTGAATTGTCTATTTTGTCGTAGATTCCATTTTGAAAAGTTAAGTGAATTAAAGTGTAATGATGATGGGTAAGTAAGGAAAGTGGAGGAAAAAGTTGATGTGAAAGATATAATGATGATGTCTTTTTAATAAGTTGGAGTTACGAAGTAGGACACTTAAAAAGGGACGGAGGGAGTAACATTTTTTTAGGTACTGAATCAGATTATAGAAATACTATTATTCCAAGAGCTTTAACTTAAATAAAGAAATTCTTTACCAAAAAAAAAAAAAACTTAAATAAAGAAATTATTCAATTATATCAAACATTCTGCTAGTTTTTGAAGACTTATGTTGGCTGACCACATTTAAGGACAAGGTATTGAGAATAGTATTGTAGGTAAGGTAGGAAAAACTAGCATTATACTAGTTGTACGTAGGTCTGTCAATGGACCGGATTCAATTCGAATCCAATCTGAAAAATTCAATCTGAATCTGATCCGAATCCGATAACGTCGATCCGGTAATCCAAATACGGATCGGATCGGATTAAATCCGTTATCAATCCGATCCGAACTTTATTTTTAAAAATCTTTTTTTCAAAAACTGTAAATTTTTTATTTTGAAAAAAAAAATGTTTACGAAGTTGTATTTTTATTTTAAACTTGTATTTTTTTTGGATAAAATTTTTGAAGTAAAAAAGTTTTCGGATCAGATATCCGATTTTACGGATTCGGATTTAGATTGTTACACATGCATTTAATTTGCAGATGTTATATTTTTTTTTATATTTATATCCTATGATTTGCAGATATTTGAATTAAGATGACCTCAATGCATTGGAAGTTTAAAACTTGTAATATGAACAGTGGACCATAACTAAGTGTGGCAGCTGCAAATTTTTTTTTAAAAATCAGCTGCAAGTTATTGACTAAACTAAAAAAACGACCTTTAAAAAGTTCAAATTCAAACCCATTATTCGTACCCGTTTTGTGGATCTTTTGTAAGAGATCTAATGACAAAAAGGATGGGAAATTACCCGGAAAGAAGTATAATCGATGTAGGGGAAAATCTACAATACACACTCCTTAAAAGAGTGTACCATATGCACCTATTTTATGGTTCATTCATAACATTCTAGTGTGTTTCGTAACTTTTGTTCTAGAATTCATAACCTTTCAGCAGTACGATTCGTAACATTTTTATTATGATTCATAACATTTTGGTGTATCTCGTAACCTTTATACGATTCGTTACTTTTTAGAAATACGATTTGTAACATTTTCTCTATAATTCATAACATTTTGGAGGTTCATATAATACACACCCAAATAAAGAATGTGTATTGTAGTCTTTCCCGGAATTGTAGAACATGTGAATTGGGTTCTGAGAGCTAGAAGACATTATTATACTTCACACACCAAAGGGAAAGAAAGAGAGAAACTTAATTAATTACTCCGTAATTGGATAAAAGAATTCTACATGGGAAGGTTGTCTGGGGACAAACTAGAGTGGGATAAATCTATCCGGAAGACAAATGAAAGGTACATGTTTTTCAATAGAACCGTTTCACTGGGACCCATCTAAATGTGAGGCCACACCGATGTGCCTCTATCATTTTCGTTTTCAGTATATTCTTTTGCATAGGAGTCCACTGCCATTAATCTCCGGTTTTGGGCTTTCGCACTTTATGATGATTGATGAGGGTGAAATCTCCAAGAAAGTCCATATGTACGTTAATCAATCTTCTTGTTTTTAGTAAGATCCGATTCATATTGTCAATCTACTTTTGGATAATTCAATCCAGCTATATATGTGTTATTCTTGGAAGCTACCCCCTGAGTCGTTGTTGATCAGGACTAGCTAGCTCTGTGTAATTTTTTTTTATAGGCAATAAAATTTTATTAAGAAACTTGACAAGGGGTACATCAAGTTGGGGAGAGGGGAAGGGAAATTCAACAATAATTGGATGAAAACACCTGTTGGGACAAAGCCCAAAACACCCTATGGGCCTCAAGATGCCCAGATAAAACAATAAAGCTCAAAACACAAAGGCCAAAAGCCCAGATATACAAATCAGCCCAAAACGATGGCTAGTAGCTCTGTGTAATTGTTTAGTTGATAACTGGGGATTGGTTTGGCTAATAAGTCACTCGGTTTATTTTTATGAAAGTACAACTCCTTGGGGCAGGATGGTTGATTGAATTGTGATTAATTTGGGTCTTCCTTGTTTTCTTTGGTACATTACATTTGGTGGACACACACCATGATGACTGGTGTGATAGTGTTGGTAATGCAAGAATTGGTATTTAAAATTGTAAAAAGTTGCAATTAGCATGTACGGTAAGACCAATAAGTTTACAATAAGCCTCTACTCTCACCACTTCAGATTTTATTTGGAGGGAGACACACATGGTGAAAGGTGTGACAGTGTTCGTAATACAAGAAACGATATTCGAAATTATTGTAAGAGGTTGCAACTAGCATATGCCAATAAGTTTATAATATAAAAAATTGGTCTAAGGTCCACTATAGCATGTTTGTAACCCACCAAATCCACTTCTCAAGTTTGTAACCCACTAGGTCCACTCATATAAGGGCCTTGTTTGGCTTAGACAAAAAAAATGTATTTTTATTCTTTTTCATTTTTTGTGTTGCCAAACTGGGCCCTTATCAAGCCAAAAAGGAATTAATACAAGACAAAAATGCCCTTGCCGGTTTTTTTTTTCATTTTTTTAAATTTTGATAGCTCTCCCTCTCTTTACATTCCAGATCTCACCCGTTCTGCTGCTGCACAGATAACATTATATGTTCAGGTCTGTTAGGCCGCTGCGCGGACCAAATTATATAAGGTTATCTATGGTTATATATGGTTATGGTTTATTATTCTTTTATAGGGTTATATGGTTATAACGAGTAAGGAACAATATGGTTATATATTCAGATCATATATAACGTTATATGTTCATGCATATACATGTTCAAGTTTTAACAAGTAACAATTATTGAAACCATTACATCCGCCAATAACATATGTGTTCAAAATAAATAAAAAATGGATTCAGAGTATGCTATTGTTCAACTACATAGTTATAAATTTGATCAATAGATCTACAAAATGGATTCAGAGTCTTCTGAATAGCAATATGAAAACACGACAAAGAAATTACACCAAAAGACTTTAACCAAATTAAAATTCTAAATCTAATGTTCTTGGCTGTCTTGTCAGGATCAACGATCCTAATGTGCCTCTTCAACTTCATCAGGTACCTTTGGTAGAAGGATTTGATGTGGAGGGCTCTTCTGAGGTTGGAGTTCATACTAAATTCCATTATCACGGTGTCATTGTGATGATACTCCAATTTGCAATAAATTGGATTAGGCACTTCATGAAACCATACTCCTATTTCTTTTGGATTCGTCATTTCTGCACATTTAAGAAAAAAGTTAAACAGATGGAAACATAGAGCTTTATATGTTAAAAAAAAGATTCAAGAATTCGTATATTACCATATATGTTTCATGATATCAGCTGTCAAACGAAAACCTAAACGTTATATGTCTAATAGACCTGAATATATAACCATATAATCATATTAAAGCAGTCCACATGTAACCATATGATGACATGATACTAGGTACAGAATTGGATATATAACCATATATATTCACAAAATAAAATGACAACCAGAACAAAATAATATATGTAAACAACCAAAAGGAGATTATATAATGTTACGCAGTAACATGTAACATTACAATGTTATATGTTATAACCTAATGTTATATTTTTACATTTGAACTCATAAATATATATATATATATATATATATATATATATATATCATTTATGAGTACAGACCTAAACATATAACCATATATGTTACTCAACAGCAGTTTAACAAAAGTACAAAAAACATTCCAAAGCCAGCAAAAAACCAGTTTCAGTGCAATTGTTACCTATATTGAATTGGTCCGCGCAGCGGCCTCATTGACTGACTTCTATAACATGTAGAGAACAAATTTGGACATATAACCATATCTAATATTATATGGTTATAGACCTGAATATATATGGTTATATATTCGCAGAACAAAATGACAACCGAACAAAATGATAAAATACCATACATTTTCACAGAACAAAATGACATTTTATAAACAACCAACAGGAGAATATATAACGTCATATAATGTTACGCAATAACATATAACATTACAATGTTATAACCTAAAGTTATATGTTTACATCCGGGGGTGTGGGGGCGGAGCCCCCACGGCACAAAATGCCGCAGTTCGGGGTGCGACTTTAGGAGCACTCCGAACTGCAGCGAAAACGATATTTTCAAGAACTTGAGGTGTAATTTCGGCCATAGAACCCGACCTAATTATATTGCAATCGGTATGTAATTAGGGTTATATGTTAAAGACTCAAATGTAAACATATAGTATCATACGTTCTTCCATTGTAACCATATGATGACATGATACAAGGTACAGAATTGGATATATAACCATATATATTCACAGAATAAAATGACAGCCTAAACAAAATGATATATGTAAACAACCAAAAGTAAAAAAACATTCCAAAGCCAGCAAAAACCTGTTAACCCTACTCCGTTGTCCATTACCTATACTGAATTAGTCCGCGCAGCGGCCTCATTGAATGGCTTCTATAACTTGTAGAGAACAAATTTGGACATATAACCATATATAACATTATATGATTCCATAAGTTCATCCAAGACCCTACTAAAACCAGATCTGCACAAATACTAACAAATAACAGTGTATGTTCAATCCTAAACTAAACTCGACTTACCTATTTGTGTTGAAAACAACGGTGATGGTGGGAACGAAGCCGACAGTCGGAAAGGACGGCGATCTCGTGGAGATTTGTGCAGATCTCGTTTGGTGACGCGTTGGCGACCTATTCCAATTGTTGAACACGATGATGACGCGGAGATGAGATGCGATTGCGACGACGAGGCTGGGACGAGGAGGCGGGAAGGGATGAAACGGCGACTGGAGGTGGGTGGCGATGGCGACGGGAACGGGAGGCTGGGACAGGATGTGACGGCGACTGGAGGTGGGTCGCGACGGCGGTGGGTCGAGACGTCGGTGGAGGTGGGTCGCGACTGGAGGTGGGTCGCGACGGCGGCGACGACAGGAGGTTGAGTCGAGATGCTTGTCCCGGCGCTTCTCTCTCTCTCTCCCTCCCCCACCCCCCCTCCCCCCCCCCGTTTGAAGGAAATGAAAAAAAAATTGCTGTAGTGGGGTATATATTGATTAGGGCTACAAGGTTATATTAGTATTTTCGTAGGCTAGTGGACTTAGTGGGTTATGAAGTTTAGAAGTGGACTTAGTGGGTTATGAAACTGCTATAGTGGACTTATGGAAAATTCTCCCTTTATAATAAGCCTCTATTCTCATCACTTCAGATTTCATTTAATTGGAGGAGACACACATGGTGTGACAGTGTTCGTAATACAAGAAACGGTATTTAAAATTGTAATAAGTTGCAATTAGCATATATATAAGGCCAATATAAATTTACAATAAGACCTCTATTCTCATCACTTTTAAGTGGTCCATATTAATTGTGATGTTTCACACATGATATATGGCTAAAAAGGGAAGTCATAGTGTCATACACTTATTTAAGCTATAGTTCTCGACCATAATACAGCTCTTACTAACATTTTATCTTGGATCATCCTGTGTATAGCACGGATATTTTTGCTACTATATATGTGTGTATAAGGATTACAAACAATGAAAATGTTACAAATGTGATAAGATGGAGAACTACACCCTGCTGGGTCCCAATTCACCATGGCCGGATTTGGTTATTCCGAAAATGGGTAGAAACAGGAAACGCCAACCAACGAGTAGAGCATAGATGGTGCTAGCACATGAGACAAACACAATCCAACTAGGGATGGCAACGGGGAGGGTCGGGGGTGGATACCACTATCCCCGTCCCCGATCCCCGAACCCAAACTCCTCCCCATCCCCGCCCCAATCCCCACCGGGGATTTATTTTTACCCTCCATCCCCGCCCCAAATGGGGAACGGGGATCCCCACGGGGAATCGGGGATCCAAAGATTCCAAAGCAGCTGCAAGTCAGTCCACCATAGCAGCAGCAAGGGTGGCTGCTGCTGGGGCAAGGGTGACTGCTGCTGGGATAGGAGCAGCAGCACACTTGCATTCCAACAACACAAGATGCACTCCTATCTTGTAAGACAACAGCAGAATGGACAAGCCCAGAACTACTGAAGCTAACAGATGGTTCAACACAGTTCAGAAAACAGTTCAGTACCACAGTTCAGAAAATCAGATTGTTCTGATCACAGTCAGATCATAATCTAAGGTTCAGAATGCAATTTCACCCTCAGCTAAGGGATATCACACTTACAGCAGATTCAGATTCACCACAATTAGCCACCACATTTAGAAAATACAAACCATGAAACTAAATTCCAAAAAAAAAACAACAATCTTGGCTGCCATTACAAACCAAATGCCAAGGAAAATAGCCACAGTTGCTGCCATAGTGCCATTACAAACCAAATCCAAATGAAAACAGTCAGCAGATAACCAAGGAAAACAGCCACAGTTGCTGCCATAGTGCCATTACAAACCAAATCCAAATGAAAACAGTCACATATCTGCTGCCGGCAGCCATTACAAACCAAATTTAAATTAAAACAGTCACATAGCTACTGCCATAGTGCATTACAAACCAAATTGAAATAAAAACAGTTTCAAACAAACAAGAGCAGTAGAGCATTGGAAACTCTAAAAAACGGAGCACAAACAGTCGATTCCCAGCATATGCAGTTACCAAACTTGAAACTTGAAGTGCCTAGACAGTAGAAACAAGAGCATTAGTACTTGAATAGCAAAATGAATGCTGAAAAAGCATCTTAACTCATACAAAATAAGTTTTGTGTCCTGTCTGACAATAAGTAGAAAATAAGTCTGGATTGCTTTACAAGTTTTAACCCCATTACAAGAATCAATAACTACAACTCTTACCTGATCAATCATCACCAACATATGTTACACAACTTACACCAGACACACAGTCCTCCACGTCCGTATCATCATCATTGATAGTTGGAAAAGGATTCCCCGGTATTGTTGCTTCACCTTAAAATATAAAAGAAAACGAGTGATATATACCATATTAGAAAATAGCAATTGCAAATAAAAGTATGACGAGAAATAACTAATAAGACAATTAAAAATTACCTCCATTCTCAAGGGCAGCCAACCAACTTTGAGTACACATTAATGCTTCCAAAGTCTTAGGATGAAGTCTATTTCGATTTGGAGTAATCACTCTACCACCAGTGCTAAATGAGGACTCTGATGCAACAGTGGATACAGGCACGGCCAACACATCCCGAGCTATGGCTTGCAAAGTAGGGTACTTTAAGCCACTAGATTTCCACCAAGCTAATATATCAAAACTCTCATGTCTCGGTAGCAAATCATCCTCCAAATAATGATCCAATTCCAACTGCGCATGTACACTTTTAGCTTTCTTTTTCGTGTTAAGAAACATTTCAAAACCATCAAAATTATTCACCTCCGTGGTAGAGGCTGGTGGCTTGCTTGTAGATGTGCCATCATTCTTGTTTTTTCCTTCGTAGATCGTAAGCAAATCAAAACAACATCTCCTAATGCTCTCAATCATCTCATCACCACGCTCCCCATAAATACTTGAATAATAATACTCAATCAAGGACATCTTGAATCTTGGGTCCAACACGGCTGCCACTCCTAAAAATCCATGACTATTCTCCCAATACTTGTCATATTTCTCAATCATTTTCAAGGCCATGTCCGACACCACAAAATTCTCACAAAGGACCCATTCCGACAACTTCATTTTGATCTCACACACACTTTTAAAAAATAGATTCGAAGTTGGATAACTAGTCCCACTAAACAACAAAGTGACCTCGTAAAATACTTTCAACCTCTCACATATATCTATGGCCATGTTCCAATCATCATCATTTGGGCAACGTTTGTATTGGGGATCCTTGAGTCTTAA
This sequence comes from Rhododendron griersonianum, assembly GCA_018127125.1. Classification (NCBI taxonomy): domain Eukaryota; kingdom Viridiplantae; phylum Streptophyta; class Magnoliopsida; order Ericales; family Ericaceae; genus Rhododendron; species Rhododendron griersonianum. The sequence continues at coordinate 37,138,358 of CM030798.1, read as the reverse complement.
ACGGCCAAAAGCACTCCTATATTTAATGGCGGTTAAAAGCATCAAATAGGTCGAATTCCACCTAGTGGGACAGTCAAGAGACAACTTTTTACCACAAAAAACTCCCAATTGGCGAGCTGCATCTTCAAATTTCTCCTCTCTTTTTGGAGTTGATGTCCAATAAGCAACACTATCTCTAACCTTCTCAATCGAAGACTTAATGACATCTAAACCATCCTTTACAATCAAGTTAAGAATATGGGCAGCACATCGCACATGAAAGAAACTCTTAAACCACAAATGATCACTTCCAAATTTTTCCAACAAAAGATTAATCATAGCATCATTGGTAGAACAATTGTCAACTGTCAAAGTAGATAACTTTCTGTCAATATTCCACTCCAAAAATGTATCCATCATAACCTCAGACAATACCTCTGCCGTGTGTGGACAAGGCACATACGCAAACCTAAATAGAACAATTACTATAATCATTGAAAGAAGTAGAATATATTTATAAAATTCCAACACTCAAAAAGTAGCATAAAATTAATTCACGAACTGTAATGAACATTAAGAAATGTATTACCTAATAATGCGGCTTTGCAATTTCCAAGAATCATCGATCCAATGTGCTGTGATGACCATAAAACCTCTTTTTTGATTGCTAGCTGTCCACATGTCCGTTGTGAAGGAAACTCTACTTTGGTTTCTTTCCAAAAGCCTCATTGTCTTCATCCTCTCAACTTCATATATCATCAAAATATCCTTCTTGATAGTATTTCGACAAACTACATGAAACAAAGGTTGTAGAGCATAACAAAATCTCTTAAACCCAAGATGTTCCACTATGCTGAGAGGGTATTCATGCATTATTATCATGTGAGCTAGCTGCTTCCTAGCATGATCTGGATTGAAGGCATAAGCTTGGAGTGTGCTACTTTTTCCTGCCCCCATCATAACACTAGGTGTTAAAAATGTTTGCTTACTATCAACCATTTTTTTTTTCAAACAAGAGTTCGAGTGATCTTTCAAATGTGTTGTTCCACTCTTAGATTCCGCACATAACTTTTTATTACAATACAAACACCTTGCTTTATATTGTGTCTTACCCCCCATTGTAACTTTGATCTTTTGAAAATTCTGCCATTGGACACTCCTTAAGTTACTTGTATCCACCACTTCATCACCTTCAGAGTTATACTCAACTTGACCAATAACAGGAATTGACGACTCTGTTTCTGGTTCTAATTCTTCTGGTTCTGTTTCAGCTTGTGAGCTACCAAGTGTTGGTGGTCGCATATCATTCGATTCCACTTGAGCTGACAGCGAGCGAGTTTGCCGAAGTGGTAGACTACAAGACGACATACATTACATTCAAAAATTATATCTAACACCATGACATAACTTCTCACAGAAACTCTAAATTAGAGAGAGAAAAATGGTGAATAAAACCAACTTAGTTTATTGCACATCAGAATGCTTGAAACCTACTTAGTACTAGAGTAGGTTTAGGCAGATTTAGGTCTATGATTAATTAGTACATAGATCATGAAAATTGTATTCTTACGGATAAACAGCATATCTTCTTGTAACAAATTAGTTGTCTCTGATTGATTAGTATAGGGACAGTTTTTGTTTAGAACAGGGACAGTTGCCAAGAGGGTTGTGGCCCAACAGCATCAGGCGTGCACTTAGGTGCCAAAAGGAAGGAAGTTAGGAGTTCAAAACTCTTTCTCCAAGGTCCTAATCTAATTATTCTAACAAAAATTGGCTTTCGCCAATAAAACAAAATAGTGTAATTAAGGACAGTTACGTTTCAACATATCGGAATTTGTACGAATAGTTTATCGCTTGCATTATGTAAGTATACATCGGCACACATTTATCTAATATTTCGTTTCTTTGGAAATCTGTTTAATAACTTGTTCGTTCCTTTATTTAACCAGTTGACTGCCTTGGATAAATTGAAAACCATATATAGATAAATTGAAAACCATATATAATTAAATCATATAGTTTTCAAATTGTAGTTCTCGATCAGTCTGTTGAAGTCTTTGCATTGTTCCATATTTTGATTGTTCTTAGTGGATAGTACTTAGTGGCATATATTTCTCATTCAGGCGTCCAAATTTCTCATTTTTTTCCAACTCTAGCTATTTTTTGTATTTCAAATCAGGAAAAGGAATGAGAGTCAAGATCGAGAGAGATACCTTGACGATGGAGGGGATTTTAAGTGTGTCGATTTCTTCTCCATAACAGCAAACCTGGAACAAGAACACGAGCAAGAATGAGAGTCAAGATCGATCGATCGAGAGAGAGATGGGTATCATTACAAGTCCAAAATACCAGTTCTTGGGTGCTCTTCTGTTTCTCCTTTCACTTCAAACCAAAGTTCTCGGCACCTAATACCAGGTTGGGGTTGGATTTCTGTATCAATGTTCATCAAGAATCAAGATTCAGTAGAGAGAGAGAGGCTGAGAGAGAGAGAGAGAGAGAGAGAGAGATTACCGGAGTAGAGACTAGAGAGGAGTACTAGCCAAGTCGGGAACTGGATGGAGTCATGGAGATTGGATGGCGACTGCCGACTGGGAAGTGGGAAGTGGGAAGAAAACCCTAACTTATGTATAGTATATAGTAGGCTAGTGGGGTCAAGGGTGGGGAGCGGGAACCCTAAGTTAATAAGTTATGTATATATAAATAAAATTATTATATATAGGAGGGCGGGGCGGGGATGGGGCGGGGCAGGGCGGGGCGGGGATCGGGGCGGGGCGGGGCGGGGATGGGGCGGGTACTAACTCATATCCACCCCCTACCCGTTCCCCACTTTTTTTCAAAAATTATCCCCATACCCTACCCGATCCCCAAATAATCCCCGAATCCCCTACCCATTTGGGGCGGGGAACGGATCGGGTTGGGTCGGGGCGGCCGAGATTGCCATCCCTAAATCCAACCAAGCCCATCTGGGACGAAGACGGACACAAGGCAGGACAGGGTAACAACACCTGAAAATCAGGAACGAAAAAGCAAAACTGTCAAACCAAACGGATAGCATCGATCAATCAAACCCATGCGGAAAATTTTGATCGGTTTTTAAATTAGTTTCCGCGCGTTCAGTTTTGAAATACTAAGCATATCAAATTTCGGTTCAGTTTTGGGCTTAAAGTTAAGATTCCCACACAAATTTTTATTTTTATTTTTTTTGAAAAGAGTCATTCATTCAACACAAGCTCATCGGGCAAACAGATTCCAAAACAGATACAGAAAAGAACCAAAGCAAACTAAACGTTGATCTCAGGCACCTAGTGCAGAAGCAGGCCCGGCCCCGCGATAACGCAAGTACATAACAACCAATCTCGGTCTAGATAACAGAGGTTCTCTAAAGGATCTAAAACTGAACCACTACATCTTTTTTCAACCATGTAATAAAATGTTGTATTTGTACTATTGGATATAACTATTGCATTTTGAGGCCTAAAAGGATGGCATCGAACTACTTCAACGCACAATGGATTGTTTCGGTTATTGCAATTGATGGTTAGTTCCGATTCATAGAATTGCAAAACCCATATAACCGGTATCATGTGAAAATTATATCTTAAAAACCGACCAAACCGAAGGGGTTTAATTACATGGATACCTGAGATCAAAACAAGCATGTCGAGGATTCGGCGGCAGTAGAGAAAATATTTCCCAGTGCTTTGTTGCTCCTCCTTGTCCTCCTCCTCCACTTTCACTGCTTTGGAATTGAGTAGAGCTGCTGCTGCGAAGCCAGAAATGCATATTGCTGTGACGGAAATGGCCATGGTGGCGGGGTGAGTTTGGAAGGGAGAATCACTCCGGTTCTGATACATTATCTGGATGAGGTCCAAAAGCAACCCGAGCTTGGCGAAGATCAAAGCATGCCATTCCGCAGATGAAATCCTTTCTGTTGCCTTTCCAATAATAGCACTATTACGATTACCACAATGGCAAAAGTGTGAGTGGAAAGAAATGGAGGACATCAGACTTTGCCATTTTAAAAAAATTTCCAAAAACAGCCCCAGATAGAGCTCTCTCAATGAAAAAATACAAATAAGATAGCACTTTTAAAAAAAAAAAAAAAAATGCCAATTGTTTTGTATTTTTGTCAGTTGAAACACACAGGTTTCCGATTTTTTTTGGTAAGCCTTGTTCAACTAATTAATTATACACACTGGCCTCGATCATCTCATCTGTTGAATTCTCCATTTTAATGAGGTGTCCACCCTTTATTTAGAGAACTGGAAGATGGTTGGAGGCAAACTTATTAGTAACAGAAGATCTCAATTTCAATCTCTGGCGGGCCCTCTTCTCTCCCTCCCTCCCACCATATATATATATATATAATCATATTCCTCTCCCTTTCAGAGGAGTATTTTGAAAACCTAAACCGGCTAGACCCAATCACCAAATATTCCCGAAGTCCTGACATTACAATCCATGGACTGCGTAGTAGAAAAGAGAAATAGAAAAGCAAAAATCAGAAAAGAAGATAGTCCCCGAGGGGAATTGGAGAGAGACGGAACGAAAAGTCTAAGCACACATATAAATAGGGTACATATTCTACACAGATTTTTGTGGGGCCCACCTCGAGTCCCACACAAACGATCCAAGGCGTTTATTAAATGTAAAACATCTTTTCAAGGACCCCCGCTAAAAATCAGCTCAATTCAATAACTATAGATACTTGATCCAATCATCTAACTATTCATTATCCGAAAATCAAAATAAAAAATTGGATGATTCAATCGAGCATCTATAAGTATCAGATTGAGCTGATTTTTTGTGGGGGCCCTTAAAAAAATATTTTGCATTTTATGAACGGCTTGGATTCTTTTGTGGAACCCGATGTGGGCCCCACAAAAAATATGTGTAAAATATGTACCTATTTATATGTGGGTAGCATCGTTGGAGACGGAATGGGCTTCATAAGCCTGTCAGTCTATGTACGTGTGTGTGTTGAGACATTTTGTCTCATGTTTAATTATACATTTCGTACACATCGCGTGGTTCCGGTTCGTTAAAAAATCAACGGTTTGAAACTTTTGGAATTGGAGGGCCTAATCAACGGTCCGATTTTAATTGAACGAATGGATGTCTTTTAAACGAATGGGTGTGAAGAGAACTAATTGTTTAAGGGGTGTGTTTTTCCAACAGATGGGTGTGAAAGAAACTAATTGCTCCAATGGTGTGTTGCTTAAATGAAAGGGTGTGATTACTCTTTCAAGTGATGTGATTCTTTCAAGAGTTGTAACCTTTCCCAAAGAGCACTTATGTATCTATATAAACTCCTCCACCCCAACGTTTTTTACTACTCCACAAAAATTATCTCTCTCTCATAATCCCTCCGTCCCCTTTTTAAAGTCCAGTATTCCATTTTGGACTGTCCCTTAATAAGTGTCCATTTTGTAAAGTTAGTGAGTAAAAGTTGGCACATTTTCTATTTTGCCCATAAAAGTAGATTCCATTTTGAAAAGTTAGTGAGTAAAAGTGTAATGATGATATCTCCATAGAGAGTAAGTAGGGAAAGTGAAAGTAAAAGTTGATGTGAAATGTGTAATGATGATATTTTTTTAATAAGTTGGAGTTACGAAGCGGCCAGGACACTTAAAAAGGGACGGAGAGAGTAATAGTTACAGTACACAAAAGGATTTCTTGGAAGTCTTTCAATTTTGTTGGTTGCAATTCTTCGCCCTAAGGCTTTGTTGAATCCTGGGGACGACCATGTCTGAACCCAACAACAAACTCTATCGAGTGGGGCAAATTACGTTCTAAAGATAGTGTCTTTAGATAAGCTTCAAAGTCTTCGAATTTCATCATTTTAACGTTTTGTCCCAACAGTACTGTGTATGTGTGAGAGAGAGAGAGAGGGGGGGAGAGAGATGGATGGAGGATATCGATCCAAATCGCTGCATACAAGTATGTATGGATAAACATATAACAAACACTAAAAGTAAGCATGCCAAGTGCATAAGAAAGAAAGAAACATAACCAACAAAAAAATATTACCGCCGATCATATCCACGACAACGACGACCATCGCGTATCCTGGGGTCCTGATCCTCCGGTTCTCCTCCTCCAAATTGTTGTAATTCCTCTCTGCATCATGCGTGCGTGCATGCATGTATTTTTAAATTAAAGAATGGAAGTAAGTTAATAAGTTACTGAGATTACATTTTTTTTTTCATGTAATTATTTACTGATCATCAGTACTGGGAGAATGCTAACCTCATGATGAGGATGTTGAAGGTGGCAGCTGCTGCATGTCGCGGGCGACGACGATGAACGAACAGTACTTGATCAGGCCTTGTTGCTCTTACCATTCTCCCTTCGTGGCGGCGGTGGAGATCTGAAGCTTAACTAATAATGGCTTCTTATGCTAGTGCATGGACGTACGAGCCCCCCTTTCAGAATTCAGACAGAGGAATCCATGGGGGTCCCAGGTGGGTTTAGACTTTGGAGACATAGGTACCGCAAGTCCCTTTCCGATATGAATTTTTCTTCATGCCCCAATGTGGTAGCTAGAGCCATAGTCATTAGATCAAAAATTCGTGAATATTAGCGCGCCGTTAGATCAAAATTACACATAAAAAGTATTTTTGCAATTTTTTCTCCAAAATATTGTACTTTTATTAACCACGAAAAAAGACTATTCATACTATGTTTTATGGTCACACTTATCATAAAATACAATAATACTTACTACAAACTATGGCAATACTTAGAGAGAGAAGGGCATGGATCCAATGACTGGAATTAATTGAGAAAGATCCAAGGGTCTAGAAAAAAATGGGGGCATAGAGAGAGAAGGGCATGGATCCAACGGCTGGAATTAATTGAGAAAGATCCAAGGGTCTAGAAAAAAAATGGGGGCATAGATGCCCCAAACTGTCTTGGGACATTACAGCTGGACCCTTAGACCTTGTACGGTTAAGGGTTTTGAATTTTAGATTTTAATCATTATCCTATTTCTCTCCAATTATTATTTTCATTTTTCTTTCTATCTTTCTCTAATCATTACCCATATTTTTAATCATTAATTACTCTATTTCTCTTTATACTCATTATCTACAAATCCAAATCCAAAATCCCAAAACAAATGGGTGTTGGAATTTATTTATGTGGCTCACATGCCACATCAATATTATTTGTATTTTATAGTATTTATGTTCATAACTAAAATATGGGTATTAGATTTAAATAAAATATTGCCTAAATAATTAGTGATTATTTATGAAAAGTTTTGGTGACTATTTGTGAATAGATATGGTGACTATTCATGAATGGGTTTAGTGACCATTCATATGTAAGGTTGCAACTATTAATGAATATGTGCCTTATTACTTCTTTGATGGAATGAAGTATGAAGGGTTGTATCCATTAGGAAAGGGTCCTGATCTATCTATATAAAGACCTATGATTACTATCAAGATATAAGTGTGAAGAACATTTATATAGATTAGATTAAAAATCCTACCCATTGCTCTCCAAAATCAATTAGTGAGAGTTTGTTTGGCGAAATATACTGGTTCAAGTTCGAAATGGTTTCCGAATTTCTCAAGACTTAAACATCATGGCAGAAGGTAAGTAATTTTCAGCTGCGTATCAATTTAGATTCTCCCACGTAGGTTTTTCAATGGGATCTTAGATATAGGAATCCATGGGGGGGCAGGTGGCATGGGTTAAGACTTGGACTAAAGACTTGGACTTAAAAGGCAGCTTGCAAGCCTCAACAATCCATGGGATATCATGATCCATATATGGGACATCATGGGAATGGGGCCCCAATAGATTTTACTAATGGAACAGTCATGGAAAAGCCGATAAAAAGCAAAAAAGGGACAGTCATGGAAAGATCCAAGTTAAAAACTTTTTTACATATTCTTCTTTTTTTTTTGTGGCGAGGGTAGGATGTTAGTGTATTACTAGAGTTAGATTACTACAACGGGCCAATGTAGTTCCATCGACCAAAAAGGGACCTCACACACTAGCACCTAAGAGCTCATTCACGTCCGCTTGAGCTAAAGCTCTGAGTTAAAAGTTCAAGAAGGGAGAAATGATATCCACACTCTACATTTAGTCTCTCTTACCCCCTTTCTGAGGGTCTAAAATACAAACAAAAAAGAGGAAACGTAAAGGAGTGAGTAAGAGAGGCTCAAGTGCTTTGTAAACGTAGCATCCAAATTCTGTATTTAATTTGAGCCTGCATATATACTATCCAGAGGTGCAGCTTCTGATTCTGTTTCACTAATTGATGAGTTTCTCGACAGAATCGAATGTTGATTTTCACTTTGATAGATGACTAAAGTGGGTGTATGTCTGAGGAAAACAATGACTTCGATCTATTGTTTATGCCAGACATATCGTTAAATAGAACTGTAATTGTTAGCTATGTTAAATATATAAATGTAGCTGTCCCAGGCACCATTAGCCAGGACTAAATGTTTTTACTAATGACGCCATGAAAACTGTAAAAAAATAGTTTATGATCTTGGTCTAAGTTTTGTACTGACCGTCGCCCTCAGCAACTAGCTAGATCGCAATCTCATATCAGAACTTTTGTCTCGTTAATGCTGGTGCATAATCTCTATGGTTGAAAAAGAGGATGTCCCTGAGGATATTCTCCCTGACAATTCCTAATCATCGATCTAAGTGGACCAACCAGTGACTAGCAAGAAAGAAACTTATTCATGGCTATGCGCGATCTTGGTCGTCTGTTTCGACTTTGGACAGTTCGAATTTTAATGAAATTTTTTCGAAAACGAGTTACACTTTTTCCCGAAAAAGTTTTAATATCATCCGGAACGTTCAAAACACTTTTGAACGATCACGATTGACTCCATAAATAATCATTCACGGCTCGACGTTAAAAAGATTTTCTCTACTAGCACATCGCCTCGAGTATACAATGAATCTAGCACATCGTCCCGCACAGTGGACGCTATAGCAAAGTCCCAGTGGGGTCGGATGAGCTATATATAGCAAATCTAGTGGAGTGGGACATTTCATTCGAAGACTACCGATGGTCAGTTTTGAGCACAGACATGTTATAGAGATTATATTTATAAATGGAAAATTCAAAAATCAGAATGGACTGATAATAACAAGTATGTGTATGTGTATTAAAAGGTGTAAAAACTACACAAGAATACCTATTTTCTTTATCTTCTTGTGTGGGCTGACATTAGATAGACCGTTTATAAATTTCTCATAGACCTTTTAATTGCCTACATAACGTTTGTGGTTTCTAAAATAATTCTGGTCAGATTATACGGAGACCCCCTTATTTATACGTTTTGGATATGAACACCCCTTAATCTTTAAAAAAAACCCAAAAGCACCCCATCATTTATAACCGTTAACCAATCAGTACCGTTCTGCCAAAACACCGTTAAGATGAAGGGGTTTAGAGATGAGGGGGTTAGTGTGGGCGATTTTAGGGGGTAGAATTGTTATTTTCTCTCATTTCGTTAACAGAGTTAGCCAATTTTTTTTATTTCATATAGATGAAAGGGTCCGAATGAATGATTTTAAACGTTAGGGGATCTCTGTGTTCAAAACATATAGATTGAGGGATCTTTGGGTAATTTCACCAATAATTTTTTGCGCAGCTATCTTCTCTTCTTCTTTTTTTGAAAATGTGCAATATTCTAAAATGACACCGTCACGCATGCATCGTGTTCAAAATAAAGAAAAGTTTTTTTAACCAAAAAAAAAACGAAAAGTTTCGCGGGTCCCTTGAAAACAAAAGTCATATCTTAGAGCATCTCCAATAGGGTTGTCTCTTTGAACTTTTCGTCTCTTTAGATGAGCGAACCACCGAAAACAAGCACGCAACAGTCTCGCCTCCGACCTCGTCGAAACGCCATCTGCTACAGTAACTCGTTACAGCAGGCGAGGTACTGTAGCCCTCGTTGGCTCTCTCTCTCTCTCTCTCTCTCTGTGCCTTGGTTTGTACGGCGATTTCTACTTCGCCGACGACTTAGACGAAGTTTCAGGCGACTTCAACAGCGACGGCGATTCGTTTCCGGCGACTTCGACAGAATTTCAGGCGATTTCAAATTTGAGGGCGACGGAGTTTCGGGAGATTTCAAGCTGGTAAATTACTGTTATTTTCTAAATTATGGCTTTTTTGTTAAGTTTTTGATTGAATTTCTAGATCTAGTTCTTTCGTTTTCAATCGATTTTTGGTGGTTTCGATTATACCTGTTTATGGATATATATATGGATGGGTATGTATATACCTGTGTAGAGCCCTAATTTTGATTTGGATTTCCAAGCAAATTGTGGGTCTGTGGTGGCGGTGAAGGAGAGAAGGGGTGCTGGAGAAGGGGTTTTCAGAGGGGGAGAGAGAGAGAGAAGGGGTGCCGGAGAAGAGATGCCGGAGAAACAGTGGAAAATTGGAAATGGTCCTTTATTTTTTTTATCAGAGGTGGAAATGGGTTTTGAATAGCCCAATTGCTTAGGCTGTTGGGTTCTGAATTTTTGTAGGGCTAGCTAAACACTAATTTTGGCCTTTTGGGTAGTCTTTTTGCCGAGAATTGGATTGAGTCTATTGGAGGTGCTCTTATCAAATGAAGTTTCTAAAATTTTGAGGTCATTCTATTCAAATTTATACTCCCTTCGCCCCTTTTTAAGTGTCCTGCTTCGTAACTCCAACTTATTAAAAAGATATCATCATTATACATTTCACATCATCTTTTTCCTCCACTTTTCCTACTTACCCATCATCATTACACTTTTACTCACTAACTTTTCAAAATGGAATCTACTTTTAGGGACAAAATAGACAATACACCAACTTTTACCCACTAACTTTATAAAATGGACACTTATTAAAGGATAATCCAAAATGAAATATTGGACTCTAAATAAGGGACGGAGGGAGTATCATTTAATCAAGAATTCCAGCTCTGTCTCGTTGTAAGAAATGATACAAAATACTTTGAAAATTACATGTCATGTTATCAAGTTAAAATTTTCCAAATCCTTATGTTTATGGGGCATGGATGCCCCCATAAGTATATGCCTTTAGATTGAAAAATGAATAAATCTCAGTCATTATATCAAAATCATTAAAGAAAATAAGTTGATTTTATGATATTTCCTGCTTAAAATTTACTGCACTACTTACCATCTATACAAACTGGCTTTACATACCATTTACTATGATCACACTACCACAATATATGGCCACAATGTATACACATATTTACCACAATGTATGACCACTTACTATAAAAGGAATGTCACGTCCTGAATTTTCAACTTAATAATAATAACATTTCCAATAAAAGTCCATCACGATGATACACCATAGTACCCCAAATGTCTCCCACAATCCATCCAAAAGAACATTCAAGTTTTAAAGCTTACAATAATGGCACTCCAGCCCCAAATTCTTAGACAATAATCCAATGAAAGTGTAAGTCAAGAATATAATTGAAATTACGATTATATCTTCAAAAGGATTTTACAAAAGATGCCATGGTAATTCCTCAATGTTAGCTTTCAAAAGTATAGTCAAAATGCACTGCAAGTACTCCATGTCAATGTCCCTGAGAGGTAAACCAAACCAATCTGAGCCTTATGTCCCAATCACTTGGGGTCGGCTAAAATGTCCCTGAGAGGTACCTGAAAAATAATAATAGGTTAAGTTACACTAGCTCAGTAGAGAAATCTTTACTCAATCTATATGCAAATGTGATGATAGATGCACCGGAAAGAAACTTAAGTAACGACAAGTTTCCCACAAGGGTAGGAGCAAGAGTATATGATCTCGAAACTAACACCGTTCATGTACAAATAACTTAACAATCTCTAAAGTTCACCAATTTCATTATGTCACGTGTTTCGATCTCACTTCCCGGCATTATGGACCCTGTGCGTCCATATTCATACCGGGATCACATTTTGAGGTAGATCTGTGGCTTTTTTGTACACTTCCGGGCATTCGGGACTCCATGCGTCCCATTTCCGGCATCACACCATATGGTGGATCTGTGGCTTTCTTCATATCGTTCTATCGTTCTCAGTTATACTATCTGTTTCCCATTTCTTAATGACATCATGCTTCACACACACCAAGTTCATACCATTCATCATAACATGCCACAATATTCGCATAAACGTTTAAATGCTAAGACGATGTATGATCACCACACACACAATGAATTCGACGCGTTTCTTTCTTACAACGAGGGCCAAGGGAGATGGAAATGATCAACGAGTCCTTTGAGTACGAGCAATCAAGCTTAGAGGTGATTTGGAGACGTTTAGAAGGTGTAAGAAGTGATTGGGAATCAAAACAATCGAAGTGGGAACAGCGTGGGCAAAACTGTCCCATAAGCTCCTGGTATGGATACAACAGAAAGTGTTGTATCGATGCAAAAAGCTTATGGTGCCACTGGATTCAAGATAAGCCACTGGTATGGATACAACAAAAAAACTCGTATCGATACAGATACATTACGACCAGCGATTCAGCAGAAATTCAAGGATCAATCCAACAACAAAACACAACAATCTAAGGCACGAATAAGGCACCAAATGAACTCATAAACATGTAGAGAGAGTAAGAATCCCCTACCTCGATTACCAAAGCCAAACCCAAAGAGATCGATCAAGCCCTAGAACTCCAAAGTTGAAATCGAGTAAGAAAACTCCTCTCCGAACTTGCTCCAACGAAACCCAAGGTCGAGAGCCCGTGAGGATGATGATTTGGTAAAGGATCTTGGTGGGTTTTGAACTTGGAGTGAAATTTTTGAGTGAGAGGGTGAAAGAGAGAGAGGAGAGAGCTGAAGGGAGAGAGGGACGTGGGGTGTGTGCGTGTTTGGAAAAATTATTTCTCTACACCACACACTCCTATATATATATATATATATACACACACTCATACATATACACATCACACTAACACCCCTTCCCCTTATAATCTTAACACATAAGCTCCAAATTCAAATAAACTTAACATTTTTTCTTATCCTTCATTTATTGAATCCTTTTTAATAATTTGTGAAATTTACGGGTCTCTACAAGGAATTTAACAAATGGTTGAGACTTAAAAAAGAGAGATCCAACGATTGAGGAAAAATAAGGACATGGATGCTGTCACGCCCTCGATTTTCAACATAAATAAATAATCCATTTTGATAAAACAACCTCGCATATCATAAATAGTACCCAAAAGAAAGTCCCCATCTGATTAACTTTACAACATTGGCACTACGGCCCAAATTCCATAGTTAGTCAAAGACGGTAAATTTAGAGATTACATAATATTTGAAACTAAAGGGGTTTAAGTAAATTTACAAATACATCCTCAAGAGGTCATGCAAAAGATGATGGAACCACTTCTCGGGGCGGCTTTCAAATATATGAGGTCAAGTATGCACACCATGCACTCCGCGTCAAGGTTCGAGAGATGCACCTGAAAATGATAGGTTGAGCTGCACTAGCCCAGTAGAGAAATCTTTACGCAAGCTATATGAAAATGTGACGAGTTATGCATCAAGAATGAATGAGATCCAATAAACAAACAAGAGATACAACGGGGCGCCACAATGAACCGACAAGCTACGACTATGGGATCCTATACATCTTAAAGACATCCCTAACCTTTCGTACATCATCTCGAAGCAGCATTAAACTCATATAATTCTAAATAATCACGACGATTTCTCAACCATTTTATGACTACTCAAACGAATGCCACGAACAACCTCATTATTCAATACCATTTGCCATTAAGCCTCTTTTTCATAAACTTTTCTTTTTGATTACCAAAATAGTTTAGAGAAAACTCATGACTATTATAGGTCAAGCTCCGTTGATTCGAGCTTGAATAGCCGGAGTCCGTTGATTCTGCGCACAAATACCGGAAACCGTTGATTCGCTCAGGAATATCGGATGATTTTTCATAAAAATTCTTTTTCCAAAACCAAAGTCCTTTCTTTTCAAAAACTTCGATGAAATCAATCGTTTATCTCTTTCTTTAACGGTCACAAACTCAAGCAATAAATAGCCCAAACAACAACATGAACTTCTATAATCAATCATAATTCCCTTCATCAAGCGAGACATTCAGCTGTATTACCACACCTTGCGTTATAGTGAATTCTCTCCACCTGGGTTTCCGCATTACCACACCTTGCGTTGTGGGCCCTCTAAAGTCTATGCATTACCACACCTTGCTTTGCAGGACCCTTAATTCAAAATTCACAACTCACACAACACATATACATTATCAATCCGAATACAAGAAGACAACACTTTCCCAAGTCACAATCTTTCATTCATCATCATTCAATGCATTACAAACTCACAACCATGTCCTATTGAACATTAATAAATACCTTAAGTTCACGTTATCCCTCAAATTCTATCACGACTCCTTACGTCATGTACCGAACCCACAACGATTCCCCGACACACTACCTGCTAGGTTCTAGACGAAAATCTTATAAAAAGAAAGTCTAAGGAGCCTAGGGAGCTCAACAAGACAAAACACGAGGATACGAGTCACATACTACTCTTCGGATCACTAGACAAGCTGATGATTACTCATCATACTCACCACAAAACCTCATATAACCTCAGGGACACCTAGACAACCATACGGTGCATTTTCCATTTACAATAGTGCCTGAATTTCGATTAATGAGTGTCTAAGAAATGGAACCGAGCAATATCATTGGAAGACGAGCAACCAAGTTTAAGGATGGTTAAATGGTGTATAAGAGGTGTTATAAGTGATCGGGGGTCAAAACGATGAAGTTTAGAACAAAGCAACAAAAACTGTCCATAAGCTCCTGGTATCGATACGCACCAAAGTTGTATCGATACAACATTAACTGTCCAGAAAGATAACGTTGTAGTATCGATACAACACTTAAGTTGTATAGATACATCAGAGTTTCGAGCAGCGATTCTTGTAACGCCCCGATTTTTCGGAAGTAATATAAAATAATTTCTTAAAAAAATTTGCTAAATAAACATTTCAAAATAAAGGTTTAGCTATTACAATTTCAAGATAGATTTACAGATTCGAAATACATTAACTTCAGAGCCGACTCTAGGCTTGATACGGATCCCAAGCATACTCGATCTCTTTTCCTGATATTCTTCTTGTGGAACTGCACCATCGTTGAATCCTCTCCATTGAATCATGCGCCCTCTGGCAAATTGATCGCCGAAGCAATCGATTTACCAGGATACAGATGTATCCGTGAGTGATAAATCACCCAGTAGAATAATCCAACCCAACCACCCCTCTTACTTTACAACTAGCAATCAGCAAGATAAACATGATATGAATATGTAAAACAGAGATATATCATATTGATCGATTTATTACTATCCATTAATCTATCGTGTAGTCTAAGATCTCAATCCACGAGATCTTTCCTCCCTCAACCGTTAGTCATGCTCATTCCCATGAGTTCACTTCCCTTTGCTGTCGCAGATACACCTAAGTTATATACCGAGTGTGCACCCCAATAACTACAACAAGGGGAAAGCTTATCATGCCTGCATCATAATTGGGGTTCGCCTATCTTATATACCACTTCACAATCATCACAATCATCACTGGACTCTCGCCAGTTTATCAATTTACCACTGGACTCTCGCCAGGACTCTCGATGTTCCACTGGACTTTCGCCAGGACTCTCAAATTACCACTGGACTCCCGCCAGGACTCTCGATGTTCCACTGGACTTTCGCCAGGACTCTTAAATTACCACTGGACTCTCGCCAGGACTCTTGATGTTCCACTGGACTTTTGCCAGGACTCTTAAATTACCACTGGACTCTCGCCAGTTTCAATTCTCATCACAATCTCATCATATTTCAAAATCACGCCTGCAGGCAATTTAAAACAAAAACTTTCCAATTCATCCATTAACTAACATCGTTTAAGTGATTTCTATTTCGCATACCACCCCATGTTTCTAGGGTCCAATCTAACAGATCAATCAAAGATTGGAATGATAAATAAGCAATCAGAATAATAATTGGAATAAACAATAATCATAAAAAAGAATCACATAGTCTTTTATGAATGGCCGTTGTCCTTAATCCTGTATGACCAACAATTTATTAATAAGGCAAGGAAATTTTATTAAATAAAAGTTTTAATAAAAGAATATAATCTAAGCTTGTATAAATTTTTTATTTGGAAAATAAATTGATTAATGATCATAATAAACACAATAAATAAATAATAACATTAGAAATAATTAGCATGACCTTTAAAAAGATTCCTATGATTCTATACAGTGGGATTGGGTGTCAAAATCGAGTCCGGAGGGTCGTGAGATTATTTTAAAAATAAAAACGATTTTTAAAGTCGTCAAAAGTAGAATAAATGGGTAAGAAATTATTTAATAAATAAAATATGTTGAGGCTAACAACATATCATCTTTGGAATGTAAAAAATCTAAAAAAAATTATTTGGGAATTAATAAAATGGTTTATGAGGTCGCAAGGATTTTTCGTTTGTAATCTTTTACACATAATCAAATAAATAATTAATAAATAGATAATAAAATAAAATAAAATATGACATTAACAAGTTATGATCTTTGAGGTGTTAGAAGTCTAGGAAAAATAGATCGGGGGTCGAAAACGATGTTTGGAGGGTCGAAAATTGGTTTCGAACGCATTTTAATGAAAACCGAACGGAGTTCGCGGTGGGAGTGCTAGACACAAGGTTTGACCGAGTCAAACATTGCGGCTCTCCAGAAAATGACTGGACCTTGCGGTCCGAAGGTTGCGACCGCGAGGTTGTGTGCAGAATCCGTTTTTTGTTGTTTCGCGATGGTTTTGATGCATGGATCCATTTGGGGCATAGGGTTAAGCTTAAAAATACTTAATATACTTAGAGGAGAGGTTGGAAGGAATTATAGTACCTCGATTTCGATCGAATTAATTAAAAACGGATCTTGGACTTTTGAAGAAGATGACTTCGGTTTGGGCGAACGAGGAACCTTGGGCTCGAATTGAATGATGTTTAGGGATGCTTGGAGCTGTAGAAGTCGTTTGGAATGATCAATTCGGGTTTCGGTTGGTCGTGGCTACGAGACCCACTTTTCTCTCTCTTTCTTTCTCTCTCTAGAACTCCATGGATTGGAGTCCGATTTCTCTGCGGTTTTTCTCTCTCTATGGACTGGTGGGATGTAGGGAGTGGCGTGGTGTGCCCTAAGGTCGGAGTTATGGGGTATATATAAGAGAATTTTGATGAGGGTGAATAAATTGTATTCGAAAAGGTTTCAAACTCTAGGGCTTTGAGATGGACGGGATTATGGACGAAAAATAGGATCAAGGAGGAAGTAGAGATTGAGTAGAAGTAGGAGAGGGAGAGATGGAAGGAATTCTAATCATGTATGCAACTAAAAATAAAAATAAAAGAGATAAATAAGATAATATACTTATTTTTTTGTATTTATTTATTAAGGAAAAATAATAATAATTAAGATCTAATAATATTAACGCTATTATAAAAAAAAAATCGGGTCGAAAATCCGGGTTGTTACAATTCTGCAGATTTTCAAGAATGAAACCCTAACTACAACCAACAATCTAAAGCACGATCAAGATGCAAAATCAACACATAAACATATAACAAGTGCAAGAAATCCCTACCTCGAAGTTGGAGAGCAAACACGCAAAGAGATCAGCCCACGCGAACTCTTGAACTCAAACTTTGAAATACGCCCAAAATACTCATCTCCAAGCCAAACCGGACAAGCCACGGACTCAATGACACGTGAGAAAGATGGAAAGAGGGTTGGGTTCTTTGGGTTTTGAGATGTGGTGGTGGAATGAGTGAGAGAGAGTGAGAAGCCGAGAGAGAGAGAGAGAGAGAAAGAGTCGGACGGGAGAGAGAGAGAGATGAGGATTTTCTATTCTCTACACACACACACTATATATATATATTAGGACATACACAAATCACACTTGCACTCCCTCAACTTCCAATTCCATCATTTAAACCCCAAATCATATAAACTCAAGAATTTCACATTTATTCATTATTCTAACATTATTAAAAAAAACTTTAAACAATTTCCGAAAATACGGGTCTTTACAGATGCCCCAAACAGGATTGGGCCATCATAGCCGGATCCCAAAGGATTGTGCAATGGCAATTTCATGTTTGTGCCATTTATAAAATTGGGATGTCTCACACCAAAATTCATGTTTTTCAATTGAACCCGACTAACTACACAACAATTGTCCACAATAATTGTACACAAATTGCAATATGAGGCCCACTCCAAGTCTCATACAAACAATCGTTTATTAAATATGAAACATTTTTTCAAGGGTCCTTCGCGAAAAATTAACTCAATCTGGGGCAAAAGTAGCTAGTGGGGGAGGTGGCACATGCTACCCCCAGTTTCAAAAATACCAAAAAAAAAAAATTACATAGGCAAAGGTTATTTAATATAATATAATTATAATAAATATATAAAGAAGTGGATAGAGAGCACCCTCTGATGGAGTGATCAAGCCTGCAATTGTTTTGGTAGGATGCGAAGTTCGATTCCCCCTAGGCAACTTCCACAACATCTGTAATTTTTCCACTAATTGGAACAGAGCGTGAACCATTTGGCCATTAAATTTTTCGTGAACCATTCGAATAAATAATCTTTTTTATGAACTAACGTGGTTCGACTAGGCACAAAAGACTTATACTTTGTACAAATATTATAAAAATTGCAATTTAGAGTTCAGTCCAGATTATAAAAAAAAAATCGTAATGTTTTGTATTTGCATACCATAATAGAGTTGAAGCAAGCCATTATTTCTTCTTTTTTTTAAAAAAAAACCCACGACAAAGCCTAGTTATATGACCTTACACTTTAATTTTTTTTTGAATTTTTCGTACAACATGTAACTAGATTTCTATTGAGTGGTGCCACCCCCGCTTCAACTATAGAATTTCAGGACCTTTCACCAACGTTGGGTCGCACACCTAGTGGAGACTTTTTTCCCCCTCAAAGTAAGTGATCACATTTGAGTACTATATTTAGTATCACTTTTTTGATGAAATTCAAATATGTGTTCGATGACACGTAAACTATAGTACTTTATTCCTTCTTATTAGGGAGCTATCATCATTACACATTTCACATTAACTTTTTCTTTTCCAAATTATCTTCCACTTTTATCGATTAACTATTTACCCATTAAAATTTTAAAAGGACAAAACAATAATTGTACAATTTTTCACACATTAACTTTTTTTAATGGACACTAATTAAAGAATTAACCCAAAATAAAATACTAAACTATTATTTGGGGACAGAAGGAGTACACAAATATGTTAATTAATACCATCAATATCTACAAAGCACAATCGAACCCTTTCCCCCCTCTAGAGATTAACCAAGAAAAATAATCTTTTGTTTTTGAACATCCAAGAAAATGGACTTTGGGTTGGTGCTATGCAGTGAGATTTACTACACCGTATTGCGCACCTCCGAGCCGTCGGATCATGCATCCGACGGCTCGTGTAGAGATCCGTAAATTATTTCATTTTCTTTAATCGTTTGAATACGTAGAATATTGTATTTTGAGGTTATATTGATGTTTGAAAGTGTTGGTAGCAAGTGGGGTTTGATTCGGTATCCGTCGCAAAAAAATTCTTTTTCTGTCCGGCTTGAACCGGTACTGGCTGTTGCCCAGTACCTGTACATGATGTCCAGGAGTGGTGTTTTTGGGCATTTTGAAGGCTCATGAACTGATACTGGGAGTCGCCCAGTACCGGTACATGCGGTGTTTTTCTGCAATTTTCAGCACGCATTTTAGACGCCTATAATTACCCCCTTTTGTCATTTTTCTCATCCAAACCCACGAAATAACCCTAGAAACGCTCCCTCTCACCTACCCAACTCCAATCTCACCCAAGACTCTTGATTTCAACCTCAAATCTTCAAGATCCAAGGGTTTCCAACCTCAAAATCACTTGAATCTCACGTTTTGTGAACAAATGGTAAGTTTTGTGTTCTTGTTCACACTCCTTGGCTCTCAATCACGTTTTTCTCTCTCTTCTCTTAATTACTTGTTGATCATTGCTTGTTTATCTTGGTTTTGGGTTGTATCCTCTCTAGATCTTGTAGCCAAGCTTGCGTGGAGTTTGTTTTTGGCGGATTCGAGTTCATATCACTTGGTGTATTTAGGGTTTTGCTCAAAACCCATTGTGGTAGGGATTTCTTACTCTTATTATGCGTTTATGTGATGTTTATGTGCTTAGATCGTGCTTTTGTTTCGTGCTTGAGCTTGGGTTTTGTGTTTCGATTGAATCTGGAAATTTCTTCCCGTTTTCTGAGTTTCAGCCAACTTCAAACGGCCATAACTCCTTCGTCCGATGTCCGTTTCATGCAAATTTTATGTCAATTCGAAGGTCTTGAAGTCAGCTATCATTTGTCACTAGAATCACCTTAGAATTCTTAGTACACTGAAAGTTATGATCATTCTAGTAGAGGTGTGTCAGTCTGCCCATGTTTGTCGGCTATTCCTAAGTTGTTTTCGTTCCGTGCTTTGACTCCCCACATGATTACGATATGTTTAAGTCACTCTCGAGTATGATTACTTGTGTCTTAATGGTTCGTTGTTCGATCGTATCCCTTAGCACTCGTTAGAGTATAATGTTAGTATCGTTGGCAGGAGAACATACCGCGAGGTTGATAGGAGTACCGTGGACAACAAAGGGTAATGTGGTGAGTGTTATGGGTAGGCATGAGTTTGTCTAGTGGTTCGATGAGTAGTATTGAGACTCACATCCTCGTGCCTCGTCTTGTTGAGCTCTCTTGATTCCTTTGGCACTCGTTCTATATGATTTCCGTTTAGAACCTAGTCGGTGGTGTATCGTGGAGTCTTTGTGAGTTCGGTATGCGGCATAGGGCGTCGTGATGGATTTAGAGGACTAACGTGGTCTTAAACTATGTGTCAATGTACAATGGAGTGTGTTTATAAATTTGTAATCTATTGAGTGTTGACAAATGAAAGAATGTGAACTTGAGAAATGTTATCTTTTGAATAAGGATTGGTATTGCTTGTGTGTATGTATGAGTTGATAATTGTGAATTGAGGGTCCTGCAACGCAAGGTGTGGAAATGCGGTGACTCTAGAGGGCCCGTTACGCAAGGTGTGGTAAGAACGGAAACCCGGGTAGAAGGAGAGAATTCCCTATAACGCAAGGGGTGGTGTTACAGTTGAATGTTTCTCATGATGAAAGAAGTTATGATTGAGTATGGAAGTTCATGTTGTTGTTATTTGGGCTGTGATGTGCCTAAGATTGTAACTGTTGAAAAGAGGAATAAACATTGATTTCATCAAAACTTTTGAAAAGGAAGGAATTTGGTTTGAAAAAGGATTTTTATGAAAATCCTCCGGCTATTCTTGAGCGAATCAACGGTTTTCGGTATTTGGGCATAAATCAACGGACTTCGGCTATTCAAACTCTAATCAACGGAGCTTGACCCGTGAAGGTCGAGAGTTTTCTCGAAATTATTTTGGTAACCAAAAAGGAATGTTTTATGAATGGGCTTAATAATGAATGGTAAAAAATGAGGAGGCAAACTGTGGTGTTCTTTGAGGAGTCCTTAAATGGCTTGAGTAATTGTTGGAGGTTATTTAGATTGATGTGTGCCTAATGCTACCCCTAGCGTGATGTACAAGTGGTTAAGGATGTCTTTAGATGTATGGAATCCCGTAGTCGTAGTTGTCGGTTTGTTGTGGTGCCCCTTTTGTATTTCACATTCATTTATTGGAACTCACTCATTCTAGAAGCATACCTCATCACATTTTCATATAGCTTGTGTAAAGATTTCTCTACTGGGCTAGTATAGCTCAACAAAATCCTTCTTTTCAGGTTCAAGTGCTGGGCAGTAGCTTGCATTGCATCGTGTGCTCAATTGTGGAAGACATTTTGGAAGCTAACCTCATTAGTCACTTAATCTTCTTTGTAATGATTACCCTTTGGTTAAAGAAGGCTATGTAACTAATAACTTTGAAATCTCTTTTGACCAAACCGTTTGTAAATTTAAAAAAAACGTGTTCGTACTTGTACAATTTATTAATTTGGGCCGTGGTGCCAAGATTGTAATTCACTAAACTTGGAGACTTTGTTTGTAATTTAATTTGGTGGGAAATTCTTTTGGGGTATTTCTTATGATATGCATGGATCTTTTATCGAAATGGTTTATTATTTAAGTTGAAAATCGAGGGCGTGACAGCTCGGATCTCATCTCTGTAACCAACGCTCGATAGTCGTTCATTGTCAAGATGAGATTTGAGCCGTCGGATGCACGATCCGATGGCTCGGAGATGTACAGTACGGTAGTGCGCACACTACTGCACAACACCATCCCCAATTCCTAAAAAATAATCCAAGAATAACTTCTTTTTTATCATCCCAAGAACAACTTTTTTGGTTTGATATAATCATATAAACAAGTACTTTTATATGAAAAACAAGAAATGAGTTTTTGTTTATTTATTAAAAAATATAAAAACATGTTTGGTGACCATAATAGTTTTTGTTTATTTGTTTTAGGTTGCCGAAAGTGTTTTTAAAACAAATAAAAAATGCAATTTTTGTGTTTTCAAATTTTTTGTAAACTAGCGAAATTGATTATGTATTTTATAAACAAAAATAGTAATACAAACATATTTATGGTGCCTGTTTAAAAAAATATCGAAAACAAAAATAAAAAACTGAAAATAAAAACTTTTTCAAACCGAGTCTTAGACCTTGAATTTAATTTCGTCTAAAGGGAAAGAGTAGATTTAAAGGAGCCCAATTAAGACTCTGTTTGGAATCTAAGGACAAGAAGGAAAAAAATGGGCAGAAAATGAGAAGAAAAATTTATTATTCACTAAATTTGATTTTTTCTTCTAACAAATCAACAGAATGATATTTTTTTTTAATTTTCCTTTCTTTTCTTCTTTTCTAAGTTCCAAACAGGCAAACAGAGCTCTGATGCAAAAACCCTGAAGCGCCAAAGAACCCTCCCTCCCTCCATTCCGCACACTCTCTGCTCCCGACCGCCTTGCCTTCTTCTCTCTCCTCTCTCTAAACAAATATATGTATGCATCTATACGCGTTTCGAAGTCAATAACGATTCTCTACAGTCCACGCACTCTTCGCGACGATTAACCAGTAGGGTTTTGAGTCAAGTGGAGCAATGGGAAGCAGGTCATTGGAGGGGATGGAGGTCCCCATCACCGGCAGTGACTCCGTCAAGTGGCTCCAACTCTCTGTCCCTTCCTCTTCACCGTATTCCACAGCCGCCGCCGAAGACGCCAATGGCCCTCTTGCTTTGCCGCCGCAGCCATATTCTGCTCCGGCTACCAGGGATGCCGCTTCTTGCTCAATCGTTGGAGACCCTCCCACCTATCTCTTTTGGTACCCTCTCACTCTCTTGCTCGCACACACACAAAAAAGGGAATTTTTTTTTGTTATTATATATCCAATTGGAATTTTGAAGTAACTACAGCAATGTGCCACACGGCCCACACCCGTAGCTGAAAGCCAAAATTTGGCTATTGAACACTAAAAATTACAGCTCCAGGCAGGTGCGAAGCCAGGATTTTTGATACGTGGCTTTGAAAACTAGAACAATAGCACTTTAGGACAAATTACGAGCTCTATTGTGGGGTCAAAATTGTGAATTTTGGGTAGGGGTGATAAACGAGTGAAACGAGCCAAGCAGGCACTTGATGAAGCTTGGTTTGAAACTTCTAACTTAACTAGCTTTAAATAAATATTCGAGCTTAGCTTGTTTATGAGACGAGCTGATCCCAAACAAGCTTTAATAAAGTCAAATGAGTCAAGTAGTATCTTGTTTAAGCTCAGTTTGAAGTCCTAACGAGTTTCAAAAAAATGCTCAAGCTTGGTTTGTTTATGTCTTGAACAAGCTTTTAACGAATGGACACGAGCTCAAACTCTAAGTAGCTTGGTTTGTTTAGCAGCCCTAATTTTGGGTGCTGAATACAATAGTTCTTGGTGAGAAATTGAAGGTAGTGGGGGTTAAGTGACCCCACTTGTCTCTAAGTGGCAATTATTTGACAAATTTAGGCAGAATCGTTTGCTTTGCTGAATTGGTGCCAATTCGGCTTCGCTAAAATTGTGACATCACAATCCAAATTTCCTGTGCTTTTTTTTCCCCCCTGCCAATGGAGCAGGATTGCTTTTTGTTTTGGGTGGCATTTTGAACTAGTAAGCTAAGAAAATGGATTTGGCTTTGCAAAATGAGCATGAATGAAGCTTTGTTTTTTGGGTGCAACTTTTTCCGAAGCAGTAATTGTACTACTCCTACTTCGTAATTCCGACAACGTGATATTCACTTTGTAATTTCTATCCACTACCCTGTATTCACAAGACCGAGCTTGTTTGTAAGTTGTCGTAAAAATTTATTGGGTGAATTTTCTAACCCCCCTTAGTTTTCCTCTCTTTCTTTTTGTTTATTTTCTAGATATTGTGCTAGTTGCTTGTTTAGAAGATTGGTTGAGTCTAGTGGTTTTAGCCAACCGTTCAAACTGTCCACGACATTTGTGACTGTTGTTTACAGTTGCATTTCTTTTCCAGCTACTTTCATTCCTTATGTCAGCTGCTCGCGTGGATTTTCGTGCTCAGTAATTTAGATCGATAGGAATGTTGTTTTTCATTCCCTTCAATAAGATTGTGGAACTTCTAATGCGTAAAGCAGTTTTTTGTTTCAGCTTCTTTCTTTCTCCATATTTTTGGTGTCTTTCTGTTCATTTCGCTGGTATCTTCCATTATGCTGCGAAGATGGGACTATGTAAATAAATTCTTGACAGCACAGAGGTCCCAATTTTTTACTTGTTATGTGGGTTGTCTTTGTCCCTTTTCCTAATTATTTCCCATATTTGCTGTTACTCTTTATGTTTTCCCGTTTCCCTAATGATGCCAACTCCTGCTCCACCATTGGAGATACTCTTTAATTCATATCTTGCTCACAAACAAACAACCAACGATTCTCTAACAGAAAAATGTCTCAGTGCTTCTTCCCCACTTTAGAAGGGTATTTGATCATCAATCCCTTGTGCTACAGGAGAATTCACAAGGACGATCCACATGCTCTGGAAATACAGGAACTCTGCGGTTATCGAGAATACCCAAAGATTGGATTGAGAATCATCTTTCCTGATGCACTCTGTCCATTTGCTTTTATTAGCAAGGATGAGGTTTGTCTTGTCTCATTTCTTCCTGGTGGCTTTTGGCAGAGATGTTTTATCTTATATGTTCTGTGTTTTTTTCTATGCAGACCAGTGGTGCCTCGGGGAATCCCTACTTGCTTTATGCATTAACTGTCTCAGGAGTTGCTTACCTGTTTAGACTCAAGAGTATTGATGATTATGCTTCTTACTCTGTTTTCCCACCAAATCAGATCACAGAGTACAATATGCAATCTTATCCTCCTCATGGAACAATAACAGCTGTGGCAGCAACAGCGGGATGTCTTGTACTTGGGAGAAATGATGGGTCTGTTGGTTGTTTCCAACTTGGCATACTTGAGCCTGGTGCACCTGGTGAGAGATAAATTCTCTTTTTGGAATTTCAAAATGTGTTTGCTAATGATTACTCCTCTCCGGCGCAATTTTACAACTTAATGTGCTATCTTGCCTTCTAATTAGGACCGGGGCCGGACCCATTAAGGGTCCCATAGGGGCACGTGCCCCCGCTCGATTCTCCAGATTTTTTTTTGAATATTCAAGTATTCAGACCAGCTTACATGCACCTCAATTGATCTCTGGGGGACTGAACCATTAGACTTAGCACTTGAAATGTTTGGAGCCTACAAACTACTAAGAAGGAACAAACCCTTGAGTCACAGACGTTGACCACCGGACCAATTTCTTGGGGTTTAACTTTTCCAAATAACTCTAGTACCCTTCTCATAGAGTCTTAAAATTATGACAGTGTCTTATAAAATTACACTAGATTGTTGTATGTAAGTATTTATTTTGTTTCTTTTTAGATTGGTAAACTTTACACCTTTCTTTTCTCGAGACACTCCATTCTAGTTATCACAATGTGAATGACTCATGTCTTCACTTACGAATAATATTACTAGGCATTACGCTTATAAGACAATTTTTGTTTGTTCATTTGAAAGTAGCAATAACAAACCAACTAGAAGTGATGGTTGAAATTCACTATCCTTTTCTTGATGAAAATTTTCTTTACCACCATAAGTAATACGTGCACCCACTAACGTAAATTTCCAGGTCCGCCACTGATTAGGACGATGGAAAGTTAATCTAGTAGCCTTTTAGCAGTCATCACAACAGTTTTGTTTATCTTTGCCTACTCAAAGATGCTGTTATGGTGTCCTAATTAATCTGATGATGTGAACTTTTAGGTTTATACGATTATGTGGAGCATTATTTCTGACGTTTGAAAAATTTTTAGGCTTCGTGCATGAACTGCGTGACGATGCAGGATTTGGCCGCCTGTGGGGTTTAATGTCAAGGTGTTCTTTCGCATTTCCTTAATTTGGTTCTTTTCCATACATTTATAGTATAAAAGATATGTCTCTTGCTTCTTCATTTCATTGTGATTTAGTTGGTCTACAAGGGATTGAAAGGAGAACCATGGATATTTATGGCCAATCAAAAGTATGGACCTATTTAAGGTTCTGTACTCCATGTTTTAGCACTCATCTACTTATGCTGAAGGTGAGGTCATTGTTTGACAAATATGTAAGAAGTGAACAAATTCATCTTAACTTGTAACTAAGATTTTGTATCACAATGTAATCCTCTTAATTTGATTTCGTATCAGAATGTAATCCTGTTAGTTACTGGCTACAACCGAGGATCCTATTGGAATAGGTATTTGTTGTTTCATTCTGACATGTAGTATCACATACTGAAGGTTAGCTTCTCTTATGATGAATAAGAAACGAGAAAAAGGGTCTTTTTTCCAATGTCTGGTGGTCCTGAACTAGTATTGATGATGATGAATTGCAGTGGTGGAATATGATTTGGCTCAGTGGGGAACTTCTAATAAACATCATATGAAAGAGTTGCATCTTCTGTACAGAAATAATAATTCATACACATCACAAGAAAGGATAGATAAGAAAAAAATAAAAAACATTTCCGGCTTGACACAATCTTCCCTATTTTTTAATTGGTGGACCATTGCAATAAAAAATTGATCTTTCCATTTCTCGACCAATGAGCAAAGCTCACTTATTCTAAACTCTGGTGGGCTAACAAATTCTGCTCTAGTAACAAAGTGTAAACCACACCAAACGAGAGGCCAAAAAAGTTCGCTGCAGCCGTCACACCTGATTGCCCACATGACAGTTGGGAACTTGCCCTACATGATACATCAATGTTTTTTTTCTTAGTATCTCCTGCTTCAGACATTGAGCAGAATTGAGTGTGTACCAGGCTGGCCAATATCTGCGAGCAATCCCCTGATTCATGCATACTTTTGATCAGGGAAACCACTGCTTTGGCGTATGCCATGTTCTGTTCCATCTTTTATTATCCTTGAAAGCAGTTTGTGTTTAGCTGATCATTTGTTCTTCCAGACTCCGGTTAAGTACTTTGTTTCTGAAATGTGATGCAGGAGGTCAGTAGGTGCTGTGCAGGATTTGGTAATATCAGAGTTGCATGGGGAAAAACTTCTTTATGTGCTTCATTCTGATGGGACCATACGTGTTTGGGACATTTTAAGTCGTATCAGAATTTTCAGTAATACCATGAGTATTCCGACATTGACAGGCAATTCTTTTGTTTGCTTGTCTTTATGTTCTTTTGTATTTGTTTGTTAACTTTCATGTTGCATGAGGTTTTGACCCAAAAGGATTTTAAGTTAATGGTATTTGAAATTGTAAATTTGTCTACACGTTTCTATGTCCACTATTTCCTTTATTCATTTTTCAATAGAGGTTCTCGTATGCAAATTTCTAGCTCCAATTGGACATGGATTTTTGTAAATCGTTAAAACCTGTTAATCAGTCAACAAATAATATTTGGGGATTGTAGCAATGGTAGTTTTAAGGGCAATGTGAAACCGTGCAAAATTAAGAAGATTTTTTTGACTCATTGGGCATCTAACACCTCTTTAGTCTTTCCTGGTTTTTTCTCTCAATTTGTCCGACTTCTGTTCAAGCAGCATGTTTGTCTTGGTGATGTTTTACCTGAGCTTTTGCTTGCAGGAGTTACATTTGTAAGATTATGGGTAGGCGAGGCTAACACTGATACAAGTCTCATTCCTTTGGCAATCCAATGTAAAAGTTCTCAGGTATGTATTATGATACCAGAAATGATTCTTTCTCATAGTGGTGTTTGCATCTCATTTTTTTTTGGTATGATTCCATTATGGATAACCAGAGTCTTCGTAGGGAATGTTGTGAAAATTGGTTCAAATTCATACTGGAAATTAAGCGAGTTACTCTTTGTATTTGCATGCATCGTTTATTGGTTTTATGCAGTGCTTATTGAAAAACTCTGAGCAATAGATACACACTTTTTGTCCAAATTATATTCTTGTTATTTGCCTTTTATTGTTGGTCCATGACATGCCTTTGACCAATTGCAACAGTAGTTGAAGGAACAAAGTATGAAGAAATACTTGGATTGTTTTGTTCTTAAAATCGGTTTGCGATTTGGCATTACTGAGAGTACAAAATTTGAGTATTAGTTTCATCAGCATGATTGGCTTCCATTGTGGGTAATAGAGGTCCTTATTGGACCCATTGTCGAGTTGGATTCAGTGCAATTTTCGCAATGTCATGGAAATCTTCTTCAATAAAATTCTTAGTGGAGGTGTAATTGATGAGCTTACTTTTTAACTTGTCCTTCAAATTCGAGGGATTGGAAAGCCAGATGTGGCTAATATTGATGTTTAATACTTTATAGAAAATTAGCGGCCGGTCCTAGTTTTTAGGTTCGGTTCCATCCCAACCCTAAATATTTTTTCCGAACCTATATAGGCTCGGTTATGTTACATAACGACTTTTTTGTCCTTGACAGAGAAGAATGTGTGGAACTTCAAATATGTTAAGCAGCAATAATGCATATAGAAAGATAGTCCAGGGCCTATGTCTTGTTGTGTATCCTTCATCTGTTATATGGCAAAGTTGTTCTGTGTTGATGCTTACGATTTATATGTTCGCATGGCGATGCAGTACCTTGTCAGAACCTTTGACTTCAAAACATTTTGTGGAGAGTTCACTGGCCGCAAAAAATGACACTATTTGTGGATAGTTCCCTAGCCAAAAACAACACTGTGCAGACAGTGTTAATTACTGTTGCCACAGTTTTGCATTGGGACTGACTAATAATTTTTTTCCCACTGTGAAGGAAGCTAGCACAGAGACCATACACATTTATGGTCTACGTTATAGTCCGGGGGACAAGATCACATTATTGTTGGATTCATCTGTGCAAAACGTCCCGTTGGAGGAGGTAATCTGTTCTTTGGTGGTTTATTGAAGATTTAATTTTATTCAATATTCATTGTACTTGGTGTCTGCCCTTCATTCTGTCAGGGTGCGCTCATTGATGTCAAACTTACTTCAGACAAAATGTGGATACTCAAAGAAGATGGATTAATAATGCTTAGTTTGTCAAATAAACCTGATAATGGGTAAAGTATTTCTATGCACTTAGACCCTGATACCCTCTCTTGTTCTTTTTCATACTCTTTATCTTTCTTTCTTTCTCCTCTTTTATCCTCGTAATTTTTGACTGAATAACATTTTAATCGACTCTCATGTCAACTTAATTCCCCTAGTTGTTAACCCACATTTCTAACTTAATTAAACCAAACCAAGCCTTGTGTTCCACTCGATGGTTGGCTGCGGTATATATTATTACGTTTCTTTGACTTCTCTGTCAAATCATTTTCTACTGTTCAAAAAAAATTATATATACAGTTGATCATTTTACTTGTCCTTACTGTTCCATCCTCCTGTTTTCATTGTATATAACCTCGATTTTGTTTAATTTTTTATGCATACTCTAGAAATAGAAACGTGTGGCACATCATTTCAATTGGGTCTTAATTAGTTATTGGTGGTGGGTAAAGTGCAGAAGAGCCACAACCACATGAAGGTTTTTGGCTTCTTCTAAATGACAGGGAAAAGAAGTGCTCTACGGCCAAGCTGCAATGGCTGAAGTGGAATGTGCCCTGAAACAAATCAGAATTACTCTCCTATAGAATGGGGCTTATAATGTTTTCCTTATAGCATTTTCTTTCCTTGTTCAAACCTTCTAAACAGTGATTTGCTGGAGTTGATTTGATTTCAAAGCAAGAAGCAAGGCTTTGTCAGGAATGCGCCTTTTTTGTTTTGTCATGTGTTGGAAACCAACATTCATCCTACCATCGTTGACATCTTTCAGATTTGTGTGCAAACATGCCTTACAATTTGATTAAGTTTTATAAGTTGGTCGGCCTAAATTTTTCAGAATCAGACTGTTCGGACATTTTGGGAGGCACTTTATCAATCATGACAGAAATGAATCACATTCAAAGTTTGAAGAAAACATTCTGGGGACAAAAATATACCTTTTAATCTCTCCTTTATGAATTGAGTGTTAAGTTTATGAATTCTACTGTCTAAATCTGCATTTTTTAATAATAGAACTTCCTAGAGCAGATTTAGTACTTTCTGTGCACACATTTTTTCCCAATATGCAGAATGAGGAAATGATTTCTTACTCATTTGATATGATACAAATGAATTGTTTTGTAGTGGAAGAAAATGGAGAAACGTTATTGTTTCAGTGTATGCATATGTTAGAATCAGTATTGTTATCTTTGCAAATTCGTGTTCTCTTTTCAAAATCACACTGTGAACATCTTAATGTGTTGTTTCTAACATATGCCGTCTCCATATACTTGCTGCTTGGTTGCACAGTTATCCGTTCATGTTGCTTGGTTCTCTGTTTCTGATTCTAGTAAGCTAATTTTGGTTGCAAACGCCACGTGTTAGTAGCATTGCTTCATTTTTCGTATTTGAGCATCTATTGGATTTCTTAGACAGTCTGTTGTTTTCTATTTTGATTGGATTTTGCTAATCGTTGCAACTTCGATGTTAGGGGGGGAGCACACTTCTACTCTTTGCAGGAAGCCTTTGTTGCCGACCAGTTGTTCCAAAGTTCTGAACATTCTTCAAATGATCTACTTTGGCTTTCTCAATCAATATTTTCATCTGTGAAGGTACTACGAATACTTTAAAAGAATACTTTTTGTGTAAGTTTTTGTTGCATTACTTTAGATTTTACCTTCTGTTCTTGTTCTAACATCAGAATTCAATACTGTCTTCACCAAGTAGGTGTCTTTTTGCAACTGCATGCTCCATAGGCAAACATTTAAGTTTTCAACAGTTAGGCTTCAGAATAGGCTCATGGAAGGAAAAATTGTGAAATTGCCTAAAAAATGCCGGTTGTTTGAACCTGAATGCACAACATAGACACTGCATAGGATGTGCTCGTCAACTTATCACTTCCTACCAAATTATGCACTATACTTATAAAAACTAGCGATCATTTCTATCCAAGCCATTATGGGTAACAGTGAAGAGGGTGTTGATCCTGTTGGTTAGCCATGGTAGCCCGTGATTAGATTGGCAATGTAAAAATCTAATGCTAAGCCCGATTTCAAACATCCTTTTCCAAAAGATATAAGTTCTTTCTTGATGGAATATTAGAATGCACTTCCAAATTACACCTTTCCCAATTTTTCCACATTGAGGTGGGAAATTTTAGTACTCTATTTAGATAACGAAACCTTCAATTTAAGTGACGTATAAGTTTACTGTAAAGATTTACCGTAAGATATGCTTTTTTAATGAGTGGGTTTAGAATAAGAGGTTGTGACTTGAAGGCTGGAGCGATGACAAGTCCTACCCACTGACAACATTGTGGTGCGAGTATGAATCGGGACTCATCTTCTCCACAGAAGGTTGAGTTAAGGTTTCCTAATTTGTAGATTTAATGGAATACACTTTTTTTCGAATAGGCATTTATTAGAGTTGAAAAGTGTTTTAAGTCTTGAATCTACGAAAAGTCTTAAAGAGAGCCAAAGAAAAACTCAAAAGAAGATGCATTTCTCACACCGGCTTATAGGTTTTGATTAAATAAAGTTCAAATAAGAAAAAACGCCACTGACATGTGTGATTGCTCTCTAGCGAGATTTTTACGGCAACCTTTTTCTATTTTCCTCGGTGGTTGTGTTATCCAAAAAGCATATTTCCCGTCGTATAACATCTGTTGGGCTGACATTCTTGTTACCTATTGCTATGGTTTGCGAGGAAGGAAGAAGTTGCTCTGAATTTTTTTTTTGTTTAGTTATAACTTGTAAGGTGCATAACACATGGTTATTATCAGATAGGAGTTTTGGATTCTTGTACGACTGATTTCCAAGTCTGCTGCTTAACATATTTTGCTGTATCTAATCTGTTTCAGGATCAAATTGTCCCGCTCGTGTCTTCTATTTTCATACGTAGGCTACTTTTTCCTGGGGTTCATCATAGTACTACTATCCGAGCAACTTTTCAAGATTATAACAAGCACATGACCGATTCCGAGTTTTATTCCCTAACTGCCGAAGGATTGAAAAACGAAATCCTTTCAATTGTTGAGCATGAGGTTTTCTTTTCTTAGTCCGTGCTGCATTTCTTTTTTCTTCTTTAGTGTTTTAACTATCTAACCTGCTTCCTTTTGCCTTTGAAAGAGAGAACATCTAGTATTCTCCTTTTTCTTTTCAGATGGGGAGGGAGGTT
The DNA here is from genome assembly GCA_018127125.1 of Rhododendron griersonianum. NCBI lineage: Eukaryota > Viridiplantae > Streptophyta > Magnoliopsida > Ericales > Ericaceae > Rhododendron > Rhododendron griersonianum. Next base: position 37,105,578 of record CM030798.1, on the reverse strand, counting down.
TCAAGGGAGTTGATAATTTTGTGTTTTGTGTTTTGTGCTAGGCTGTCTCTGATAGTGCAGTTTCAATGCTATGTTGCTGGAAAACGTTTAGCGCACGCTATTTTGATCGTTGGTGCAATATCAATGCACCTTTGGGTCTTCTCGTTGATTCATCCACAAGGGGCACTATTGGTTTGATTAGGAAAAATTCAATCTCTCTTTTCCGTTCTTTAGAGGACATAGAGCTTCTCATCTATGGTATGTGGAGGAACCTTAGTTCTCAGGAGTAAACTTCTGGGTTATTTTGTTGAAAAATTGTTTTAGGTTAATTGATTAGTTTTTTTTGTTGAAAAGTTTTATGTATTGATGCAATAGGTTCTTTTGATGAGATCGGAGATGCTTTGAGCTCTGGGTTGGATTTTTCTGGTGATAACCTTGACCGTGAAATTCTTTTTGAGGTCCTCCGATGTGCAATAAATGTCAGCCAACAGTTGGGAAAAGCTGCTTCAGCTATATTCTATGAATCCCTTCTTAGTGCACCATCTTTATCAGCTGAAGAAGTTCTTCCTCGCTTCCTGAAGGTTTTAGAAACTGGATATAGTTCATCAGTCACTTCTCTTCATATATCTGAGATGGGAGCTGATATTGCTTGGGAGAAGGAAGTGGCAGATCACAAAAATCTGAGGAAGTTCTCTGTAGAGATGTTTTTATCACTTCAAACTTTGTCCAATAAAGCAACCACATGGGAAAAAGTTTTGGATGTCATGCAGCACTACTTAAAATTTCTCGTTCCTCGCAAAATCATGCACCAGTTTGATTCTAAATTAGGGTTCAATATCAACACCTCTGTTACGGTCCAGGCAATGTCTCAATTTGCAAAAGTGATGTTTGAATCTGCCTTAGACATACTTCTCTTGCTGCAATATCTGGTGAACATGAGTGGGCAGGTCAGTTTTTGTTCTATTAGATGGAGCACGATTACAAATGGGTGCGGTTACCTCTTTGCTTTTTCGTTTTTTGCAGTTTGTGCAATTGTTTCAATCTTTCATATGTGTAGTGAATGTAGTGAAATGGATTGTTCATCTTCTGTTATTGCTTCGTGTTTGTTGTGGTGGTGTTGTATGTCTTCTGATTGGACTGTGTGGAAGTTCTGAAGGGAAAGAAGAGAGAGTAAATCCTTTCTTGTCGTCGTTTCTTTTTGAGTTTTTTCCCATAATACACCTCAATAATATGTAGTTTTGATTCTTTGTTAGATAGCTTCACTGTTTTACTAGTAATGTCCGTTTAGCTATGAAGCTTCCCTTTTGGAGTTTAGCACCACAATATTTCACTCGGTTTTTCTTTTTGCAGATTCATATGTTGAATGATGATATTTCCAAAATCCAACTTGAGCTTGTTCCAATGGTTCAAGAAGTAATCACTGAGTGGCACATCATCCATTTCTTGGGGACTACACCATCTGAATCCCCTGCGGCGGAAGATTTCAGTTCTCAACTCTCATCTTTACAAATAGGTTGGTTAATTTTGGTTTTGGTTGATAAATTATGACTCTTCTTTCTATTACTGGGGTTGGCTGATAGAGATCACTATGTGATTGCGGGTTTTGTTGCCATTTGTTCTCAATAAACAGTGTCCCTAAATGGGTCTTTACCTTACTGATACCTACTTGACAATACGGAGTTTCATCATTTCGTCATGCAATAGTTCAGCAGTGTTTTGCATTTTTTTAGGTCATTGAGTTTGATGTCTTGAAATTCTTACTTTTTATGTCTATTGCATGACAATTTGCGTCTATCTTCTAAATTGCTAGATAACAGTGTTGATAAGAGATCATGGAACGAGAAGCTAGGGAAATGTGACTTCACATTAGGTTGCATATTGTTATTAGATGTACAAAGTTCCTCTGAAGACCAGAGCCACCTTTCTGTAAGATGTCTTCCTGATCCTGCCAGCTTTATTAAGTCAATGCGGGACTTCACTAGCTGGATAATCTGGGGCAGGACTGGGGAAGAAAATCCTTCTTTCTTCAGCCATTCAACTGAGCTTGCTTTGATCTTACTTAGACATGGCCAGTATGATGCTGTTGAGGTTATTTTTGTTCTTTGCTTCTTATTTCGTTAATGACAGCACCTTTTTTTTTTTTTTTGCATTGAATTTTTTCCCGTTCTATTCATATATTGGAGGAAGTCTGCTAAAACATTCTTGTCTTTGTTTTCTAGTATCTACTTACTATTGTGGATGCACATTCACGAAAGGAGAAAATATCTGAAAGTATTCAGAGTGACAAAGGTGAATGGGGCACACTTCTGCATCTTCTTGGGTGTTGCTTTCTTGCTCAAGCACAACGTGGATTGCAGGGATTGCTGAAAGAGAAAAAAGTTTGTGAAGCTGTTCGCTGTTTCTTTAGGTATACTTTGATTAATCACTTGTAATAGGTCCTGCAGTGCTTATCCCAGTCATGCTTATCATCTTGTTAAACTGAAAAGGATAGGTGACAAATAGTGGTGCTTTTTGAGCTAGTTTATTTCATCCTTTTTAAGAGAAAATGTTACTGTTCCCAAGTGTCTTCTGCTTCCCCTTACGACCCAGTTCCACTTTAAAAGAACAAAAGCTGTGCTAAATTTGGTTATTGCACAAGTAGCTGTTATAAGTGCTCAAATGTCTTGTTTTCTACCATAATCTTTTTCAGAGCTTCGTCGGTAAAAGGAGCTCCTCAGGCTTTGCAGGGTTTGTCTTACAAAGCAGGATTGCCACATCTTGGTTTCAGTACGTGAATCTGAAGTGTTTGTTCTTAATGCCAGAAATGCAAGATTTGATCTTCAATTGTCCTTTGTTTAATTGTACCTCTATTTTCTCTATGTCAGCTTATTGTCTGTCAGCTGCAGCATGGAAACTGCATTATTATCAATGGGCGATGCAACTATTTGAGCAGTATAATTTGAGTGAAGGCGCTTGCCAATTTGCTCTTGCAGCCCTTGAGCAAGTTGATGAAGCACTTGTTTCTACAGACGACAACTCTCGGGGAGACAATGAGAATGAGTCGGCTACTACTGTTAAAGGACGGCTTTGGGCAAATGTTTTTAAGTTCATGCTGGATCTTAATTACTATTATGATGCATATTGTGCAATTATTTCTAACCCAGATGAGGAAAGCAAGTATATTTGTTTGAGACGTTTCATCATTGTTCTCTACGATTGTGGTTCCTTGAAGGTGTGCTTTCTATCAAATCACTATGTTCTTTAATCATTTTTACTCCCCAGTCCCATCTTTTTATGCTACCCAAAATTTGGCATTAGACCTGTAGTTTGACATATTGTTCACAGTGGTTTTAGCGTGGTGGATTGACCTCCTTATGTTCTGTGTTAAATCCGTTCTATTTTCTTCTGAATTTTCATTTATTGCTGAGCCAAGAGGAAAAAGAAGAATGCTAAAAAGAGCCCAGTGGGCTTTTGTTAAAGGTTGAAAATTGTATTGAAATGTGTGAATAAGTGTAGAAAAGTGTATTGGAGTTTATGTTTTTTTGTGATTTTGGTTAGCTTAATGAAAGCCCAGTGGGCTTCCGAAAGCACGACCCAAAAAAAGAAAAAGAAAATGTGAAGTGCTATATATGTTATTGTTTTGGGAATAAAGTGCAATATATGTAATTGTTTCAGACCTCCATCTATTTAAGCTAAGATATATGTGGGATCTTATTGGGACAATTGAAGAATTTGTCAGATTATGTCTGGACTATTTGGGTCACATGTGAAACACCAGAAGAAGCTTCTGCATAAGGTTCAAATTAGAAAACAAGGGAAAAAAGCATTTTGGAGTTGTCTCTCTCCTATGTTAAGCTGCAGCCTATGTATAGTGCTTTCTTGTGTATGTTCATTTGCACACAAGTCATATGATATTTATGTTCTTCTAGTTTACATGTAATAGTCGAGTTAAAAGACATCTTTTATTCCCCTCCAATCTGCTACTTGAGTGCAAAATTTGCATTTGCTTTTTGTAGATCCTTTGTGACGGACAAATACCTTTTATTGGTTTAGCCGAGAAGGTAGAGCGAGAGCTTGCATGGAAGGTCAGATAGAAAACTTACTCAGTGCCTTTGTCCTAGATAGAAATTGCAGACTGAAGTCCTAACCTTTTTGGTCGGGCTTCTTGTAGGCAGCACGTTCAGATGTTTCAACGAAGCCGAGCCCATTTAAATTGCTTTACGCATTTGAGATGCACCGGCATAACTGGCAAAGGGCAGCAACTTATATCTATCTATATTCAGCTTTACTGAGAACTGAAGCTGCTTTGAAAGATCACCAACGGAGGTCCCTCATTCTGCAAGAGAGGCTGAATGGGCTCTCTGCTGCTATTAATGCACTGCATCTTGTTCATCCTGCATATGCTTGGATTGATCCTTCACTTGAAGGAGTCTCTCTTCTGAAAGAACATTATCCAAGTAAAAAGGCTAGATTAACAGTACATGAACAGGGTAAATATTCTTGTCAAGGAATTTCTACCATTTGGATTAAACATTGTTGTGGCTGCAACATCTATGGTTCTTCTCTTGCTTTTGGTAAAAGGAAGATACTGTTTGATACTTCAATAATCTCCTCTCCTTTTTGCTGCAGCGGCTGGTAATGATGCTGCAGCGGCTGGTAATGATGATGTCCAGGCTCAAAGATTACAATCTTTTGTAGACATAGAGAAGCTCGAAAACGAGTTTGTGCTAACATCAGCGGAATATTTGCTCTCATTGGCCAACGTTAACTGGACATTTACTGGTACTGTCATTGTCTTTGTGTTGTCAGAGAAGAATGTTACTAATCATCCACAAATTTCTAACTTCTGCCTTTGGGTTGACTTATATTGGACACAAATTCAATCCTAAATCCGAACCTCTTGTAGGACTAGGATGTAGCGTAAACTGGAAGTTGCTCCACTGTAGAAACACCACCTGTGCCAACATTTATTTGGTCGAGAATTCCTGAAGCATTATGACACGCTGAACTTGCAGCTTTCTGCGGAAAAACAGTTTTAGCTTGTACCTGCTTTACTTAGAGTTCTTATTAGCTTTATACTTCCAGGGAGTGAGAAACCCCCACCCGACGTGGTTGACATACTGGTCCAAGCAGAATTATATGACATGGCTTTTACAGTTATTTTGAGATTTTGGAAGGGTTCAGGATTGAAGAGGTGTAGTTCTTGTTTTTAACTAGTGCAATATTATATTCCTCAATCTTTTACATGATGTTTATAGATAAGTTTTTGCTCTTTCGTCCAGGGAACTCGAAAGAGTCTTCGTGGCAATGTCATTGAAGTGCTGTCCAAATAGAGTAGGCCCATCATTGGTTGGGTAAGATGTCTGATAGCTGCTGTATTTGCTTATATTATGCTGTACTTTTTCTTGATGCGGCATTATGGGCCTGGTTCACGATTTGAATTCTAGTTGACAAAAGCTCCCTTGGCTGTTTATCAGGAATGATCTTAGACCCCATGGTCTTCTGTTGACATCATCAAAAGAGGAAATGATTATTCACGGTTCAATTGATATGGGTCCTTCACCACAACAGCCCAAAGGGAGTACCCAATGGGAAACACTGGAGCTCTATCTTGTCTGTACTTCTGCCTTCCTTTTCAAGTTATTTGAACTTAACAGTTCCAGTCTTTGTTCTTGCTCTCCTCTTTCATTAATATGAATTCACAACTTTCGTTTAAGACTATCATTACATTCTTGTTTTTTATTGTTACATTCTTTGATATTCAGCTTAGTTGTTTTCTTTGGTTTTGTTATGTCATGTTGGTACATGACACTCATGAAATCCTTCGTCTGGGGCCAATCTATGTTCGGTTTTTGCGGTCCTTATTGGTCTAGATTAGTGTAGACTCAGATGGTTCTGCTTCTAAGTTTTATATAGTGTGCGTGTATGTGTGTTGTATTTATAAGAGTTAAGTCCAGAACTAAGTCACATAATGTGGGTGCGTGAGCAAAAGCGGAAGTGACTATGAATGTGGAAGCTCCTTTCAAAAACAGCCCATACTACTAAATTTAGTGAGAGCTAGGATTGTGAGTGTGAGCGTAGTGTGAGAAATGAGAGCAAGAGTGGAGGATCCTACCGAAGGATTGTGGAACCTAGGTCCAGTACTTGCTTCTAGAGTTCCGGCATTCTAATTGCTGGGTTTGATTTATGAAGTTGCTTAATATGCTGCATTTGGAGATGTCATGGGTTGGACTCCATTAGTTGTGTATTTGTTTGATGAATACATAAACTGGAATATACCGTTGTTGATTTTGAGCAATTATTGAGGTTCTCATTTATCCGTGTCATTCCATTGATATTTGCATTTTCCCATCACTATTTGCAGGAAAAATATAAAGGATCTCATCCAAGACTACCGTTAATTGTTGCGGAAACTCTTCTTTCTGCCAATCCTCACATAGAATTACCTCTGTGGCTGGTTCAGATGTTCAAGGTAAATTAGCTAGCCAAACATTGGATAATGTGGTTTAGTTGTTGGTAACAATGCAATGGAGCCTTGTTCTTGCTTTCTATTTTCGTTTTTCCTGCATTGAGAGCTTGATAAATCTCCCCTATATTGATTACATCTATTCTTTCAGACAAATTTCTCCTCACATTGCCATCTGTGGCTGATCTGTTCAGCTGATGTGCATGACATGTTAGTTCTCTGTATCTGTCTCTTCAATTGAAGGGAAGGTGGAGCCTCAAACAACTCTTCCTAGGGAATCACTCACCTTTTCGAGCTTAGTGACTGTTTATTTGTTGGGATACTTTCCACTCAGCTGTAGAAGCTGAAATTATAGAACTCGGACAGCAGGCAACAAATACAAGCAACATAGTTATATAGTTATGCATTATAAGACACTATGGGATGCATTAGACTTGGTCAATAACTTCTCTTGACAACACAATGAAAAGACACTTATGTGTAATCTACTAGGTCAGACTCTCAGGACTTATGGCAGTAACTCAGGGTGGTGAATCTAGCAGCCTGTTGAGCCTTTTTAATTTGATCAGACATTTCTTTTAGCTGGCCTGTTGGATAAAAGTGTCAGTGAGGGAATCCCCTTTTTTTTCCCCCCCCCCATATGTAACTGGATTTGGTAAAATGGGTACTTCGTATCAAAATTGGGCATGGTGAAAAGATATTGGAATATGACAAATTTGCAACTTCGTGTTTTGTTGGAACTTTCTGAACTTTGTTAGTACCGTGATTGATCTCTCTCTCACCACATAGCATTTTGCTATACAAAATTTGCAATTTCTGGTTGGAGCTATTTTTATAGTCAAAATGGGGAGTTGTGGCCTTGTATCAACTGAGTTGGCAAATCTGGAGTTTATTTTTTTTTATCCTGACTGGAGCCGGGTTCTCTCTTCTTGCCTGATCTAATGCTTTATGACAGGGTATTCGAAAGGGAAGTGCTTGGGGAATGACTGGTGATGAAGTAAACCCTGCGTCCTTGTTTCGGCTATATGTGGATTATGGTCGATATGCAGAGGCTACTAACCTTTTGCTCAAGTACATTGAATCTTATGCATCGATGGTAAATTATCTTTGTCTTTGCTTGACAGAATATTTAGCTTTGCGCAAGTGTGAGGGAAAGTTTTTGTCTTTCTTTTCTCTTTTGCTGGGAATATCATTCATTGAGCTCAGAAATTGAATGGGGCCTCTCTAGGCCTACCCTCTCTGATGCCTTCCGGGTTGGATTTGAAGGCACGGTTCTACGGCATAACGACCCGTGAGTTTCTCGATTTTTGGAGGTATAGGGGGGCCACTATTTTTTGCGGCAAAAGTTTTTGAGAGCAGCCACTTTGTGCATATATTACCAAATGTTAGGTCTGTCTCTAGTCATCCCCCGCCCGTACCCCCATCCATTGTGATTACATGGATATTGCTGTTGTTGGGATTCGGGAATATCATTCATTGTTCAGTGTTCGAAGTTGTGAATAGGCCAGGGCCAGGGGAAATTAACATTGGTTGTGCACCACATACAGCATCAACAGATGTTTTATCGAACGTCTTTGGTCACATTTAAGTACGGTTTTCTGCACTAACTGGAATTGTGAACGGAGCCATGTTTCAATGTTCAAAGTTGTGAATAGGCCAGGGGAATTTAACACTGATTGTGCACCGCATACAGCATCAACAGATGTTTTCTCGAACTTCTTTGGTCACATTTAAATACGGTTTTCTGCACTAACTGGAATTGTGAATGGAGACATGTTTCAATGCATTAGGGGAAAAGATCGTACAGTTCCCTACCAAGAGAAACTCTCAATTCATCCTCTGCGAGCTAGGCATACCTCTTCCATGTGTCTTTCTCAGGGCTGTAGGCCCTTGGTCATAAAAGCAACCATCCTCCCCAGCGAGAATGAGGCTTCAAATGTTCAAAGTATTCTGTAAACGAAATTACCATTCCTGGTGACTGCTTCCATTTTCTGTTAGAGCCCTACTATTGGTACCGATGGGGTGGTGTGGCCCCGTAAAAAAATCAGCTCAATTAAATATGTTCAAGTACTTGATCTAATCTTCTAACTTTTCATTAAGAAGTTAGGTGATCAAGTACTTACACATATTTAATTGAGCTGATTTCTTACAGAGCTATTTGGAAAAATATTTTAAATTTGATCAACGGTTCGAATTATTTGTGTGGGACCCGTAGTGGGCCCCAGATGGCAATGTACACCACCCCATCGGCACCCTTCGCATAATGCTTTCTGTTATGGCTATAATGTCATCCTGTTGCCATTTAATCTCCTCGAATTACCATTTCAGTCTATTTGACAAAATTTGGATCATCTAACATCATAATGGTCAGATGCTTTTGTTTGTGATATCCTTTTGCCTGAAGTGAAGCAAGTTACCATATCCTGCAGGCACCAAATGACATCATCCGTCGGAAAAGGTCATCTGCCGTTTGGTTCCCATATAGAGCAGTGGAGCGTTTGTGGTGCCAACTTGAAGAAATGGTTAATCGGGGACACATGGTTGATCAATGTCAGAAGCTGAAAAAATTGATTCAAGGGGCTCTACTGGGCCATCTCAATCTGGTATGCTATATCTTCTTTTTAACAACTTCTGTTATTCACGTCTGCTTCCATAAATGAAGTCTCTGTTATTCGTACTTTGTTCTTTTCAGCTAAGAGTTGACTCAGATGACGTGCAGTCTTCTGCAACTTGCTAAGAAATTTCAGCAGATATACCTATCTGTGGCCCCGGGTAAAACCTTTACGGTAATCATGGAGCTAAGCGAGGGAGCATTTGTTTCACTTTATGCCGAGCCATAGTTGAGCTTCATCTCTTAGATGCTTTTAAGGGGGTAAGTACAGGAAAGTGTGCATTGCGAAGTTTGTGGGTTGAAGCTGATCAGTCTATGAAACGTCTCCCCATTTAGGGTCAGCAGTTGCACTTCTTCTGGGGATCCACTCAATGGAGAGTAGTTTACGGTACCCATTTGTACATGTTTGTAGGTTGATGGTGTCGGAACTAGGTATTTGTACTTTCTTGGGGAAAAGTTAGTCATTGGTTCTCTCCAACTGATGACGTTCGAGAATGTCTCGATGTAAGTTAATATTTAATCGCATCGAAATGCTGATTAGCAGCTTCCCTTCCGGAAAATCAATTGAGACTGTCGGGTAGAAGTAAAAGTGATGTAACCGAATCTCGAATGCCTCTATAAAGAGAAAGAGCTACTTACTTTTTTGCATTTTGCAATGTCCGACCCGGTGGCCTCTTACACAAGTGTACAAAGGCAACCAACTGGACTAGTCAATATGATTATGGAACCTTAGGCTCCGTTTGTTTGGACGTAAAATGTTTTCCGGTAAAATGTTTTACTTATTTTTTGGTGTTTGGTTGTGTAAAAAATGAGAAAAACATTTTACATGTAAAACATTTTCCATCAATTGGATGAAAATGACTTACCCTTAAATCTTCCGTAAGTTATTTTCCAAAATGAACCCAGTGCCTTCTACTGCAATTCTCACTGCTCAGTTTTCTTGATCGTCAGTCCTAACCCACGTTCAATTCCAATAATCTCATATCTATGCACTGTTTAAGCTCCCCATCTCTCTCTCTACACTATTTTGCTGATTTCTGAAAATATTTTCAAGTGTCAACCAAACACCAGAAAATAAAAATTTGAAGTTTATTTTCTGAAAAAATATTTTACATTGTAAAATATTTTACATCGAAACAAACGGAGCCTTAATTTAGTGATGTGGAGGGTTTTATTTAGTCCTTTATTGAAGGACTCATTTATTTCCATCAGCACTGGAAACTCACAATAGCACTGGAAAATCATTGCGAGTGCTTGGGGCTTCTCTATTATTCTTTCCTTTCCTCCATTTAATCATGAGAAATGCTAAGTGCAAAGAAAATAGGCAAAGAAAAGACCCTTAAAGTGTACATGAACGACTCAGATTCACTGTACAGTGAATCTGAGTCGTTCATGTACACTTTAAGGGTCTTTTCTTTGCCCATTTTCTTTGTCCAATCATCCCTTCTAATCCTATTGGGTTACTTCTGCGAGAAGAATTATCCAATAGTCTACTAATTATTAGTAGTATTTTTTGGGTCAGGTTTCTCTCCATTACACCAAATTAAAACAAAAGTTTGTTTTTTTTATTATAAGAAACGCAACATAAATTCATAAACCAAACAGTACAAGGGACTCACCGGTCCTAGAAATACAACAAAGGTCAAAGGACCGAGGTTTCATTACCCACAAATCTTGAATGAAGAGCAAAATAATAGTCTAGATGACGTCACATAGATCAGTTTAATATGATTTCAACATGAAGAAAGTCTACTATAAAAAAAAATATCTAAGATATTTGACCTTATGTGTAAGATTGAGATGCACATTTGATTAGAAAAATAATGTATTATCACCCACAACCATATAAAATGTTTCAATCGGGTTTCCTGCAAGTGGACGATAAGATTGGGCTCTCAAAATTGGTCAAGGTTGCATGTAAGATGACCTGACACCTGAGTTATCAAAAACAGAACAATATAAAATGTACTATAATAAATCCGTTATGTATTTTCAATGGAGAGTATCTTAATCCGGTAATACCGATTCTGTCACAATCTAATGGGGTTACCTAATCATAAATCCTAATTTTCTTTTCCTTAGCATGCTAGCAACCGAGTGTGATTGGTTGTTTGCTGGACTCTCATGTGTTGATTTTAAAGACAAAATACCTAAGGGCAAATTTCTCTCCTGTCCGAAACCGAATAGCTACAGAAAAGTTTAAAAACAAACCCAAATTGCACAATATGTGAATGTGACATTGTTTTATTGGAGATTGAAATTTGGAGTAATAAAGAAGGCCGGCTTCAATTTGTTCAAGAATAGTTGCTTTGACCATATAAGCCTCGTTTGATAAAAGTGATAGATGGGTGGATGGGATTCGTAAAGAGATGTGATTAAGATTGGGATAGAAGGGTGGGATTCATGAGATTAGGATTGAGATTAGTAACTTGTTTGTTTAGGATTGAATTAGATTATTAGATTATTAATATCATGTTTGTTTCATATGGGATTGGATTGGACTGGACTAATAATATACATTTCCGTTTTTGCCCTTACGCAAATCTAAAGGATAACAACACCGTGCACTGTGCATCAAAAACAAACCGAGAAAATAATAAATAATCAAAAGCCTTTATATATTAAAAAAATATAGTTAAAAAATGAAATGCTCCAATTTTCAATTCGTTTTAACCAAAGCAAAGATGTTGTTTTGCTGATTATATTATTCTAAAGGGTTATAATTAAATTTTGTCTCTAGGGCTCTCATAATTAAGTTTCTGCTCTAGGGTCCTAAATAGAGCAGAAACTTAATTATGACCCTAGAGCAGAAACTTAATTATGAGAGCCCTAAAATTAAAATTTAACTGACTCTTTAAAATAATATGATCAGCAAAACAACATCATCGCACCGGTTCAAACAGATTCAAAATTGGAGCACTTAATTTTTTAGTCATATTTTATAACACAGTTTAAAAAAATGAAGTGCTCCAATTTTTAATTAGTTTGAACCGGTATGAACATCTTATTTTTTTTGATCATTTTATCCTAAAGGGTCGTAATTAATTTTTCTTTCTAGAGTTCTTATAATCAAATATCTGCTCTACAGGGATTCCAAATAAAGGGACAATTTGGTCATTGTATTATTAAGGGAGAGGATCGGATTACCAATACCATCTCTAGGAGAGGTCTTGTAGAGACCCGGATATTATTAATTTTTTTTAAAATGTTTGTTAAGTGACTAATTGGAAGAATATGGTTTATTTAGTGGATATTTTGAATTGAGGACTAGAATGAAAAGATGAGAACAAGAGGGAGTGGATGTGCATTTTACAAATATGTGGGTATATATAGTGTTGGGTGTGTGTAGGAGATTATTTTCTCCATCTCAAAAACTCTCGGCTCTCTCTCCTCTCCTCCGGTCTCTCTCTCTCTACCGCCTCTCACTCTCTCCCACTCCCAAGCTCAAAAATCAACAAGATCCTCCACAAATTCAACCTCCTCTAGTGTTTTAAGCCTCGGGTGGTGTTCGTTCAAGCTCGGAAGAGGAGTATTTGGCTCGGTTTCGCTTTGGGAGCTAAGGCTCGTTTGAATCTCGGCCATTGTTGCGAGGTAGGGATTTCTTTGCTACTTTTATGTGTTAGTAGTTTGTTATGGTGTGAAATCGTGCTTGAAATTGTCGGTATTGGTGTTGTAGTCGAATTCCTGAAATCTGCAGAAAAATCTATTCGAAACCTCTCCGTATCGATACGGGATTCTTGCCGTATCGATACCCAGTTAAAACAGAATGGGCTTGGCTGATAAGCATCCTGTATCGATACAGCCATTTTGGCCGTATCGATACCAGTTCCTTAAGGGCAGTTTTGCCTTCGCTGCTTCTACTTCGATTGTTTTGAACCCCGGACACTTCTAACACCCTTGTAACACCTCCTAAACTATCTTAAGCTTGTCCAATTGAATTCCTATGGTTGAATGACCTTGTGCTCATTACGTTGACCTTCCGTCAGTCGAAATAGTCGTAGTTTGTTTGGTTAACGTTGTGTTGGAATGCATCTTATCTATTGATTGACTCTTGGAAATGTCTATGGTATCGTCGAAACATGGCTGGCATGTCGTGTGGTGTTTTACTTATGAATGTGATAGTAAGAGAGTCATGGTTTGTATCGTGAGTGCAGAAGTAGTTATTGTGAGTCGAAAGTCGGAATGGGAAGTCTCGTAACGCAAGGGGTGGAAATACGGAGACTTTAGTGGATCTCGTAGCGCAAGGGGTGGTAATACGATGGTTCTAATGGTCGGGGTTTACCGTAGCGCGAGGGGTGGTAATACGGTAACTCTTGAGACATTGTAGCGTAACGCGAGGGTGGAAATACGGTTCGTGGAGGTTTGTGTTAGTGAGTTGAATCGGGATTGTTAGAGGGGTCGTGTCCCTTGGACTTGACGTATGTTTGTGATAGTGGTACATCCTAGAGCGCTTACACTAAGCATTGCCACACTCTCTTGTAGATGGTTACCATTGATTGAACCGTACACCCTTGTCATCTTCCTTTGCACATATCATCTTGTTTGCACATAAATTTAGTAAAGATTTTCCTACTGGGCTCGCATAGCTCAACCTAATCTTTCTTTTCAGGTTTAGACGCTGGACAGTGATTTGCATAAATTGCGTGCTTGGAAGTGAAAAGGGCTTTTGGAAGCTAACTCTGATTTAGATACATAGTCATCTTATGTAATAGACACTCTTTTGATAAAGATGAGTTTGTAACTTCATGGTTTGTCCGTACAAACATGTGTAATCTATTTGGGGCCGGAGTGCCAAAATTGTATATTCTTTTGAAATCGGGACTTGTTTTGTAAAGTTTAATCGTAGGGAACTATTTGGGGCTATTAAGTACGTTATCCGAAGATCTTTTATTGAAAATGCTTTATTTAAGTATGTTGAAAATCCAGGTCGTGACAAATTGGTATCAGAGCCAGGTTTAGAATACCTAGAGACCGTGGGGAGACTTAGTCTCATGGGTTCAAAGATTATCACATTTTAAAAAAAAAAAAAACATGTGTGTGCTTGCATGACCGACATGTGTTCACTGAATAGGCACTGCATATGTATATGCTTACATGAAATAGTTAAAAGCTGGTACTTGTGTCTGAGAAAATGAGAAGTTTGATCTCCTTATGGTGGTTATGGTTGCGACCGTTACTATTGTTATCGCTACTGTTGGTAGTTTTGTTCTTGAGCCATTTGTGGTAGGGTGCTTTTTTTTTTTTTTTTTTAAGATGAGATGTTAGACAGGAAAGAATATGAAAGGACGAAGATTGTGGTAGTGCTTATGCTTAGTGGCGAGGTCGACATGTGAGAGGGGGTATCTGTTAGTATGTAATAGAAGTGCTGGACTGTTAATAAGATTTATGAGCTAAGTGCTGGATGTGTTTTACTTGAATTGCGTGGATTACTTATTGGGTCTAAATTGCGTTAATCAAATCTTATGTGATGTAGGCTGTATCGAGTGTAGGTATACAAAGGGTAATATTTCTCTTTGCATCATAGGGACCAGAGTTTGTCCAGAAGGTGAGTGAGGTATATTATAGCTGGAGGGTCGAATTAGTGAGTGTCCCGAACGTGTTTGAAGGGGGATGATATCTTTGTTGTGGTAATGATTGTGATTTGTCATTATTATGTTGGTTGTTGAGGTTGACTTAGGAAGATGAGGGTTATAGGTAGGGTGTCTAGATACGGTATGTGTCTTCTGGACACCCAGGCGACTACTGAAGAAATCCAACTGGAAGAGGCGCTTGATCACCGCTCCTTCTAGATGGAAGTCTCGGAAAGTCAATTGGACACTATGATTGGGTATAGGGGCTAGAACTCTAGGCTTGAGAAGGGTTATAGTGTTGTAGTCGTCATCGCTAAGGTAAATTATATCTATGTGACTTAAGTCGAGTGATTGATGTAAGTGCGAGGTGAGAAATTTGTCTGGAGTGAGGGCGATACGAATGTGAGCTGTTGAGGTTGTCAATGAGGCGAAATGTAATTGGTGTCCTGGGTGGGAATGGTAGGAACTTTGAAGTGATAGGCATGTGGAGAAATAATATGTTGTGAAAAGAAGGATTGGAGTGTAGAGATCGATCATGGTGTATAATCGGGTACGCGGACTAGACTAATGACAGTATAGGAAATATGAAGGAATGCCATTGAGACGATAAATTTGTTTAAGAGAGTTGAAGGGATAATAGTGATAATGATGGTGACAGCAGAGATGGTAGTGGTAATGGAAGTTGTTGTTCTTGAGGTCAAGTGTAGATATGGCGAATGCCTTTGAGGAAAATTGAGGTTGATATGATTTCTTAGCTGAGAGACAATCGTGAGATGTGAAACTTGTGGTGAGCGGAACTATTAGAGGATGTTGGTGTGAGTGAGATTGATTCTTAAGTGACGAAGTAGTTGGAGTTTTAGAAGGTAACGAGAAGTATAGGCATGTTACTAGGTTGTAAAGTTGTTGAAATAGAGGAATAATTAGAATTGATAATACGTGTATTGTGATGTGATGTAGTGATGTTTAAGACTGTGAACATGAGAAATACGTGATTTGACTTGACCGAATGAATGAGAATGCTCTAGATTGGTGAAGTGAATAGAGGTCGTGTGAGGCATCACGAGATTGAAAGGAATGAGATAACTGTTAGGCTTCCTAAAGCCATGAATTGTGAAGTATTGGGTATTGTATGAGTTCGATGATGTGTAGGTGTGTTTGGTACTGTGCAACGCTATTAATTTGTACGATGAGTCAACGGTTGGTTTACTGAGATATTCGTGCATAAAATGTGCTGCTATTTAGTTTAGATTTTCTGGTTTGACTAGTTGTGTAATCCTAGTGGGTGAAGTTTATCCTTTGAATGCAGTACTAAGTAGATAGTGAAGTGATGTGTGGATACATGTCCCTGGTCAAATATGTAATCGATAGAAACGTACTTGAGTTGATTGGCACAAATCCTTTAGTTTGACGTAACGCTATGCGATGATTGGAATCTCTATTCTCAACTCCTTGTTTTGTTATGGCTTACGAGTTGACTAGTGCTTTGCATGCCTTTCACTTTCTAGATTATAGTCTTATTGAGAATCTTGATAGTCTAGTTCAGTCTTCGTGAGATGTACATTGAACAAGTGAGACTAATTGAACGTTGTAGACACATGCCGCATTTGAATCAAGTCTTCTATTTGGGGCGTCGAGTAAGTATAGTGAAATTTGTGAAGTGGTGGTTTTTAGTTTTGAGAACTTTTACACCTACGGAGTTATATATGTATGTGATTGGACAAAAAAAAAAGAGGGGTCTTTTTGAAAAAGAGTAATGCTTTGTGTAAATTGATTATTCGTATAGTACCTTTTGGAAATGGTAACAGTATAGGCTTAGAGTCGGTTACATCCCAGCGGAGTGAACCTCATCCCAAGTTTTTGCTATGTTGGCTACTTATTGATAATGTCAAAAAGGGGGAAGGAAGAAATTTACTTAATGACGTGTGACACTATACACATGCTATTGAAAATCGTAAATTGAGACTCGTGGTTGTTGTTTAATTTTTGATATCATCACGTCGGACGCTTAGACTTTGACCATATCTTGAGTATTGCTATTGTATGGGAGATTGTCCTAGAGGTTAATTACTCTAAGATGCATTAGTTTTCATGACTCTATTGGAACCTAGAAATTGATAAGGGTCACCATGTCTCAATTATGATTAGCAGTGTTATTCTTTGGGTGACTATGTGGAGTTGTTTTGTAGTTGGAACCTGACACATGTCCTTTCCTTAACAGCATCAATGATATGATCGGAAGATTTGATATGAGAAGTTTCCACAATGTATCAACTCTTAGTTGAGAGTAGTTAATGGCTTGTGGTAAGGAGAGTAATGGATTTGAGAGTTCACCTGAGTAGTTTTAATGTTGAGTCATGTAGAAGGGACGTTACCGTAGGAGTAGGTTTGGGTTTCCAAGATGGAAGTCGGTGGTGATTCCGAGTAGGCTGAGGGATGTGGAGTGATGTTGGAATCTTGGTTGGGTTTGTAAAGTCGGTAAAAGAAATTCTGTGGGTGAACAAGGATGTGAGTTGGAGATAATGGCTAGTGGTTTGGTGTTGTGTATTTCGCCACACCAAGGAAAGTTAATCGTGTCTTTGTGAGGGGGAAGTGAGTACCAAGATGCATAGGACCATTTGGGATAATTAAGGGAGTAATGTTGCAGCCTATCATTAGCAGTAACAATAGAGTTGGATCGATTGTGGGACGTGTCTACGCTTGGAGTTGAAAGAAATATCAATAACTTGAAGAGTGAGGAGTTTAACTATGGCAAGTTGATGATTGTGATTGAGCAGAGGGTAATGAATCATTATGTAGTCTAATAATTGGATCTTGGATTGCTTGCAAGCTAAGTTTAGTTGGACTCATTCTATGATTATGAATCTCGTTTGTGAATAAGTCACTCCCTTTCTTTGAGTTTTCTGTGAGTATCTTTTGGTAAAATATGCATGCTTAGTTAGATTCTTTTGTGGGGTTACTATTGAACCTGGTGGCTACAAGGTGGAAATCATCAAGCCTGAGTTTTAAGTTAGAGATGGCCCATGCTACTTCAACGAATTTAACATCATGTGATAAGGAAAGGGATAATTCGTTATTATGCAAGGTGTATATTAGATCAAGTGGTACCAAGTGATTAGTTAGCTCTTGAGAATTCATTTAGAACACTATTAAGCGGATGAGGATTTTTCTTGATTCTATTTCAATACAAACAAGTTGGGTACTCTAAATTAATATGTGAAAATTTTGATTCGTTGGTTGACGTTGATTGAGGGAAATAAGAATTGGAGTTTTATAAGCTTTCGATACATCCTTCTTGGTAGGTAGATGTATACTTATTGGAATAAGGCACAAGGAATAGGAATGTGAATTTCAGAGTTTGGAGAACGTGGGTGCACTAGTTGATAGATCTTGATGTGATTGTTAAGTAATTATGTGGGATTAGAACTTTAGTACTAATATTCAACGGACTTGAGTACCTATGCAAATCCAAATTAGATAGGGATGATTAGAAGTTGGTGGATTTCTTGAGGAGAAATTGAAACATATCCTTGATTCACACGAGCAAGTCGTGAGGGGTAAAACCATTCCGTTAGTGTGAGTTCTTTGAAGTAATCTCAGAAAGGAAGAGTCGACGTGGGAAAGGGAAGACGAAGTGAGGGAGAAGTATCCGCATTTGTTTCCGAATTGATCAATGTGAGTTTTGAAATTTCAAATTTTATGATCGTTAAATTATTGTTTGGTGATATGTGATGTGGCATGAGCATGATTGTTGATGCATAATCTTGATTGGCTTGAGTCGTAAATTTCGGGACGAAATTTTTTTTAAGGAGGATAGATTGTAGAGACCCGGATATTATTAATTTTTTTTAAAATGTTTGTTAAGTGACTAATTGGAAGAATATGGTTTATTTAGTGGATATTTTGAATTGAGGACTAGAATGAAAAGATGAGAACAAGAGGGAGTGGATGTGCATTTTACAAATATGTGGGTATATATAGTGTTGGGTGTGTGTAGGAGATTATTTTCTCCATCTCAAAAACTCTCGGCTCTCTCTCCTCTCCTCCGGTCTCTCTCTCTCTACCGCCTCTCACTCTCTCCCACTCCCAAGCTCAAAAATCAACAAGATCCTCCACAAATTCAACCTCCTCTAGTGTTTTAAGCCTCGGGTGGTGTTCGTTCAAGCTCGGAAGAGGAGTATTTGGCTCGGTTTCGCTTTGGGAGCTAAGGCTCGTTTGAATCTCGGCCATTGTTGCGAGGTAGGGATTTCTTTGCTACTTTTATGTGTTAGTAGTTTGTTATGGTGTGAAATCGTGCTTGAAATTGTCGGTATTGGTGTTGTAGTCGAATTCCTGAAATCTGCAGAAAAATCTATTCGAAACCTCTCCGTATCGATACGGGATTCTTGCCGTATCGATACCCAGTTTAAACATAATGGGCTTGGCTGATAAGCATCCTGTATCGATACAACCATTTTGGCCGTATCGATACCAGTTCCTTATGGGCAGTTTTGCCTTCGCTGCTTCTACTTCGATTGTTTTGAACCCCGGACACTTCTAACACCCTTGTAACACCTCCTAAACTATCTTAAGCTTGTCCAATTGAATTCCTATGGTTGAATGACCTTGTGCTCATTACGTTGACCTTCCGTCAGTCGAAATAGTCGTAGTTTGTTTGGTTAACGTTGTGTTGGAATGCATCTTATCTATTGATTGACTCTTGGAAATGTCTATGGTATCGTCGACACATGGTTGGCATGTCGTGTGGTGTTTTACTTATGAATGTGATAGTAAGAGAGTCATGGTTTGTATCGTGAGTGCAGAAGTAGTTATTGTGAGTCGAAAGTCGGAATGGGAAGTCTCGTAACGCAAGGGGTGGAAATACGGAGACTTTAGTGGATCTCGTAGCGCAAGGGGTGGTAATACGATGGTTCTAATGGTCGGGGTTTACCGTAGCGCGAGGGGTGGTAATACGGTAACTCTTGAGACATTGTACCGTAACGCGAGGGGTGGAAATACGGTTCGTGGAGGTTTGTGTTAGTGAGTTGAATCAGGATTGTTAGAGGGGTCGTGTCCCTTGGACTTGACGTATGTTTGTGATAGTGGTACATCCTAGAGCGCTTACACTAAGCATTGCCACACTCTCTTGTAGATGGTTACCATTGATTGAACCGTACACCCTTGTCATCTTCCTTTGCACATATCATCTTGTTTGCACATAAATTTAGTAAAGATTTTCCTACTGGGCTCGCATAGCTCAACCTAATCTTTCTTTTCAGGTTTAGACGCTGGACAGTGATTTGCATAAATTGCGTGCTTGGAAGTGAAAAGGGCTTTTGGAAGCTAACTCTGATTTAGATACATAGTCATCTTATGTAATAGACACTCTTTTGATAAAGATGAGTTTGTAACTTCATGGTTTGTCCGTACAAACATGTGTAATCTATTTGGGGCCGGAGTGCCAAAATTGTATATTCTTTTGAAATCGGGACTTGTTTTGTAAAGTTTAATCGTAGGGAACTATTTGGGGCTATTAAGTACGTTATCCGAAGATCTTTTATTGAAAATGCTTTATTTAAGTATGTTGAAAATCCAGGTCGTGACAGGTCTTAGTACTCCAAACAGATTGGTAGTTCGGACCAATTTTAAAAAACAAACAAGGTACTCATAATACCCTCACTCTACCAATCCAATCCCAACCCCCTGGAGGGTTATCAAACGGGGCCATAGTATAAAGTTGCACACGTAAAATGTTGTGTTGTTAGACATTTTGGTTTTTATATACTCCCTCTGTCCCCTTTTAAAAGTTCAGTATTTCATTTTGAAATGTCCCTTAATAAGTGTTCATTTTTTAAAGTTAGTGGGTAAACGTTGGCACATTTTCCATTTTACCCCTAAAAGTAGATTCTATTTTGAAAAATTATTGAGTAAAAGTATAATGATGATGTCTCCATAGAGGGTAAGTAGGGAAAGTTGAGGTAAAAGTTGATGTGAAAAGTATAATGATGATGTTTTCTTAATAAGTTGGAGTTACGAAACGGGACACTTAAATAGGGACGGAAGGAGCATAAGAAATTAGAGGCCGGTCCCCCTTTTTAGGTTTGGTTTAATCCCAACCCTAAAATATTTTCTCAAAGCTGGATGGCTCGGTTATGTTGCTTGTTGGACATTTTTGCCCTTTTTAGGGTTGACTATATAAAGGCTTGTTTTCAAACGAATATTGGCGGAGAGAGACAAGACGGTGAGAGAGAGAGAACGATCGCGACCGAGGGAGAGAGATCGCGATCGAGAGAGAGAGAGAGATCGCGATCGAGACAAGCTATCGAGAGAGAGAGAGAGAGATATCGTGATCGCGATTGAGATAGATAGAGAGTGATTGACGTCTAGCTTGAGCGATTGATGTTCGATTGAGAGAGGAATTGAGTTGGATTGAGATTCAATCGATCAGTTGAGGTATTTTTTTAATTTTAATTTGGTGTTTGTTGTTAGATTTGATTTGTTAACCAGTCAATGTACTTTTCATTTAGCAGTGATGTATGTTGCTTTGTGATTTGTTGTAGTTTTGTGGTGCTTGAGGAGATGTAGGGTGATGGAGTCAAGCAGATGAGGTATTTAATATCGTTTATGTTGTTAGATTTTGATTATTTCACTGTTTTGATGGGCTCTATTGTTTCTTTCGATGAGTTTGCGAAGGGGACTGTGATCCTTGGCTAACCATTGAGGTTGTACTGTCGGGTTGAGATTTTGATCTTGTGATGACTACTGCCTCCTCCATTGTTATTGTTTTTGGTCTGATCTCGTAAGTAGTTTGATCTTGTGTGTAAGTCTTCTTGTGCGCTGTTGAATATATGAAAGAAAGGAGAAATAGAGATTTCACATATACTTTGAAACACATTTCACATAGCCTCACCACACATTAAAATACACAGTTTCCACAGAAAAAACACAGTTTTGATAGACAGTTCCCATTGAAAATACACAGTTCCCATAGAAAAAACACATTTCTCATAGACAGTTCTCATTTAAAATACATAGTTCCCATAGAAAAAACATATTTCTCATATACAGTTCTCATAGAAAAATTCACGAAAAAACACATTTCTCATAGACAGTTCTCATGGATAATACACCGTTCTTATAGAAAAATGCAAAATTCCCATAAAAAAAAAACATTTCTCATAGAAACTTCTCATTGAAAATACACAATGTTGGCATAGGCTTTGTTAATGTTCACATAGTATGTTCGCATATGATTAAATACATTTCTCATATACATAAGTTACAGTTCGCATAGACATTCGATATGCTTTATGTACAGTTGGAGTGGCATAAGTAATTGGATTCAGTCGAATCACATACCTTTCTTTGCCATATTGAAGTCTTGTTGACTGATCGATTGCTTTAATCTACGATGTTGAGAATGAACGATGTTGGAGATGAACGATTGCGCGAGAGAGAGAGAGAGAGAGTTAGTTCTGTCACCTTTATTTTGAATTTCTAGAGATTGAATTAGGGTTTTGTTAAGCGGTAGGGAGAGAGTTCGCGAACGTGACCCACGACGTGTTTTTTGGATCCGAGATGCGTGAACGAAGCCTATGCTATATCGACATGCATACGCAACATGGACACAAACTAATAACTTCCTGTGTGACATTGTTTCATTAGCGACCGGATAAATTAGAAATTTTTTAACTATCAACGAGACATTGTCAACGCATGCAGACATGATTTTGATCCAACGGATGCGATTTTCTCATTTTTCAATCCAAAGGTCTATATTTAGTGGGAGCATCATTCTCCCATACCACTCGAGACCATATTAGAAAAATTGCCGCTCCGTGAATATGTTTTTTTTTGATAATCGAAAAGGGTAGAGAATGGGGCGACCGGCGTAGCAACCCCCTTAGACGTGACCATAGGGGCTCCCAACCCGCTGTGGAATATCCGGTTCGAGCCATAGCTACTGTCCGTGAGGACAGGCCGTCACCACAGTACCACCTAGGCGCACAGCTGGCACAGGGCCTTCTACACGTCCCTCCAACTCATATATATATTTTTTTGCAGCTGGAGGGGCCCTCCGTGAATATGTTTTTGACTGGTAGTAATTGCTGACATATTTTTCACCGTTTAACCACCCCAACCACAAAAAGGAGAGAGAGAGAGAGAGAGAGAGAGAAGAAAACTCATCCTCTGCACCCGCAATTCTGGACTTTACAGTACCAGCGACGATTCGTCGGCGATCGGCTTCAGTCTAGAGAGAGAAAGATACACAGACATATACATACACCTACGTATATAGAGAGAGAGAGAGAGGAGGAGGTGGAGGAGGAGGAGAAGGTTGAGGGGATCGATCGGGCCAGCTACGTTCTCGCCGGAAATATCTCCTCCGGCAATAATTGTAAGTAAACCCTAAGATTTAAGCTTTGTTGCTTTCAAACAATTGCTCCGAAATTATCCCGATTTCTTTACCACAAAGAGGGATTAGCGAACGAACGGCCCCAATTTGGCAACAAAAACAAGTGATGGCATGTAAATACCTAGATAAGATGCATTACGATGGTAGAATAATTCATATGATTAATGAATTTGAGTTAAACAATTGGATACAGAGCTTAGGTGTTTAGCTACTAAATAAGCACAATTGAAGAAGTTGTTGACCGCGGTGGCTTCAACTTGAAGCAAATCACCCCGCTACTGGACGGTGGGATTAGTCCAGGGACACGTAAGCTGGCCTGGATACTTGAGTTACCTAAAGAAAAAACTTGAAGCAACGCAGCTTTTACTAGTTTAGTAGTTCAATTTATGCACATGGCAATCAGCTGATGTTGCTCTTCTCTAGAAACGAAATTGTTTGAAAACTTTCTTGAGTTGGTAAACAATTTGTTTTGGTATATTGGACTGGCTTGATCAGTTTTTCTCGCGTGCTAGTATATTGGGCAATCGGAATTGGTTCAAGTATTTTGTTTCGTGGGTGTGTGGTTTTCATTTGTTTTTATTTTCCCCCGTGTACCTGGTCTTGTGACCAAAAACTAAACGTAGATCTGTGGATGGCTTTCGTTAGTGAAAGTATGGGACATTTATGTTGTATTTGGCCATTTGGGTCTTGAATTTATGAAGGTATTTGCGGTGGGAAAAGCAAAGGTTAAAAAAAACTTGTATTTGTGTAAGGAAATGTCTTGGCTTTTCTTTCCGCTCCACAGATCCCTCTACAAAACCAAGATATAAACAACCTTATGACCAGCGACTCCAGGAATTTTTTCTTCTTGAGGTCATTCATGAATTCAAACTTCCTTTGCTCTACAGAAATTATTCTACATTAATCAATAACTTTTCTTTTTTTTTCAAAAATAAGAATAAATTTCTAAAGATTGATATACATTAATATTCTCGTATTTCAAATGGTAAATTTACAACACTCTCTCCAATTCATCCAACTCTGTAGGATATACTATTTATCAACTTACGCAGTAACACATACTTCCCCTACCAAATTTTTCTCAAACTAAAACCTATAAACCCTTTCATGATAACATAATGCTCTGCTTTTTAATAACTGAACCGAACTATCAAAAAAAGAACATTGTGCTGCTTGCCTTAGTCACAAGAGAGAAGGATGGAAACTGGAAAGTGGGGAGTGGAGCATAGAGCTTATGGAGGGAAAATTATTGGGTGCAAGTTTGCAACTACCTCAGGGTTGGGGTCATACAACTCATACCCCATGATATGGTGTCAAGTGTTATAAGTTATAACAAATCACTAACTTTTTTAGTACAATAGTAGCAGTGAATGATTTTTCCATGAGATCACATGAACCCACGCCTATAAGGCTGGCATCGCCTCTGGTTACGACCTTAAAGTTATCTGACCCTCAGAGTGCCATGTTGTCTTCATCAGTGACGTTTTCTTTTGTTTTTGTTTATTTTGGATCAGCAAAGAAAGTTACATTTTATTGATAATAATAAAACATTTCAAGAAAGGGGAGAGAAGGAAAAACCTAAAATGTCAGGCAAGAAACCAACCCAACTAAAAAAAAAAACACCAATTGAAACTCCCAAAGACACCCCAAATCAACCATGGCAAACTGTTTCCAAAACCCTATGACGGATTTCATCAGTGCAGTCAAGAAAGTTTGGTCTTCATATAGGCATCACATGGATTCTATTACGGCCAGCTTGGAGACATCAGAGGAAGACCATCATCTCTATGTGTATCGATAATCCACGCATGGGAAAAGCCTTTCCCGCAACAGGCACTAATCCATTTTGTAACCTATAATTAGAGCGGGGATAGGGGTGTTTGCATTTCATGGCTTAAGAAGATAAGGGTTTGGTGTTGTAGCACCAGCTGGTATATATCACTTCATACTTTCACAATTCAAGTATTGAGCTTTTTCTTTTCTTTGCTTTCTTTGGACATGTATTGAGCTACAACCACGTTACATTCAGTGGCTTTGACTTCTTGGTGTTGCTTGCATTACATCGAAACATGTGGGAAAGCTTAGGGACAAGCATGGAACTATGGAAGAATTTGACGTGGTAGTTATTTATTCATTTTGTGTGAAGTGACACTATGTTGGATCGAACTATACCAACTGCCAGACATGGATAGTTTCATTCTTCCTTATTTAGCAGTATTATGCTAAACAATGGATAATATGGGAGATTCTATAATTAGATTTTTGTATCTTTCTTTATCTACCAAGATACAATCCATTTGAACACTCTAACGATGCTGACCTCTCTTGATGGTAACAGCTCATTAACATTTCATTCGACAGATTTTTGGTGTCTCAATGGAGATGCCAGATAAAGCTGAGAAGTCAGGAAAAATGTTGAACGATCAGAATCAATTGAGGGAAGATAGTGAGTATGTGAGATTGGTGATATCAAATGAACCAAGGTTAGACGAAGGTGTTGCCTTACAACCACGAGCTGAAACAAAGTATAGGTCATACATCTGGTGGATCAAGGCCATATCTTGGTGCTTTATTGTTATTCTAGTTCTTCTCATCTTTGTGAAATGGGGAGTACCATTTCTTTTCGAAAAGGTATTTCCAGATCCTTTCCTCCAATTTTTTTCCCTGCGAGGGGCATTGGGTTAGGGGTTTTCACTTTTGTGGCCCTTGTTATATCCATTGGGAGAAATCAGAAATTTCATATAAGAGCAATGACCGTTGCCCTCCTTGTATCATCCTTTCCCCCTTCGTAGGTATGCTAATTCATGTGTCAGTCAATATGTAAAAATGTGCGGAATGTGATCTGATTTCTTCCTATTCATCTGTGCAAGCTTTATGGAAAAAGTAAAATTTTTCTTGTGAAATCACCTTTGGCGTCTGGAAGTTTTACATTAATGCTTTCAGCTTCCCTTGGCATCAATTGAAGTATCAAAGTTTTGCACTTTCCTTTTTTAAACTTGTTTCCACATTCCCTATTGCCATGCGGCTATGTAGCACAGACGTGGACACGAGACATGGGATTTCTAAAAAGGTGGGGACATGGACACCGCAGGGGATACGGCAAAAATAAATGAGTAAATGAATAATATTTATTCTATACCACTAGACTATATGTATAAGCATGAAGCATTAGTGCATATAAACAAGCATCGTATATGCGTCATATCACACTTTTAACCGAGAATATTTCAAGTAATTCACGTTTACCCCCCAAAACATTTTTTTATGCATATCTAACCCCTGCCGTGACCCTATACGTGACCCTCCCATGGCCCGCCGTGTCCCCCTAAAAAATTGATCAAGTATAATGGACACAACACGTGGTGTGTCCCCCTACATATTTTGCCGTGTCCCCGCGTCCGGCCTCTTGGAGTGTCGGTGCTTTAAGCCATGAGGCCCATGCATTTATGCAAGCAGGCTTGCCCGGATAAGATAATCTTGAATCTTTGATGATAAAACGCTCAAGTTACACCTTTTATTGATATTTCCATAGCTCGTGCATTGAGTGATGTATCATTACCAAACTATGTATGCTCATGCTCCACAAAAATTTTATAGAATGAAGGCCTTTTACTTATTTCTTGAGGAACTTTGTAACATGAAAGTTAAATTCTAGGATCTCTTCACAATCACAATATATGGACTGTTTATCCAAAGTTGACATTGGTAACCTTTGGTTGTTTTTAGTGATTGTTCATGTCAAGAGTGTGAGTGTCAAAATTGACTTGACGTTGACAATTGAACACTTCGATGATGGATTTCATTGATTTCCTTGTAGGTTCTTCTTCCAATTTTGCAATGGGAAGCCACTGCCTTTGGTCGTCCAGTTCTTGCTATAGTACTCGTTGCTTCTTTGGCACTTTTCCCTGTGTTCTTAATTCCTTCTGGTCCTTCCATGTGGCTTGCTGGAATGATTTTTGGATATGGTCTTGGATTTGTCATAATTATGGTCGGAACAACTATTGGCATGACCCTACCATATTTGGTTGGATTACTCTTCCATGACCGAATTCATGTAAGTCATTGTTATTTTACCTGTGATGTTGATAGGCGAGTAATCATATTTACTTTCATTCCATCTCTTCGATTATCCTACAACTCTTATTGATGTGCAGCAATGGTTGAAGAGATGGCCTCAGGAAGCTGCCATGATTAGGCTTGCTGGAGAAGGGAGCTGGTTCCATCAATTTCGAGTGGTTGCGATCTTTAGGATTTCACCATTTCCGTACACAATTTTCAACTATGTAGTGGTGGTAACAACGATGAGATTTTGGCCCTATTTATGTGGATCAATTGCTGGAATGGTTCCGGAATCCTTTATTTACATCTATAGGTTAGTTTTCTTAATTGTCTCCTCATTCTGTGGTTACTGTAAAACACTAAATATACGAAAGTAGGGCATCTCCTTCAAAAGATGACTTAAAGTTACATCAAATGTTTTCCTAGTCCTTCTAATTTCTTTTGATGACTGGAGATCTAATCGTGATAAGAATACACACTTAGTCTGAGGCACGTCTGCTCTCTAGTTGAGTGGCTGTACATATATCCAACATCACGCTAGACTCCTGCAGGGTGAGATCATAATCAGAGGCACATAACCCTTTGATTGAGGAAACAGGAAACAGAGCAATCACAGAACACAAAGATATACTTAGTTCACTTTTAGACCTATATCCACAGGCTCTGATGGGTGGATAAGTCATTATAAACGAGGAGACTACAATAGCAGGCAATATCCACGCCAAATCCATAAGGTCCCCATATATAGGAGAGTCCTAAATACCAACAGGGTTGAAAATATCCACTACCTGTATGTGGGTCAGGCCTTGAGGCCGGGGGATGCACCCCCGGATTGCCACGACTTTCTATTTGCCCATATATTGGGTCAAGCGGGTCATTGACAGGTTATGGGCATCGAATGGCATGAATTCGACACAGTACTGACAACAATTGCTTTGGTGGGAGTTTGAAGTTTTCAATTGGACTTGAGGGATTAATATATCCATGATGGATATGGTAGTTCCATCAAGATTTTGAGATTAGGGATCTTCCAATCGCAGATGCGTATTTGTGGTTAACCTTTTTTCTTGTTTTTTGTTCTTCTCTGCAGTGGTCGGTTAATAAGGACGTTTGCAGATGTGAAGTATAACAACCATCACCTGACTACAGTGGAGATTATATACAATGTTATCTCCTTCATTGTTGCAATTACAACTCTAGTTGCTTTTACAATCTATGCAAAGAGAACTCTAAATGATCTTAAGAGGGCAGAAACCGATGGTGAAGCCTCTGCATCTGACCACAGGAATCTTGAGATGGAGAAGCTTCCAATGTGAAAGGCCCAAACATCTGGGTTTCTCATTAATATTGTCATTACCCAGATTAGGATGCAGATTGTGTTGCTAGTTTGCTGCTCACGAGGGGTTTTGTGTTAGATCCTCCTTATACGTATTTGGTAGTGTTGCTAGTTTGGAGCTCAAGAGGGGGCTGTGTGTTAGATCCTTGATATATGAAAGTAGATGAAAAGAAAGCAACATATTTTGTAAGAGTTACCGCAAAATTGGAGAAGCAATGGAATGGAATTCACTTTCTTTTTATCTTTGTATCTTGTTGTTTTCTATGTTTAGGGTTGATTATATGTTTATGTGGCTAAATATGTAATGTCCCTTATATACATGTCAGGTATTTTGAGAGAGAGTCAGGACACAATTGTTGCAGTTTGCTTTCATCATATCCCTCCATCTGCTGCAAGTGATTCCTTTAAGCTGTGTTTGGATGTTGGATTTTTGTCAGGTTTAAAGTAAGGGATTCTGCCTAGAATCTCTTACTTTTTCTCTCCTCCCCAAATCCAAGAACCGTCACAGCATTAAAACCGGGGTAAAATGAAAAGGAAGAAAAGGAGCAGGGCATAAACTTCATGCCCAGATAGTGAATTCTGGAATAAATCAAAGTAGTAACATGATAGGCATGGCTGGTTATCAAAAAATGAAAAAACATGATAGGCATGGACTATACGTAACATTGGATGGACTCAAGTGCCCGTGTCTGGTATGGGCATGAATTCACATGGCGGATTCATCAAATTCTCATGTGAAAACTCAAGAACGCGGAGATACTACATGTTATTCATCTTCCTCAATACTTTAGTTTATTTTTTTCAAGGTATATCAGGTGTACAAGGTGTCTTAGATCGTTTCATGAATAATAGTTTAGCATTTATGAATCGCTCTGCAGTAAACTTGTTCACTTAAATATGCTTCCAAGGTGAATGTGGCGCTGAAAAATGCCAGACTCATTTCCTACTCTCATCCAAGTGTGTTTTGTTTAGACAGATACTTCGCCCATTTTGAAAGAGTCCATGAACCCTGATTAACAGTTGCTGGGCAAGCTCAAGGAGATGAAATCTGAGTTTATGAATGAGGAGAAAGCTCGATAATCGATGTCGTGTTTCCTTCATCAACAGCTGATGTTTCTTCTGCAATACGGTCATCTTCAAATGATTCTTTGGCCATTCTCTTAATCTGAGGTGAGTGGTGCTGCGTCCCTCTTTTCCATCTATCTCCAATCCAGTTATCAAACCGGTCTTGCACATTCTTCTCAAATATTCCTAGTTTGAACATGCTCCCCATCTCCATTCAGTGTTGCGCGATGAAACAGAAAACAAGCATGTTAAACTTTGGTTGTGTTTGGAGGATTTGAAAAGGGAAAGGGAAAGGAGAGGGAATGAAGACAGTAGGTAGTTTTCTGGTTTGGTTTTGGTAATCAAGAAGTTAGAAAGGAAAATTTCATTTCCTTGTTTGGTTCTGAAGAAAATATGGAGGAAACAAAAGTTGAAGGAAAAAAAACTGAACAGGACAATCACCTTCAACTTGTTAGAAAGTGAAGAGGGAAATGTCTATCCACTTGATTTTCCATGATTTTTTTTTTCTTCTCTCCCAAGGTAGGAATAAACAAAGAGAGGAAGGAAAGTATTTTATCTTCCCTTAATCATTATATTTTGGGGCTTATTTACCTGCGTGACAATTGCATACAAAGGTAAGGTGCTGTAACTGCATAGCACTTGAACAAGCACCCTGCCCAAACAAACAATACAATGAGCATGGTTATAAGACGAGGACAGAACACAGAAAACAAAACCTTATCTCTCATCGTTTAAAAAAGCGGCATGGGTCTTATTTCAGATATAGGACCCCACTGGTTTAACCGATGTGAGATGAGGGTTTTATTCACCCACCCATCAAGTGAACAAATCCGGACTCAGTTGAAATAGGAATGAAATCTGGAAAGTGCGATTTGAGACTAATAAAGTACCCCATGAAAAGTCTTGGGATAATGAAGCCCAACTTCTCCATTATGCATGAAAGGATTCCATATGTGCTCTGGAGAGTAGATAATTCATTTTAAAAAGTGCTAAACACATGAAAACTAATGTAAATGTGATAGAAATCAGCTTACCCAAATCCAAATAAAGAACTCAAGAACGCGGAGATGAATTTTTTGTAAGGTAAATCAGGTGTACAAGGTGTCTTAGATCGTTTCATGAATAATAGTTTAGCATTTATGAATAGCTCTGAAGTAAACTTGTTCACTTAAATATGCTTCCAAGGAGAATGTGCCGCTGAAAAATGCCAGACACATTTCATATTCTCATCCAAGTGTGTTTTGTTTAGACGGATACTTGGCACATTTTGAAGAGTCCATGAACCCTGATTAACAGTTGCTAGGCAAGCTCAAGGCTAGGAGATGAAATCTGAGTTTATGTACGAGGAGAAAGCTCAATAATCGATGCCGTGTTTCCTTCATCAACAGCTGATGTTTCTTCTGCAATACGGTCATCTTCAAATGATTCTTTGGCCATTCTGTTAATCTGAGGTGAGTGGTGCTGTGTCCCTCTTTTCTTTCTATCTCCAACCCAGTTATCAAGCAGGTCTTGCACATGATCCTCAAACATTCCTTCTTTGAACATGCTCCCCATCTCCATTCAGTGTTGCGAGATAAAACAGAAAACAAGCATGTTAAACTTTGGTTGTGTTTGGGGGATTTGAAAAGGGAAAGGAGAGGAAGTGAAGACAGTAGGTAGTTTTCTGGTTTGGGTTTGGTAATAAAGAAGTTAGAAAGGAAAATAAAACCAAACAAGGAAATGTCTATCCACTTGATTTTCCATGCTTTTGTTTCTTTTCTCCCAAGGTAGGAATAAACAAAAGAGAGGAAGGAAAGTATTTTATCTTCCCTTATTACTTATTTATTTATTTATTTTGGCTTATTTACCTGAGTGACAAGTGTATACAAAGGTAAGGTGCTGTAACTGCAAAGCACTTGAACAAGCACCCTGCCCAAACAAACAATACAATAAGCATGGTTATAAGATGAGGACATGACATAAAAAACAAACCATTATCTCTCATCTGTTAAAAAAGTGGCATGGGTCTCGTTTCAAATATAGGAACCCACTGTTTTAACCGATGTGAGATGAGGGTTTTGTTCACCCACCTACCAAGTGAACAAATCCGGACTCGGATGAAATAGGAATGAAATCTGGAAAGTGCGATTTGAGACTAGTAAAGTACCCCATGAGAAGTCTTGGGATAATGAAGCCCAACTTCTCCATTATGCATGAGCGAAATCCATAAGTGCTCTGGAGAGTAGATAATTAGTTCAAAAAAGTGCTAAGAACATGAAAACTAACGTAAATGTGATAGAAATCAGCTTACCCAAATCCAAATAAAGAACGCGATTTCAAATGAATTCTGAAACAAAATGAAGTGAATCAAATAAATAACTAGTCGCGGTTTCCCAAACCAGAAAAGTTCATCCGAAGGCTTCACTGGTGGTGCTTCTTGGTCATCTGTCTTTGTCTCTGCAGCTTCTTGGGCTAAGCGGGTTATTATGTTTTCTAACTTAGCACCCATGAGGAGCAGAAGCTGCAATCACACCCAACTGCATTACTCTTAGGCCATTCTTTACATTATGTGCACTTGCTCAATACTTAGGTGGTGTTTGGATGTTGGATTCATAAAGCGAGAGGTTACAAAATCCATTTTCTACCTTTCCTTGTCGTTGTATAAATATTGGAAAAAGAAAAGCAACATGGCAAAGAGAAAACTAGCTTAAGAAATCTATATTCTGCCTTTTCTTGTCCCTACATAAACTCCACAACCAGACACAGAAATTGGGAAACCAGTTTACTTACTATTAAGGGTAGAAAAGATAACCAAAAAAATGTGTGCCATCCTGCAATTTTTGATCCATATGGGAAGGATTAGATCTGTATTAGGAAAGGAAATGATGAAGTGCATAAATTAGACAAAGAGAAAGTTAAGTTACCTTGAATGTTGAGAAGCAAAAAGATGAAAACAAAGAGCCACAAGTACCAGCTGAAGTTGCAGATTGGTCAACAATTTTAGCTCAAAAATCAGCTTATGAGTTGGAATATAGTGCTAGAATATTGTGTAATAGTTATACCTTATCTCAACTATTCTTTTGAAATCAACTTCTAGTGTCCGCATCATGTACTTGTGAAAATTAAAATTAGGCGATGTCGGACAATGAGCCTATAAAATTGGTAACTAAAGTTTTTTAGCATTTGAAATAAACTAACAAACAAAATGACTGTCTGGTAAATGGTGAGAACAATACCCGTATAAATCCTGATCGTAGAGCGATGTAGTCTGCCTTTGTGATTGAGCCATAAAACTGTTTGAAAAATGACATCTACGAAAAAAACTCATAAGAACCAAAAAGGTGTACTTAGAACACAAGATTAGCCACCCGATACTCAAATTTCCAAAATAAAACCATGCAACCAATTGTATGAAGTGTAAACAGACATATATAATTGTTTATATTTATCAACTTTTGAGAAGTTCTCAGTGTCCCTAATTATCTGAAAGCCAAAGAGTTGGATTTACAACCAGATATTTGGACACTGTGGGGATATTCGAAGATTTGAGATCCTTTGGTAATTGAATTATAAGGACAATATAATCTGCAGTTCTTTCTCTTACATACCATGTCCCCTATCATGTCTGGATCTCAGAATTTCTAGTATATCTATGTTGAAAAGACCGGAAGTCAGTTTTTGTGCTTATTGAAGACACGAATGTGGAATTATTCCAGATATACAAGTGGACTGTTTATCACCAATACGTTGTAGTGATAATCGAAGGCTATTTGGCTTGAAGAAGCTAGAGTCAATACACAAGCCTATTGCCAATAATTTGAGTGTTGTAAACTGTTTACAGCCAAGCAAACTCACCATCCAGCTTCCAACAACTGACTTCCTCCAATGGCCTGCGGTTGCGCGTTGCTTGAAACGGTGAATGTGATGAGTATGAACTACAAACAATTAATATCATGTAGTTATGTCAAAGAATTTTTTTTTATGGACTTCAACAACCACCCCTTAAGGTTGGAACTCTGAAACAATAATTCGGAACTTAAGTTTACCACTATGTGCTTTGGTTCTCTCATTCCTGATGGAATCCTCCCAGTGCTTCCACTGTCTTATCTGTGGGAGTAATGAATGGATATGTTGTTAGGTTAACGTAAAACTATGTGTTAAATTAGAACTTCATTGTAGCAACATACATATTACTTTCATAAGACCTGCAAAAGAGAAAGAACCCTAAAGCTTCCGTACTTTTAAAAGCCACATTAGGGCCTTAACAAGCATGCATGTACTTGTTCATTTACCGTCTCTTTATCGGTATCGCAATTAAAGGGACTCGTAGACAAAGGTTTTGCCAATTCCATAAGATGAAAACTCTGGAAAATCATGTCCTGATATAGACTATTTTGTAACAGAAGTGTTGTAGATTAGTATTTGAGAACAAGGGTATGAAGTCAGAGCGACAAATACATTACCCTTGCCCCTCCAAGAACCATGGTAGTAGCGCAAAAGATCACATGTACAAGTGCCAATACAAAGATGAAAATGTGCAGCTGGTGTAATCCTTCTATTGATAGCAGGGGTACCTTTCCCTGAGTACAAGAAGAAACAATGATACGCCACCATTAGTTGTAGGAATGAGAGCTTAAAAAATGGATTATATAATTACTTCTTTTGCGGTGGTCACTGAGTTGATAGTGTCAATGTCTCAAAACTCGCACAAGTTTCTCTAAAACTCGAAACAATTAAATGGATTTGTCAATCGAGGCCATCCAGCATTCGGTAACTTACGGATGTTGTAAGTGAATTACTATAACTTTGCAATTATGTTGTCTGATAATCTATCTTTCTCAATGCATATTTCTCTTGGAAAATACTATCCTTTCTCTCTTTAGGGTACTCAGTAGTCACATATTAGAAAATGGCCCTACTCCCTAGCTTCCTTTTTTGGTACATCAGTAGCACAAAGGCACAGCAACCAATGTTGATTGCATGTTACAAGATGATGATGAGAACGGACAAATTGAACAAATCGACCGAAGATACCTTATGCTTTCAAGCTTCCGGTCCAGTATCTGTGGTCAAAAGCCGACGTCCATTTGTCATAGTAGGCTGAAAATGATGTTCACGGTGCGTCTCAGAGGCACTAGTTTCCAATTGGCATGGAAGCATGTAGTTTGCAAGATGACTAGGGATGCATATGTGGCTTATTAGACTTTGGGACACATTTAAAAGAAGGGAGATAAATCCCAAAAGCATCAATTCTGTCAAAAACAGAAAGAAAATAGGTCACACACCGAGATTATACACCGTATACAGAGAAAATGGAAACTAATTCGGACTTATGAAACATGTTAATTTGCTAGGGAGTTGCTGCAACCTTAGTCACATAATGTGCATGCGCGAGCACGAGCAGAAGTAACTGAGCGAGTGTGGAAACGTCTTCCTATAATATTCCAAAATATAAAAATTTGCAAGAGCGAGGGTTGAGAGCGGGAGCAGAGGATCTAGTGAAAGATAACGTGACTCGGACTGCAACTACTAATTCAAGCGCCTTAAATTTTTTATTTATTTTTTGAGGATTCATTGACCTATACCTAAGATACCAGAAATTGGACTAAAAGGCACACAAATATATGCTTAATGGTATGTCTCGAGTGATTAATATGGTGTCAAAACCTTCTTTAGCATTGAAGATATTTGAAATAAGAGAAAATCTTTTTATACGGCGGAGCCGTGAATAGTTGTTTGTGGAGCCAATTGCGACGGTCCGGATGTTAATGAAACTTTTCCGGGAAGAGTCAAACTCTTCCCCGGAAAAGTTTCATTTAAATCCGGACCGTCCAAAGCCAAAACAGACGGCCGAGATCGCGCAGAGCCGTGAATAACTTTCTTTCTCCCTTGAAATAAACCATGTAGAGATAGAGAAGGAAATAAGAGCCAGTAATGACAAACCTTCTTTCAGTTTTTCCAAGGCCTGAAATAAGGCATCTTGGTCCTTATGCTTCAACAACTGAACCCAAGTCAAATTAAACCATTAGTAGACCCCCCAAAAAAAAACTCCTTAAAAATTGTTCCAAAAAGAGATAAAGAATGGTCTACAAAATAAAAGCACACATGGAAAAGAGATGAGCAAAAACCAACCAATTTCTCCACCAAAAATTCGATTTAAAAAACTTGAATGTGATTGAATTAATAGCTTTAATTACTCAATATGTGGTGGTAATTATACAATTGCTTTGGGATTTCGATGGAAAATGTCAGTTTCAAGAAAAAGAGAGGGAAATGTTCTTGGATACCTTTCCAAGCCGGTGAAGGCCGCGCTCAGCAACCAGGGAGATGAGGACGATAACAAAGCAAATAACTGCCACTACCCACGTCGGAGTATACTCTAAGGACCGAGATTCTTCCACCATTTCTTCGATCTAACTAAGATTTTTTTAGACAGAAGCAACGATGAATTTACTGCTGTGGAGAACGTGAAAGGATTCTGCATGCATATATGTATTGAGAGAGAGAGAGAGAGAGAGAGAGAGAGAGAGAGAGAGAGAGAGAGGCTTGTATGCCATGGCATGGCATTGCTTATATGTGAGCCGAGGAAAGGAATAATATGCAGTGAAAGTAAAAAGAAAGGAAAACAAGGGGACCAAGTAACGAACAAAGTCTGTTCTAGACAAAATTGGCAGGTAACTTTCCCGCCATCCTTTTTCTCTCTGTTTTCCCGTTTTGCCCTCCTTTCTTCTTTGAACATGTAGACCCTTCAATAAATATGGCACAACCAAAGGGCACAGCAATGTAATTTTTGGTTGGTCTTGTTTCCAAGGATCAAAGGATACGTGAGAGCATATCCAAAAATTATAAGTTCAAAACTAGGTGCACAAGATTCATTCAACACGACGTGACACTAGATTTTCACAGTTTATATTTGAATAAAGAATTCTTAATCACTGACGTATGCAGGATTTGAAGGTTGAGTGGGCGAACATTAAAAAAATTGTAACATATAAAGGTGATATTAATTTGCCAACATAAGTTGTAAAAATATTACCGAAACTATTACAGTATATTTTATTGAAACTTCAATGTTCTTCCAAAATTTTGGGCTGGGCGGGTGTTAAATTGTTCAAGATGTTGTTGGGCAGGCGAACGTATATAAATTTAACATTTTTGAAATAAAAACTATTATAGTTCCAGTGAAAATTTGAAAAGTAGGGCGGTCGTCGGAGGTCATCCGCCCCTCGGTTCATCCTTGCTCTTAATGGTGAAACATGAACCATATTACAAGCAATCTAGCAAAGAGAGAACAAAATTTATTTGTGCATCATACAAGCAATATCTCTTGGAGTATGAACCTCCTCGTGTGGACCTCTTGGAGAGTGAGAAATACATTCCATTGGAGACCTCTGGGTCTGGGATGGCATTAGCCGCTCATTAAGCATATTATTGGCAATACAATGCCCACCCTTGCACTTTCTGGGTGAGAATCGGGCGATTCTCTGTAGTCTCTGGAATTGGACAGTACGGTTAGGGCACATAAGTCCCTCTCGAGTCTCATTTCTTTTGATAACTCATCTGTTTATTTTGTAGGCCACGGTGCACAAATCATTTGGGAAAAAATTAGATCTATCTGATGAACATAGTCACGTACTTTTGTCATACTTGCGTGGAGGCCGGAGGGAATGAACGACAAATAAGACTTAATAAAACAGACCTCCTGTTCCAAAAGAAGCTGCAACAGAGAGAGAGAGAGAGAGAGAGAGAGAGAGAGCTTGATTACTTTAAGCAAAGAACACAACAATTCTGCAATGGATTTACCCAAAAAAAACAATTCTGCAATGGGCAGAGGCAAAACATGGGCAAACTTCCTTGTGATGAGGCATTGTCATACCAAAAATACATAACTTTAGATGGACTCAAGTGCCCGTGTCTTGTATGGGCATGAATTCACATGGCGGATTCATCAAATTCTCATGTAAAGACTCAAGAACGCGGAGATGAATTTTTTTTAAGGTAAATCAGATGTACAAGGTGTCTTAGATCGTTTCATGAATAATAGTTTAGCATTTATGAATGGCTCTGAAGTAAACTTGTTCACTTAAATATGCTTCCAAGGAGAATGCGCCGCTGAAAAATGCCAGACACATTTCATATTCTCATCCAAGTGTGTTTTGTTTAGACGGATACTTGGCACATTTTGAAGAGTCCATGAACCCTGATTAACAGTTGCTAGGCAAGCTCAAGGCTAGGAGATGAAATCTGAGTTTATGTACGAGGAGAAAGCTCAATAATCGATGCCGTGTTTCCTTCATCAACAGCTGATGTTTCTTCTGCAATACGGTCATCTTCAAATGATTCTTTGACCATTCTGTTAATCTGAGGTGAGTGGTGCTGTGTCCCTCTTTTCTTTCTATCTCCAACCCAGTTATCAAGCAGGTCTTGCACATGATCCTCAAACATTCCTTCTTTGAACATGCTCCCCATCTCCATTCAGTGTTGCGAGATAAAACAGAAAACAAGCATGTTAAACTTTGGTTGTGTTTGGGGGATTTGAAAAGGGAAAGGAGAGGAAGTGAAGACAGTAGGTAGTTTTCTGGTTTGGGTTTGGTAATAAAGAAGTTAGAAAGGAAAATAAAACCAAACAAGGAAATGTCTATCCACTTGATTTTCCATGCTTTTGTTTCTTTTCTCCCAAGGTAGGAATAAACAAAAGAGAGGAAGGAAAGTATTTTATCTTCCCTTATTACTTATTTATTTATTTATTTTGGCTTATTTACCTGAGTGACAAGTGTATACAAAGGTAAGGTGCTGTAACTGCAAAGCACTTGAACAAGCACCCTGCTTAAACAAACAATACAATAAGCATGGTTATAAGATGAGGACAAGACATAGAAAACAAACCATTATCTCTCGTCTGTTAAAAAAGTGGCATGGGTCTCGTTTCAAATATAGGAATCCACTGTTTTAACCGATGTGAGATGAGGGTTTTGTTCACCCACCTACCAAGTGAACAAATCCGGACTCGGATGAAATAGGAATGAAATCTGGAAAGTGCGATTTGAGACTAGTAAAGTACCCCATGAGAAGTCTTGGGATAATGAAGCCCAACTTCTCCATTATGCA
The DNA here is from genome assembly GCA_018127125.1 of Rhododendron griersonianum. NCBI lineage: Eukaryota > Viridiplantae > Streptophyta > Magnoliopsida > Ericales > Ericaceae > Rhododendron > Rhododendron griersonianum. The sequence goes on along the minus strand of CM030798.1, from coordinate 37,067,034 downwards.
TGAGCGAAATCCATAAGTGCTCTAGAGAGTAGATAATTAGTTCAAAAAAGTGCTAAGAACATGAAAACTAACGTAAATGTGATAGAAATCAGCTTACCCAAATCCAAATAAAGAACGCGATTTCAAATGAATTCTGAAACAAAATGAAGTGAATCAAATAAATAACTAGTCGCGGTTTCCCAAACCAGAAAAGTTCATCAGAAGGCTTCACTGGTGGGGCTTCTTGGTCATCTGTCTTTGTCTCTGCAGCTTCTTGGGCTAAGCGGGTTATAATGTGTTCTAACTTAGCACCCACGAGGAGCAGAAGCTGCAATCACACCCAACTCCATTACTCTTAGGCCATTCTTTACAACATGTGCACTAGCTCAATACTTAGGTGGTGTTTGGATGTTGGATTCATAAAGCCAGAGGTTCCAAAATCCATCTTTTCCCTTTCCTCTTGGTTGTATAAATATTAAGGGATTTGTACAGGAAAAAGAAAAGCAACATGGCAAAGAGAAAAACTAGCTTAAGAAATCTCTTTTCTGCCTTTTCTTTTCCCTCCACGACCAGACACAGAAATGGGGACACCAGTTTACTTACTATTAAGGGTAGAAAAGATAACCAAAAAAATGTGTTCCATCCTGCAATTTTTGATCCACATATGGGAAGGATTAGATCGGTATTAGGAAAGGATATGGTGAAGTGCAAAAAATAGGCAAAGAGAAATTGAAGTTACCTTGAATGTTGAGAAGCAAAAAGATGAAAACAAAGAGCCACAAGTACCAGCTGAATTTGCAGATTGGTCAACAATTTTAGCTCAAAAATCAACTTATGAGTTGGAATCTAGTGCAAGAATGTTGTGTAATAGTTATACCTTATCCCAACTATTCTTTTGAAATCAAATTCTAGCGTCCGCATCATGTACTTGTAGAAATCAAAATGAGGAATTGTCGGACAATGAGCCTATAAAATAGGTAACTAAAGTTTTTTAGCATTTTAAATAAAGTAACAAACAAAATGACTGTCTGGTAAATGGTGAGAACAATACCCTTATAAATCCTGATCGTAGAGTGATGTAGTCTGCCTTTGTGATTGAGCCATAAAACTGTTTGAAAAATGACATCTACGAAAAAAACTCGTAAGAACCAAAAAGGTGTTAGAACACAACCCATACTCAAATTTCCAAAATAAAACCATGTAACCAATTGTATGTAGTGTAAACAGACACGTATGATGGTTTTTATATATACAGTGAGGATCAAGTCAGGACGCCCTGATTTAGTGTTAGGTCCGGACTTCTCCCACAGCCGTCGGATTGTGTTTTTGATGGTCCAGATCCGCGGATAGTTTGTTCGCGCGAACAAACTGTCCGTGCGTCCGGACCATCAAAAACACAATCCGACGGCTATGGGAGAAGTCCGAACCTAAGCTCTGGTCAGGTCGCCCTGACCTGATCCAGACTGTTTATATATATATATCAACTTTTGAGAAGTTCTCAGCGTCCCTAATCACAACCAGATATTTGGACACTGGGGATTCTAAGATTTGAGATCCTTTGGTAATTGAATTTCTAGTATACCTATGTTGAAAAGACCGGAAGTCAATTTTGTGCTTATTGAAGACACGAGTGTGGAATTATTCCAGATATACAAGTGGACCGTATATCACCAATATGTTCCAGCGATAAATGAAGGCTATTTGGTTTGAAGAAGCTAGAGTCAATACACAAACCTACTGCCAATAATTTGAGTGTTGTAAACTGTGTACAGCCAAGCAAACTCACCATCCAACTTCCAACAACCGACTTCCTCCAATGTCCTGCGGTTGCGCGTTGCTTGAAAAGGTGAATGTGCGAACGAGTACGAACTACAAACAATTAATATCATATAGTTACGTCAAAGAAAATTTTTAATGGACTTCAAAAACCCCTTAAGGTTGAAACTCTGAAACAATATTTCGGAACCCCTTACTATGTGGTTTGGTTATCTCATTCCTGATGGAATCCTCCCAGTGCTTCCACTGTCTTATCTGTGGGAGTTATGAATGGATGTGTTGTTAAGTTTTTTTTGATAAGCAAAAATTTCATTAGAAGCACAAAACGCATACAACCTCAAAGGGGCATACCCCAGTATAACAAGAAGAAAAGGAAACCTCCCTTCTAACAGGTCTATACGTGTTGTTAAATTAACGTAGAACTGTGTTAAATTAGAACTTCATTGCAGCACCATAAATGTTACTTTCATAAGACCTGCCAAAGAGAAAGAAACCTAAAGCTACCGTACTTTTAAATGCCACATTAGGGCTTGTACTTGTTCATTTATCGTCTCTTTATCGGTATAACAATTAAAGGGACTCGTAGAAAAATGTTTTGCCAATTCCATAGGATGAAAACTCTGGAAAATCATGTCCTGATACAGACTATTTTGTAACAGAAGTGTTGTAGATTAGTATATGCGAACATGGGTATGAAATCAGAGCGACAAATACATTACCCGTGCCCCTCCAAGAACCATGGTAGTAGCGCAAAAGATCACATGTACAAGTGCCAATACAAAGATGAAAATGTGCAGCTGGTGTAATCCTTCTATTGATAGCAGGGGTACCTTTCCCTGAGTACAAGAAGAAACAATGATATGCCACCATTAGTTGTTGGAATGAGAGCCTTATAAAATGGATTATATAATTACTTGTTTTCCTGTGGTCACTGAGTTGATAGTGTCAATGTCTCAAACTCGCACCAATGTGGCACGGACACTTACGGATACGGATACGAACACGGGATTTCTTACAAAATGGGGACACGGACACAGCAGGGGACACGGCAAAAATAAATAAATAAATAATATTTATTGTATACCAGTGAAAAAATAGTTAGGTGTATAAGCTTGAAGCTTCAATATTTGTAGCACTTACACATTTACCCCCCAAAATTTATAAAAAATGGCATATTTAACTCTTGCCGTGTCCCCATATGTGTCCCTCGTGTGTCCCTGCCGTGTCCCCTTAAAAAATTAATAAAATTTATTGGACATGCCACGTGGCGTGTGGCGTGTCCCATACGTATTTTGCCGTGTCCCCTGCATGTCCCCCTGTCGAATACGGGGACACGCTGGCCTCTAAGAGTGTCGGTGCTATATAGACTCGCACATGTTTCTCTAAAACTTGAAACAAATAATGGATTTGTCAATCGAGGCCATCCAGCATTCGGTAATTTACGGATGTTGTAAGTGAATTATAACTGTGCAAATGTTGTCAGATAATCTATCTTTCGCAATGCATATATCTACTATCCTTTCTGTCTTTAGGGTACTAAGTAGTCACATATTAGAAAATGACCCTACTCCCTAGCTTCCTTTTTTGGTACATCAGTAGCACAAAGGAACAGAAAGGCACTAGTTGCTGTTATATGTTCATTGCACAATCAAACCAGTCAACCAATGTTGATTGCATTTTACAAGATGATGAGAGAAAAGTATAAATTCCCCAGTTTTTCCTACTTCCTAGTGAGAACAGACAAATTGAACAAATCGACAGAAGATACCTTATGCTTACAAGCTTCCGGTCCAGTATCTGTGGTCAAAAGCCGACGTCCATTTGTCATAGTAGGCTGAAAATGATGTTCACGGTGCGTCTCAGATGCACTAGTTTCCAATTGGCATGGAAGCATGTAGTTTGCAAGATGACTAGGGATGCATATGTGGCTTATTAGACTTTGGGACACATTTAAAAGAAGGGAGATAAATCCCAAAAGCATCAATTCTGTCAAAAACAGAAAGAAAATTGGTCACACACCGAGATTATACATCGTATACAGAGAAAATGGAAACTAATTCGGACTTATGAAACATGTTAATTTGCTAGGGAGTTGCTGCAACCTTAGTCACATAATGTGCAAGCGCGAGCACGAGCAGAAGTAACTGAGCGAGTGTGGAAACGTCTTCCTATAATATTCCAAAATATAAAAATTTGCAAGAGCGAGGGTTGAGAGCGGGAGCAGAGGATCTAGTGAAAGATAACGTGACTCGGACTGCAACTACTAATTCAAGTGCCTTAAATTTTTTTTTTTTTTTTTTGAGGATTCATTGACCTATACCTAAGATACCAGAAATTGGACTAAAAGGCACACAAATATATGCTTAATGGTATATCTCGAGTGATTAATATGGTGTCAAAACCTTCTTTAGCATTGAAGATATTTGAAATAAGAGAAAATCTTTTTATACGGCGGAGCCGTGAATAGTTGTTTGCGGAGCCAATTGCGACCATCCAAAAGTGTTTTGGATGGTCCAGATGTTAATGAAACTTTTCCGGGAAAGAGTTTACTCTTTCCCGGGAAAGTTTCATTTAAATCCGGACCGTCCAAAGCCGAAACAGACGGCCGAGATCGCGCAGAGCCTTGAATAACTTCTTTCTCCCTTGAAATAAACCATGTAGAGATAGAGAAGGAAATAAGAGCCAGTAATGACAAACCTTCTTTCAGTTTTTCCAAGGCCCGAAATAAGGCATCTTGGTCCTTATGCTTCAACAACTGAACCCAAGTCAAATAAAACCATTAGTAGACCCCCCAAAAAAAAACTCCTTAAAAATTGTTCCAAAAAGAGATAAAGAATGGTCTACAAAATAAAAGCACACATAGAACATGGAAAATGTGGTGGTAATTAATAGCTCGAATGTGATTGAATAAATAGCTTGAACATGGAAAATGTGGTGGTAACCAATTTCTCCACCAAAAATTCGATATAAAAACTTGAATGTGATTGAATTAATGGCTTTAATTACTCAATATGTGGTGGTAATTATACAATTGCTTTGGGATTTCGATGGAAAATTTCAGTTTCAAGAAAAAGAGAGGGAAATGTTCTTGGATACCTTTCCAAGCCGGTGAAGGCCGCGCTCAGCAACCAGAGAGATGAGGACGATAACAAAGCAAATAACTGCCACTACCCACGTCGGAGTATGCTCTAAGGACCGAGATTCTTCCACCATTTTCTTCGATCTAACTAAATTTTTTTTTGACAGAAGCAACTATGAATTTACTGCTGTGGAGAACGTGAAAGTACTCTGCATGCATATATGTATTGAGAGAGAGAGAGAGAGGCTTGTATGCCATGGCATGCATTGCTTATATGAGAGCCGAGGAAAGGAATAATATGCAGTGAAAGTAAAAAGAAAGGAAAACAAGGGGACCAAGTAACGAACAAAGTCTGTTCTAGACAAAATTGGCAGGTAACTTTCCCGCCATCCTTTTTCTATCTGTTTTCCCGTTTTGCCCTCCTTTCTTCTTTGAACATGTAGACCCTTCAATAAATATGGCACAACCAAAGGGCACAGCAATGTAATTTTTGGTTGGTCTTGTTTCCAAGGATCAAAGGATACGTGAGAGCATATCCAAAAATTATAAGTTCAAAACTAGGTGCACAAGATTCATTCAACATGACGTGACACTAGATTTTCACAGTTTATATTTGAATAAAGAACTCTTAATCACTAACGTGTGCAGGATTTGAAGGTTGAGTGGGCGAACATTTAAAAAATTGTAACATATAAAGGTGATATTAATTTGCCAACATAAGTTGTAAAAATATTACCATAACTATTACGGTATATTTTATTGAAACTTCAATGTTCTTCCAAAATTTTGGGCTGGGCGGGTGTTAAATTGTTCAAGATGATGTTGGGTAGGCGAACGTATATAAATTTAACATTTTTGAAATAAAAACTATTATAATTCCAGTGAAAATTTGAAAAGTAGGGCGGTCGTCGGAGGTCATCCGCCCCTCGATTCAACCTTGCTCTTAATGGTGAAACATGAACCATATTACAAGCAATCTAGCAAAGAGAAAACAAAATTTATTTGTGCATCATACAAGCAATATCTTCGAAAAAGCAGATTCTGTGTGTTCTGGGAAAATTTCTCTTGGAGTATGAACCCCCTTGTGTGGACCTCTTGGAAAGTGAGAAATATATTCCATTTGAGACCTCTGGGTCTGGGATGGCATTTGCCGCTCATTAAGCATATTATTGGCAATACAATGCCCACCTTTGCACTTTCTGGGTGAGAATTGGGGGACTCTCTGTAGTCTCTGGAATTGGACAGTACGGTTAGGGCACGTAAATCCCTCCGAGTCTCATTTTGATAACTCATCTGTTTATTTTGTAGGCCACGGTGCACAAATCATTTGGGGAAAAACTAGATCTATCTGATGAACATAGTCACGTACTTTTGTCATACTTACGCGGAAGGAATGAACGACAAATGAGACTTAATAAAACAGACCTCCCGTTCGGAAAGAAGCTGCAACAGAGAGAGAGAGAGAGCTTGATTACTTTAAGCAAAGAACACAATAATTCTACAATGGGCAGAGACAAAACATGGGCAAACTTCCTTGTGATGAGGCATTGTCATACAAAAAATACAACCACTTCCCAAATTATAATGGAAGTTGCCTTCATGCCTCTGCATCATATACCCGTAACTAGACCTCTCATATTCACTAATCTCTTCATTCCTCAATGCCTCGCCGCCTTTAAAGAAGAGAGTGAATCACTTTCGAGTGGGTCCACTTGTGCACCAGCAGAGCATCAGTTATGCATAGAAGGACGGGGTTTTGGCGGTATATAAAAAGTGTCACCACAATCGATTGTTGTATGCATAAGCGGATTCCATCTGTCGAATACAATTCGCCCCCCTCGGCCAATCCTCCCGTGGAAGCTCTGTGAACGGACAGATGCGATGTTTGTCATCGGAGAACTTGATGGGGGCACAATTCCTACAGCCGCCAGTTTTTCTGGAACTAGAGGTTTAGTGAACAACAGAACCGGCTCAAGTGGATCCTGCATTAATCCCATGAGAAAACTGACATGAGAAAGGCATTGCCAACATTTAGCCGGCTTTTAACCATTGATCTTTGTCATACATTTGACCAATTCGAAAATTCCGCAACAAAGATGTTAAACCTGTGAATCTCTGGTAGGAGCAGAAAGTTTAAGCCCCGTTTGGATGATTAGATATGGAATATGTGGATTTGTGGTCAAGCTTCTATACAATTGTAAGAAGGTACTCTAGAAGGAACGTGGGTATTTCTAAAGTGAAGGTTGAAATAATGCCATTCAGTTTTGGTTGAAATTAGTATAAAAGTACGATCACATACACAAGGATTTCATGTAATAAAAGGAGAGTGATTTTCACACTCTCCTTTTTGATATCCACACTCCTTTTTTTGTTTTTCTGTGTTGAAAGCGTGTAATTTTTTTTTTAAAAGACAAAAAAGGGAGTGTGGATATAAAAAGGGGAGTGTGAAAATCAATTCCCTAATAAAAAAATCCATCAATTTGAAGCTCAAATACAGCCTTGGACCTTCTTGAATTATAAACCCATCAACTTTAAGTCCACAAACCAAAACGCAACATTAAAATTTTGACGGCCTTCTTGCCATGGATTAAACTCAAATAGTGTAGAAGGGGAGGAGCAGGGATGGACCAATGTGGGGTAGGGTCGATGTGACTGCACATCCAATTTTTGAAGGAAAGAAATCTATTATTACAGTAGGATTTGCTCAATTTTTTTTGTTTTGTTATAAAGGTACTGTCCCCCCAAGTTCAACAATTTTGTTACACCCATTTTTGTTGCATAAAAATTCGTCCCCCTAAGGTAAAAATCCTACATCCATCCTTGCTAACAATGAAAAAGTGAGCGAAGAGCTAACTTTAATTTGGCATAAGTGATAGTTACCAATTTCTGAAGCCATCCATTTGGGGCATTTCGCCTCCTGAACTCTCGCTTGATGCTTCCTGGAGAAACCATCACCAGCTTGGTGTCTGCAAAAGGCGTATTCTGTCGTGCATTCTGACGGCTGTATGCAACATCATCAGAGTCCACGAATTCCTCCTCGCTCGAACCAAATTTCCCTGGAAAGGAAGGAAATCCAGGCAGACCCAAGCTGTCCTCAAGGAGCTCAGTTTCATGCTGAAACGCATAAAGATTCACTCACCAATCAATTACAGAGTAAAATATCCACACCATATGACAAGAAAGGTAAGCAATAAGAATTATAATTCCACGTGATGGACTGGAATGAAGTTCCAGGTACTGGCGGACGCCTTTGCCTCCCCAAAACTTTTCAAAACTCTATTACTATAGTAGTACATGTTTACAAATTGCTTCATGTTATTTGGTAGATAGCATGATATACATTGTTGGGCCAATTTCCGAACAACATAAGCTTTGGGGACAATTAGTAACTTGACATGGTATCAGAGGTCAGGTTGGGAGAGGTCTTGGGTTCAAGTCTCTGCATTTGCATTTGTTCCTCGTTTGCATTATACTTCTCCCCATTGTATTGTCATTCATTCTATCTATGAATATGTGCACCTCCACATGCCATGCAATACAAGGTTGCACATGAGGAAGGGGGTGGGATAATTGACAAGTCTAATCTGTCTTCCAATACACTTTCGCTAGCCCAAGGTTGGAATCTTGTGCCTGTCCAGGTATACGACCCCAACATTTGAAAACATGATTCTCCTACCCATCTATGAGGAACTCGTGAAGTACTATTACGCAAACATTATAAAGATCCACAAGCAGGGAGTCCGGAAGATATCCAACGCACTTAATAGTAACATAAGTAGGGAGTCGGGATTATATCTGGCTCTCTAGTGGACTGAATAGTCAGATATGTCAGTAGGCACCAAATAGCCTTCTCACTGCTGCTTAACAATGAAAACTGCAAAATTAAACACATTACTACAGTTTCTGATGTCAAATACCATCCCATGCATACCTTGTACTTCATTTGGATCCTTTGAAGGCTGACTTCGCTCTCCGTGACTTCCCTCTTTTTCTCCTCTCTCTGCACACAGTAATCTATCATGTCAGGAATGAGAAAGAATTGATTGCAAAAAATTCATGATCAGATAAAGACATAACTCAAAATAAAAAGAACAATAATTGGGGATCACCTTGATTAAAGCCTCCAGTAGGGTCTTGGCTTGGTCAAGGTTGCGCCTGACCTGTAGATAACGAATTGAATACAAATAAACTAAATCAAAGTCAATAACCAGCAAGGAAAAATGTGATGTGCAACTATCCCTGAGATAATATTGGAAACTCCAACCACACTATATTATAAATCACAACAACCTGGGACAGATTTCAAACTAAGAGAATTTTTTTATCCATTTATATTATAATTTTTCTGTGGTTCTTACCTAGAAAAGAAGGCAAACAAAATAAGACGAGGTGACAGCATTTATGCCGATCACTTATGAAATGCGACAACAAAATGTACCATTTTCTTAATCTGATTGGTGTGGAATGTCAATACCTTAGAATAGAGAACACAAAATCACTTAAGGTTAACCCCTAACTATGACCGCTTTTGAAAAAGATTGCAAGACCTAAGCCAATGAATTTCGTATCCCGTTTAAAGTAGTTTGCAACATCATCCGTGCACAAGCATTTCATTTCTGGTTTGTTAGATCGACTGTCCCAAAAGCCACTTGCTCTGCGAGAAGGCGCCAACTATGTCTATCAAGCAATACAAAACCCTCCCTCATGTGCAACCATGTGGAGATGCAAACAATCAAACATATAGAGAAAAACAGCGTAAACAGAGAAAAACAGAACGGATTGGAAATAAACTGTAATACCCCAATTTTTGTCCCACATTGGTGGTTTAGAAGAAGTTTCATCAATGAGATATAAGGACTACTCCTTCCTACCAAATAACTTGGGCTTAAGCATTTTGGGCCATGTGGTTAGGCCCCAACAAGTTATTGGGCCAGTAAAGGGTACAATGCTTCAAATGGTATCAGAGCACAGCCCCGGTCTACGTGGAGGGAGCTGAATGCTACACCATGGCCACCGGGAAGGTTGCTGGGCCATGTGCATTGCAATGAGGACGTTGCTTACTAAAGTGCAGAAGATTGCAATACCCCAATGTTTGTCCCACATTGGTGCGTTAGAAGAAGTTTCAATGAGATATAAGGGACCATGCCTGACTACCAAATAACTTGGGCTTAAACATCCTGCGAGGCATAAATTTGATTTCATGGAGCCTCTGAATCTGTGGGCCAGTAAACTCGAGGTTATGCCAATAAATGCTGCATAGGAGAGTGGGAGGTCGTTCTACAGTTTTTCGCATTTCTAAAAGACCATGGAGACTGATACTTGTTCTCCACTTTTAGCCTCTCACACACTTTGTTAGAGGCTAGAATTGTTGTGTAAATATGACTCCCTATACCATGAATATCACTGCTGCAGAGAACCATGCAACCAATAGTAATCATGAAAAAACCAGGGTACTCTCAGATTACAAGGAGAAGGAGAGCTCAAACGAGTGATTATTCAGCTATATCACTCGAGTACAAAGGGCTAAACCAAGAACATGAACGATTACTTCAAGTGATGTTGAACTCACCTGGCGAAGCTTTTCAAACGACTGCACGTTGTTTTCCCTCCTTTGCATCTGATATGAAAACAAGAAAAGTTAAAAATGATAAATCTAATCAATGAGGTTCACCATAATTATGAGTTGGAAAGCACCACTTACTCTTCTTGTGTGAAGTCTGTGGGCCTTCTCCCTTGGTCTAAACACGTTGTATGGGTTGGTATCATTAGATGGTGGAGGAGGCTGTGAAAACAAATATGCATGTTAGATGCAAAATAGCCCATCATGTTGCAGTTGAAGCTACAATACATCAATACAGTATTATGGGGGTAACTATGCACAAAATAATGACGCAGAAGTCAGTTTGAACACGCAAGCAAAGAATGTTTGAAAGCAGTCAGCATAGCTAATTTTGAGGAATGCTTATATTAACTCCAGATATTGTCTTGTGACTCTACTCAAACCACCTATAATCTCTCGCCTACATCACTCACTTATTACGCACCTTCTCAAAATGAATGATTTCCACTTATCACTCATCTTCTTACTCGTCACTCACTTTCCAATTAACAGTCAAGGTTAACTGAATCTTTAACTATATGGCAAATGCTAACCTTTGTTAGCTAAGATCAATCATTTGCAATGAAGAGAAGGATAAAAAAAACTCTAGCTATTTTCAATTCATTTGCAATGAAGAGAAGGATTAAAAAAACTCTAGCTATTTTCAATCACATAGGAAAGCGCCTACTAAACCCAAGGGGGAGCAAACTAGACGGGTGGTAAATATCTCTAAGACATACAAAAATGATAGCATTTTCAGGTTAACGTATATTGCAAATCTGCAACAAGGAAGAAGAGTAAAGCAAGTGTAGAATATAGTCATGATGACATAAGCATGACCATGAACGAAGTAAAATGGCAAACAAGACCATTTACTTATTCATTTTGGCCCTAATTCATGAAACCAAAATAAGGTGAAACGGTTTAAAAGCAAACCGAAATAGCTAAGTACAAGAAACTTGAATTTAGAAAGTAACCTTGAAAAGAATTGAAGTTGTTTCTTAAATAGGATCAAACAGAAATCTCAGACAATGATCATAGACACGTGGGATCTAGTAGCTAAACCAGTAGCATTTGGTTTTGATACTTTGAAATGGCTCCGAGTACAGTATTCGTGATGGAAGGAGTGCAGAAACAAGTAGAGAACACTAAGCATCAAACTCAATTCCTAAAAAAAATAATGCTGAGTGAATAATCTTAAAAAAAAGAGCAAAAATTATGGGATAACATCATAGATGAACACTTTGCTTCAACAATTTGATCAAATACAAGTCAAACAACAAATGCCATAATGCAATTACCATAAACCTAGAAGGCTAACCTGCAGACGTCGCAATATAGGCTTTTGCCATCGTTCACGCTGCAATAATGATTGGGAAAAAAAGGAAGAAAAAGGGAAAAGCATGAGTTCTAACTCGTGTTTCTGAATAAGCATCAATAGTAAATAAGCCGCCAAGAATGGACCATTAGTCTGGCTAATAGAAGATCAATTATATTCAGCTAAAAGGACTCCTAAAGTTGGGCAATAAGAAGCTCATTGTTTTTGCCTCGCTATCTTGCCAAACACCTGTGCCACTGTTCATTTCCAACATGCGAATGTTTACTTAATGACAAAGGTATTCATTGTTAAACTAAGTTAGAGAAGAGAGACCCACAAGGATATGTGAACCCTTCGACTCCTCTCACTATAGTGACATTGAATCTATATTCCAAACTTACATATTGCAAAAAGCCAATATTGTTATCAGTTTATATCAAGCTTCCGCAACCTCTGATGTCTTCTACAATTTGTCATTGTCTAGTGGCATGAGACGGCTTGCTTCTCTTAGCAATTTTTAAATGGATACCAACAAAATCTATTCCAGTACGGTTGAATTTGTTGAAGCACTAGTAATTTGCCAACACGGATAAAGAATAACAAGATTTCTCAGGGGATGGAGAGAGGCGACTTGGCAAGAACTACAGTCAATAGACATTTGCTTCTCTTAGTAATTTTTAAAAAAATACCAACATAATCTACTCTTCTAAAAGTACTCTTGAATTTGTTAAAGCCCTAGTAATTTACCAACAAGATTTCTCAGGGGGAATGGAGAGAGAAAGCCCCTAACAATAGTTCCATATCAGGAGTGTAACGACTTCATTGAAAAAATGCAAGGTGTTATATGGTAATTGATGCATACCTTTTCCTTCCAGTAATCATAGATGCACTGCGAAATTCCATATTCTATGGACAAGGGAAGTAAGGCCTAGGATTTCAAGGAAACAAATAGAAGTTAATCCCAAAAAACAAAAAAACAACAGTTACTCAAAGAATATGGAGTTTTTCAGTTACAGTTACAATTCTTGTGGAAAGCACTAAAATCTAGATAATTCCACTTTTGTGCACAAAAACAATATACGACAGATTACAACACTAAAATCCTATTTCCTATCACAAAGGTGATTCAAGCATGATAAGAATGAGGTCAACTGGGAAATTGCAGGAGCACAGCTCCTTGGACCATCTACATTCAAATTATGGAGTAAATACAGCTCTTGCACTGAGAAGTTAAAACAGTGGCAACAAGCATGCTCTTTCCGAGCCTTAGATCCACTTAACATATTTTCAGCTATGAAAAGGAGTAGGCTTCCACCTCAGCAGCAGCATCGAATTGTAGAAGTACAGGAACGGGTGAGCCAAGAGTAGGAGTTATAATTCCTGCTCTTTCTCGTGCTTTATGATCCAATATCTCCAATTTAAATAAGGCAGTTTCAAAACTGCACAAACAAACATGCCCATATGAGTACAACAGCAAATGAACTACAGCCAAGTAATTTAAAAAAAACATATATCAACCAGGGAGAAACAGAGGTACTAAAATGAACAGACATGTGAAAGAGAACAAATATAGCAATGGACGATATTGCAAGCATGAGCAACAGAATACTAGATTGGTGTGCATTTGAATGTGGCACACCGATACCGTAGAAATACAAATGCTCACAGACATGGAACAGCAATAACAGGCATTTAGCACTGTAGGCAAGACCTTTAAGAAGGCAACTGGGTAGAATCGGCTTAATTTAGCTTTATAGAAGAAGGATGCCAAAGTGAACAACCATATTAGAGAAGAGTATTAAGGAACAATGCAAGAAAAAGTAGCTACAGACAAACTGAACTAAAACTTTTTGCCTATTGGTATTTTGAGGGGTCACAAATGTGTAAGTCTCTTTATGGGGAGGATGAGACATAAGGGGCTGGGGTATCCATAGATAATTGCCACACTAAAGAAAACATGAAAGAACAGAAATCATCCAACTCATCGCCATCCCAAAACATGAAGACACTCGTCAGTCAGATGAAGTTATTGAGAGTGACTGTAAGCCTGTAAATAACATAATACAGTACCAAGAAGATATAAACAAATAGATATCAGTTCAAACAACACCAGGTTCAGCTCAGAAAAATAGAAAACATGAATCATCATAAATATCGAATCATCTTATCACCCAAAATAAGCAATCCTGTACAAATGCTACAAGTCTACAACACATTTAATCTATGGACCCTCCATGTTCCAAGAAATTCATGAACCTATGGAAGCCTCTAAAGGTACCTCTGACATTACAAGGTCAGGTATGGTCCCTACTAGGAGACGTTGCTGGTAAAAGGTATGTTACTATTGTCTTGTTTTCAAACCGCAAACGCGTGCTAGAATGAAAAATGAAATACTTAGACACAGTTGAGAGAGAGAGAGGGTTCATGAAGATAAAGAAATGAAGCGAGTACATTTAACACATTGATGGGAGCATACAAGGAGAACAGGATATCAGAACCTTCTGCATACTAGCTCACAGACAGACTACATGATCGGCCAAGGATATTCAGTCAGACATTTGATCCTGAAAATAGCTTAACACATAATAGCACCAGCTTAGCAAGTTTACAACCTTTCTAGAAAGTCACTTTTAGACTACAACCTTTTTTATGGCCTACAAGGTAACAATCTTTCCCCATTGTAAACGTAAAACTAGTGGACAAATGACTGCAAGAATCAGAAAAACATTACAACTATTACATTTCAGGGGTAAGAAGCTCTTTTTCTTCGTTGAACTCCTGAATCCAATCTTCATCCTCGTTGTCCACATCATACTCCACAAATTCTCCAAGCTCAGCCCGAGCTACAAACGTTTTGACATTTAGTTCAAGAATAATTGATATTTTGCCAAACTAATCTCCACAATTACAATTGATAAAAAAAATCTACATAGTTCACAAACCTCCTCTTGCTCGTAAGTATGACGTTGGTTGAGAGAAAGTGCGGGAATAATCTCTTTCATATGTGTCAACAACAACAAACTCTGGAGTAGGGATTTCAGAAGCCACTTTCTTCGTAGGAACTTGCTGCACCTAAAGTAACAAAATTTTCAGAACAGTTAAGTTGAAGACACATAAACTAATCTGCTCCCACACAAAATCTTGAACTCCCACTGATTGGAATACAAATACAGGGGTCACTGTGTCTATGTCTTACAACACCATTTCTGGGGAGGCATATTTTAAATTCGCGGGAATGTTTTTTAAGAGGTCCAACGAATGCAAAATCCTTTTTGACATTACCCTGAAAAAAAGCAGGACCTTTAAGGTGATAAGAAAAATTCTTCAGTCCCTCCAAATGCTCCAACTATGAAGCATAAGAGATGATAATTCTGTTGTTGCACAGGGTACTGATCTTCTGTTGTAACAGACTTGTACGACGAAAGTGGGTAAATGACATGATGTTTTGAGTTGCAAATACTGCTATAACAGGGTGCATTTGAATGCATTATTTGCAAGGCTACTGCTCAATAGCCACCATGATATCAATATCAGCATGGACGTTCTCCATCAAGAAATATGTTCTTTATTTAAGTGTGGGTTGGTGGGGCTTAGTGGTTACTGAATGTTCGAGTTTCAAATGATGTTGTGCAAAGGGAGAAGCTAAACATATTATCATGAAAATAATAAGGTGGGCAGTTTTGTATGAGATCCACTAGGAAGTCTATGAGACCTCAGACCTCCTGGGGTAAGGATGCCGTGGACTTCAGTGGTTTGGTTTTCTGGTAGGGTGCCTAAGTGGGCATTCATCTGCTGGGTCTGCTGTTTGGAGAAACTTGCCACTAAGGATAGGTTAAGGACTTGGGGCATGAATGTTGATCCAAATTGTGTTCTGTGTGCGCAGGCCCCTGAAACTTACCAGAACCTCTTTTTTGACTATGGGTTTGCTAAAGAAGCATGACAATCTTTGCTTCTAAATGTTTGGTTCGGCAGAGGATTAGCAATTGGAGTTCAGAGCTTGGATGGGCTATCTAATTTTGCAGACATAAGTCCTTTCAGAGCTAGGGAGTATTCATGTTAGATAATTCTGATGTAGGGCTAGGTGTTTTTTTGTTCCTTTTGGTTCCTTCTGTTACTCTTTTCAGGAGCTTTGGTTTTTTCTAAATCAAGGACAAAGTCCTCTTGTATCTTGGGATTCTGGTTTAATAAAATCGACTTTTACCACACAAAAAAAAAGGTGGTGTGCAAGTCAGATTTATCATGTTCCCAACCTTTTAAGTGATTGCACGCTCGGTTTTTTTTTTTTTTTTTTTGTGTGTGTGCGAGTGACTGTTCATGCACGAAAGGGGTTATAAAGCTTGTCCTAATCGAAAAAGTAACAAGAAAAACAGAAAAGATAGTTTTGAACGGGCCTTAGTAAGATGAAGATATAAACCATGTCTACACAAACTAATATAAGCTTCACTGACTACCAGTCATAAACAATTAACTGTATTGCTGTTACGTGATAAAGAACAACAACTACGAAGTAACTGATACTACAACAGAACATAGAACCAATATATCGAATTCCAAGCTGAACTGATACCTCAGTATCGGCCTCTGCAGCGAGACGCATAATCTGCGAATTACGAGTAGACGTGGGGGTCTCGTCATCTTCGAATTCCTTGACGGATTTTACAATTGGGAGCTTCTTGTGAATGTCAAGAGGACGAGGCCTAAATGACAGTCTACTCATGTCAGCTCATATCCTTTCTCAATTCCAATCGCTTAGGCGTTGTGTGTCGATTCTTTTGAGTAATCAACACAGTCTCTCTCACTTTGCTTTCATGCCACCACTACAAAAACCAAAACCCACATTCAATTACTACTTTGTCAACCATTGGCACAAATTTCAGAAGAATAGTTGAGGGGAATCACAAAGCAATACAAAACCCTAGAATTCAAATCATTTTAGCTTTTCCAAATGTAAGGACGTTCTTCGTGATTGTGCCTGTGTATATAGTACATATAAACACATACGTGCTCACGCATATATACATATAATGTGGATGTAGTAGATGCACACGTTATGTATGTTCATTGACAGACTGACAGTCTACTCACATCGGCTCATGTCCAAATGAACAGTCTCTCTACTTGCTTTTATGCCACCACTACAAAAACCAATAGTTTCAGCCAAAATCATTGAGGGGAAGCACAAAGCAATACAAAACCCTAAAATTCAGCTTATTTTAGCTTTTCGGAAAGTAAGGACGTGCCTGTGTATATAGTACAAAAAGCAAATACATACACATACATATACACAATAACTGAAAAATATCAAGCTCCTGTCCAAGTGAACCCAGTCTCTCTCACTTTGCTTTCATACCCACCACTACAACCAAAACCAAAACCCGTACTCCATTACTACATCATGACAAACCACTGGCACGAATTTCAGAAGAATAATTGAGGGGAAGCACAAAGCAATACAAAACCCTAGAATTCAATTCATTCCAGCTTTTCCGGATGTAAGGACGTTCTCGTTATCGTGCATGCGTGCATAGTACAAAAGGAAAATACTTGCACGTGCGTGTACACAGTAATGTGTGTGTGTGTGTACGCGTGCATGTGCGTGTAGGTATGTGTGAGTAACGGGAGAGAGAATTTGTGCTTACAAGAAAGACGTAGAGGATGTGATGGGACTCTGCGAGAGGATAATTGGAGGTCTAGGGTTTGTTCTATAGGAGAGAGAGTGAGGAAGAGAGAGAGAGAAAGAGAAGGTCGCTGATGTGTGGTGATAATGGCGAATAGGGATTCGGGGGATCGAATAGAGAAGAAGGGGACCGAATTCAGGGACTACCCGATTGCCCGACCCGTTTTTTGCTGAAAGTAGGCCCGACCCAACGTATAACTGAAAAATAACTGCCTACAGGCCCATTGGCCTCCGATTTCGATCTCCAAACAATAATTCTCACGTTTCTATTTCTAATCTTAAAAAAAAAAGGTGTGAGATTCATGCTACAAAGGGCTGCCAGCGGATCGGTTTGATGCGGATCGGTCCGGTTTTCAATCCGATCCGTTCGTGGCGGATTATCGTTTTCTCCATCCGTCAACCGTCCGTAGCGATGTTGGGTTAGTTCGGTTTGGATGCAGTTTCAGCGGATCGGTTTGGGCGGTTTCAGCGGATTTGAACATACAATATTTTTTTTTTTATATATACAGCAAAAAAATTGAAAAATAAAGTCCCATTATTTTTTACCAATGAAACATTGCCACATTGAAAAATAAAGAAACTCACCTAGTCCCTGTCTACAAGTTACAACAACTTTTTCTCTCTTGAATATGATGTTCATAACCCTAAAATCTGTTTTCTGCGGCTTTAAATATATTTTGTCCCGCGTACGACCATCCAGGCGGAAGTCACAGGCAAAAGAGAAGGACAGAGACAAGATACCATAAAACAAAATTATCATAATAGCTGTTTCCTCTATCCCCACACACTTTCTGCAACCACATATATACCACACAATCCCCAAAACTTCTCCAACAAGATTCCACTTTCAAAATAATTCAACTTTCACCTTCCCGCTTTGCATTTACTTTGCCACTACGTTTTGTGTTCTGACATAGCCACGTGTACACCACTACTTAGAGAGGAATCAAATGTATAACACAGGATCACTCCATTCACTTCGTCGGCCCTGGAATTACTTGATTTCCATGATCCACATACACGTGTCCTACTTTTACAAATGGACGGCTACGATCATGGGGCTGGTAATATTAATACAGTGCTCCCCAACACAAGTCACTACATTCACTATCAGTTTTTTATGAGTTTTTGAGCGTGTACGGTTAGAGTGAGTTTCCCCACAACAAAACCACCCCGGCGGAATTTCCTGCAACCTTGGAAAAACTTAGGTCTTCACACTGCCCAACATAATGCTCGACTGGAGGTGGTCTTATGAGGTAGCCATTGAACTAGAGGAACGGTTCATCACCATAGATGTACTAATGCACAATGGGTGCTCTCAAATGCCATTTGTTTCACAAATAACTTACACCGCAAATCGAACTCATGATCTCGTGAAGAGAAGGAATTCTCACCCTAGCTACTTTTACGACCCATAAATTAGTGTTCTTGCTAAAAAATCGCAATCATTTTAGAAAACAATCCTCACTGTCGAGCAATGCACATTTATTTGAGAGATATGATCCTCAATTGAAGAGTCAAGTAAGGGCAAAACGTGACTACGGAGGGTAGTCCCGAGTTGAATGGTAAGTGTGAAAAAGAAAATCAATGGTTAGGGGTTGAGACGGACATAAATTTTGGAGAGATGGCCAAAAAAATTAGCGTACAAGCTACGTACACATAATTGATATGGATAAACTAGATTTCATACCATCCAAAAAAAACCATAATTCTGGGGTTAGTGGCCCTATGCTGCCATGGTAGAAAAGAGCATAACGGGGATAAACAGCAAAATCACAAGTGAGCATTATCAGGTGCTCGTAGGGTGCAAACGAGCCAAACTTTGTAGCAGTACTCGAATTCGGTTCGCTTACTAAGTGATTTTGAAATTTGGGCTCGCATTCTTCTCAATTCCTAAAAGAGTAGAGTTTTTTCCACACTAGTTTTTCAAGCTATGCAGCTCGGTTCATTTGCGGTCCTATCGGGTGGGTAAAGGAATCATCAAAATTAACCGTGAAAAAGAGAAAAAGACTGGAGAGATCTGAGGAGAGATGTAAAATAAAAAAAAAATAGAGAAAACGAAACTTCTACTCGTAATTTCTTCAGCTGCTCAGCGCATCTCCGCAACCTTCAAACAGAGGGTCCTCATCGGAAAACTGGTTCTCTCTCTCTCTCTCTCTCTCCTGCAGCCATTGCAGGGCAAGAGTTAGCAATCCCCTCGTGCTCTCTCACAATTCAACCCCTCTCTCACCTCTAAAGTCACAACTACCCTCTAATCGAACTCCGTCCGTTGACTAACGAATCCTCAACGGCCGACTCCGCTGTCAATCCGACCGGATCGGTCGAAAAGCACCGAAATTGGATGCAACCACCGACCGGCAGCATCCAGATCCGTGAATTCGAGCAGTAAGTAAATTCACACAAAAATGCTGCGCCTGAGGGCTTTCCGTCCGACCAACGACAAGATCGTGAAGATTCAGCTGCACCCAACGCACCCGTGGCTCGTGACCGCGGACGCGTCCGATCGCGTCTCCGTCTGGAACTGGGAGCACCGTCAGGTCATCTTTTGTTTCTTCCCTTTGTCTCCTTGCGGATTTGCAATAGTTATTCGTTGCGGTTCCGTTCGATTTCGTTTAGCGGTGGTGGTTGTTGTATGTCTCAGGTGATATATGAGTTGAAACCGGGCGGTGTCGACGAGAGGCGGCTGGTGGGTGCCAAGTTGGAGAAGCTTGCAGAGGGTGAATCAGGTGAGAAAAATGAGCTTAGAAATAGCATGAAATACAGAAATAGCATAGTAGGCTATGAGGTTGAACATCACAGCAAATATGACTAAACCATTTAGAGCTCCTAGATAAATAAATTTCTACCAAGATAACTGGTAGGTCCAAAATCTCTCTCTAAATAATAAATCTACCAATCTATCTCTTTCGCGCCTTTCTTTGTTCATGGTTCAATATTTCTGTGTTATGAAAAAGATGGAAAGAGGAAAATCTGTAGTGAAATCTGGGATGGTGAAACTAGAGCAGAGGGGAGAAAGAAATTTGGAGTGACAGTTTCTTCCTCCTTGGCGTTTTTCTTAGGTAGTTAAAAGGGGTAGTTTGGGTAAAAAAAGTGTGAGCCAGTCTCAAAATAGTACTAATAGATACTAAGATACATGTCGAGTCTAATTTTTCTTGAGGATATGGATGACTACTTGATAAGTTATAGGTGGCTGTGCTCATTGTATATGGGTTTGGATGGTGGGTTTACTTTGGTTTTCGATATTAGAACATTTTCATTGGTGGTTGGTTGCCTTGTGAACTTTTCTCATCTGTGAGGTGTCCTGTGAATCTCACACGCTGGACGGCAATAGAGAACTCATAGGGTTGCTGCCTCTGCATAATGTTAGTGTGGCGACTGGGGTTTGGAAGGTAGAAATACTTGTGCCATTTGAGTTTTAGAATGCAGAAGATGGTTTGAGAATTTGGAGGTGGAGAAGGGATGAATTCGTGGGGTCTTAGCAAAACAGAAAGGTATTGTCAAATAGTGGGTTTTCAATCAAAGTCAAGTTTAGGGTGATGTTTAAGGTTGTTTTGGGCTGAATATTGCTGTAAGAACTCGAACATCCCCGCCCTTTGTTCTGTGTAGTGCTCTGGTTCGGCCTTTCATTAAAGATAGGGATGCCTAGATTTTAAGGATGGACAGTGAACCTGGCTGGCTTTGATCAGAACTTTCAAAAAGAAGAAAAGAGACAAAGATAAATAAATAAAAGGAACAAGATTTTGAGGATCAAATTCAGAACCTTGGGCTTCATCCTCTCAAGGATTTAAGTAAGCCCAGCTTATGTAAACTTAGGCCTTTCGAATAGATCTACATGGGTATGTCTGTATGTGTACCTACTACCTACCAATATTAATATTATTTGAGACAATCTTTGTCCAGCTAAGATCAAGACTTTTAAGTAGTAACCTTCGACTATCCAACATAGCTCGAAACTGAAATTTTGACCAATGGACCTTTAGTTCTATGCATGTTTAGTGAATAGTAAAATGACTAGAACACTTGTGACTCCTAGATCTTTATAACATGTAACAAGTTAAGCAGTGAGCAGTGTTGTACTAGCTTTTAAGTAGCATAAATAGGGACCGCACGGTGGGTACCTTTGGATTTGAGGGAGTGCAAACTGCAACCCTACTTTGAGTCAATTCTTTGACATGTTGGATATTTTTGGAGTATAGAGGGGTGTGTAGGTCATTTTATTATTTGACCTTTTCTTTTTTATTCCTCACCTTCTTTTGTACATGTGTGGCATCCCCTTGATGCTTTTTTTTTTTAAAAATTTTATTACCCAGAAAAAGAAAAATGAATTTCTCTGTAAATTTAAAAGTTGGGATCCCTTCATGTGTTAAACCATGAGTCTTGATAAAGTAGAAATTTGTATCACTCTCGTTATAGATTGTTGGCATTTTCTTCTGACTTATGTTGTTTGTACTCCAGAGCCTAAAGGGAAACCTACAGAAGCCATGCGTGGAGGGAGGTAATGGATCCGTGCTTTTGCCTTCTCAATTCTTTTCTCGTTTATGTGCCTATTTTTCTGGAGGATTGAAACCTGAACCTGCTGTTGGGCCGCATGGTTCAAGTGTTAAGCAGGTCAGTTTTTATGATGATGATGTATGCTTTTGGCAACTTTGGCGTAATCGTTCTGCTGCTGCTGAGGCTCCAACAGCAGCCAATCATATCGCTTCAACATTTAGTTCTCCTGCACCATCAACAAAAGGAAGGCATTTTCTTGTCATCTGCTGCGAAAACAAAGCAATTTTTTTAGACCTGGTTACAATGCGCGGCCGTGATGTCCCAAAGCAGGACCTTGACGGCAGATCACTTCTCTGGCAAGTCCCTTTAGTAGATGATATAAAATAGGTGTATATAATTCACATGGGATGGAAACTCTATTTTTATTCTAGTACGTGATTATCATAGTTGCCGGATGAACATGTATTGGTCATAGCATCCTGGAAGTGACATACGTTATGATTATTTGGAACATGCTGCTTCTAGTTGATGCATTTTTCGAAACAAAACTAAGAGGGGGACTCCTTTTCTTGCTTCTTTGGCCTTACCAAGTACTATCTGTTTTCTGTTTACTTGGTCCATCTCATCTATTGTTTATGCAAAGAGTTAGGATATTTTGGCTGATAAAGAACAATGCATTTTATGGCACTGCTTTATGCTGTAGAGTTTACTTTGAAAGAGAACTATGGGAATATTAGATGCATTGTACAACTGCTTTGTTCTAGGGGCCGTATATATATGGTTCACTCAGTTCCTTATGCTACCTTTAATGTCATCTGATAATCTGATTTTGACAATGTGGTGTGACATGGTCGAAATATTCTTAAACCTGGATTTGTGCACGTTTGAGTTTTTTTTTCCCTCTTCTTCTGATCTATACCTTCGGAACTCAATGGTAGTCCAGAGAGCTGACTTGGACAGATTGCTAGATTCACTACCATAAGGTGGACTTAGTCCTGTCATTACATTGAAACATTTAGGATAAAAATGCCTGGGAGACTACAGTGTATCAGCAAAGATGTAGAAAACATTAGAGATAAAAGGAAATGATCCGCCTATAAAAGTAAAAGACTGGGCTCGTGCTGAGTGTTTTATGAAATAGTTGATGTATACTTTATAGAACAGAATCAACTACATCTTCAACATGCTAAAATTGTCCATTAGATCTTTTGCGTGAAATGCATTTATAAACTTATATAGCCTTTTGGGGATGAAACATGGAGCCACAAATGATGAGTAATGCTCAATGTTATTTTCATAAAAGTCTGTCTCTCTCCCTTCCTCCTCAGACCATTTTTCTTCTTGTAACTATTCTAGTCTATTTTACTTGTTCCAATAATAAACAGTTTTCTTAGAAGTTTTTATTATTTTTTCCTCCCCTTTTCTTTTCTCTTCTCTTTCCAGCCTATCTGTTATAATATAATATGGTATCTCGTTGTATGGAAGAAGAGTCTGCATATTTGATCTAACAAAGCCTATCAGCATGTTTATGAGAAAATGCGGCAACTAATATGTGCTGTTTTACTGTACTGAGTTTAGGAATGGAATCCGAGTCATATGCTGGTATTACCTGCGTACTCTTTTAACTAATGTGGTTATGGTTATTAGGTTTTGAGACACTAATCTACCTCTTGGGTTAAAAACCTATGAACAGGCAACATCTTCCCACGGTTCATTCCAGTGATTGTGGCTTCTATAGAACTCCTTGTTGTGCCTTGACCCTCGCTGAGGATTTCCTTTTTATCCAGAATCCTGTTCATTACCCACCTCCTTTTCCCAGCCCCTTCTTTCCTTTTAGTATTGCGTTTGTAAGTAACCAATCTTAAATATGAGCCATATCAGCTGTTTTATCATAATCTTTTGATCCCTATTAGTTGCTAAAAAAATCAGCAGCCACAAGGTAGCCAGTGTCACCGTCAAATTGTTTCAAGGTTTCATTTTATGTGCAAGGGAATTGCTACTTCCTCGAGTTCTTTCGAGTCACCATCACAAAATTTATTGTTTTCATAGTTGCTCATCTGTTGAATCAGAACACGCACCGGGTGGTGGAATCAGAACATGC
This sequence comes from Rhododendron griersonianum, assembly GCA_018127125.1. Classification (NCBI taxonomy): domain Eukaryota; kingdom Viridiplantae; phylum Streptophyta; class Magnoliopsida; order Ericales; family Ericaceae; genus Rhododendron; species Rhododendron griersonianum. The sequence continues at coordinate 37,043,014 of CM030798.1, read as the reverse complement.
ACCGGGACTGTGCACGAACCCTTCAGTTGAATATGATTACTGTTCAGCTCTCTGATTTTCTTATTTATTGTCTAGCTTTTTATTTGCCGTAGTACCTTAACACTGGGGAAAGATATGTAGTGTAAGTAGTGAGTCTACAATGCACCTTATATCACAGACCTCCGTATACCACAGACCTATCATCAACTAGCTCAACGAAATGGTTTTCTTTTAATTTAGTTAGACAGGTTTAGGGTTACAGGTTTTACGTGACATTTGAAGTCTTTGACTCTTTACTTTAATTGTTTTGTTGTTTATGTATCTCATGTTTTCTAGATGCCCCAGATGATTTTTCCCCCTCTTAGAGCTGTTGTGCATATGACGGTGCTATTTTTCTACTATTGGTGCAGTATGGAGTTCCTTTCAAAATCGTCTGCCGGGGATGGTCCTCTTGTGGCTTTTGGGGGATCAGATGGTGTGATTAGAGTTCTTTCAATGATATCATGGAAGGTATTTCCCGCCCCCCAATATTACACTTTGCTTTTGATCTATCAGGTTTCTTTCAAAAAAAATAAAAATAAGAGAAGATCCATCTGTATGTATTGTGCAGTAATCCTTGCTTTTTTGCAGCTTGTTCGAAGGTACACAGGAGGCCATAAAGGATCAATTTCTTGTTTGATGAACTTCATGGCTTCTTCTGGCGAGGTAGCTTTTTGATCATCTGAAAATTTAGATCAATGAGGTTTATATGATATTTTTTTACTAATGCCTTCGCCCCAGACGTTTTATTAGAGATTGATTCTCATACTCTGTCGTTCTTGCCATTATTTGGGTGCCTTGTGTATTCAAGGATCAGGGGCTATCATATAATTCTTATTGGAACTATTTTTGAGTTGGATTTGAGATGTTTGAATTGAGCATTTTAATTTCCTTTGTTGCACTATTGTAATTCTATGTACCATGATCATTTGTCGCAAGGAAAAGGAAGATGTTTATGGTCTTCCTCTGTATGTGTGTGTTGAGGGAGAATGCCAAGTGGTGAAGTTGAACATCTGTAGGAAAAATTAATCAGAATGGGGAACAAATAGATATTGTGAGGTGAGTCATTATTCCTTGTATCATAGGTGTTGCTGGAGTTTATTGTTTGGGCCCTTGAGACGGAAGAGATTAAATTAGTTTATTTTTATTTGCTTAATACTAGCATCGAAATTGAAAACACTCTGGGAACTGACGGGGAGGGTCCTGATTGAGAACTGACCAATTGTGGGGCCACTTTGGGGTCCCACTCAAATGATCTGAACAATTGATTAATTTTTAAAATTTTACAGGGTACTCGAAAAACTCCGCCTGGTTCGTGCTTAGAGTCTTATCTTTCTTTCCCAGCCGGTCCCAAGCCCGGATAAAGGAGGAGGGTTGTGCATTAGGTAGTTGACTGCCAGCATGTAAAAAAATCCGTCAGATCTTTATGACATGAATCCAAATATGATAAGCCGACCCCAATTGATTGGGACATAAAGCTCGGTTTGATACAGGGTACTAGAAAAAATTAATCAACGGTTTGGATCATTTGAGTGGGACCCCATAGTGCGCCCCACAATTGGTCGGTTCTCCATCGGGACCCTCCCGGACCCCGTAGAAGGACTCCATCGTAATTTTGGTGCATTTCAATTTTTGGTGACTCTTCAGTGGGACTGGGTCAACAGGCTTGGGGAATCTAATGAGCATTTCAATGATTTGAAGATCGAATTGACTTCAACAAGAGACTCGATACAGAGTGAATCTTAGTGTAAAGGTTTTCCAAGGCCCTTGGGGGGAAATTTAGCTGTCTGACCTACCAAATATTGCTGCTGTTGGGGATACCATGGTGAGCTTAGTGAGTGGGTGTTTTTTTTTTTTTTCTTTTGTGTGTGTGTGTGTTTGTGTGGGGGGGGTTGTTCCTGGTAAGATCGCGTAACTCCATGGTGAGCCAGCTTAATGATTTCAAAGGAACTCTGTTAAGAATATTAGGAGTATTTCTTGGTATATCCTTCTGTAAATCTTTAGTGTTCTTGACAAAGATGACTGCAGAAGTTTACATCCGAAGATCTTTCTCACTATGGAAACATGCTAAATACCAAATTTAACTTTGAATGTATCCGAAACGGAACTTCTTGTGAGGAAAAAGAATCTTGTGTACACATTTCTAACATGTTGAAACTGCTGGCAATATGAGTCTGGTATGTTCATGATGTGGTCTATTTGGCCTTTCAGTATTAGACCTGACCATACATTTTACTTTTATTAAATTTGTTTGGCTGAATGCCCAATTATTATTTCACATTAAGTAGCTTTCTGAAATTTTCTTTTGTTTCATACTATTGTAGGCACTTTTGGTTTCGGGTGGCAGTGATGGTCTACTTGTACTTTGGAGTGCTGACCACAGTCCAGATACGCGGGACCTGGTTCCCAAGCTGAGCCTAAAAGTAGCTTTCTTCTTGTTGTTCATATCCTTCTCATCTTTGTTGTGTGACTGACTGATTCACTGGTTAATATTTTCCCTTTCCTTACTGTTGGATATTACTATATGACAAACTACAATGAATTAAGACAAAACCATAAATAAGCTATGTTTACTTGGACAATATTTGTTCCCAGGCATTATTTTATACTCCCTCTGTCCCTCTCTGTTGGTATATTTTTGGGAGCCCAACTTTTTGAGGAGACAAATGATTGCACATCGTAATTTGTGACTTACCTGTATGGACTATATTATCCTTCAACACTTATTATTTAAGTGATTTTACATTCGAAATTCATTAGAGAACAGGAAAAGAGGAATGTCACCAAATTTTGATCCTTGACCTTTCAAATTTAACATTCTTTATGGGACGAGCAAAAGTAAAAAAATACGGACTGACAAAGACGGGAGGAGGGAGCAAGACATTGTGCACATGCAGATTTCACTCCAAATTTTTTTTTTTTTGACGTTTATTTGTGACATAGGTGCCTCTGATTGTTATGGTGTCAAATGTAATAGTATTTTTAGATGATTCTTTGAAATCACTTAATGTCCTTTCTCTTGAAAGTCTCGTCTCTTTGAATTTTCTTTCGATATGTTAATGTAGAATGATAAACCTCTTTTAATGGCGCCTGTTTATCTGATTTGTAGTTTGTAAATGCAATATCGCTCTTGATTTTTCTTTTTGGATTGTATGAGTTGTACTTTTTTGATTTTGGTTTTGGTTTCTGTAGTTGGTAAAATTGTGGAAATCGTTACTATGTTATGATGGTTCTTGTTGGCGGTGATTTTGTACAAACTTTTGGTTGGTGATATGCTTGTGCTCTTATTTAGAAGCGGTTATTTAAATCTCTCTTATTGTAGCATGTGTTGATGAGTTGCTTCTTATCCTTTCTTTTTGTCCTATTTATGAAAACAAAAGTTGGTTTCCTGTAGACGATTTTCAGGTACTTTTATATCTGGCAGTGGAATGCTTGAATGCAACATAGCTACTTTTACGTTGGTGATATTGTCGAAATGTAGTTGACACTTTTTATGTTTGAAGGCACATGATGGAGGAGTTGTGGCTGTTGAGCTTTCTAGAGTTAGCGGAGGAGCCCCACAACTTATTACAATTGGTGCTGATAAGACTCTAGCAATCTGGGACACAATCTCGTTTAAGGTGCCTTACAGACTCTGAACTTCCCAGTATAGTTTTTGAAGAGCACAATTTATAATTGATACATTCGGCTGAGCCTTGTTTCTTTAATTTTCCCCATTTCCTTTTCTGCTTTTCTTCTCAGGAGCTGCGTCGCATTAAACCTGTTCCAAAGCTAGCTTGCCACAGTGTGGCATCTTGGTGCCATCCTCGAGCTCCAAACCTTGATATTTTAACTTGTGTCAAAGACTCCCATATATGGTATGCATCTGTTTCTCTATAGTGTCATAATATTGACTCCCCCAAGTATTGTTTATGAGTTTACAAGTTCGTTAGAGTGTCTTTGCAATCAACTCCAACATTCGGACAAGTTTTGATGATAATCATGACTTCAAACAACGACGTCTTTATCGTCTCTCCGGGGGAATATTTACTTTTGGTTATATTTTTGGCAGGGCTATCGAGCATCCAACTTATTCAGCCCTCACAAGGCCATTGTGTGAACTTTCCTCCCTAATACCTCCACAAGTCCTTGCATCTCACAAGAAACTGAGGGTAAGCTGCATAATTTTGTCAAACAGGAAATTCATGAACCTTCGATAAAATTTTGTTAAACATTTTTTGGATTTATGGGTTTTGACTCTGAGTTGCTATTGCAGGTTTATTGCATGGTTGCACATCCTTTACAGCCACACCTTGTTGCTACTGGATCCAATGTTGGTGTCATTGTCAGCGAGTTTGATGCCAGATCTCTTCCAGCTGTTGCTCCTCTGCCGACACCACCAGGAAGCCGAGAGCATTCCGCGTTGTATTTGATTGAAAGGGAGCTAAAATTGCTAAACTTCCAGTTGTCTAACACTGCAAATCCATCCCTTGGAAGCAATGGCTCCTTATTGGAAACAGGAAGGTTCAGGGGAGACTCAATTGAACAACTACATGTCAAGCAGATAAAAAAGCACATTAGCACACCTGTTCCACATGATTCATACTCGGTTCTTTCAGTGAGCAGCTCAGGGAAGTAAGTACATTTTGATTTTGCAATTCTCACTTTGTACCACATCTTTAATTGATTCACATTGGGTACGGATTTTTATACTTTTGTATTTCTGTGTGGTGTACCAGCTGTAAACACTCATACACAATGCTCTCTCGTTTTTTATGGGGACCTCATAGAAGCCATTCGTTAGAATAGCTGCTTTCCTTAGATTAATTGCTTATTTGAAATGAGGGTTAGGTTTAGAGAAGAAAAGGAAGAGAGGGGGGGCAGAGAAGTAGGGAGAATAGGGTTCGAAAGCTTATGCAGCCTTTACAGCCACATATATTTGTACAATGATATATCAATTACAAGAATTCCCTTAGATACACTAAGTTTGAAGTAGGAAGAAAAATAATTTAAAAAGTAACACTTGAACACTCTTGATCTTTTTGTTGCAGGTATGTAGCAATTGTTTGGCCTGATATTCCTTTCTTCTCAGTCTACAAGGTCAGTGACTGGTCCATCGTTGATTCAGGCAGTGCAAGACTTTTGGCATGGGACACATGCCGTGATAGATTTGCACTGTTGGAATCTGCATTAGCTCCTAGAATTCCCATAATTCCTAAGGGTGGTTCATCAAGAAAAGCAAAGGAAGCAGCTGCAGCTGCAGCACAAGCTGCCGCAGCAGCTGCAACTGCTGCTTCTTCGGCCGGTGTTCAAGTTAGAATCTTGCTGGATGATGGAACATCAAATATATTAATGAGATCAGTAGGTAATCGCAGTGAACCAGTTATTGGTCTGCATGGGGGTGCACTTCTTGGTGTTGCCTATCGAACATCACGAAGGGTTAGCCCTGTCGCAGCAACAGCTATTTCAACACTTCAGTCTATGCCCTTATCTGGATTTGGAAGCAGTAGTCTTTCTTCTTTCACCAGTATGGACGATGGGTTATCTTCTAACAGGTCTCCTGCTGAAGCAGCACCTCTGAACTTTCAGCTTTATAGTTGGGAAACTTTTCAACCTGTGGGGGGTCTTTTCCCTCAGCCTGAATGGACCGCGTGGGACCAGACTGTCGAATATTGTGCTTTCGCCTATCAACAATACATTGTGATATCTTCCTTGCGCCCTCAGTATAGATACTTGGGCGACGTGGCGATTCCACATGCTACTGGGGCTGTTTGGCATCGGAGACAGCTGTTTGTGGCAACACCAACTACCATTGAGTGTGTTTTTGTGGATGCTGGAGTTGCAGCTGTTGATATAGAAACAAAAAAGAGAAAAGAAGAGATGAAACTGAAAGAGGCTCAGGCAAGAGCTGTGGCAGAGCATGGAGAGTTGGCACTTATTGCAGTTGAGGCTCCACAAATTGCCTCACAAGAGAGGATAACATTTAGGCCACCAATGCTACAGGTGGTGCGATTAGCTTCTTTTCAGCACTCTCCTTCTGTGCCGCCATTTTTGTCTTTGCCTAAACAATCTAAAGTTGGCGGTGATGAGTCAACGGTGCCAAAAGAGGCTGATGAAAGGAGAGTCAATGAGGTGGCTGTTGGTGGTGGTGGGGTGTCCGTGGCTGTTACCCGTTTCCCGGCAGAGCAGAAGAGACCTATTGGACCTCTCATTGTAGTAGGTGTGAGAGATGGAGTTTTGTGGCTAGTTGATAGGTACATGTGTGCTCATGCAATATCCCTCAGCCACCCTGGTATTCGTTGCCGCTGTCTTGCTGCCTATGGTGATGCTGTTAGTGCAGTAAAATGGGCAAGTAGGCTTGGTAGAGAACACCATGATGATTTAGCACAGTTCATGCTTGGGATGGGTTACGCAACTGAAGCGCTTCATTTGCCCGGAATATCAAAGAGGTTGGAGTTTGATTTGGCTATGCAAAGTAACGATTTGAAACGAGCACTTCAATGCCTCCTGACAATGAGCAACAGCAGGGATATAGGGCAAGAAACTGTGGGTCTAGACTTAAATGACATTCTTAGCTTGACAGAAAAGAAGGAAAATATTGTGGATGCTGTCCAAGGAGTAGTGAAATTTGCAAAGGAGTTTTTGGATCTTATTGATGCTGCAGATGCTACTGCACAAGCTGATATTGCTCGTGAAGCTCTTAAGAGATTAGCGGCTGCAGGTTCAGTAAAGGGAGCCTTGAGAGGTCATGAGTTAAGAGGACTAGCTTTACGCCTTGCAAATCATGGGGAGTTGACACGGCTTAGTGTATGTGGATTTGTTTACTCTCCTTCTGGTGCAAACTTTTGACTTGAGCTTTCTGGTGCATTCAAGGAAATATATATTTTGCATACAACCCATTTTGTTCATTCTATGAAGCAAATAGGCAAATGTTGCATGAACCTTAGACGACATACTATGGTTACTATATATCCTGTTGTATATATTGAAATTACAGATTGTGTATTATTATGTTCCATAGGGTACACTATATTATGTATTATATAATAAAACTGCATACTATAATATTAATATTACATTCACAACTGTTTAAAAACGTGCAACAAACAGTGGAGTAGGAATGGGCATTCCTTTTTTTTTTTTTTAATGGCAGAGAAAGATATGGGCATTTCATTCCGCTCCACCTTTCATTCCATCCCACTCTTGTCATAATGCCTCATTCCATTTCTGCATATCAAATGTTCTCCTAGCTCATGGGTAACCTATTGGCTTCACCATTGGTTCTATTTCTTATACCAAGAATATGATAGGTCTTACTGATTTTCTGGATCTTGCTGTTCACGTGCCGAAAATGATCACCAATGCCACGAGTGAAATGCTTAAACTCACATGCTCTTTCATTAGATAGCATTAACATGTCTGATACATAGATCCTTTCCTCAGGCTGACACTTTACGACTGTTTCATGCATTTGTTGCAGAATTTGGTGAATAACTTGATCTCAGTTGGCTCGGGTCGAGAAGCAGCATTTTCTGCTGCAGTTTTGGGAGACAATGCTCTCATGGAGAAAGCATGGCAGGAGACTGGCATGCTTGCTGAGGCTGTCCTTCATGCCCACGTATATAATTAGCTTACCCCACATTATTTTTATGGGAGTATCATTTGCACTCCAATTTTTGTTTGGACTATACAAAATTAGAAATGTGCCCTTTGACTTTTACATATAATTTCTTGATACCCATTCTTGGTTAAGCAAAAGTATTTTTTCAAAATGAAAGGGCTTTTGTTATAATTTGTACTCCCTAGACTCTATTTCTGTGTCCATAGTTAGTGTTCCTGAGATTTATTCTCCAAATAGTTTTTAAAACTTCTTTTATGAAAACTACTTGAAATCTTTTCATTAGTAGAAAAAATCTTATAGTTCACGTGAACACTTTCTTTATTTACCCGATTTTATGGCATGACTCTTGAAAAAGGGACAAACAAATCGGGACCGAGGGAATAGGTGTTTTTCCTACCAAAGGGGGGCATGAATGTTACTTCCCTACTCTCTTTTTTATCCTTATATTACTAGTTTGAGATTTATCCAACCTCCATTTTCTCCAGGCACATGGGCGACCATCATTGAGAAACTTGGCTCAAGCGTGGAACAAGATGCTACAGAAGGAGAAAGAACATGGTCCATCAACGAAGACAGATGCTGCATCAGCATTTCTGGCTTCCCTTGAAGAACCCAAGCTCACAAGTTTGGCTGATGCAGCAAAGAAACCACCAATTGAAATTCTTCCTCCGGGAATGGCATCTCTATACGGTCCCATACCCGGTCAGAAAAAACCACCAGGTCCTGCCACACCTGCTTTGCTTCAGCAGCCAGGCAAGCCAATGCTACTAGAAGCAGCTCCTTCTGCTGGTCCATCGGCAACCACTCCACCACCGGAATCCGGTGTGCCATCCTCGTCAAAATCGGGTGCTCCGCCGCCTCCTTCAGATTCAAGTGCTCCACTTCCTTCAGAGTCAAATGCTTCAGTTCCATCAGAATCTGGTGCTCCGGCTTCTTCTGCACCGAATGCTCCTGTTTCATCAGAGTCGAGTGCTCCCGGTCCCACAGAATCGAGTGCTCCCGGTCCCACAGAATCGAGTGCTCCCAGTCCCACAGAGTTGAGTGCTCCCAGTCCCACAGAGTCGAGCGCACAAATTGCAGACAATCAGCCTCCTCCTGATTCCTCAGTGACTGATATTGATCCAAATGGCCCTGTGGAAAATGTCCTACCTACTTCTGCAAGTAATCAAGCCATGACCCAGGCTCCCCATCCGGTTCCGAATATGCAAGGACCAACTACTCCTGATACAGCACCCATGATTGACTTTTCTTGATGAGTAAGATGTCAAGGCTGCGTATGGATCATTGACTTGTGGGAGGGAATGACCACGGGAATTGAAAATGATGGGGAAAACCTCCAAACACAGCTCAAGGATCCAGTGCGCCTGTGTTGTTGTTCAAGTTCTCACTGCAATATATTGATATTTAGGAAGGTGAAGCAATAACTAGTTTGTGCTTGAGCTAATTTGCAGTCAAGTCTACATTGGCTTGTTCGAAGAAATGACGGGTTTGATAGCATTATTCTTCTTTCTCTTTTGCCTCACAATTCTTTCTTGTTTTGTGAAAATTAAATTTCCTTTGCCTTTTTTCCCTTATTCCATGTTCTTTTCCTTGCAGAGGTCTCTATTGATTTCTGTACAAATTTCAGTCTGTAATATGTCTGGCTATGAAAGTTGTCAATTTTTTGGTCATTGTATTTTTGTCGGATGAAACAGCCTAATTTGGACAATATGATTTGTGGATTTTGATTCTCTTCTCGATCTCCATTTTAGATTTTCATTTTCCAGGTCAACAGTTAAACGAGGCTCCTGGAAATGGGGAATCTGCAAATGATTCGAACCCTTGATTAAGTACTCAAACTCTATATAATCTCCCTTAAATTGGCAAATCTATATGGGAAAAGGGTATTTTAATAGTGTTTTTCTGAAAGCAACTTTTTTTCAATCCTTAATTCAAGTAAAATCACGGAAATAGCCTCTCTTTTTTGTGTGTGAAAAGAATCAGAAGTTGGGTTTGTAATTGCACATGGATGTGAGAAAGGGGGACGTGGAAGTAGATGATTAGCCAGTCCAGTTGGTTTATTTGTGAATTCTTTCTAAGGGTCATTTGAGTAACTTAAATTGTTTACATTTTACAGCACGTTGAGAAAGTCGACCATTCCAAAAGTTGCATTGATCGGATACTGGTTGATATGATTTTGCGATGACATTTCTCTTGAAAAAAGAAAAAAGAAATGATTTTGCGATGGCATTTCTCTTGAAAAAAGAAAAAAGAAAATGCAACCTGGAATGGAATCCGTTAAACCCGTTTATCTCAAGCAATGCATATTTCTTGACAACAAAGGAAATTTTAACTCATAATGGAATCCATTGAACCCATTTATCTCAAGATACATATGCTTCGAAATCATATCAACTAGTATCGAACCAATTTGATTTTTGGTTGCTGATTTTATGACAACCTCTAAAATACTGAATGGTTTGGATCATTAAAATGGACTTGAAAAGAATCCCGAAACGGGACAAAATGACTAAGGTGTGTTCGTAGTTATTGTTGAGTGATAAAACAGGCCCAAGCAACTGAAAATCAGGTTGGGTTTTTAAACGGACTAAGCGGGCTAAAGCTTACAAAACACGGACTTTGACACAGGTCATTCTCTTTACAGACATCAACTAAAGTCCATTGAACGGAAACAACTCGTCTAAACTCATTAATAACGAGTACAACTGGATTAATACATTATGCGGAAAGTAAAAAAAATACCGAAAAAGTTTCAAACAACAAAGTTTACAACAACGGAGCCTTGGTCCAATTTTGGGCTCTAGACTTGTTCCAAATAAGAACCTGACAATCTGGAAAACACCATTTTTTGACATGGAAGTGTAACCCACAACACAAAATACACTCTGTATACAGTAGTAACTAATCACTTGAACACATATTTTATAAGCCCAGGAAAGTGAATGTTCATGAAGTAGTCTTCCCAATCAATGATCTTAGGATCGAAGTAAAACACATCGGCCTCGATACCGCCCTCCCTTGCTGCCATTCGTAACTTTTCCGTGTTTATATCGTCGTACCTGAAAGCGAACAAACAGAGACCCATTATTGGCACTACATATAATCATGGGTATGAAGGTGTGCAAAAACATTTGCTGAAGAATACTTACATGCCCTTGAAGAACATGTAGGGTTCGTAGAGTTCTACCAACCGCATCAAAAACATGATTTTTCTACTCAGATGAGAGTACGTTCCTTCGAAAAAATGGCAAAATGTTGTATTTGCGAATTGTAGTACCTGAAAAGAAGCACAAGAATTAAAAGAAGACAAGATCAGCTTTAGTAAGTTTATTAATTACAGGAGGGAAAGACTACAATACACACCCCTTATTTGGGTGTGTATCATATGCACCCTCAAAATATTATGAATTGTGAAGAAAATGTTACGAATCATATTGCTAAAAAGTTACGAATCGTATAAAGGTTACGAGATACACCAAAATGTTATGAATCATAATGAAAATGTTACGAATCGAACTGCTAAAAGGTTATGAATTCTAGAACAAAAGTTATGAAACACACTAAAATGTTATGAACGAACCATAAAATAGGTGCATATCGTACATCCTTTTAAGAGGTGTGTATTGTAGCCTTTCCCTATTAAGAGATCAAGAGTGGAGAGTAGACGTCTATAGCCCAAACACTCAAGACCCGGCCCAAGCCTGGACCAGCCCACCCAAACCATCCCACAAAACCCTAACTACACCGGCAGCCACCGCCGTACAAACCACCGGATCCCAACCTCGCCGTTAAGCTAAGCCGGCATCTCCCAGATGTAGAGACCGGCGGCGGGAGCCAGCCTACGAAAGTGAAAGCCGGGGCAGTCAAGGCCTGAGGGCCAATCACCACCCCAATCTACCATCACCGAACAGTCCCCTGCTAAAACACGGTCATCAGCAGCAGCAACATCGAACCAGAAGAAACGAACTGCCGGCCCCTCGCCTGAATGAGATCTCAGAAAGGCCGCCGGCCGGAATTCGACACACAAAAGACGACCAAGATCAACCCATCCATGAGGACTGCAACCACCTCGTCACCACCGGAGATAAATCGAACCTATCAGACCGCCATCTTCGCCAATCGATTTTGAAAAGAAAAAAAAACCTGCAAAAACAAAGATTAGCAAAACTACATACACCTACGATACACCTCCAAGCCCACCACAACACCGCCCTCCACCAACCCAAACCCCGCCCGGATCAACACCACCAGCCACAACCCCCACAAAAACAGGAACAGCTTCTTCCGCGTTTCCCATGCCCAGATAGGAGTAATCAGACCCAAACATTGCCACTAGGCCGAAAGAAACCCAACACGAACGACCGACAAGCGGAAGATCTGAATACCCACTGAGCCAATAAGCTCCGAACTCAACATCTCCGGCCGCCCAAATTTCATAGATGATATTCATAGATGATATTCATTTGGCTGTAACTCACACAAATTCAACTAAATCTCAACTATAAATTTCAAATTCTCGACAATTTTCTTGAAAAACATTCACGCCCTAACGGCCTTGTTCGTTTTTAGGTCTCAAAATCTCTGAGCGCGGTCTCTAATAAATGTTCGTTTTGTGTTCTTGAATATAACTGAAAAGGAACCTAATTAGGTTTGGTTATGTGCATGAAATAGAAATGAAAGCAAATACTGGAAAGATTCCAGTTATTTACGAATATCTTTTTTCATTTCATTTTCTCGTCATATATTTGTGTATGCTCACTGCATGTGTGTTATTAATAATGAGTTTGGACTAACTTTTTTCACAATGATAGTATTTTTTTTATTTGTAGTAATAAATTTTTTTGAGGATGCGAAAAGTAAAGACTTAGACCAAAAGCCAAAAAAGTTCACAAAATACAAAAAATAGGCCCAAAAATGAACCTTTTTCCTTTAATTATAATTTTGCACTTTTGTTTTCCTAATTTGTTTTTAGTCGAACACAAATCGGTTTATGATCAAGTTTCGATCCCACATTGACAAAATTCAAAAATGAAAAAAAGTAAGCATAAGAAAAGAAAAAAAAAGAAGTTAGCGGGCGAGTAGGGTGTCGATTGCATGTCATGCATTTCGTTTCGTTATGATGATTTCTACTTTCTATCCTTTTAACTTCTGATTAATAAATTTTCTTTGCTGTTCAAAAAAAAAAAAAGGCTTAAAAGTCAAAAGTGGAGGCAAATGAATCTTATTAGTAATTGTTTCCAAAAAAAAAACACAAACCTTGAGTGGAAGCAAGTACCAAATGGCCATGTATCTGTGGAAGCTAGCCATGGAGGTTAACCTTGTAATGTTGCCAACTTTAACAGCCTTTCCATCTCTTCCAATCCATGGATGTTTTTGGAAATAAAGTTGGATATAATCCTCAACAGAATTCACTCTTATTGGATTTGATACTGAGGAACCCACTTGGTAGATCACCACATGATCATCTGATGCCAACTGATGAGTTGCATTAGCTGCCATTGCTACCATCATTGAATTCACCACCATGTCAGCTGGGATCTGCACAATTCGATCAATACTCATACTTCAAGAGATTCTTATTATTAAATTCAGATTATTAAATTCTGTACGGACGAGCCGGACTGAAGGGGTTTTCCGCCAGCATTCCCCGTGGGCCCCCTTCATGCATTTTTTTTGGATAATCCAACCGTGCATTTTGTAGGGCTTGCAAAATAATGTATCTATGCAAAAAATCAGCTTATCCGGACATCAATGGGTATGTCAAAAGTTGAGTTCTAGACAAAAAAAATGAAAGGCTTGGATCTGTCAACTGTTTTTTAAGTTAAACTATCCACAGCCGTTCATTTTTTCGTCTAAAAACTCAACTTTTGACATACACATCGATGTCCGGACAAGCTGATTTTTTTGCATAGATACATTATTTTACAGGCCCTACAAGATGTACGGTTTGGATTACCCAAAAAATGCGCAAAGAGGGCCCACGGGGGTGGCGGAAACCCCCCCTTTCCGGCTCATCCGGACAAAATTTACACTTCAATACTACTAGATTACAAGCCATTATATATCTAGTTTTTTGAATGAATCTATTTTAGTTGGTGACTAACATGACTAATTCACTTTCATGCCTTGATCTTGATTCAAGTTCCGCTTTTGCCTAGGTGTTGAGGGCCCATTCCCTTAAGATTCTTATTTTTTAAGTACTTATTTCTCGTTTTATGAGATTGATTATTTTCTCACAATTTATCACTTTTAATTCAAAATGTAAGTACTTATTCCTCTTAGTGAAACGGGGCCTCACCCTTTTTTTTTTTTTTGGTACTTCGGAATATTTAGGCACTTAAATTAGTCGAGATGTGTGAAAACTAACCTGAATACTCGACTCTAAAATATACTTGCTCACCATATCTGGTATATAGATCAATGAGGAAATGAGTTACTATTATTAACATACTATAGCTCACCATATCTAATACAGATTGTTGATCACCCAAGAAGCATGTCAATCTTCCTTTTCCATAACTAATCACGAAGCTATCAACAGTTCTGCATCCAACAAAACAGAGTTAATGTGAACGTACATAAAATTTAGCAAATCAAACCAAATCAATTTGACATTTCAATGGGTGGTTGCAAAACTTCATTTCAGCGGTGACAAAGATGTAAGAACCTTTTTGTATACGAAAGCATCATATGGGAGTAATACATTAACTTACGTTTAGAAAAAGAATAAATATATATAGCTATTTTGGTTCAAAACTTATCGGGGTTAGTTTATTTTATTTTATTGAGTTATATGATCTACTTATCTACAAATTTAAGTAAATTTTTAATTATTTTGAACTTGTGCAAACAATCTAGTGCAGACAATATCAAAGAAAAACCAAATTATGTGCAAAAGCTACATAAATTTTTTCCCTGACCACCAAATTATGTAGCTTTACACTTCAAAATAATTCATTAAAATTTTATGTATGTAAAGCTACAAAAATTTTAATGCATTGTTTTGAACCAATTCTTTTTCTTCGTTCAGCTCAGTGAAGAGCTACTTTGAAATGGAATGGGATCAATTTATTAAGTGGGCTGGATAGTCTGTTTGTGCATATTTTTGGGCCCTTTTTAATTCTACTTAAACGATCGGAACTGTTCATTTTCTAAAACTCATTGAGAATTAACATCAGCCATGCCGAAAATTACATTGATCGGGTATCGTCTGGTATGATTTCGGAGCGCATTCGAGTTTGAGAAAAAAAAGGCTTGAAATGAGTACCGAATATTCCTCTGTCGTAAACCATTTGTTCTCGAGATAAATGCGTTCCCGATTTGTACCAAACGTTATCCGATCAACGCGACACTGTCGAACCAACCGGGAAAGGGTTTCTTTTCGACATTTTACCTGATACCTTCAACCCAACCGGGGAAGGGTTCTTTGTAAGTACTAGTAATAATGGTGGGACGGAGGATGACCAGAGGAGTACTATTAGTATTTCCCTTGATTTGCCCCAAAAGCATTTCTCCCATTGCCTTTGTAAATACATACGTGTTTGGCCACCCATACTTCCTTGCTCTGTAATAATACCAAAGGAAATTACATATTAGCCCTTTTTTTTGCAATAATTTTTTTTTAGGGGACTCCCATCTTGATTGATTCAAGAAGGATTGATAGTGGGAAGTGATTTTCGCACTCTCCAAATTGTTAACCGCACTCCTAAGGAGAGTGCGAAGATCGACCCTATATTGATTTGTTAACAATTTGGAGAGTGCGAGAATCACTCCCCTTGATAGTATGTGAGAGTTTTTGAATGACCCCCCATTTTGACATTTCTTTATTGCATTTATCGGATTCCCTCGTGAGGGTTGTGAATATATAATAGTAGTTGTTCTTGGGACGCATTCTCACATAGTTTATTCTGTTTGAATAGTATGATTAGCTAGTTTGATCATCGGACTATTCAAACAGAATACATATCATCGTGCACTTTGTATCTTGAGAATTAGTGCATCAAACTTTGATCGGGATCCAACAAATGAATAAGTAAAACAAGGAGGGTTAAATAGGTAAATAAATTAAGTTGATTAATTTTTCGAGATTCATGTACCACACACCTTTGAATGCCCAAATCCTTCATTGCCAAAGTAATTTCTTGTTCTGTAGCCTCCTTCGCCTGGAGTTCAATCAATCTCTCCTCCATGATTTTCTTCTCCATGTCAAGGTCTAAGTTTAACCCGTTGAGCGTCTCTCCCATGCAATAGGGTTTTTCGAGTATAAGTCCTGCCCTCTCGCCGGATACATAAGCTGAAAGAAAATGACCATCCCGATTGATGATTGATGTTATACTAAGGGGCATTTTGGCCAAATAATTCAAAATGGAGTTGGGACTTAAATCCGGCCGGCCCCGGCACACTTGCCAGCAAAAATAATTAAGGAGGAAAAATGCAATATGCTGTTGTATTTGTCTTCAAAGGAATATTTCAGAGGAGAGAGAAAAAGAGAGAAAGAGAGAGATGTATAAACAAAGAGATTGTCTTATAATTACCCAAAAAAAAAAAAAAGAGATTGTCTTATTCACGGAGGGGTCATAAAAAAGACATTCATGGAGGCGCGTGATCTGGACTGTCTGTTTCGGCTTTGGACGGTCCAGATTTAAATGAAACTTTTCCGGGTGAAGAGTTAAACTCTTTTCCGGAAAAGTTTCATTTAAATCCAAACCGTCCAAAGCCGGAACGGACGCCCGTGATTCACCTCCATAAACCCCTGTTCACGGAAGGTCCATTAAAAAGGTTTTTCCTTAAACAAAATTAGTAGTAAAAAGGTAAGAGTCTGATGACAAATATTGAAAGAAGATCGTACTAACCAGTAGATACGTGCAGAAGCATTTTTAATTTCGCACACATTTTGGAAAAGTCCAAAACATTCTTGGCTCCCATTGTATTGAGATTGAATGCAACATCATATCTAGATTAAAAAAAACATTGATCAAAGAAACAATACTCACGCATATTTCTTTGTACACTTTGATGAATAGTAAATCTCCATGATTATACAACATGAAGGCCATGTTCCGTTAAGGTTGATATTTTTTAAGTACTTATTTTCTGTTTTACGAGATAGGTCATTCTGTCATAATACATCACATTTATTATTATTTTTTTGGAATGAGGGAAAGAGGGTAATTCTACATACCAACTCACCTTTAATTCAAAAAAAGATTAAATTCTTTCCACCGGCGGTGGAAAATCCCACTTTTCCACCACCACCTTTTTCGGTTCTACCATGTGTTTATTGTTGATCTGAACCGTTTATCTTGTAGATCCCACAAAATAGTGTATCCAAGCCAAAAATAAACTTGATCGGATATCGATAGGAGTATCAAAATTGATTTTTGTTTTTGTAAAATGAACAGTTTGTCTTTATTATTATTGACATAAATCAAATTGTCCATTTTATAAACCAAAATTTAAATTTTGAGACATATCTATCGACTTTCGATAAAGCTGATTTTTTTGCATGGCAATATTATACTGCGGGTCTTATAATATGAACGGTTCAGATTACAGTAATAAATGCTCGGTGGGGCTCATAATGGACGGTAATGGAAAAGTGAGATTTTATACCGACGGTGAATAAAATTTATTCTCATTCAAAAAATAAGTACATAATTATCTCTCTTAGCAGAACGACGGTAGTATCAACTAGTACCTTTCATCAAAGTTGGTTGTTGCAGCTAAATTAACCACAATATCAACCTCTCTCGTCATTTCTTCTGCCAAATTAGAGTCTTTCACACCCAAGTACTTTTCACAGGTGATATCACCAGGGACAAGAGTGACTTTTTCCGAAATTAGGGTTTGAAAGCTTGCAGCTCCCATTTTCTCTCTGAGAACCCTAAATAAGTCCTTTGCTATGGCCTACATTGATAAATCATTCACAAGACATTCAAAAACATAAATTTTACATACCCCCAAATTTTTAAAGATTTATTTTTGCATAATATACATGCCGCTCGTAGGTTTACGATTGGTGCCCCTACAATGTGAGTAACAAATAAAGTAATTTACTGACAGAAAGAATGGGTAACTCGACCACAGTAAAATTGCTTAGAACAGTTGACATTTTAATTGAAATTTTACACATTAATTTGGTCCTACAATACATATACAACCAAAGATAGCTTAATTAATTCCTTAAAAATCTTACTAAGATTAATTTATGCTCTATGTCATTTCCAAACTCAATCAAATCCTTAATTAATGGTTCCAAGAAGTTGATGACGGTCACTAAAAATGAATTTGGCATGGGATTGAGATATTTATTTAGGGTTCTCTCGGAAAATAACAGACTTCTGAGATATTTTTGTAAGATCATTCCGCCCACCAGCAAATAATACAGGAAGAATAGTGTATTCATGGTTTATTCAGTGGTTGGGAGGGGTGGTGTTGGTTTTAGATTTCATGGTTTATTTAGGATTTCATGTTTTATTTGGGATTTCATGGTTTATTGCGGTTCAAAAAAAAAATTCATGATTTATTTAAGATTTCATGGTTTATCTATGTATTTCATGGTTTATTTGTTTATTTTATTCATGTTTTTTTGATTAAATCATGATGTATTCATTAAATTGTAATTATTATTTTTCGATTCAAGATGAAATAAATCATGGTGTATTCATGAAAAAAATAGTCAGTTTGACTATCCACCATACTTCGGAAAATATATTTTATGATAATTTTGTAGAAATAATTAATGAAAAAATAAATTTTCGTGAAATTAGTCGAATCATATTCACGTAAGTTTAGAAATTTTGATAATTCACGTAAGATTATATCCATTAAGATTTTGAAAATTTGATAATTCAAAATCCCTCCATTCCTATCCATTAATGATCCCATCATCTGGTAACTGTAATTACTACAATCCCACTAATTTAGGAAAGAAATATATACATACATACGAATATCTTATGAAAAGGATAAGATAGCTAATTCACCATCTGAAATGATGAAAACATAACAATTCAAAATAACTCGGATAAATACTTATGTGGAATGAGGTCTCACGATGGATATATATTTAAAAACTCCTAAACACAACTCATGAATTATGTATATTTATTGCACCTAAAGTATTAAAGAACCGTAAACTTGTGCCCTAGGAGCACCTATTAGCGAAACCGTTAATTAATTACCTCATCGTGAAACCTTTGAGTCGCTGACTTGGCATCTGGAGCTCTTACAAGTAGATGCAGCTTCTTCACATTAGGTTGAACTCTTCTCTACAAATACTATACAACGTAAAAAGCAAAAATAAAACCATGAGAGAGAGGGAGTACTAGGGATGACAACGGTGCGGTTCTGTAAACTACTCTAATGAAACAATATTTTTTAATCACCTTATCGTAATTAACCAAACAAAAAAAGGCAGAAAAAATTTACATTAATTATAAGTGCAATTAACATAAAGTAAATCAATCTTCCAAATGCAAGGACAAAATAACGGTTCACAATAAAGTCAACACAAAATTCTTTTTCCAAAAACAAAGATGATGAGAGAGTGAATTCATAGAGTTCAAAGACACTAAAACACCTACACAAAAATAACATAAAATGCCAACAAAGCTATGTGATAATTATATATAGGGTTATATTACGGTTCAAATTTCAATTACGGCTACGGTTTCGGTGCGGTTATCATATAAAACCGGAACCGGAACCGGACTACCTAGCCGGTTTTTTCTAATGAAAAACCATATCATAGCCGCGATTAAAAATTCAGTTAAAAAATCATCCCAAGTAGTTCGATTCGGTTAACGATTGATTCGGGTGAATTGTCATTCCACAAAGAGTGAGTACGTACTCTTTGCCAGAAAGCCAGTGGCACCAGTGACTAAAATGTTCTTGTTCTCAAGAAACTGGACAACATTACCAAACTCCATTGGAGATGAGAGAGAGAGAGAGATGGAAATTAAGCACACAATTGTCCAATTTAAATGTGTGGGTTAGAGCTAGAGCCTCCACAAGAGCCGATCCCAACAAAAACGTGCTAAATATGTAGTACTACGTTGTACTGAGAGAGAGAGAGAGAGATGGAAAGCACACAGTTGTCCAATTTAAATGTGTGGGTTGAGCTAGAGCCTCCCCAAGGGCCGATCCCTACGTTGTACATTATACGTATAATATAGGTAGGAGTATTAAAAATGGGCCCCTATTTATCTGTGCTACGAGTGTGTTATTTAAAAAAAGTAATTGATTTTGGCACTCCAGTTTTAGCCATTAGCACTCCATTTTGTGTCTTGATCATGTGAGAAAACAACACTAAAAGTGGAGTGTCATTGGCTAAAACTGGAATGCCAAAATCACATCCCTTAAAAAATTGAAACCTTTTTTTTCCTTTTGTCCTCTCTCCTGCCGCCATCCCCCCTCCTTGCTCCCCTCCCGGCTCCCCCCGTCGGCTCCCCCACCTCTCACCTCCCCATCTTCTTCCCTCCTCTTCCTCTCCTTCTTTCAAGATTGTGAGATAGTTGAGGCTTTCTCCTTCTAGAGAATAGGTCTCTCACTCTCCCCATCATATTTGGACTTTGGAGACCCAGATCTGGATTCTGGCTCTTGAATATTCGAGCTGTTTCATGTTTGTTTTGTTTAGCACAGCCCTAATCAATATAAAAGAGAAAAAACCTAACACCAAATTGAAGAAAGGAAAGCAGCGTGCCAAGCGACATCTGCATGCTCTGATGACAATCATCGTTTTTTATAGTAGTAGTTTTTAGCATATTGATTATTTTGAGTTTTATCTAAAGTCGATTAATATTCACTATAATTATTAATTTTTTAATTAGTACAAAAGTTCACCATCACTATGGTAAAAATCCTGGCTCCGTCACCTCCACACGTGCCGGAAAAAATCCCTAAAAAGATAACTATTGGAAAATATTTACCTTACAAAAGTTGGAAAGGTTTATAGAATAATTTTCAAGAAATTAAAGAACTAGCCTCGAGATTATTGATATGACCTGCTATTATTGTTACAATTTTAATATATGATCAAACTGTCTATGCTCGTTAATCTTGCATTCAAAATTTTTTGAACAGCGAAAAAAAGTTTTAGTAATCATAAAAATCAAAAGATGAACCAATAGAAAAATCTTTTAGAATATTCTTGCATTAAAATTTTAGCGCCAACAGCCCGTATCTTTTTAAACGAGAGCTGCTACGGGTGTAGCAAGTGCCAAACTGTGCACATACAGCGCGCACAACGCGATATTGGAGCCGTCTCGAGTCCCATAAAAATGATTGAAGTCGCTTATTTTGTTTAAAATATTTTGTTCAGAGCCTCCGTATAAAACCATCTCAATCCGATATCGATAAGGGCATTTACGAAACGTTCATTTTTGCTTCAAAAATTGGCCTGAATTCTGAAGCAAAGTTGGACGTTTCCTAAATGCCCTTATCGATATCGGATGGAGTTGATTTTTAATGGAAATCCTAAACAAAACAAGTGGCTCCGATCATCTTTTTGGGGTTCGAGGCGGGTCCAAAATCGCATTGTGCGCGCTGTCTGTTTACAGCTTGCTGTACGCATATTCGTTCCGTTTTTAAACTGAAAGATGCTGACCACTTTATGAGGTAGCTAGGAGTACAACGTAATTGATTGTACATGCCACACCAATTGATTTACATGAGGTTTTTGATTTCGAATGATAGATGATGTGATACTATCATGAAATAAATCATATTATGCTTATTGTTGTAATAGTAAAGTGGTTAGGAAACATCATTCAATGCGTAGGGCTTGGGTTTGATTCAATGGGTAGGGTTTGGGTTTGATATCATTCAAGAATGTGGCTATGTCGCATACAACATACAGACTCACACATGGCAAAACATGAAATCACATATAGAATAACCGAAAATCACAAGAGGCATAACAGAGACACCGTAAGAGTACACACTATAGCATTATTCAAATATAATAATATGTTATGAATTGATCTATTTTGCTCTTAATAGTTCTTGAAGTAGTTTTTTTTTTTTTGATCGACGAAAAAAGAAATTTTATTAATCAATTGGAAGGATTACAATAGATTAAAAAGCAAGAGCGAAAAACATCACAACACGGGGGGGAAGCATTCCAACGAAGTTGGCACCATAACCCCGCGACAATCAGTCAATCATATGCTGCTCGAGCCAAAAGAGGTTGAAGAGTTGACGAGCAATCAACCAACAACCAGTTAAAAAACGTAAATACAAAATCCTGTTAATCCTCAAATGCATCTGAAAACCGCATATCCATAAGCGAAAACAGCACAAAAAATTGTGATTAACAGCTTGCCAAAGGCCATCCGAGATCGGCAACATGCATCATATCTATAGGCAAAAAAGAACTGCAAACGAAAATACATATTCAACGAGGTATACTCAAATAGTGACGGATCTAGAAATTTAGTACAGAGGAGGCACTCATTAGTCATGGTCTCAAAAAAAAGTTTCCCACAACCAAGTCCTTTATTATTCTCTGTCTTGTTTCATCTATTTCGAAGATGGTTTGTTATTCAAACGGACAATTTTAAATCTTAACAAGCAATCGACACACGGATTGGGGAAAAAAAAAATCGAAAGTTTGCCTTACAATTAATTTAGGAATCAGAAGTCGCATATTTTATGAAAAGCAATACAGTATAAGCAATAGATTCAACGAATATCGAGCAAACAAAAGTCTAAAATTATGTAGAATCTTTATGTGGATTTAAAAATATTGACTTATAGAATCAAAAAAAAAAAAAAGACTAAGAGGTGATTTTTTTAAGAAAAATGTCGAAACAAATTAATTCAGGGGCTGCTTTTATTATTATTTTTTTGCCAAAATGTTAGGAGGTTCCATTAATAGAAGAAACAGTACATCAAGAAGAGCAAATAAAAATCTACAAAATTTTCACTACCGGAAACACTCCCTAACTCAAGAATATCTCCTTGCATAGGGTTGGGGACGGACCCACAATAATGATCAGAATCGTTCACTTTTTAGAACTCATTGAGAACATTGACCACGCCAAAAAATTACGTTGATTAAACAATATCTGATCAACGTAATTTTTGGCGTAGTCAATATTCTCGATGAGCTCTAAAAAGTGAAAGGTTCTGATCATTATTGTGGGCCCGGAAAGAGTTGACAAAAAGTCCAAAATTGAACCAAACTGATTGGAAGGAAACTTGACTGGACCCTTGCCCGGGTTTGGACGGGTGGCTTAGACCGGGTCTGCGGTCCCAAGTTTGCCCGGGATTGGACGCGTGGGTCGGCAGCCAACTGTATCTGCGGTCCCAAGTGCATTGAATACCGAAAGGTCACATTCAATAACACTCGTATCTTCTTTCTTTCAAAGGTTTAATCCAAAAATTCAATAATATCTCCCAAGTGCATTGAACAATTTAGTGCAACTCTAAAGCCAATTTTTTTTGTATTTTAGAGTGCCTGCATCAATTTTTAGAGTGCCAATATCATTTTCCTTAAAAAAGAGCGGAGGGTATACTATTTTTGAGCTCCACCTTGACTCGATAACATTAATTTAAATTGTTCATATCTTGGCTATTGCAAAGAACAGTTCTGTGGAAACTCATATTTTCTTTGTAAAAGCAGCAGTAACAGTTCAACTATGGGGTAAGTGCAATGTCCAAAACCCCAACCCAAAAATAAAAAAGCACTAGCATAGAACTGATGCTAATTCAGGTCCCATTAGCAATCAGAAATGAAAATAGAATATCCATTCAAATTATACACACAGAATGTACACCAGTGCAACTATATTTACGCTATCTTCAACTCTATTTTCTTACTCAAAATGCATAAAATTCAAGAATCATCAACGTCAAAACTTAAAAGATTGCAATCATCTTTTGACAGAAATAACAGGAATTAGCGCCGGCGTTGAGCTGTAGGTGGGAGTTTCTCCGATGGACCGCTAGGAAGCTTCTGTCCAGTTTCCTCTTCAATTTTTCTCTTTAGCTCCCGAAGTACCCGAATTTGACCCAGTTTCTCAGTAGATAATTTGTCCCAATAAATCCCTAGCACATGAAAAAACATTCCTTACGTATGCCATACTTATTGGGTACAAATTGGGAAGGAAGACAGTGATCAGACAGGCAAGCTTCTTGTGTCATGTCAGGAGCGGCTCTATGATTTGAGTTTAACAGTGACAAAAAGATATAGGAAATTTTTGTGATATAAAACTCCATATAAACTTAAGTTTTTTCATCTTAGTTAAATTTATTGGGCGTATCTTGTTGAGCTATACTATCTAATTATTCACAAATTTACGTGGATTTTATTCGTTTTGACTTCGTGCTACTGATCACAATACTAAAGAAAACTCAAATTGCATACTGAAAAATATAAAAAATTTAGCACATTTTCTAAACCCTGAGGGTTCGCTTGATCCCCTCAAGTAGTAGTGGAGCCACCCATGGTCACGACTCACGTGTATCTTTGTCAATGATTCAAGTATAGTTAAAAAAATTTACTCTCTCTCTTAAGCAACACACTTGCACTGACTTGTCCATAAAAAATGAGTCTAAAAATATCTGATCATCCCTCTGAAGAGAGAAATTTGATACTAGCTGATGAATTAAGAGCCAGAATGATGAGTCTAGCGCTAAGATGCCTTTGGCCCAACGACATTGGGGGGTGCACTTAAGTGCTTGGAGAAAAGAGGTCAGGAGTTCAACTCCTCCAAGTTGTTAATCTAACTATTCTAACATTACTTACTTCCGCTGATGAAAAAAAAAAAGAATGAGTCTAGCTTACCTTGAGGCTTTGGGATTTGTGTTCTGGTAAAAATAACTTGCGTTGGAGTGCATATGATGTCAACCGGTACATCATGGATTAATAGCTTCTCAACTGGAATATCATCTACCAATTGTTGGTCATGCACTGCAGCAGCAGATGTTAGCCATCTGGAAAGAAATATACTTGGAACTCAAACATTAGAAAGATTGCAATATCACAGTTGTTTGACCACAATATCACAACAAAAAGGATGTGGATGAGAACCCAGTTAAGAGGAATATAGTCAGATGTCCTGAAATGCCTGTATGGGAGTCACGTAGCCCATTTGAGTAAGGGTTGATATTTTCATGCTATTCAAATGGCACTTCTTAATAGCATAATACAGATGGAAGTAGAAGTATAACACTCACTGTGTTTCTTTGCACATTACCACTGCTAACACTGAAGGCGGTCCTAAAATTCAAGTTACAGTGTTAAACAATGATATTTTCCATTTATGTACATCATAAGATGAACATTCATCATACTCCAAAGAATTTGAACTTCTCATTCATTGAATAATTATGTGACAAGAGGGTACCCACAAAATTGAAGGGAAATTCTATGGAACTGCCATCAGACCAGGGATACTTTACGGGACAGAATGTTGGCCTATTAAGAAATAAGAAACAACAAGTGAAAATGAGCAAGATGAGTGTAGCGAAAATGAGAATGTTGAGGTGGATATGTAGTAAGACTAGACGAGACATGATTAGAAATGAAACGGTTCGTGAGATGGTAGATGTAGCACCTATAGAGGAGAAGTTGAAGGAAAATAGACTAAGGTGGTTTAGGCATGTCTACCGTAGACCAAGAGATGCAGTAGTTAAGAGAGCAGATAGAATAGCTTTGGTAGCAATGCTACATAGAGGGGTAGACCTAAATTGACATTAGATGCTGTGGTGCGCAAAGATATGAGCATGATGGGTTTGTGTGAACAAGTGGCCCTAGACAGAGCTTAATGGAAGAAAAGGATTCACGTAGCCGACCCCAAGTGATTAGAACATAAGGCTTGGTTTGGTTTGGTTTGGTTTATTCATTGAATAATACCTCAACTTGGAAATCTACTTAGGTTAATAGCATGCAACCAATTCTTTGCAATACTCAAGCTAGAATACATTCTAAGTTGGAAACTTTATGCTCATGTTGAAAAAACAACTTTCTAGTTGCTCAAATATGGAGAAACACGTAACAGCACCTGAGGGAATCAAACTGCGTTTCGTAGTGCCTGGGGTATCAAAATACGTTAAAGCATCCAAATTCCAAACAAGTTGGCAATGGGTGAAGAGATCACCCATGCTCATATACTAGTTTGGAGGAAGAATTAACCACTGTGGGACATTTCGCCACAGATACAACCCTGGTTTGCAGGTGAAGTGGTAAACAAATGATCCATAACATAGGAATCACAATGAAGTAAGATTAAGGCACAAAGGAAAGGGAATTTCATGCATAGAATTTTGTCCTATGGAGTACGGACACATCGTCGAAGGCAACGCATGGGTGTGGGACACTCTCCATACACAGACACAGACAAGCTCGGGACACGCTCCGAACACCATGTCCGACACTCAACTTCAAAGTGTCTGAATTTTTTTGCATTATTTCAGTCCTCTCCCGACACGCTTTGGACATGTGACACCCAAATTTTAAGTGTCCAAATCTTTTTTGCATTATTTTCAGTTGGACACTGTCCCCCGCTCGGGCTCAAGAGACTATAGGGTGAAGAAAAAGCAATTATATGTAAAAGCATTCCAAGTGGTTTGGAATTATAAAAATCAAAAGTTTGTGTGTTGAAACTATAATTGTTACAGTACCCAAACTATAAAAAGTAGGTCTCTCTATCTCTCCTCTTGTCTTCAACTCTCTCTCCTCTCTCCTTGTCATGTTCTCTCTGTTGTCTTATTGTCTCTTCCATTCTCTTATTTTAGCAAGAAAATAACTTGAACAATTCTCACCAGATGTGACAACTGGTGTTGAATCATCAATTGCACCCATGTACCTTAGCATCCCATACTCTAGTTCAGCAAATCCCTGCAGAAATTGTTTTCTTCTTATCAATGGAAAAAGTACAAGTCCTCATAAATTCTTAAATTGAATGCACCCAAACAAGCTTACAAGGAGATATGTATGAGAATTGGGTGTGAGTTCCTCCCTAATATTTACTATGAGGGCATAAGAAAGTGAATCAAAAAGCTGGATATAAGTGATTGTATCCTGTATCCATCACAAATGTTCTCTATCATATCAGAATGTCTACTGATATCAGATGCTACTCCTTCAGAAGTTGACTTAAAATTAAAGAAGACTGAGGGGCTTTGGAGATATTTAAGCCATGCACGTGGGAGACTAGATTTCTCTCTTACTATCCAAAGTGAATTTTTCCTTCTTCAAACATTGTTAAATAGAGTATCCAACTGCCCATGTTGCACGACTTTCTGCACAATTATCAGTTGCAGGGTGCATGTCCAAACTCAGATCTTCCAAAACTGAAACCTTAAAATATTGGGATATGCATCCAAATGTTAGGTATGCGTATGGGACGCGACTGACACTCACTTATTTCATTTATATTGGTTATACATATGTATAAATCAAACAGATTAAAGAGAAAATATGGAATTTCTCTTTTTCCATACATATAAAAAAATTGTTTTTCTTTTTCGAGATTAGGATTTTAGGGGGTTAATGTGTTATATTACTAGCAGGGTTTCAATGCAGCTCCATTAGCTTGCACCCAAGATCTCACAACACAAACTACTTCTACCGACCATTAGACCAACTGCCAAGTCCATGTAAAAAAGTAGAACCGTTTCCATCCTAGATTAACTGAGCGATTTTTTCACCTAATGCCATAATTATATTTCTCACCCAATAAATAAAAACCAGAAGATCCAAGTGTTTTAAATTTGGTAGAATTGTTAGACACGTATCCCACAACCTCACCTAAGCACCAACTATTCAACTAAAAAAACATAGTCTAATCACTTCCATGGAATTACACAAATAAATATCCACGTTCTTCTCTGTCCCTAGTGTGAGGTTCAAAACTTTGCCCCTCATTTGAGGAATAGTGAGAACTGAGAATCATAGTAAGATATAGTGACACTACAAGCTGGTCTAAAAAGATTCTCTCACTTTCTCTCTCTCTCTGTGCGCGCGCCTATTTTAAGGTGATGACATGACACATGGACCCCTTTCAGTAGTAATTAAAATGCTTAAACATAATATTCGAAGCAAGAAATTCAAAGCAAGGGAATTTCCCCCAGAGGATACATTGATTAGCTCCCAACCTCGGGAAAAGCAGAAGGTGCCTCCTCTTTCTTTACAAATGACACTTCCACAGAATTCATGAAGTGATGGCAGCAGCATAAACATTAGATATGTAGACGAGTTAATTGTCAGCACAAGTTACTCAAATGTCTGGCCAACCATAATTCCAAGTCCACTACAGCAACCTCACATGTTTGCTGGTCTAAAATGTTATCCAACAACGAAACTGATATACCTCACCCTTGCCAAGTCGAGCACCCGTGTTTGGGTCAACAGCCACTGAACCAATAACAATCAGATCCACCTTTATCTTTTCATCCAATCCAATCGGCCTTCCATACTTGGCAACGCCAACAGAAGTGCATGCCTCATTGAGGGTACTAGGAGTTAGCATATGCGATTCAACGATTGAGAAAAAGCCTGTCCTTAGACGTGGTTGAGGAGTTAATAACGTCTTTCCACCTGCATACAAATGAGGGTGGTCACTGGTCAGGGCACGGAATCATAGAACTTGACAATACTAGCTGTCACCAATTCCAGATGCAAACAACTAAGGACAACAAACCACAAATACAGAGTTGTCAACACAACCTATACACATAAAACTGCCTGCCTAATACAATTAGCCAAACTCAAAAGTCAAAACGACACAGGAATATATATTGTTCAACAAAATCGGCTACGTTCACAGGTTGCACTAGATTTCATCATGTTATCCCATTAAAAAGAAGGTGACAATATCAGCAGCAAAAGTAACCAGCATAACATTGCCTACACTAGGTTTGCATCAATGAACTACCTTAATACATGTCGTTAGGTGTCCAGTACTTATAAAAGTGATAATACTTCACAAACGCTAAATGAAATACAGTAGTTCATTCATCGAAAACTGATTAGTAAGTCATAGAATTTGCGAATATATAGCAGAATAACAGTATAATCACTCACCCTCAAGTGTAAGGAGTCTGACTTGCTTTTGCGGCGAATCTGGATTCACCTTTAGGTCCTTTACACACTTTGACGCTCGGAACACATCCAATTCACTTAACTGCCATAAGATTTTCACAATGCAATCAGTCCAAATTAATTTGAAAAACGATTTTTGCACTCCAGCCTCTTATAAATGCATTCCAAAATTCGCCTTTTAGTGTTTGTGTTATGCGCAATTTTTTTTTAATAAGCCAGGTGTCCGGCCAGCTCACGCGCACCTCCATTAATCATTCGTGACTAATCCCTCAAATAGAAAGCCAGTATGGACTGGCTCCATATCCAAAGGAGTTGATCCTGAGACCTTAGAAGGGAACAAACCCTAAGCCCCACCTTGACTCGTGTTGTGTGTAATTTAAATGAGAAAAAACTTTTTAACTGAGCTTCCCCTGAATCGCGGGCGTCTGTTTCCGCTCTTCAACGGAAAATTTTTATTTAAATCCGGACTGTCCAGAGCCGAAACGGACTACCGAGATCGCGTGGTTCTGTGAATAAGGGAATCACGGCCCTTCCGTGAATAAGTCAATCTCAATTTAAATAAAGCACTAAACAACGACAAATTTTGGAGTGCACTTGGAATATTAAAAAAAAAATCGTCGGAATCACTTTATATGAACCTTATTAGCAGCGGCTGAAGCGCCAACGAAGTTGGGGATACGGTGGTGAACGGGCCGAGGGAAGCGGGCCACGTTGTTGGCCTCCATCGTGTCCCAAACCCGCTTTCGTATCGCCCATTTCCAAGCACTCGGGTTGGTCCCGTCGGCGGCCTCTCTCTCCGACGCCTCGGCCATCGATTTCCGCGCCTCGGCGTCGAGTCCCAGCCGCTCGGCCTCGTAGGCCGCCTCGCCGCCGAAAGCGACGTCGTGTCTGCCTTTTCCTCTGCTGCTCTCCACCTTGTGAGGAGAATTCCGAATATAGTAGTACTTGTTGAATGTGAATTGGTTTCTAGAGAGAGGAAGGGAGAAGGGAGAGAGAGATTTGCAGGTTTTGTTGATTGTCGTTAGCGCAGGTGAAGCCCCTCCAAATAGGATGGCGTCCATGGAGAGAGAGAGAGAGAGAGAGAGAGAATCTGTGATAGATGTTTGGAGTGAGTTGGAAAGGGCTGAGAGGAAACAAATGGACGGCTCAAAACGTGGGATGCATTGTTGTTATCGTGCGCTGGTACCTCATTCTGTAACAATATTGTCCTTTTTTTCTTTTTTTTCAACAATATTGTCCTTGAATGTATGAAAAAGTGTATTGAATAAAAGGTAACATAATAAATTCAAGTGAATAAAGATAAAAAAAAAAATGGAGTGTGAATTGTAAAAAGGGGAGTGTGATTTATTAATTCTTTTGAAAAAATTTCAACTTCATGTTTTTATGTTTTTTCTGTTCATCTCGTCAAAACGAAAAAAAAATGATGTAAAAATTTTGACCCTAATATTATAAAGATTAAGAGAAAACAACAACAAAAAAAAAATGTGTTAAAAAACCTATAAAAGATTAGGCCTAAGAGGTCCTAAGCAAACATAATTGACATTAAAACAAAATTATCAAGAGAAGTCAAATTTATCTAGAGACGTCAAAGTATTTCAGAAAGGTCTGCACATTATCTCGGATACAGTCAACAACCAAGTTCAATTGACTATTAACATCAATTTAGCAACCGATTTCTTTCTTCTTCTTTTTTTTGATCCGGCAACCGATTTCTAATTCCAACTATCAGCTCGGTCGATAGCCACCTCGAATGTAGTTCAACGTCCGAGAGAGATGAATTTCTCGAAAGATGATTAATGCCGATCGAAGCATCATGTTGAAGGTCTCGACTTAAGGCATTGGCCGAGCAGGCAAGCATATTCACAATCTCAACGCGCGTGTGGTGGTTGGTGCTTCTTCAATGTAAAAGTCGGCGGTTCAAAAGGAGAGAGTCTAAGAGAGCTTAAGCACATGCATCTCCAAAATGATCCTGAATTGTCCTATAAGCTGAATCTGGAATGAGACATGTCAAACCGACACGCGCATATCTTTTTTGCAAAGATTGTTGTAATGATGATGCTGAACCATGGTTGTAGCTTGCTGATGATGGTAAATGGCCAAATTCACCTATAAAATACTGGAAGAAAGCTCTCCAACAAGGATCCAAAAATTGATATACGAATATCATGTGAGTTAACTACTACTCCTACTATACTATTATGACATTTTAGTGTGAGTTTTCGAAAGCTAACTTGGCCGTTGGAGAACATTTCTGGCTGTCAACACTGCCCGAAGTGTAACTAACAATTTTCTCTTTCGCAGTCTCAACAAGCCAATGGTCAAAGTAAGCAAGAGCTCGATCAAAGGGTAAATCTCAGTACAAAGGGGAGTCCTAAATCAGGCCTCCATAATCGGTGACCACAGTAGTGAGAGTCATTCTTTAAGTTGCCGACAAATGCCATGGAAGACGATCTTCACGAAGAAACAAGATTTCCAGTGAAACAAGGGGGAAAGTTGTGAGAAGTACTGAAGGAAGCAATATTGTTCATGCATGGTTCGAAGAGAGTCAGAAGTCAGATAGCTAGGATGGGAGGATAGGCTAGAGTCGGAAACCCCAAACAAATAGAAGCCTAGAAGGGATATGGATGAGGACGAGCTGGAGCTGTGCATTTGGAAGATGAACGAGCTACTGCTCGCACGACTGGACGAACATGGGGAGGAGTTAAGACTCCTTAAGCAGAAGACGAACCGGGTTCAAGAAACCTCCCGAAGGCATGAAAATGAAGATGACCGTGGCAACGACGTGCCTAAGAGAAATGGGCGCGCGTGCGAGAAGGAGCGAGGAAGCTCGCTGTTGTGAATGCCATGTTAGAGACCGGGAGAGGCAGAGATGGAACGCCAAATTAGAGAGGGGAAAAGGGGGCCGGAGAATTCCAAAGGTCTTCTCCGCCTAGGGGGAGGCTCCGCTCCCTCCTCCCCCAGGCTCTCCCCTCCCTCTCCCCTAACCTCTCTCGGTGTTGCTCTCCTTCTCTCCTCTCCCTCTGCGCCACTGATTTCTTTGCTCCCGTTCGCAGCCCTTTCTCCCCTCTCCTGCGTCCCTCCCATCGATTCCATTGCTGAGTGGAGTCAATCCTGGGGCCTAACGGCGTTGTGGAGGTCGTCCGGTTGGTGGGTGGTGTTTGGGCGTTGGATGGTTCCGTACCTAACGGCTAGGGATTCAACACTGCCGGCAGTCGTGTTTTTGCTTCTTCTGTTTTCATATTTTGATGGCCCTTCTCTGCTTTTGATTTGTTTTGGTGGTTGGAGCGCGCATGCGAAACCAGTTTGGGTTTTTCCCAGACGGTGATGACGGTGGCGGTGGGTGGCAGCTGGTGGCAGGTTGGGCGGTGCTATGTTTAATATGTAAATGGTTGTTTGTGGCTTGGCTGGGTTGGCAGGTTCGGCGGTGGTGGTGGCGTTTGGAGGCGGCGGCTGGAGGGTTGTTTCTTGAGTTTGGTTTAGGTGTGTAGGGTTGTATTAGGTGTGTGGGTCTAGCCAGTTTGGATTTTTGGGCTGTTTATCTTTGGGTTGGTGTCTTTCCAACTTGAGCTTTTTAGGTGTTTTTTCCTGATTTGGGCTCAGCCTGTTGGACCCAAATTAGTTTTTCCTCCATGTGGTTAGAAGATGAGAGTCATGGATGGTCAAGCCGGTGTATCCATGATCCTTTTAGCTCTGTACTTTGTGTTTGAACGCTGCTACAGGTACAGCAGCTGCTGTACAACAGCCGCGTACAAATCCCGTTTGCGCCCGTCTCGGGTCCCGCAAGCTAAATTTTGAAGTAAAGTTGGATGATTTGTAAACACCCTTCCCGATATCGGATTGAGGTGATTTTTTACAGGGACCATAAACGAAGTATTTTGAACAAAATGAGCGGCTCCAATCGTCTTTGCGGGACCCGAGACGGGCGCAAACGGAATCTGTACGGACTGCTGTACAGCAGCTGCTATACCCTTAGACTTTCTGAGAATAGAGTTAATAAATCTTTATCTTTTGTCGATTAAAAAAAACACTAGGCATATGGAGGAAACTCCAATAAGGGAGGCTTAAAGAGCAAATCACCCTTCCAACAGACAAAAGTAGGGATCCACATCCTCTCCATTCTGGATTTTAAAAAAAAAAAAAAAATCCTCTCCATTCCACGTTGAGATTTTCGTTCCATTAGATAAGGACTTGACACCCCTATTTTAGAATGGACGGATAAGATGAGCCCGGCTTCATAACTTTTGATTTATAACTACGTCGATTTGATTACCTCGCTCCTATAAATTACCTTTTACACTTAAAGAAAAAGAAAAAATCTCTGTCAAGACAAAAAATATTAGTAGTACGAGAGGAGTGTAAGTTATGAACTAGGAGTATTTCCAACTTGTTTCAATAGTCAATGTAATCATCAAACTAAGCGCATGACATGTAATAAAAGAATAAGAAAATCATAGATTTGGATTTGCAAGTGAATATCGTCTTGTCCGTTCATTGTAAAACAAGGGAGGTTTTCAAATTCTTATTGAATGGCATCAAGATCTCCATTCTTTTCATTCATTCCATTGAATGGAATGGAAATGCGGATCCCAAAAGTAGAGTGCAAAAATTACTTGTATTTATCTTGTTACCTTTTAATTTCAAAATGTCCTCATCCGAGCTGTCCATGCTCGACAATGGACGGCTTAGATTTCTCTCAGCCGAATAGATCTCAATCGTCCAACCGTGCATCGCCGAGGTGAAATCGAGCCGTCCATTGCCTAACATGAACACGGCTCGGATGGAGACAACACCTTTGTAAAAAAAAAAATTTGAACCCTAAAAAAAACGAAGAAGTTATCCTCTGTTGGCATGGTCCACCACCACCCATATTTGTTTGTTCTTGTCTTGAAGTAAAAGCCAAACAATGTTCAAAATTCAAAAACCAAACACGCCATTAAAATACTCCACTTTTGGTTTGGGTCTCCCCTTCCTTCCCTTCGCAATCCCCAACGTCGTAGGTCGTTATTATTAGACCCAAAAAAAAAAAAAATAAGCCCTCCTCCTCCTCCTCTGTCTTGGTCAACACTCTTTTCCTCCTTCCCCTCACCTATACATACACCCTTACATATTCTTCTCTCTCTCTCTCTCTCTCTCTCTCTAAAAAAAAACCCTCGCCAGAGGCGGCGCAGCTCGTTTCCTATGCACCCCCCCTGACTCTCTCTCTCTCTCTCTCTCTCTCTCTCTCACCATGCCGACCTTCACCAGAATAGCGTGGGAGACCCTGCTCGAGCCCACCGTCCACAAAAACCCCTCGGACTCGCCGCCCCGTGCCATCGCCAGACCTTCTTCCCTTACCGACGACGGTAGCAACCATAAGAGAGCTCAAGCCCCGAATCACGTATACATATCTCCCGCTCTGTACATAACCCCGGCTCCGGCTCCGATCCCGGACTCCTCGTACGATCCGGTCTCCCCGTCTCCGTACGTCGTTAACCACAAGCGGCGCGGGAGGGACGCCGTCGTTAGGGCTCGAGACGACGAGAAGAATCTGAATTCGAATTCGAATTTGGATGTGGATTTGAGTTCGACTGCTGATTGTGGTGAGGTGGTTGTTGGGGAAGTGGTGGAGGAGAATTTCTTTGGCGAGGAGGTTGGTGGTGGGGAGAGAGATGGTATAAATGGAGGTTGTGATGAGGTTGTAGACGATGATTTTTTGGATCCTCGTTGCGACGCGGCGAGTGTCGGGAGCTCGACGGAGGAATTTGGGAGGCAGGCAGCTGAGTGTCGGAGCGTTGTGTCCAATCAGGGTGAATTCTTTGATGCCGACGAAGGTCGGTTTGTTACCGTCGTTTCTCGATATTGTTTGTTTGTCTTCATTGTGTGGAGTTAGGTCTTTAGGAACTTGAACGCATGCCTGTGGTAATTGCTGTTTTTTCTTATGTTTTTGCTTGGCTATTGGGATGGAAATATAGATCTTTAAGAACTTGAACGCATGCCTATGGTCGGTAACTGTGGGAAATGGTTATCAAAGAGGATTAAATCATGGAACTACTTGAGCTGTTTCACCATGTATCTGGATAACCCAAGTTACTTAAGGTTAGGGCTGCAAATGAACTGGCCGCTCCATAAAAGTCCGTTCAGGTTTGATTCGTCTATTAAACAAACCAAATCTAAGCATCAATTTTAGGCTCATTTAATGAAAGCGCCGAGCTGGAATCTTACAGTATTCTGCTCAATTAGGCTCATGAACCTGTGGTATGATGTTAATTTCATGTATAGACTTGAACATGTATAGATTTATACTTGTATAGTATGTATAACTTATATATGCACTTAATGAAACTTCTTTACTTTTTGTGTTTAATTATTATATGTATGAACTTCTTTATGTAGAATTTTTTTTTACAGCTCTAGACTTGTATGTTAGCATAAATATGTAGTACTATTTTGCTCGTTAAGCCTCGTGAACAAGCTTGAGCTGAACTCAAACATAGGCCAATTAGGCTCAAGTTCCACTCCTCAAGTTTTCGTTGAGCTCAAGTTTTCTAAAAGCTTAACAAACAAACTTAAGCATTCTAAAACTCAGCTCGGCTTGTTTGCTGTAAGCTTGGTTGGGTTGCATTAAATGGAGATAAAGGACAGTATCTATTACTAAATCTAAACACAGAAGATTTTGACAGCGTGGAATGGTGAAAATGATTCACGTAGCCAGCTCTAGTTGATTGGGATAGAACTATAGAAGGCTTGGAGTGGTTTGGGTCTTTGGAAGTCCCCTGAGCAATCTCGGTAGATGTGTCTACTTTTTCAATGTTTGCCTTACGAGAACGGTGGGAGTTCTGTTGCTATGTGTCTTTAGCATTTTTATTCTGCATTTATATTATAAATGATTGTGGTTGATGGGATAATTCATAATAAGCTTGGATTAAGGCCAAGTTTTATCAAATGTAATATTTTTGTGTATACTTATTTCTTAGACTTGCAATGCCGACACATGACCTTTGTAGGTTTTGGAACTTGGTTAATTAGAGTTGATAGTCTGGTTAACATACCATAGTAAAGTATTAAATGTTTGTGGAGAGGTTAGCTCACATCTCGATACCTAAACTCGTGCATTGCCTATTGTTTTGCCTCTTGACACGTGAACAAGTCCATTCTCTCCTATGATACCCCACTCTTCATGCAAATATTGTATGAGTTGTCTTACCTGCCGTCTTCTTTCCGTACCTATAGTATGTTGTTGCATTTTATTTTCTTTCCATGTTTTTATTTGAGAGATAGAGAGAGCTCTCTTACTGTTAATTTGTCCAGCAATCTAGTTCGTCATTTATGATAGGGTGAAGTTTGGAGTAACAACTTTCTGAACAAGTTTGAGTGCCTTGATTTGGAGATGTTGAGTTATCACTTACTAGCTTTTCTGTAACTGATATGTTGCAGAATTCTCCTCTGATGGATCTATTTCAAATTTGTCCTCCTCATATGGACCAAAAATTGAGTCAGAGCTACGTGCAGCAAGGCTCACTCTTCTTGAGGAGATTGAAAGACGAAAGACTGCTGAGCATGCTGTTACTCAGATGTACAGTCAGTGGCAGAGGCTAGCCAGTCTTCTATCCCAAACAGGGCTAACATTCCCTAGTCCCCCAAATGCCACTAGTACGCAGCTGGAGATTGATGTTCTAGAGCATTGCTGCCAGGAACTAGAAGTTACTAGATTTGTGGCTGAAGCAATAGGAAGGGGTCAAGCACGTGCTGAAGCTGAAATAGCTGCAGAGTTAATCATTGAATCCAAAGACCAAGAAATCTCCCGATTGCGAGACAAACTGCAGTACTATGAGGCTGTTAACCATGAAATGTCCCAGAGGAACCAAGAAGTTATGGGTATGTTATCCTTGTCCTTGGTGTTCTTCATTTGGTGCTTTTGATATTATCCAAGGAACTCTATGGAAGTTGGCCTATAATCATTGTCTTGACAGCGCATCATATTTATCTTCATCTTCTCTGTCCCTATATATCAGGCGACAAATTAACCAAGGTTTTCAGTGCTGAAATGGGGGTTAATTACTTTAAGATTGCATAATTTCCCCACTTGCATAGAGTGTTTTTACTTCATGGTTCTGCTACTTAACTCTATCGTGAAAGCATGAGTAGTTGATTTTTTCCTGATGAGTTATGAGTGAACAGAGCCGAAAGGACTTTCTTTGGTTATGGGTAGTTCATGAATCTTGTCAAGAAACATATGAGTTGATTCCGATATGGCAGTATAGTAGGAACTAGGAAGTATACTCGAGCCCGGATCTTTTTGTGTAAATAGAACATTGCGTGCGACATAAAATGGTAATGAAAAAGTTCTGTTATAATTATGGTTCTCGTCGAACCTGTGGTTGAACACTTTAGTGCATTTGTAACTGGATGAAGAGGATATAGCTAGGGAGCTTGGAATTTTTCACCCCTTTTGCATTTTCCCCCCTTTTATAGCCTCTGCCATACCGTTATGTTGACCTTGTTGAATCAATATTTAATTTTCGGGTTTTGTGTTGGTCCAATGTTCCAACCCCTATAAGTGGTAATCACATGCATCATGGTATGCGCAGGCGCTTCTCTTACAGTTGTTTGTGTAATTGTGTCTCGTTTCTCTACTTGATTCTTATATTGTTTCATGTCAAATTACGCAGAGGTTGCACGGAGGCAGCGACAAAAGAGACAGAAT
This sequence comes from Rhododendron griersonianum, assembly GCA_018127125.1. NCBI lineage: Eukaryota > Viridiplantae > Streptophyta > Magnoliopsida > Ericales > Ericaceae > Rhododendron > Rhododendron griersonianum. The sequence goes on along the minus strand of CM030798.1, from coordinate 37,005,664 downwards.
CGGCGGAAGTGGATATGGGGCTGTATTGGACTGTCAGTGGCAATTGGAACTTCTGTTATTGCTTATTCATACCTTCCAAATACAAGCACGCACAATGCCTTGCCAACCTCTGGCGGTTCGTCTGATGCTTCTCACATCAATCCGGCAGAATCAGATTTAAGCAACGAGTAATAATCAGTGAATTCATTTGATCCAAGTGCTCAATTTTTTTTCATCTCATCAAGAGGGTCTTGTAGATCTTGCTGATCAGAACTTGAAGTAGCGGCCTCGTCTGCTTCCTCACAATTTTGTTACTGTTGCTTTCATCTTGGAAATGGATATATGACATCTTTATGTTCTCGAGATGGAAATCCCTCGAGGTTATCGCGTACTATTCGGTAGAGAAATGTCTATGTTGACGGTATTTTTTTTCACTGTTGAGTTAGATGTTTGGAATGGTTCCATTTAGGAAACAATCATCTAAATGAACACAGACGATGTTTGTTAGGAGTTGGTGAGGGCTAGGTCACATTAATTCGCTTGCGGGTGCTGGAAAAGATCTTTGAAACACATCCTAATCTACTGAAATCCATGAGAGCGAAGATTGTGGTGCAAGACATTTTGATGGATTATGTAGGGTGAGAGTCGATCTCATTACCCACCTCAGGTTTGGACACCAAGGAGTAAAAATGTGAAAAGTTTGGATACACGCAAGGTTTTGGAATTTCCGTGCTAACTCTAACACCTTCTACTAACCCTCGCTGATGTATGATGATTGAAAAAAAATACAGTAATAATAATCATAACCAGTTGAAGTGCATTAGTAATAATGTGAAGAATACATTTACAGATATTAGATTCATAATCCAAAGGATTTCTCTCTTTTTTTAGAATCTGTTTTCTCGAGAGTTCGTTTACGTTAAAGTTTACTCCCAAATTCTAAAAATAAGAAATTAATGCAACCATGAAGTGGCGAAAAAGCAATTCTAACCCATTTTTGCAAACCAAAAAATCGTAGACCACAACTTTTTAGTTGTCATTATTTTAGTAATTTTTTTTCGAGTTTTTTAGTTTTGTATTAAACTTTTATGTATGGTTGATTGATTTTGACGATAGGAATCAGAAAAGTAAAAAAATTAAAATCTACTCTTATATAAGTATTTTGAAAAAAGTAAATAAAAAAAAAAAAGGGCTCAAAAATCAGTTATCGGGAAGCCTGGTAGAAAACCGCGCGCAACCGCTCTCCCCCTTCTAGATTCTTCTCTCCAAAATTTAAAAAAATAAAAAAAATCGTTCCTCAGAAATCAGAACTCACCGAGCAGCGGAGCACCACAACACAACAATGGCCGCAGCCACAACCATACTTCGATCTCTCCTCCTCCTCTCTCGCTCCTCTTCCCCTCTCTCTCTCCTCCCCCGTCTCCTCCAGTACCCCTCCCCATCTCTTCTACTCCCTCCCCCATTTTCTCCACCATCTCCTCCTCCTCCTCCTACTTCTTCTGCCAGACTACTCTGCAGCACCTCCGAAGCCACCAAAAGAAACCCTAAACTGACCAATTTCTCCCTCTCCGATTCCGAATCCGACTCCGAACCCGAACCAGTCAAAAAACCCGCGGTCGACAAGAGCAAGCTGCCACCGCCGTACGACCCGTTCAACAAGAAACCCGCGGTAGAGGAGCCCGACGACCCGACTAACTTGCAAGAAGTGTTCCACAAGATCCGAACGGAAGGGTTGTTCAACAATGCAGTCAAGATGTTCGACGGATTGTCCAAGGACGGGTTAACCCACGAGGCCTTGGAGCTTTTTAAGCAGATTAAAGATGGGGGCCACATGCCCGACGTGGTGGCCCACACGGCGGTGATCGAGGCGTACGTGAACGCGGGCCAGGCCAAGGAGGCTTTGAAGGTGTACAAGAGGATGCTGGGGTGTGGGGTGATGCCGAATGCGTATACGTATTCGGTGTTGGTGAAAGGGTTGGTGGGGTGTGGGGATGGGGATGGGGATGGGAAAATGGTGGAGGAGGGGAGGAGGGTTGTGGGGGAGATGATGGCGAAGGGGGTGAGGGTGAACGCGGGGACGTTTGTGGCAGTGGTGGAGGGGGTGGTGAGGGGAGGGGGGGAGGAGAGGGGGAGGGAGGTGGTGGAAGAGATGAAGAGGCGCGGGGTTTTGCTGGAGGAGAGGGAGGTGAGGGAGGTTTTGAAGGGGATGAGGGGTCCGGTGGTGACGAGTGTCATGAGCTTGCTCTTTGGCAAGTAGGTTTGTTTTTGGTAGGATGGTCGGTGTCTGGGCCAGCTTTACGCCGAGACTAGAAAATTTACTAGTACTTTTTTTGCTTTTGTGTGGACAATGTTATATACTAATGCTGGAGCGATAACATTTGGAGTATCGTGTTGTGTCTTTGTGGAACATTGTGGGTTCAGACCCGCCCTTATGACACCCTATACAAGTTTGCTGCATCTCTTTCTTGTTGAGAACATGTACCTACACACTTCGATCTTGCTAGTTCAGTGCATTTTCCATGCTTCATGGAACACGATTTTGCATTTTTAGACAACGTGGTGGTTCATAGTGTCATGAGCTTGACCTTTCGCGAGTAGGTTTTTGCTTCTTGATTTTGCATCAACTCCATACAATGAGCGACAGAGCTTTGTAAGCTCGGGTATCATCTTATGTTTTGGAGTATATTGATGGAGCCGAGGAAAACAACCTAAAACATTGAATGAGCTTTGCAAGTCGAGCACTTGTATGGATTCGTACAATTTCGCGCCTGTTCTTGTTGAGAGTGTTTGTGTACATTGATGTCTTGCTAGTTTAGTGTCTTTCTACCTTCGGTATCATGCTTCTGAAGCAAATAGTTCGTGGATTGAAAGTTTTGAGTTATTTCATGTTGTATCATTGGTTAAGCAAAAGTCAATTGCAAAAAAGCCATTCTTGGGGCAAATTTAAGTCACGTCATCAACGCATAGAATCTTCCTTGTAAAACTCAAAAGGAAAATATGTATTTGGCACTTCTTAAAATATCTGGATATGAGACTAAAAAAGAAATGAGCGGTTTTGGCCTCTTTACAATACTCTTGTAGATAAACCGATATAGCATTCATACCATGTGAGGAAATGAACAGAACAAGAGCTGTTTCAACTCCAACCACAGGAAAGCAAAGGCAAACTGCTAGTAGTAGTATGTTTTTGCACCTTTGGTTTCTATCGGTCACAAACAAAAGGCTACGGCTAGGCTGGGATATGGACATTCAGCTAAGTCCATAAGACATCATCAATCGGATATGTAGTAATCCAGAAACATTGCAATGAATTTCACTTACTTGTAAGTTGTCATTCTCCCCACCAACAGGCAGAAGAACAAGGATATACATAAAACAACAGACTTAGGCCGAGCCCTAATCGAAGACGGATAATTAGTTTGTGATTCACAAAACAATTGGCCTGTAGAATAGAGGCCTAGAGGGGGAGACAGAAGCTGCTTTTGTTTGACACTTCAGAGAGAACTTTCTTCAACCTTGTGGACCTCTTGAATGCCTTCGTTTACAACACACGTATTGCAAGCCAACATCCAGCAGCAGTAGCAGAACTGGCAGCAGCAATCTCTCATATGTATCCAAGCAGTAACAAGAAAACTCCCGGTGGCAGCACAGAAAAGAATAACTAAAAACCTTTCTTGGTAGGACAATCCGATGCCCTATGGCCAGACTGCCCACAGTTGAAACATGCACCGCCAAAGCTGTCTCTGTTAGGGACAAGAAAAAGGGAATATCAGATACTAAAGTTACTGTGAATTTTGATTCAAATGACAATCACATCCAGCCAAATGTGACCCCTATAACATCCAAATCCAGTTTACTACGGAAGATAACGGTCAGAGTCTTCCGTGTTATTTAATCGACCACAGAGAGTAAACCATCAATAGGATTCCCAGGAATTCTTTTGAAACACCTAACATAAGATCTCATTCACGCCAAAGAAAGGGGAACTAAGAGCATGTACACCAATGAGTAGGTAAACTACCTGGTGAATAGTTTACAATTCTAATTTAGTTATCAACTTTTTCTTTCACACTTACACCAATAATCTCTATTTTATCTAACACCAATTAAAATATACATTTTCCACTCTTTTCCTTTATCCTTTCCCCAAACCCAGATTGCAAATCCAAGTTCGCACCTTGCGTCTGATTTTGCCGTCGTGCAAATTCAAGTTCCCCCAAAACCCAGGTCAGATATGAAAAACTGGACACTCACCGAAACAAATCTTTGCTAGTACAAAGATTAAAAAAAAAAAAAAAAAAGGGATCTTGTCAAGCACTATGCGAGAATGAGGGAGTTCTCACCGATGACGACGGCGACTACTTGTTGCTTATTCTCTGGTAATTATCAGGCATCGAAGAAACGTAAGAAAGGGTTGAAGACGGATCTAGAGAGAGAGTTTTTCTGAAGAGAAATCCATAGTGATGAGCCAGTGATTGTAATCGCACCCCTCGAACAGGACCGTGTCCGGCCCGATTTCGTCATCGTACTTGTTGTTTGGTTTAAATCTGGATGATGAGAGCAGCAGCGCCGTGGACGATCGGAAGATCCTGGACTGAAACGGAAGGTGACTGTTGAGGCTAGGGTTTTGTGGGGTGATGGTGGTGGCGGAGGAGATCGATCGTTGTAGAAACTCAAGCCTTTCTTCGTTAGAGAGAGAGGAGGAAAGAGAATAAAAAAATGGAAACCGAGTGAGCAGTGCGTCGGTAAAGATAGCGAGGATATTTCATGGATGTATTTTACCGTGACTTTAAGCTAACCTGGTGTAGATCACTTTTGGGCCTCTACCTAGTCAAAGTAGCTAATATTTCACGTTTGCCTATGCTAGTGTACATGCTCTAATGAGGGTTAGGGCCTCCTAGAGCACTTAAAAAGTATGTGTGGTCTGGTCTCCCTTTCCTTTGCACTACCAAATCACCAGCTTTTACTGTTGGAAGTTCGGAAACAAGTAGAACAGGACATTTAAAATCATGTGGAAAAGCATTCCAGGTTCTCCTCTTTTGATGGAATGAGATTGCCAAACTAGCAGGAACTTATGTTAATTAAGGTTAGAAAGAAAGAAAGGAGAGCTCGCTAAAATCAGAAAATTTAAAAAACGATTTACTATAATACCATCCTCATTACTGGAGAAGGTCCTGATACAATAAATTGAACACATTACTGATCATTGGAGTCAAGGTATTGAGATTTCCATTCCATCTTTTAAATTCAAGTCATCCAAATGTTATCCACAGGAGTACTAAATTACTAATAAAGCAACCAATAGGGGAATTACCTGTCCCTATTTGCATAGGATGATGACCGCCCAGACCGTCCACCGCCTGTTAACCAATCACTTGCACTGTCTCTTGAGCTATCTCTTGACCGCCCATACCGTCCACCGCCTATTAACCAATCATCTGCACTGTCTCTTGAGCTCTCTCTTGGGCTACTAGACCAACTACTGTTGCTTCTGTTGCTCCGACCACCACGCCTATTACCAAACCTGCCTTCGTTCTCATTAGAATCTCGATCCAATCCTCGTGAGTTACTGAAACCTCTTTGTCCCCTAGAACCTCCTCGGAAACCCCTATCCCTGTTAGAAAACCTTCCATAGTAATCAGTTGGAGGCCCATCATCTTGCAAAGCGGGCAACTGCATAACACAGAGATGAGCGGTACACAAAATCTGAGTATCCATTCAAAACACCAAGATCCAAGAGCTACAATGAGAAACAGTGACCACAACTTAAATTGACCTTGGTAATTCTGGAAATAGTGTTTCCAGGTGGTAGCTCCTTATTCAGTAATTCTTTTGCGATCTCCTCTGGAAGATCAAAAACTGCTCCTTGAACCTGCCATAACAAAAGTTGAGAATTTATCTCTTTCTCTAATATATTTCTTTAAGGTTGAACTGTAATCTAAGTGTATGTGACAAACCCCTCACACACCTTTTCATCTGCAATTAAGTGTATTTTTCCTACTTCACCAGCGGCCGAAGAATAAACATCTGACAATAGTCCAGTTACGGATCTAGCAGAAAAGAACCCTCTAGAAAAAACAGGATCACGTGTTAGCTGCAACGTTACCCATCCCTGCAGTGGAAGTTTCTTGTCAAATTGAATGATCAGATAGTTCCGATGATCGCACAAAGATAGTGGAGAAACACAAAACAAGAAAATACAAATGTAAGACACTGGACACAAGCAAATTGTAGGAACGCAAAAAAGTCGCTACCAACAAACAATGAGACCAAGAATCCACAAATAGAGGCACCCATTAACCTATAGGTGGTGCTTCACAGTTCACAATCATAGCTCAGAAATGGACAGGTAAAACTTAATCTTTTCTCTTTCATAATGGCAGAAGTCAAAAATAACTTCATTGTGGACAGGGATGAATCACTGAAGTGGTCTGTAATACTGTTCACGTCTTCAGCTACAGCTGAGGGAAGATCTCTCGACTTAAACGAATCAAGACATCCTAATGAATCCCAATTGATTAGGGATCAATGCGCTCCTTCAAGTGGGCACTATTCAAAGCCATGCCCTCAGCTAAACCTAGGGCAATAAAATCCTAATGAAGATCCGCAGCATGCAAAAGTTTCACCTTATGATCTCCCATAGCAGTTATGGAAGGTGATATCAAGACGCGCAGAAGATTATATACTCCATGAGCAGGAAGAGATAGGAAAGAACCATGCAAGTCACTGAAATTTGAATAAAGCTAAGTTTCAAAAACTTCCTAAAACCACAACTACCAACAGCTTGTAATGTCCAGTTCTACACTGTCCTTAGGGGGTCAAATAAGTAAATTATAACGTTATTCTGTAAAAGGAACAAATAAGTAATTTCTGATAGAAAATTAAGATGCTATGATTTATGCGAAAATCTAGCAATTCATGGAGTAAAAAATATGTTTCAGCACTTCCAACTGTGGAAAAACACATCAAGCACAAGAGACTTCATGGGGCCAGATAACTGAAAATCAAAACCTCTTTGCTCAGGTTTTACCTTCTCATGCGTAATTAGAGATCGGGACGATGGAGGTTGGGAAAAGCCACTCAGTTGTGCTATGGCGGCAGCAAGAGCACCCGTGCCTTTTTCGTCAATCAACTTTTGTGCAGTTGGGGTGAAGAACTCCACAGACTCAGGATGAACTCCATTTAGGGTAGCCACCACTTGCTCAGCTGATGCCTCTAAAACATCTTCCACAGACGGTGGACTAATAAACTCAAACTTACATCCAACATCACGCTCAAGTGTTTTGATTGTCCTCCTCTGGCTACTAGTGAACATTAAAATAACACTGCCTTGTTTTCCTGCTCGTCCCGTACGACCAGAGCGATGCACAAAAGTCTCTGGATCATTTGGCAATTCATAGTGGATAACCTAGAGAATGGAAAGAGCAAATAAGCAGAGATCACATTCTGGACTAAGTGCACCGAACAACTAAGTTGATGTGTGAACGCACAATACTGAACTCGAGAAACACTACAGTCAGGTTTATGAGAATTAACAAATTTATCCAACTGACCCAGACCCCTTGCTAAAACATAAAAATGCAACAAAAAGCAAAAATAATGACTAATAAGAATGATCTTCAGATGATTGATATCAAACTCATTCCAGTCCAAAGCAAAACGATATAAGCATGATCTCACAAAAATTTTCTTCTGAATGTCAAACTGTTGGCAAGGTTCTGCACATTGAGTGAGAATGCAATTTGCAAGTAAATATAGCAAAAATGATGTTTCATCAATGAGATATACTCCAAAGCATAATCAAAGCATCGTTATTTCCGTAGGTAGGAATTAAAGAACCCTCTTCACAAGAAAAATCAAATTTGATGACTTTCATTTCGTATTAAAAGCAGACCCCAAGTATGGCTGCACTTGAATGGCTTGGAATATACAGAACAACAAAATTTGACAACCTATGCTGATGAACATGCAATGCCGTCACTCACCAAATCCACATTGGGGATATCAAGCCCACGAGCTGCAACATCAGTGGCAACAAGCACCGTGAATTTCCCTTTCCTAAAACCATTTAAAGTTCTCTCCCTCTGGTGTTGTGATATGTCACCATGCAGTGCCTCTGAAGTAATGCTACTTGTCAAAGCGAGAGAAACTTCATCTGCGTCACGTTTTGTCTGCGTGAAAACAATTGTCTTCCCTCCCTTGGCGTAGACCTGAAAGTCAGGAAAATTTTCAAAGATATAAAACCTTCTTTTCACACGGTTTAATAATTTTGATAACATAACCCCAACCACTGTTTATCTCTTAAACAAATATAGACATAAGTTTGATTATAAAAAAAAATGCTCATTCATACCGTTACAAGATCAGCAAGAATGGTACGCTTTGAAGTTGCAGTGGCCGGGAGGGCATACAGCTTGATCCCCTCCACCAGCTTTTCTTCACTGTCACCAACCTATATGGAACAAGGCAGAGTGAAGAAACTTCCAAAATAGTTTTCCAGAAGAATGACATCCATGTAAACATGCAAAGAATGAGTCACAAGGAAATAAATAAAAAGAACCATTTTATAGAGGAACGTGAATATATTCTAAAGAAAGAAACTAAACCAATTGATTAGTTTAATTTTCTTCCCAAAACTTAGACATTGAGAAAAATTCAGGTTTCGCATTCCCAGCTGTGCTGGAAACCGAGATGTCTCGCATGTCTCTAGGTGTAGGCACCTGTCCCCCATGTGTCTAGCTTACTTACAAAAGAGAAGTTTATCTGAAATGGAACTTATGACGTCCACATGTGAATCGCTAGAGAGCAGATAGCAGCAGGTCCTACGTAATCATTGTAATGTCAAAAATTCAACAATATAAGTTCACATGGGATCTTTTTATTTTTTGGGGGCGTGGGGACACAAATGACTTCTAAGGGAACTTTACAATTATGAAAAGTAAAATGAATTACTTATACAAGTAGCCCATGGCATAAAGTCACCATGCAGGACATGAAACAAAAAGGAGGGAGCGGGTTTGGAACTCACCAAATCGATTGTCAAAGGATTGTCCAAATATTTCCTGGCTAGTTTCTTCACCCAAAAAGGCATAGTTGCGGAAAAAAGCATACTCTGCCTCTGTGCTGGAAGCTTTTCTAAAATCACTTCCACATCCTCCTCGAACCCTACCGCAAGCATTTGATCAGCTTCATCAAGCACCAAATACTCGACTTCACCCAGTTGCAGGCTTTTACTTTTTATTAGATCCATGAGTCTACCAGGAGTTCCCACCACCACATCAACTCCACGGGAAAGAGCATTTTGCTGTGTATTATAAGAAACTCCTCCATAGACACAAACAGTCTTCAAATACGGAGCCGATTCTTTGAGTTCTTTTTCTACTTGGTTTGCTAATTCCCTAGTAGGTGCAAGAACCAACATTCTGGGAAGTCGTCCATGCCTTCAGTTAAAGAAACGGATAAAGAAAAAGCTTTAGTAGTCCAAAAAGAGGAAGAATAAAAAAAACAGGACCATAGGGCTTGAATGGGCTTTAATTTTTATAACCAACCTCTGAAAACTCCTTTCATCTTCACTAAGCCGTTTAAGTATTGGTATTCCGAAGGCTAATGTCTTCCCTGTCCCAGTCTTTGCACGAGCAATAAGATCTCGACCTTCCAATGCAGGTGCTAGCACAGCTCTCTAACATAATGCAGTGGAAAGCAAAGCAAAACATAACCGTCAAATTCTTTTTAGTCAGTACATTTACAGAACAAATATACGCACTTCGATATTTGTGCATGCATGTGTGTGCGCGCACGCGTGTGTGTGTGAGAGAGAGAGAGAGAATTTAAAGACATATAAGGGGGAAAAGGGTATATGCAGGAATTCAGAGTTCAGACACAATGAAAAGCATGCAACCATAACATTCCAAATTGACTTTGAAGTTCATATTCATTGACGAGTCTGACGACAACACAAAGATGCAAACAATGTTGGTGTGAAAGAGGGATCCCTCTACAAGTAGTCAAGGTTAGCTCGCGAAAAAGAGAACGAGATACTGAGGATTGTAGTGGGAATGTGGGATCATAGATTGTGGAGAGATTTATGAACGGGAATTGAAAGGTTAAAGTGTGAGTGCAACATTTATTGCTTAGATCCCTGTGTTCTGTTCCCTTCGTATGCATGTCCCCAAAAGTGCATGAAATAAAACAGTCAGCTACAATGAGCACCCAGAAAGTATTACCTCTAGACAGCAGCAAAAGATTTGGGATCCATTCAAGACCATTTTTCACCAAAAATCAAACAAAACCATGATTCATACTAATACATGGATGACATTATTCCAACTAATAATACCATCACTCCCAACCTGGGTTTCTTAGGGAACTGTGGAACCCTAACAGAGGATTTGGGGGGATCTAAGGGACACAAATGAGGCAAGTAAACAAATTGAACACCCCACCATGCAAGAATGCCAGATTTAAGTGATTCACAAAACGTGGTCTATGCCAAATGTCACTGCATCCTTTTTGGTAGGATGAACAATGATATTATAAATACAGATAATGTCCGAAGTTGCCCTGCACTAAAACCTATGGCTAATTCCACAAGTCAATTGAAAATATCAAAGACATCTTATGCAGAAATGCTGGCCCACAACCCACGACCTACCTCTACAACTTGGATGGCTTGGTAAAAGGTATATCATCAGGTTCCACAAACCATAATAAGTTTTACTTACTCTCTGTTATCAACCAACAATCTTATTTACCAAAAAAAAAAAAAACCAACAATCTTGCTTTCCAATGTACAAAAGCAAAGTTTAACACAATTATTCTGCCTCCATAAGTTTGAATAAATGCGTAAAAACTTTACTTCTTAAGCTACCAAGTACCAACAATTCAATCCACTATTTAAAAATCAAGTCTAGGGACCAATTTTACCCGTCTATGCTACAAACCTGGCTTTAAACGACTAGTCACATAATCAAGTCTTAGGTAACGTTGAATGCTGGTACTTTGGGATATTATCGACAGTCGCGCTCAGGCTCACATATCGGCTCCCACTCGTGCTCATGCACGCAAATTATACAAGTAAGGTTCAGCAGGGCCCTCGGCTCTCGCTCTCAAACCTCACAACCCCTCGTTCTCGCGAATATCAGTATTTGGTATATCTTTAAAAGACGCTTTCATGCTCGCGCACTACATGACTTGTTTAATTAAAACCTACGAAAGTATCCAAAACGTACTTGGATGGGGAATAGCTCCGTAATCCCTCGTTTCTCGAGAGCCTCGACGAGCCTCTGAGGAAGCCCTAAGTTCGAAACAGCAAGTTCGTCGCCGTCGTCGCTCCCAGCAGCTCCGGACGACGCCGTTCTCCCAATTATAGAGTCGAAGCCGTCGTCGTCGTCCCTGACGTTCAGAGAGTCTTCATCGAACAACCCCAGCCTCTTGAACGCCTCGTCGCTCAGGACCGAGTTATTCGTGCTCGCGACGGCCGACGCGACAAATGAAACGGCGCCGGATGGGGGTTTGGGGCGGAAATGGGCGGCGGAGGCTTTGGCGAAGGCGGAGGAGGAGAAGGGGAGGGAGAGTGTGGTGGAGACGGGTATGATGGAGGAGGAGCGAGCCATGGCGGTGGCTCGGTGGTGGTGGTGAGAGGTTTTCAGTTGGAAGGGATGGAGGGGAAGGGATTGAAGGGATAGGGTGATGTACTGATGTATGGCGCTATAAACCTCCACCTCGCCTTCAGTAGACAGTCGGAGGGTTTTAAGGATATTTTTTCAGGGTTTGTTCCCTGTTTGGATTGTATATAATTTGGAGAGAGGAAATTAATGGAGTTTCCCTCTTACACACAACAAGTAGGGCTGCAAAGTGCAAACAATGTTCTAAAATTCACTAAGCGCTAGTCGGGCAGTTGGCTACCTTCGAGCGATTAATCGAATTAGTCGGCGATTAATCGGTACATATTGATCTGTAATCGGCAATTAAATCATTAGTCAAACGACTCGAACTCGAACCTGAATGGATAGGCCTCGCCAGCGATTAATCATCGATTAATTATTTGTTTTAGAACACTGGCTGTAAGCAAACTGAGCAGCTCGTGGTTCGGCTCGACCTGTTTAATAATTAAGTCGAGCCCAGCAAGTGAACGATGGGATTGGTCAGTCTCCCAGGATTAGTCGAGGTACGAGAAACTGACCCGAACACCTGAGTTACAAAAAAAGGTTCAAAATTTAAGAATGAAAAACCTGAAATGTGGATGTATTTGAGAGTACATTTGAGCAATTTTGTGTGCCCACGGTAAGTGGAACTATTTTTGAGTCATATTTTGATGATTTTTTTAAACACGACATACTTTGATAATTGAAAACGTTTATTTTGTGTCGATCAATTTATTACGAGTCCATGAAATAATTAAGCTCAATCTGGATACTGATTGGTTTAAAATTTATGTTGTTATTCAATTTCCTGGCCAAACAATCAGTTTTTTGATCAAGTATTTAGTAATACTTGAATGAGTTGAATTTTTTTGGATTCCCAACAAATCAAATTTGATAAAAATTGGACAACTCCTATCAATGAAATAAGACCCCACATGAATACACTCAAAGGAGTAAAGTTAGCCACGCTAAAATAAGGTGAACAAAATTGTTATTCATTTTCTGTGTGTAACCAACGTATGTGTGTTTTGGTGTGTTTTAATTCCAAAATACGAGAATCCCGAGACATGATCATGTAACTGAATATACATCAAGTGTGAGTCCCTCGAGAATTCAGAAAGAATGACCTAGCTCATGTCAAGGAGGATAGTAGAGTGTTTTTGTTTTTGTTTTTTTTTTGCAAAAGTACAAATCCATAGATAGATAAAGAATTCATACAAAAGATACAAATAGAGACCCAACAACAACAAAAATGGAATCCAATAAGTCAACCAAGCATCCATTATGTGAATTGTCCATTGTAGAATGGACTAGTGCTAGCCCGTGCCTACGGCACTACGCATCTCGGTTGGAAGGGGATGGCAGTTGTGTGATATGCACTACAGCCTTTGGATCAAATGAATCTAAGCCGTTCCAACAACTTGTTCCCACACCTTTCTGTTTTATAATAGAGATAGTTTGTGAAAGAATATAAAAATGGGGCTAATTTTGATTTTTTGTTCGCATTACCTAAATTGCTCATGTAAAGAAGAAGAAAAAAAACTATAACAATAAACCCAATCGAGGCTACTTTGGTAAAATAACATTGGACATTTTCCTTTTCTCTTCATAGAATTGGTACTTGTTTAGGGGATCCAAGCAATGTAGGAGGTAAAATCATTATTTATATTTTCTCTCGTGCTCGTTCGTAAGAAAAAAACATATATTGTTTCGTCTTCCAATTAATGTAAATGCATAACCTATCTTTTAATCTATCATTGTCTTGATGTTAATTTAGGACCTAAGATTAGTTGCAATCAATGTAGGAGATAAAATCATTATTTATATTTTCTCTCGTGCTCGTTCGTAAGAAAAAAACATATATTGTTTCGTCTTCCAATTAATGTAAATGCATAACCTATCTTTTAATTTATCGTTGTCTTGATGTTAATTGAGGACCTAAGATTAGTTGCAGTACACGTAAACTGATTCGAATACCCGAGTAAGAGAACAAATTATCTAAGTCCTACCAAATAAAAAGCCAGACAAAAACTTAAAACATTTATGACCATCGAATTTGCAAAAGTTTTTTTTTTTAATCAACAATCAAGCAATTCATTTTAACATCAGAAGGCAAAAGATTTCATCAAGACATAAGGTATTGCGAAAAGTACACCAGGCTCAAGGACACACTGTCGAAGCAAACAATTACTACCTCCGTCCCAATTTAATTGTCACTTTTTGGAGTTCGTGCCACTTTTCAATTGATTATATCTTGTAATTTATAATATTTTAGGTGATTTTGAAAACATTGTATTATAGAACAAATCGAGATCTATCAAACAAGATCCATATTAGATATAAAATTCATTACCAATTTAAAGATATAACTAGTTTTTTTATCCAGTTAGAATAGAACTGGGACAAGTAAATTGGGACGGAGGGAGTACTAGGTATGGGCATAGGAATCCCCACCGTGACTAAAGTAGTCGAGGATCTTAAGAGAACCCGAGCCCAATAAAAAGATTTGAACTAGAGTTTTTGTGGGGTGAAGCTATTATTATTTTATTTTATTTTTGGTAGATACGCATGTTGGGCTGCCTGATCTACGGCGGGGTACCTGGCCCTTGGCATATGGTACAAAATACTAGTAATTTTTTATTTTTCGCTAATTAGGTGTGAATACACCACCCAGGGAGTGATTGGTGCTAATTTAATGGATTCTAGATCATGAATTATACATCTTTAATCGCCGAGCAAAATTAAAAATATTTAAGATTTAAAATAGTCATGTCTTGTCTAGTCCGGTGTCTAGTATCCGTTGTTTTGAGAGGGCCATAACTTGCTCGCATGGAAGTCGAGGTGGGAGGGAGCCTCGATCTAGTTCTTTGACATGGAACTTTTTAATTATCTAGTTTGATTTTGTAAGAAAAGTTATTCATGGGAATTTTAAACTCTTTGCTCAATCAATGAAAAAGGAAATTCTGAATTTGACAAATTTTCAAAACAATTTGATTCTTGCATAAGATTATTAATTAATCCAAACACCGAAATGACATTATTTCAAATATTGTATTCTTAAAAATTTAATTCCTATCGGTGATATTCCTCTTTCTCTTAGAGGCCGTTCGGCTAAATAAGCCAAGTGGTTTATTTTTTAGTTCTTATTTAAACTTTTTTCGTATCACTTGGCTTATCACCAATTTTTTGAAGATTATTGCATCCTCATGACAAGAGAAATCTAAAAAGTAATTTTTTTTGACCGAAATCCATTTTTTTTTGAATAAACACGAAAATAAGCCAATAAGTTAATTTTTTCGGCTTTATTCAAAAAAAAAAAAAAAATTGACTCCCAGTAATCATTAAGCATTTATCTATCCCCTAAATCCTATCCTAATATCCCACTAAGAAATAGTAACTAAAATTTATCATCATCTGCTGGCAAGTTGGTTTGTGCGCTCGTAATACTCATGATTGCTTTTTGATTGCTTTTTGATTGCTTTTCTGTCCACAGCAAGAACTCCCCACGCTTGCTTTCTCGCACAGTTCGTATTCGAATTTGCGCCCTTATTAGTTATTAGGGCACTACATCTAGATATCTCCATTACCCACCATCGAGGTCACCTTCCCCCTCCGATTTCCCTCCCCCTATCTCATCGTTAAAGGTAATTCGTTCTTGCAATTCACTTTCTCCCTCACAGATCGTCACAATCGCTGCAAGATTTACAAAAAGCCATTTTACGTATAATTGGCAGTGTAATCCTTTTAAGAACCTGTTCTCTTTTATTCTTGCAAGGTTTTGGATCAAATGATGCATCTGTTCGTGAATATTGACTGATAATTTTTTCTGGGTTAGTGGCAATATTCATTTTTAGGGGCTGGGGTTTACAAGTGCATCTCTGGAAGATTTGAGAAACCCATTTTGAGTATCATTGGTTGGGTAACCACTTTTAGGACCTGTTGTCTTGCATTCTTACAAAGTTCAGGATCAAGTGATGCATCTGTTTGTAATTTTTAACTGTTAATTTTTCTGGGTTACTTGCAATATTTTGTTTCTGGGGCTGGGGCTTACGAATGCGTCACTGGAAGATTTGGTAAACCCATTTTGAGTATCATTGGTAGTGTAACCCTTTTTAGGACCTGTTATCTTTCATTCTTGAAAAGTTTAGGATCAAGTGATGCATCTGTTTGTAAATGTTAACTGCTAATTTTTCTGGGTTACTGGCAATACCCATTTTTAGGGGCTAGGGTTTGCATACTGTTGGACCCCCTCAACATTGAAGTGTATAATTCAACCTGCAGTGGCAAGGAGAGTACTTTTACAGTTTGAAGGTGAGAACATTGTTTTTGAGGCTTGTATGCTATTCTTATATATTACTCATCGAGTCGTGCTTGTATTTTTACCCATCGTCAACTAATTTCTTGATTGTTATTATGGTTTTATTGTTGTGTTCTTTCCTGTGGCAGAATAAAAGGAACTTGATTTACTTGGTGGATGATATCCCAGTCTTGACTCTGAGGAGCAAATGGCGCCTTTATACTATATCCTAATTGCATTGCCTTGCACGGCCGGGGCAATGACTTTAGCGCTTCTCCACATTTACAGGCACCTCTTGAATTATACGGAACCCACTTATCAGAGATACATTGTCCGCATCATATTTATGGTTCCTGTGAGTCTTACTATGCAGAGTAATCTTTTTTGTTATCTGTAATTGTCATTTTGTATAATTTTCAGGGCTTGTTGCACTATACGTTAAGATGTCGTAGAGCATTTTCACAATCAAATTTGCATAGATCTTGTTCATTGTACCCTCAAAATTAGTTCGTAAACATAAGTAGTGGGTAGGTAAGAGTACAAATCTAAAGGAGTCAAAACCTAGTAGAAGAGTAATGCAATTATACAAAGGACAGGAGAGGACATGAGGGAAGTTAATGGTTTGGAACATTAATTGTTTTAGTTGCTGCAAATGAGCAATTGATTGTTGTAAAGACCAGGGGCGGATCCAAAAAATTTGTGTTGTGGGCAGGGGCTAACAGAATGGGGTGCCAGACCTGTCAAGCGCTGCCCGGACCCCGGCATTCCAAATATTCTCTTTAATTGTACTAAAATTTTCAGGTTAACTTATAAAAGTCTTACAAGATTGATCCTTGCAAGTCTCTTGGATTAAAAAATTCCATATAATATTAGGTTATTAACCTGTTGTTTGGTCACGTGTGTATAATATAATTAAGGCTACGTATATGCACACAAACTTAAACCTACCAAGTAGTAACATACAAGTATAGAGTACAATTTTTGTTATTACTGTTGAATACACATGGTTTGGGCCCCACGTAGTATGAATCCTGCATCCGCCCCTCATTGTTGGGGCAAACTAATTAAAATACCTGGGTAAGAGGCAAAACTGAAAAGCAGTGGGGGGCATAATTAGGAATACCCGTTAATGTCAATGGTCCGTGGGAGAATTTTTTTGAAAACTCTCTTGCAGCATATGACCCCACTCAACCAGCTTTCCCTATGCCGTTGTTGGAGACCGTTGTGCTTTATTTTGGATACGTGGTTTCACCTTGTGGCATCACTAATGTGGCATAGCTATGTCATTTCCACATCTTACTTAGTTCCCATGCGTAGCCTTTTGAGTTGGCACTTCCCACTGGTGCACTCTGATCTGTCCTGAATATGCCCTTATTTGATCTGTACATGTCTGCCATGAGGCCAAAGTTCAGGTGCTTTACTCACGGATCCAACACTTTGGGACAAACCAGATGCACTCTTGCTATGCCAGACGTGGCATGCTTTACCTCCTTTTGCTTGGCATTGAGTCTCTACCCTAGTGCATTCCCCTCCACTCGGCAAAGTGTTCATTCTTCTTCCAACTCTGGCAACGCTTCTCTACTAGAGCATACTCCACTTGTGCCTCGTCGTTTCTTATTTCTCATGTTACGCTGATGCTCTTTTGCCACTAGGGGACTTGTTAAGGCCCGAGAGACCTACTCATTATTCTTGTTGTGATTATGGGGCCTGAGCTTTACCTTGTAACTGATTGGGATCTTCTTGATAAAGTGACAGCTAGTGGTGCGTGTTTATCAGATTTGTTGTCCCATCCTCTTTGTAGAAAAAGTCAAACAGATGAAATGTCATTAGATCGTGTCTGATTTATGTAAATATGATACACGGATGACTTCCGCCACTGCCTGTGCATCTTCCAAGATCTCTTGCTCCAGCTTTTTATGCTTCGTGGGCCTTCATTCCCAAAGAGCATTCTCCACTACTTTTGCTATACAAAGAACTTTCACTCCAGTATACTGAAGTAGTACCATAGCGCGGGCTAAAGATGTGTGCTTTTTTTTTTTTAAATTATATAAAAGAACTGACCTTAATAAACCTTTTTCTGTTGACAGGTATATGCATTGATGTCTTTCTTGTCACTCGTCCTAAATGAGAGCTCAATCTATTTCAACTCAATTAGGGAAATGTAAGACTACCTACTATTTTGAATAAGTGGTACACAGACTTTCATTAATGTTAATCCCTGCTTCTTGTTATAATGATATAATCATACTTGTTGCATTTCATCTTTATTAGTCTTTCCTGTTTTTGGTTTATATTTCTTCTTGTCTGCATCTTGTTGTTATTATCATACTTGTTCTATTTCATCTTAAACTTTCCTGTTTCTGGTTCATTTCTTTTCTTGTCTGCTCCCAGTTTATTTGATCATTGACAAGATGTGAACATAATGCTTAGATTATCACACTTCCTTTTAAGTGTAGATAGGTAAATGTGGAAGTGATGGACTTCTAAAAGTAAATTTCATTACTTTCGCAAACTAAAACTCTTTTCAACTCTATTGAAATTAGAAGTAAATATTCTGAAGTTGTGGCAGTTGGTTTGATGAATTTATAATCATTTGCGGGAAACGTTATTCATTGAAGGAATTACCTAAAGTAGGTGGATTGAAATGAAAATTAACCTGATTTTCTTTTTTTTCATCATATTGTTACAGTTATTGTAGTTTTTCTTGAAATGCTTAATTTTATTTGGTCGCAGCCAGCCAATTGGATGGTTAAGCATTCTATGTTTCTCAATTTGTTCCCTATTATGTTATATGAGGCGGAATGAGTCAATTTTCATTTCGTTGTGTTGGTGTTCTTACATCTACAAATGGACCAGCCTGCTGTAAAATGATATTGCACTATGTCATTCATTGGATTATGGTCTCAATCATGCAGTCTTAGAGCAGGAGCTCAGGTTCTTGATTATATTGTTCTACATACCATCTGCTTCATTGGATGGACAGTGAGTGAATTGGTCTTGTCATGTTTGGACTATATTTACGCCAAATTATACCTTTCTAGTGGGTCAGTTGTTTGACCAAATTAGTTTTGCATTTCCCTTTTATTTTGAGTTATAAGAGCTCTATGCTGCTTTTGTTAAATATGCTTATTTCTGTCCACTTTCAGATATGAAGCGTGGGTCATTTATAATTTCCTGTCGTTGTGCCTTGCATGGGTGGGTGGGCCAGGAGCTGTTGTGTTAAGTTTAAGTGGTCGGGTTCTGAAGCCAAACTGGTGTCTGATGACGTGTTGCTTTTCTCCCATTCCGTTGGACGGGTTAGTAACTCCTTATTCAAGATGCCATCTACTTTGATTAGTTCAATGGTGGTGAAAACTTCAGGATCGAAGAGAGTTGATCTTTTGAAGGATTTTGAAATAGTTTGGAATAGATAGGGAAAATCATCAAATCCCTGAGTTGAAACAGTTTTGGTCACAGACACACAATGATCTGCTTGTTATTCTTTTCTCTCACTTCCTTATTTGCACTGCTTCCCTTCACTCCGTTTGCGTACTTCTACTGAAGCTCTAGAAGAATTTTGGGATAGTCGTACTCGTCATGGGTTTATGTGGCTAACAGCCTAACAGGATAGTGTATATATTTAGTATTGTAAAAGAAGTACACGGATTACTCTCCCCAACTTCATTCAAGTGATTCAGTATTTGAAGATTGCATTTCTCAGTTTGTATTGATCAATCACCATTCTAAAACTGTTAAACCTGTGCAGGCGTTTTATACGGAGATGCAAACAAGGTTGTTTGCAGTTTGTGATACTGAAGCCCATTTTAGTGGCAGTCACACTAATACTCTATGCAAAAGGGAAATATCGTGATGGGAATTTCAGTCCTGATCAGTCGTACCTCTATCTCACCATCATCTACACCTTATCGTACTCAATGGCACTCTACGCATTGGCCTTATTTTATGTAGCATGCAGAGATTTGCTTCAGCCATTCAATCCAGTTCCAAAGTTCATCATTATCAAGTCTGTTGTTTTCTTGACCTATTGGCAGGTAGGATCTCATTTAATAGTGTCATCATTTTCAAAATGAACATAATTTTAACCTCTTATGATATCTTGAGTAATAATTTTGAAATGAGGTGCTCCCATGATTAATGTTTGTTCCCCTTTGCCGGGAATTCTAATTTAGTAGAAGTTGCACACGTGATACACATATGTTACACCCTGTTGAAGTCAGTAATTGTTAGTTGAGGTTATTTAAGACTTGTGGGGAGTGGATATTTGTAGGGATCCAACAGGCATGGGATGTTTGGTAGTCAGGGGAGGAGATTGTGGGAGCTTGGAATGTGCTTTGTGTAGAATTACTTGATTGGACAATCATGTAAGAAGACTTGGAAGTGTTTAAGGGTATTTTTTATCTTGGAAACAATCAGAGACTAAGTGGGCCTACATTTTACCCTCGTGAGGTGTTTTTGACAATTTTAGAGGCCATTCTTGTGGATTCGTAACTTACACTACCCTCCTGTTTGGTTTCAGTATTAGCTATCCCACTGTCACCATTTACTGAATTCTAGTGTAATGAATATTACGTCCATATCATATGCATCTACTTAATAAAAACACAATCGCGCCCTTCAGGGATTGATGTACAACCCTCATCCATCTCCTTGCATATTATGGTTAGAGCCATTATTATCTGCAGTATAGTTTAATATCAAGGACTTCCATCTAAGCATTTAGCTTTGAGAATTATTGTTGCTATAATTCGCAGACTCACTTATCTCCTTCCATTGCTGCCAAGTATCCGTCGAGTTTATAGCATTTGCTACCACCATGGGTTGTAATTATATGAACGGCATTGATTGTTTTTCTGTTTCCATCACATCTACGGAGTTAACATGGTTCTCTTAATTCAGACCATGGGATGTCTAAGTCTATAATATCAGAGCTCATTTTGTTTTCTTCTTTGTTCTTGGTTTTATTCTTCATTCCCTCCTATATGACTTTCTAGAACCTGTAATGTCCAAACACTGATCTGTCCCAATTGGTCCTTTGTTACTTATCAAAGAAAAGTTATAAGCGCATCACGTTTCGTCTATTGGTTTAAACGTGATAATTGATGGCAAAAATATAATCTGATATTAATTATGGCCCGGACATCTATTAAAAATAATAATTCACGATAGACCGTTGTCAAACAGAGGAATTATATGTTATCAAGATAAGATTATAAAAGAATCAAATAGCTTTTGAAGAAATAAAAACGTGCGATTCTCTACATTTGGATAAACACAGTGTTCTATCAGATGGAATTTAGTGCAGGATTTCATAACAATAGTTTTCTTGTCTTTTGAGCAATGTTCTAAAAGTTGCTAGGCTCTAGTCAAGCGGTTGGCCACCTTCAAGCTTTGAGGCCTACTAATCGGCGATTAATCGGCATATAGCAATTAGTCGGATAGGCCCCGCCAGCAATTAATTGCCCATTAATCTCCTATTAATTCTTTATTTTAGAACACTGCTTTTGAGTTAATGAGAGACTCTTATTTTGACCTCTTATTAGCATAATTGGTTGTATATGGATTGCGCCCTCTGGGCGAGGTCTCGATTACTTGTGTGTTTGTTGCCAATAAAAAAGGACACTTTTCTAATTAAACAGCTGGTATTGATTTAGCTGTAAGACTGCCCAGGAAGTGTAAGCATTCTAGAAGCTATGCCTTCTCTGGAATATCTTCTAAATGCATCAACACAACCTCTTTTTTCTCCTTTGTTTACTTATTGGAAAATGGAAACGGTTGAAACAGAAAGGGATTAAACAGAAACAGAAATGGTTTGTGTATGGCTGCCCGTTGGTTGTGCTTTGCTCATTTCATTATCCATACTTTTGTGTTGTGACTACATGTGAGATTTATAGGGCTTCCTAACCAACAGCCCAGTTGCCCGGAATTCTTGTTTCTCACTAGGAGGCAAGGGTTTGAGTCTTGCCATGGCAAGATCCTGTAGGCTACTAACCCCAAAGGGTTGGCCCAGTGGTCAAGGCCCGGGGCTTAGAGGTTTGCTCCCTCCTAAGGTCTTAGGTTCGAAACCTCTTAGGTGCTATTAACTCCTTTGGGGTCAGTCCATACAGAGCTTTACTCTAGCTTTAGTTGGGACCCCCGCAAGTGGGCGGTGGGATTGGTCTCCCACGATTATTCGAGATGCGCAAAAGCTGGACCGGACACCTGAGTTATCAAAAAAAAAAAAAAAAGATCATGCGGGCTACTGCCTCCTAATATATTGAGAAAACAATATACCAGGATTCTTGTATCTTTCTCATTCTATTCCTTTCTTTGTTAGGGTGTTCTCATTTTTCTTGCTGCCAAGTCTGGATTCATAAAAAATGTAGATGAGGCTGCTGAATTCCAGAACTGCATAATATGCGTTGAGATGCTTATTGCAGCATTGGGCCATCTTTACGCTTTTCCATACAAAGAGTACGCTGGTGCCAATATTGGAGGCTCTCGCGGGTTTAGTGCGAGCCTTGCACATGCTTTGAAATTAAACGACTTTTACCATGACACAGTACACCAGGTGATTCATTCTACTGGTTTATTTATTTGCTCATGGGCTCCCAAGATAACTATACCTCGTTTTATGCCGCATCACCTGCTAACCCGCTCCTTTTCCTCTCTTTTTTGGGTAAAATTATGCAGTTTGCACCAACTTACCATGATTATGTGCTCTACAACCATGGTGATGGCGGTGAGGAGGGACCAAGGAAGTATCGGTCGCGGACCTTTGTTCCTACTGGCCAAGAGATGGACGCTGTTAGAAAAAACAAATACATGTTTGGGAACAAGTTGGATGATTTACAACTCTCTAGTATCTCTTCTTCTGGTAGTAGTTCGCCGCCAAATTCTAGCACAACCCACAGCACTAAAAATCCAGAGGCAATGAACTCTTCCTTGCTCATGGATGCCTCAAATTCTCATTCTACGCCCTATGACCTATCACTTATTGACATAGACTTATCCAGTTATCCTTCAAAGGTTCCTACAGCTAATCAACCTGGAACAAAGTGATACTCAACAAAATCCTGACAAAAATCCAAAGAGAAGTCTCAGTATGAAACATCCGATCGAAGAAGCCCAAGTTTCCTGGTGGTTTGCTGGTATTTGCTCAGGTTTTGTTTAACTTGTGCGCAATTGAACCCTCAGTCTCTCTATCACTGTAAGTTTGCTGACAGTAGGCTCTGTACATGTAGGCAAATACGCTTTCCCTAACTTTTTCGGTTGATGTTAATACTCTGTTTGTCCGGTGTTAAGCCTTTTTTTTTTTTCCCATTCTGTGTTGTAGATACATTACCTTTTGATCCTGGTGGATATCCATCAATAGAGCTCGCTTACTACTAAAAGTGTGTATCCATATTCAAGAAACGCTTACACTTTGATAATGATAGGATGATTGAGAAGAGAGTTAAACTAGTCATCTTTCTAGAATTATTGTTTTGATCTTTGACTCGCACTATTGTAAACTTGTTTTCGGTCTACCTACTTTCCAGTACGTGTTGTAGATGAAAGAAATAGGTTCTCTTAATTTGGTGCTATTTGCTTGCTTATTGGGTTGTTTTACTATTTTCTTGTATCTTTATACCGGACGAAGTTTCTTTGTAAGTGCCGTTTGGCTTTTTGCGAATGTAAATAATTTCCTTTTCGTCGAAAAAGAAGTAGGAAAAGAAATCAAAGCTCCAGAGAGGGAGTCCCTACCGCACTTGATGTTCAAGGAAATTGGTTTATCTGAAGCCTAACTTGTTCTTTCTGGTAACAGGGCTTGGAAAAATGTGAAACAAAACTTGCACTGGAAGGTGTTGAATGTGAAACAAAGGGGTTTGTTACACCTGTCGTGATATCATCCAGTCCAATCATCTCTCATTAATCACTAGTCTCTCTAATGACACTTTTTTAATCTTCTTACCTGTCTTACCACACTTGCCCTGCAAATCTTGCTTTATTAATGGAGTGCTTATACCGCAAGCCTCTCTAATTTGCTACAGTTGTCGATTCAATGGTTTGACATTTTTTTGTCTACAATAATGATGTATCTATCCCCTTGTGAATCATATTGTGAAAAGTGTCAAGTCGCCTTGGCATCTGGAGAAGTTTTTCAGTGCCGAGCGGGTATTGCCGACGTGGCACCCGCTCGGCGCATCTGAGCCGTCCGATTCACTTTTGGACGGCTCGGATTGAAACCCTCTCTCTCCTCTCACCCCAACACTTTCTCTCTCCTTTTTCTCTCTCTAAATCTGAGCCGTTCAAACACGAAATAGACGGTTCGAATGCACGAGCGGGTACCACGTGGTACCCGCTCGGCACTGAAAATTTTTCCTGGCATCTGGGGCTACAAGTCACAATCTGAACTGATCAGTTTTTAGAGTTTGCGAAGCAGTATAATTGTTCAAAAAATCAAGTTAATAAGACTTATGACATTATGATCGAGTGATACTTGTCTCTCAGTTCATTCTCTGAATCATACTAACCGTTTGTTTTTAAAAAAATGCATGTTGTTTGATCATGTGGCTATCAATCTCCAATTAACTTGACTTTTTTGCAAAACAAAGTTGTTAACAAACTCTATAAAGAGACCGTTTCGGATCGTAATGATCATTTCTCGAAGGTTGCTTTCGGGGTGACCTTCAAACGCATTACAGGAACTTCAAGTCCCTTTTATTTGTTATTTGCAAGTCAGGTTAACTTGTTTCGCATTGACCAAATGAACTCTCTTACTCCGATAAGCAGGTATACCACATGGATGTTACATTTGGTTTGCTAAAAGGAGGATGATTGGGACATAAATATCCAGATGCAAATACGTTTGGAGCCGTTCGATTTGTGTGGGTTCCACGTGCATTTTGTGGTGTCCACTTACATAACGGCTCCGAATATTTGGACTTGTGTCCATTGCATTGCTGTCAATTGAACCTAGAAATTTAAGAGCAACAAGAATTGGACTGAGATCAAGATTAAATTTGACTTGGGTGGAGTTGAACAACTGGCATGCGTTCAGCCTGGGTTGGCTCCTTTGACTCTGTAACCAAAACATACTTCGTATATTTCTGACTTGAGAAAAGTACTAGTTCCCATGTGGTGGCTACTGAGAACTAGTGAGAAGTAAAGACCCCTTAACACAATAGTATTTCATAGAATTGCGTACACACCATGCTCAGTTAGTCGGCACAGTTTTATCAGCAGTCGAATGATATGATACTTATTAAAACAATCGGTGAGACAATGCGCGCCGCATCTGCATACGACGAATTATAGTGCAAAATACTGTGTTACTAGTAAACTTTTCATCATTTTTTTAAAGCATATACTAGTAATGTTTTGCTGAGTAGCCCTCCCAACAGAAACAAAGGAAACAGGGATAATGTTTTGCTGCTATTTCCACTACAAAATTTGAAGGGCTCATATTGACCAATTGGTTTCTTTTTTTTTCCCTTTACAAAGACAAGGTGTTTTTGTTTTATTTGCTTTTTCTAAGTAAGTTTTTTATGGGTGGGTTAGTTAAATATGGGTGTGTTGTCAATCAAGAAGTTATAGAATATATATGGGTGTTAAGGGGCAGAATATAAAACACAATTAAATTAGAGAAGATTTTGGTACTGCAGGAACATGGAAAACAAACTTTAATTAAGAAAAATTTAACAATTCAGCTTGATCCTAAATTTTTTGGATGCTGAGCGGGTACCACGTGGCGGTACCCGTTGGCGATCCCAGCCGTCCAAATACCCAGATTTATTCCCCTTCTCTCTCCTCACCCGACCACTCTCTCTCCTCTTTTTTTCTCTTTAAAATTTGAATCATCCAAAACATGTTAAGACGGCTAAGATTACTGACTGGGTATCATGTGTGTGGTACCCGCCCGGCACCTCCCAGAAAAACTTCTCTCTTTGTAGCCCTTGCGTTAGCTGTTTATTTACTCAAGTCAAAGACTTTCGTTGGGCTGTGACAGAGTACTGAAATATTGTTTGTTTTAATCTCATTTGCTTGAATAATTTGGAAGTACATCTCATTTGCAAAATGGGAAGGAAAAAATTTTCGAAGTCAAACGAAGGCAGGCGACGTGGGGGATCCTCCCACGTCTTCACCACGAGCAATAGCAATAGAACGAGGAATAGACCACGTGGTCTTCCAGATCTCCCCAATACTATATATATTGACATGAGGTCCACGTCCAATCATATGGACACAAGTGTATGTTGGTGAAGGAACGTGGCAGAGTTGGAGCACTGTCACGTGACGCTTTCGGAGGGATGAATAATCTTAGCATTTAATTCTCAATCCCATTTCGTTAACAATTTACCAAATCTATCACGATTATCAATCGAGGTCTCTATCATTGTAATATTAACATAAGTAGTAATATATTCACCTTTGTCCTTTTCTTTTTTTGCTTCTCTTGACAACCTTTTTTTTTTTTTTTTTTTAATCATAACAAAATAGATACTACATTGCTGGCTAGTATTTGTTGACCACAAAACGAGACTACATTTCCGGTAGACTGAATAATTACTCTCATCATAAAGATTTTACGTACGTAGTCATGGTTAGCTACAAACTTTATGATTCCTGTGGTACGCATTTTCACGATTTGATTTGTTACGACTTTGTATCATTCTGACTGGTTACGAATGAATGCTTACAATAAACCCAAATATATCTCAGCTATTTTCACAAATTACGAGAATGTTTGGTAGTAACTAAGGTTAGGCACCAAGATTTTAGTCCAAGTGTGTAGCATAAAATTAAAAATTTCTACCAAATGTAACACCTCAAAGGGTTTGGTTATCTTTCAAATTTTGCAGGTTTATTCCCTTCTCGATACCTTTTAGGTGCTACGAATACTTTAGTAATCAATTTATACGAGATTTTGTCCCGATTTTTAATCAAACCCCTACTAGTGGACGATTTGTCAATCCTCTAAAACTTAGGCAGCCTTTGGGCAAGCTTTTTCAGCATTTTAAAACCTTTTTAGGCAAACTTTTTCTCTTGGGTTCTCAAAACCTTCCCCTCTCTCTTTATTTGTGCACGATTTTTAATAAATTTCTCTTCACTCATTATCTCATCTCTCTATCTATCTTCCTCAACTCATTGTCCCAAAACCTTCCTCAAAACTTTTAACAAACAACCCCTAATTGTTTTGGCTAGATGCAAAGAGCTTTTTTTTGCAAGCAAAAAGTGAGTTTCTTAACAAGCAACACCTTGTCGTTAACATACAATTAAGTTAGCCAAAAAAAAACATTATCTTCTACTTAAAGATATTTTTGGCAAAATAAACAAAAATATCCATAATTTTATTCCAAATACACCCGTAATCGAAATACGCGTAGGCTAATCCTATCATTCATTATACAAATGGACGGTCACGATCTGAACTGTCTCGTCCAAACCATTAGACCGGAGAGGATCGGGATCCTTTTGGTTTTTTTTGAGCTGGACCCTATACGTGACTTTACTCATACACAAAAGTCACGTGACCGTCCCTTCCAAACTAGACCCCCCCAAGGCCCCAGTAATTATAATTTTCCCGTCATCCAATTTCTACTCCCTCTCACGAATTTCCCAACCGCCCTTTTCAGACGACGGCACAAACGAAACGAATTTCAGATATTCCTACTATAAAAGTCGAAAGTACGTTCAAAAACCCTCAAAATACTCTTTCCAAATACCTCTCTCTCTCTCTCTCTCTCTCTCTCTCTGTATATGCCGACTATGGCGAGGGGTGTGGGCCCGGTACTCACGAGGAGCGAGATGGGTTATTCGTTCAATTACCAGCACCTGAACGGGACGGACGCGGAGAGGAGGCAGCCGAGGGGCGAGACGGGTAATTACCCTTTCAACCACCAGTACCCGACCACGGACATGGAGAAGAGGCAACTCTTTCTGAGGAGTTACCAGTTCAGCCGGAAGAAGAAGAGCGTCGGGGAGAGGATTAGAGGGTCTTTCTTCCGGGTCAAGAGGGTTATCTGGGTCAGGCTCCGGTACGCTAGAAAGATCCGGAGGATGGTCTGGTCCAGGATCAAGCTTGCACTCCTCTGCTGTGCCAGGAAAAGGAGGTTTCTTCGCCTCCATAGCCAAAACAACCACAACAAAAACGACAGCGGAAGTTGGTCGTCATCTTGCTTCTGGTAGATTAATGGTTGGTTTTTTTAATTTTTTTTTTGCACTTTTTAATTTTCTTATGGTGATTTGGAAGTTTAATTTGAAGGGCGGCTCGGATGCAACGGTAAGGTTGCTCAACGCGACCCCTAGTGGTCACGTTGCGAAAATAGCCTCTCTCTGCTTGTGGGATAAGGCTGCGGACATCTAATACTTCCCCGATCTTGCATCTGCGAGAGTCGGGTAGTTATTTTTTCGTTTTTTTGTTTTGGAAGTTAAATTTAGTATAGCAGGGTACAGAGCATGGGTTGATGGATTACATCCGAAATATTAGAAAAAAAATTGTTAGTTAACATGTTTCTTACAGCTATAGAAGAAGATTTGGAAATCTATCTGAGTTTCATATGATTAAGTGATAAAATGAATCTCTTATTCTGCCTTCTAGTGCGCTCTCTCTCTCCCTGTAACTCCTCGGTTCTTGGAGGTTTAGGGGCCACTCTTTCAGTGGTATTTTGAGAGCAGCCACTTTGTGCATATATTGCCAAAGGTTAGGTCTATCTCCAATCATCCCCGCCCATACCCCCAATGATTGTGGACTAGATTGGTTATGTTATGTTGTTGTTGTTGTACATGAGAATTTGTTGGGGCTGAAACTAAAGTTTCATCGCGTGCTACGAGCACGAAAGAACATGTTTAGTCATAATAACAAGCAATGGAGACTTGAACCCAAGTATTGAGCGAAGTAATTCAAGTATTTACCCATTGAACCAACTCATCACCCCATCTTTGGCTGTCTCTTGTTGACATTTCATTTCTTCACGGAACTATAAAATTCTATTTTTTTTTTTAAAGTTTGTTTTTGGGTTGACTTTATGGTGTGAAGACTGGAAAGAAAGATGAAGGAGCCTATTATTAGTACTTCTTGGCCATGTTTGAGAAGTGTATTAGGCCTTGGGATAGGATTAGCAATCCCATTGGCTTCCTAACTCTTTGTTTGGTTGTCAAGCTAGGGATAGGATTGAGAAGAGGATGGGATTACTAATCCCACACTGTTCCCGGATTACTAATACCATGGGGTACTAGGTATTAGTAATCCTGTCCCAAGCTCCCTCATGCAAAATGACCACCTTGCCCATGGTTTTTTAACTCATTACCAATAATACCCTCCTTTACTACTGCTCTTTGTTGTTTCTGCTGTGGTATTGCTTCACCTATAGAAATCTATTGTTGATTCTTATCTCTCCATGATCATTGGGGAAAAAGAAAAAACCAACCACGACAATTCCCGTTCGGCTAAATAAGCCAAGTGATTTATTTTTTTTGTCCTTATTCAAATTTTTTTTGTATTACTTGGCTTATCATTATTTTTTTGGGAATTATTGCATTCTCATGACAAGAGGAATCTAAAAAGTAATTTTTTTTTATCCAAATCCAATTTTTTTTAAATAAAGACGAAAAAATTGGCTTATTGGCTTATTTTCGTCTTTATTAAAAAAAATTGGATTTTGATCAAAAAAATTTACTTTTTAGATTCCTCGTCATGATGATGCAATAATGCCCAAAAAATTGATGATAAGCCAAGTGATACGAAAAAAATTTGAATAAGGACAAAAAAATAAGCCACTTGACTTATTTAGCCGAACAGGGCTGCGCATCGCATTTATTCATTTTGGTGGCATAAGCGTTATCAGATGGATTGGAGGAATTGGCTTTGAGAATGGTGTCTGCAAAGGTGTAGCTGTAAGTCCACGCTCTCCTCCTATTTCACACCTTTTATTTGCAAACTGTTCAAAAATTGCAAATTCGTGAGCTGGTCTTCCATGCAATTCCATAGACCAGGTTTTCACCCATGGGTATAATTGAAAAATGTAATTTGTATCCTATCCCTTGGTGTTCCAATCAAACAAAGGATTGGGATTGGTAATCACAATCCCATGATTTAATCCTTACACAATCAAACACCCACTTGGGATTACACTCGGTATTATTAATCCCATCTCTTTACTAATCCCGTCTAATCCAACACACTTATCAAACGGGGCCCTTGTGCTTTGGATTTTATTATAATTCGTAGTTCTATGAAATAGTTCTACCACTGGTCAAAGGAGGGTTCTATTTTGGCTGCTCTTTACTTTGTTTAGGTGGTCTTGTGAAAGCCTATTCTTCCTCAAGAGAGGACACACATTATGACATTATTATTGTGAAGCTTGTTCTTATTTGGTGTGAATGACTATGTTAATACCAATTACCTACAAATATGTATCTTAAGTTCCTTCTTTTTAATTTCCCACTTTTAACAAGTGACGTACCCGAGGGATTTTTATAGATCGCAATGGTGACACCAT
Source organism: Rhododendron griersonianum (assembly GCA_018127125.1). Classification (NCBI taxonomy): domain Eukaryota; kingdom Viridiplantae; phylum Streptophyta; class Magnoliopsida; order Ericales; family Ericaceae; genus Rhododendron; species Rhododendron griersonianum. Next base: position 36,975,287 of record CM030798.1, on the reverse strand, counting down.
TTTACTTCGTTTTACCAGCTCATAACATAATGGCGTTTGAGATTCGGTGGCCCACCATATGACATTTTTTTACTAGTGCAACGTGAGGTTTTTCATTGGCCAGTAATATCGTCACGTGAAAAACCCAATAAACTCAATATTTACTCTGCTGAAATGGTTATGTGATACTCATGTTAACCAGTTGGCTCGAACACCTGGTTACAATAAAATATGGCGATGTCATGAAAAATTAGGTATGCTGAGATGGGTGCCTGGTAGATGGTTTATATTGCACATTTTTCCAGGATGCATGCCTCACTTTTGCTAGGGAAAGCTGCTATGGTTGGGACGAGGGCCTTGAGGCATGAGGAAAACTGACCTTTCTTGTGATGAGAAAAGGAAGAAGAAAATTCATAGGAAATGAAAATCCATGCAAATTGCAATGCCTTGACCAAACAGAACTTTGAACACCAGAACCAATTAGCAGCAGCTGGTGCTGGAGGAGTGGAAGGAAAAAGCCCCCAATTCAAAACCACCAATTTTGAATTGGAAAAATAGGCAATTCGATGATAAAAATTAAAAAGTCATTGGGGCGAGACATGAACTGTGACTTTTACTTTCCACACATATACTGATGTAACTGTTGAAAGTAAAAGTCTTGTGGGGGAAAACATGATCTGTCATCTGTGACTTTTAACTCATTGTGGGGGAAAAACATGATCTGTCATCTGTGACTTTTACTTTACATTTGCCTAATGTTTATCCACTATCCAGTATGGCTAGACTTCTTGCCTGCCTGCCATCTTGGCAACGCCAGTTTTGAAACAGAACAGAAAGTCTAAGGTTTCCGACGGGAGGGATCCCGACCCGAATTCCGACGGCGCGCCGGGCCCACTCCGGCTACCGAACGGTTGATCCGAGCCGTCCAAAAATTCTAAAAAAAAAAAACCAGGTGGGGGCAAGCGAGAATCAACGGCATCCGATGTGTGTAGGTGGCCGATCCAAGCACTCCATTTTTTTGTATATATAATCCATTTTGTGTGTGTATATATACAAAAAAATGGACTGCTTGGATCGGCCACCTACACACATCGGATGCCGTTGATTCTCGTAAAGGCCCACTCGGTTTTTTTTATAGAATTTTTGGACGGCTCGGATCAACCGTCCGGTGGCTGGAGTGGGCCCGGAGTGCCGTCCGGATCCCTCCGTCGGGAACTGTAGCACCGCTGGAACAGAAAGGCTATGGTCAGTGGGGCCCACCTTGGGATCCCTAGAAACTATTCATGCCGTTCATTTATCTAAAATATTTTTTGAGTCATTCCGTTAAAAAATCAGCTTAATTAAATATTTGTAATTGAACTATACAAAAAATACTTCATAACTTAACGCTTAACGAAAACGGGCCTCTGATAGAAGATACTCGTTGCTCTGTGTTCAATTTTTTTCTTCCCCTTTTAACTCTAGCCCGAGTCAAAGGGTGATGTGGGTTTCACATTTCTTTGGGCTGACTGAGATGCAAACTTATTGTGATCTGGCTTTCATGTCACGGATTAGTTGTGGAGTTTTTGGGTCAGTTTACTCAACCATTAGTTTCGCATGAAGTTTTCAAGGCAAGTACTTCAAAGCCAAGGGATAAGATAGAGGGTGACTCCATTAAATGTGCAGAGGGACCTGTACCATGCTCCTAAGCCAAAAATGGGGGCTCGTATTGCATGTTGTGAATTGGAATTGCATCATTTCCGGTTCTTAATTTGAATTAGATGAGACAGTTCAAAGCTGAATCGTTTGTAAAGTTTGAATTTGCTCAGAAATTTTTACCCATCAGTGTTCTCTTTTCGGTAAGAGTTTCTGATCAAAACCGAATGATTGATTATACCAATGTATGGTTCAGATTTGGACTGCCTGTCCAGTCCAAAACTTAGATTGAAGAGAATCCGAACCTTTTTTAGTCATTTATTTCTAGTTTTATTTATTTATTCTGCACATATCAAAAAACTAGGACAATTTGTCAAACCTCTAAAACTTAGAATGAGGGATTCGTGAATAAACTTTTGTAAAAGAGTTTTGTGAGTCAAAAGTATATTTAAGAATGAAAAAAAAAAAAAAACTCCTCGATCCCGTGGTGATTTTTAATTCTACATTTTGACAGGATCCGTTCCATAATAATAACGCTCAAACAATGAAACTTCGGAAATGCAAAATACAAGATGAATTAATGGGGCGGCCAAACAAGCCGTGACTCCTCAAAGCCTGCACAAAACTGTATTTTTTCCTAATTAAATTAAAAACCTTGGATGATTTGACCATAATACTAATATGAGGATCCACAACGTACAGGCGTGCATATATGGACAAGATTGCAACGTTGATATATTTGTGAGGGAAAATTTCAAAATACCCCCCAACCTTTACACCAAAATTTAATTAGACTCCCAACCTTTTAAAAACTTCAATTTTACTCCCAACGTTATCTTCCGTTAATCAAAATGCCCCCTTCCGTCCGAATGACTAACAGATTTCGTTAAAAGCTCCGTTAAATAGCGTCCCAATTGAATTTCGATAATCCGAGCCGTTCAATATGTTCAAAACGTGATTTTAAGGGTACTCGTGAGAAGTCAGCAAAAAAAAAGACCCAGAAGGGCTTCATCTGAACAGTTTTTTACTAAACTATTCAATAAAAAATTGTTCAGATGAAGCCATTTCCGATCATTTTTTTTGTTGATTTCTCCTAGGACCTTTAAAATCAAGTTTTGAACACATTGAACAGCTCGGATCATCGAAATTCAATTGAAAAGAAGGTGCAGATCGATCCGGATTTTGTTCAAGTCAGGACATCCGGATTTTGCTTGGTCTGCACCTTCCCTTTTCGATCGAATTTCCATGATCCGAGCCGCTCAATATGTTCAAAAAGCGTGATTTTAAGGATACCAGAGAAATTAACAAAAGCGATCGGAAAGGGATTCATCTGAACAGTTTTTTATTGAATAGTTTAATAAAAAACTGTTCAGATGAAGCTCTTCCTGGTCATTTTTTTTGCTGATTTTTTGAGGGTACCCTTAAAATCACGTTTTGAACACATTGAGCGGCTCGGATCATCAAAATTCTATCGGGACAATATTTAACGGAGTCTTTAACGAAATCTGTTAGTCATTCGGACGGAAGGGGGCATTTTGATTAACGGAAGATAACGTTGGGAGTAAAATTGAAATTTTTAAAAGGTTGGGAGTCTAATTAATTTTGGTGTAAAGGTTGGGGGGTATTTTGAATTTTTCCCTATTTGTGACTGAAATATGTGACATAATCATAATAATCTTCTATATAATAAAACAGAGCGAATAATGTCTATGCATACAAACATGAGCTAACTCTTTAAATGTCGGATCACTTTTATTCTAAAAGATACGAAAAATATTCTCCTAGTAATCTCTTCTCACTTCCCGGGCGATCTCTCTCCATGGCCTATTCAAATGTTGTCTTTTAGGATCGATAGAGTTGTAGTGCGGAAGCGTTAACAAACACAGAAACGGACGTGATTATTGCTATATAATTGAACAAACCACAGAAGAGAGAGAGAGAGAGAGAGAGAGAGAGAGAGAGAGAGAGAAAGCAATCACAAAGAACACAGAGATATACGTGGTTCGGTAATGAATACTTACTCCACAGGCAGTCAGACGTTCGAGGACTTCACTATACAGAAGTAATCGGATGCCCAAAGGCTACAGATGAGATCTCTTAGAGTTTCTCTCTTGCCTCTCACAGAAAAAGCTGCTATGAATGCAATACAATAAGAAAAAAACCCAAAAAATTGCTTATATACTAATCTTTCCCGTCGCCGTGGTCCGGACCAGTGCAAACCGTGGTCTGGACAGAGATTTCAGAATGCACATTTGGAACGGTGGTAGTAATGCTAAGGACGTTAAACTGATACTCCATTATTTAGTGCGTGAGAGGTCGATAGAGAGGGAGGAGATCGTTGGGATCGTTTCATGAAGGTTTTTTTTTTGGGTTATGTTCATGACTTATTGAGTCATTTAGATTGACCCAATTAAGACTCAATTAATAAATGGGTTAGATGGGTTGGATCCATTCTAACCCAACTAATAAAAAAGCTGGGTTGGGTCTATTTTCTAGTGGGTGGATTTGGGTTCAATTTGCCACCCCTAATTCCGGGTTTGGAGGTGCCTATGGTCATTCTTAAGGGAGGTAGCAAAGTTGACTCGCTCCCGTGCCCAAAATAATTATAAAATTTAGGGAAAATGACGGCCCAGAACGTATTTTGATAATTAATATTCGCCAAGGACAAGTTAAGAACATTTGTTAATGCTGAAAATGTCATTGGCGGGTATTAATTATCAAAACACATCATTGGGCCATTGGCCGTCATTTTCCCTAAAATTTATTACCTTCATATACAGGCCGGGCTGAGTTTGATTTGAATAGTTACTCTAAGCATTAAACATGTTTATAGACTCGGTGTTTTGGCGAAATACTCTTTCTAGATTATTTGTGTTTTGTTTTTATTCAAACTTTTTTTGCCTTACTTAGTTTTGCGTCAAAATTTTTTTTTTTGGATTATTAATTCATCCCGCAAAGAAAAATCTAAAACATAAATAATTGCGATCAAAACTTTAATATGATTCACTGTAGATAAAAAGATTCAAAACGAACGGACTTTGTGGATTATCTGTCTTTATTCATTTTTTTAAATTTTCGTTCATATGTTTTTATTTGTCTTATTCTTCTTGTCGAGACGAGCAATAATCGACAAAAAAAATTGACGCAAAGCTAACAAGGTGAATTTTTTTGAATAAAAGTTAAAAAAATAATTCAAAAAGATTATTAAGCCAAAAAAAAAAAAATAGCCAGACCATTATTCCTTCTCAAAACCTGACCCAGAATTAGGGCTGTAAACGAGCAGAATCGAGCCGAATATTAGAATGTTCAGATTCGTTTATTAAGTTTTTTAGTGAACTCGAGTTCGAGTCGAACTCAATGAAAAGTACGACGAGCCGAACTCGAACCGAACTTGTCTAGGTTTGGGTCGAACTCGAGCTTGTTCACGAGCCTTAACGACCCAATAATATCATATATTTATGCCCTCATACAGGTCTAAAACTGCAAGTAAAAATTTTAGTATGTACATAAATACGTTTATATACATATAAACTGATAAAAACATATACATAAGTAAGTTTTTAGTAATTGTAAACGTTTAGACTTGTACAAGTTTTAAAATTTTCACTATGTAACTTTATAAAATCCCCATGATATACATATACTCCAGGTTCACGAGCCTAATCGAGCCGAATACTACTATGTTCATGTTCGGTTCATTTATGAAACGACCCTAAAATTGAGGTTCAGGTTTGGTTCGTTAAGTAGACGAATTGAATTCGAAAGAGCCTTTACCGAGTCGAGCCTCGAATAGTTCACGAACGGCTCAGTTCATTTACAGCCTTACCCAGAATTGAGTATGTTCTATTTGCGGATCTCACTGAATAATTTCGGTAATGTTTTGATCGTACCGAAAATTCAGAAAAGCTGGGGGGCTGTTAGTGAAAATACAAAGAAATACGGGGTCAAGTACCGAAACATATATGACCGCTATTGGCCATCGGCATGCGCTCTCTCTCTCTCTCTCTCTCTGATCTTACGCTAATGTTGGCGTTAGAAGTAAGCCAAGACGAAGCAGATTATATATATACGTTCAAACCCTTTTAACCCCACACACTCACGCATACGTATATACAGAATCCGGATTCGTTCGCCTCCAAAAGAATCCTTTCATCGATCAACTGCATGGTCATCGTCGGTGATCGTAAGTTCTTATACTGCAAATCCCATATGTTTTCTTTTTTTAATCAAACGTCCACAACTTGATATGGGTTAATGATTTTGCTCTCTCTCTCTCTCTCTCTCGCTCGCTCTTTTCACATAAACCAATTTCGTTCTTGGTCGTAGTTAGTTTTCAGTGTGATTTGTGATGGCCATATATCATTCTTGTTTATTTCTTCTTCTCTGTTGTCAGTGGCGGACGCAGCAAATCACGTGTATTTTCATATTGATAGTAAAACTTGTATTTCGCACACACATATTGTGTGTAAACCTGTTTAATTTTAAACATGCAACCTAAAAAACGATGAATAGCTTGAAATTTTGTATAGAAATTTCAAGAATCTTTTATTAATTTATTTATTCACTCAAGGGACTTGCGGGGGCGTATCCCATAATTTTTTTTCCTAATTAACCAAAAAATTAGTATAATACGCGAGAATATTTGCACCCCCTTAGGACCGCCCCTGTCTGCTGTTGTTCTTTTGTGATTCTCCGGATTTTTGGGTTCTTGACTCTTGAGACTTGATGTAGCGTTGGTATTGTTATTTCGTTTAATATTTATTTCTCAAACTGGAAAGGCATAATTAGCCTAGTAAAAGTTAGTTATAGTTGTGGTATTGTGGTTTGAGTGGTTCTTGTAAGGGAATGGCCTTTTGGGTCGGAATAAAATGTTGTGTTGTTGACTAAATACAACTGCAAGATGCATGCATTGTAATTGATAGTGGGAATATCTGGCAGAAATGCAGGTTGGCGCAATCTGGCCTGTTACGATAAAAGGAAATTAGGGGAATCAATAAGTTTATGTTCTTGTAAGATGTAGTTAGAGGTGGCCCGGCGATTATGTTGAGGTGGGAAGATTAAATACAACCTACAAGATCTGGTAAAAAGGAGAAGATTCTACTGATTCATAAGGAATCAGCACCGATTATGAGGAATTTCATACGATTCAGTTTTATTCGTACGATAATTGCCACTGAGCTTTGAAAGGGTTTCCCCTCTATGATGATATATACAAGAGCACACATATATTCTCCTCGATTTTCTCATTTGGATGAATATTTGTTTGGATATAATGATTGCCTCTTCGACCTCTCTTTTGGTATTCTAGAGAAATGGTGTCAATGACTTTGGGAACAGTGGCGTAGCTAGAATGGGGCCACAAATAAATACATACGACTCTCTTGCGAAAAAAATTCATTTGGAGTATCTTTTTTGTAAGAATCTCACACGTTTTGAAGTTTAGTTCTCAAGGAATTATCCTCAACACAAAGAGAGAAGTTATTGATACATTTAAGAAGATAATTAGAGAAATAAGGGAGGAGGTAACAAGGAGGTTGGCTTGACTTGCATTTTGTGATGGGATAATAATTCTAATTCCATAAACTCATGATATTGTGGAGGCAAAGTTCAATGAATGGAAACTTGCTTGTGAATAATTAATTATTCCTGATCAAAAGAAATAATTATTCAGTGGTCCTGGGCACTGTCACATATACCACCTAAATATGTGATAGAGAAGGGCGTTGGTACACCATGTGACATGCACAAAGAGCACCTAATAAGTTTTTCTTGTTTCAAAGTTGTGTACTAAATTACTATAATATTACAAACAAAAAAAACCCAATGGGGTCCCGTGCCCCCACTGGTCCCAAGCTATCTCCACCTTTGCTTGGGGAGTTGGGAGTATCTTGTTCTGTCTTTGTTGGCATCTTGCCAATCTTGGGTTGTGATGTCCCTTTTGGGTCCTTGCGGCATATGATCGTCGGTGTGAGAGGTTGGCCTTTTTTGGTTTTCTCTTTATCTGTTGTGATGTCCCATGCTTAGGATCCTTTTAATCTTTGTAATTTGTTTCCAAAGATTATATTAAAAAAATCTTTTTTTGCTCTTAAAAAAAAAAAAGACTTAGTGCATACAGAGTAAATGAAATGCATATAGAAGGATGCGTAGTGTGGGAATTGTTTGTGGTAGAATATGCCTATAACACCAATGATTAAAATCAAATGCATATGTAGTAATCCAAGACGACTCCCAAGGATAAACTCTTCTTTCAGTACCAAAAGGTGTTTTAGATGGCTCATTGTTGGTGAGTTGTATACAATTTTCTATCCATGGCATTCACTTGAGAAATATCTTTGGCTCATTGTTGGGGTTGATTAATTTCTTTGGTTTTATGTCCTCTATTCAACTCCAAGTCTCCAAATTTCTACCACAACAAAATGTTATTCCGGTTAAGTTATAACTTATTGTCCCCTCGTTTGCATATCTAGACTAACCCTTCCATATTTATTTCATTTCACTTATCAGACTTCCCATTTTATACCCCTCTATTTTGTAGGAGCTGTTCCAATGACTTCAACGTTTGGAAGCACTCATTTTAGACCTTCGGCCTTTGGTAGTCAGTGTGGAGGAAGTAGAGTAGCTGGCTATTCTAAAACAGTTGAGGTAGTAGATGGTGGAAATATGGGATCAACTGGACCGCAACAGTTAGAATCCATATCGGCCATGCCTCTTTACAAAGATAAGAGCACCGAACAACTCCGGTGGGAGGACTACAAGTCAGGAGATAAAGGTATTATCTTTCTGGATAATTAGCAAATAACATGGACTGAATTTCTTTCAACCCTTTCTTTGATGAAAAAATTTAAATCAAGTGGGCCTAACACTATGAGCCAATTTGTAGGTGGGATTGGCTTTGGTGCTTGGGCTATGCGGCCAAACCTCTTTAGTGCTTCATGTTTGTCAGCCAAGTCAGCTTCAAATCCCTTCTCCTCCTCAACCCCTGCCAATATATTTGCTTCCAAAACAGGAACCTCTGATTCTGAAGGCTTTGGAGAATCAAATACTCCTGCATTCAGTTCATTCAGTCCTTTAGGGCATTCGTCTTCAATTCCGTTCTCCTCAGACTTTGGAGCATCAACTGCTCCTGCACCCAGTTCAACTCCCTTTCAGGCGTCTGCATGGCCTTTTGCGACTACATCATCGTCTACACCGATGCCATCTGGATTATTCATGCCCAATAGATCTGAACCTTCTTTGTGTACATCAAGCTTACCTACATTTGGACCAACGCCTGCTGTCTTTAGTTCTAGCGGGTCATTCAGTGCAAACTGTTATGGAACATCTACCCAACCTATATTTGGAGCTAATAATAAAAGCTCTGAATTTTTTGGTGGTGAACCCATCTCGTCTATGTCATCTCATTTTGGATCAGTACCCCCGAACTTTGTGTCACCCTCATTATTTGGACAAGCCACTGCCCAAGTCCCGGTATCTCAGTCCGTTGCACCCTCATTCGGTATTTCAGGTGGCCACTGTTGCGTATGTCCATCAAACATGTCGAACACTGCATTCACTGGAAATGGATCCCCATCCGCAGGAAATTTGTTCTCAAGCACACAATTTGAGTTTCCACCGAATCTGTCTGGTTTTGGTCACGCAACTGTAAGTTACCCTTAAAAATTACTAATGCTTTTATACTTCTTGGAAAATCATTTAGTGTTATTATCTTCTACTTATGGTGTTTTCTAGAAAGGCATTTGTTGCTACGATTCACAGAATGTTCATCTCTTCTCTAGTTGCTTTATCTTCTTAATTCTTCTCATCCTGCCCTAGTTTAAATTTAGTTTCTTGAAGTTCACCATTTCTTCATATGATTGCCGATTCATATCTGATTCAATGTTGTGTGGTATGCAGACTTCTTCCCCCAGTCCTTTCAAGCCAATGCAAACTGTTCCTTGCACAGGTGTTCCTATCGGTGACTTTGGGCAGTCAGTTCATGGCACAGGTGTTCCTGTAGGCAACTTTGGCCAGTCAGTACCAGGTAACTAGATTGTTTCATTCCTATCATATTTTCATATGCAGTTAACGTACATACTTGGCCTTATTTTTGTTGCCATTTTGGAAGGTTTTAATGGCTTTCTGGGCATCGCATTCCTGCCTTGCTGGATTGCTTTTGGTCAACCAGTTGCTTCACCTCCTGGTTGGGTTGCCTCAGCTCAGCCTATTACTGCACCTGTGACTTGTAACAATCCGTTTCACAGAGAAGGTATTCTCGCCCTCTTTGCTTCATAAAAGTGTTATGAACTCATTTCTTAGGATAAAGGAAAGGCACACCTAATTTTCTCTCTTGAGGAAATTTTGTTTCATACTTTTTTGTTTATTTAACAAGGATCTAGTTCATTGACAAGTAAACAGTAGACAAGAGTTTGAGAGTTGAGATGATAACCAACAAGTGTTCTTTTCTTTTACTCGTCTCAGCTCTTAAGGATATGTTTTGGCACTCCCCCCCTTCTCTCTCTCTCTCTCTCTCTCACACACACACACGCGCACGCCCACGCGCGCGTGTGCACACACACAAAATAGTTATGTCCAGCTTCAGCCTCTTTCATTTCCTCATATTCTTGATGGAATAGTTTAAATTATCTCTTCGCATGTAATTCGTAAGATGATATGAAAGATATATTAGAAGGCGAGAAATAACGCAGTGCTCATTCTCTGATATCTAACATGTTACAGTAAATCATGGACATTTTACATAGAATTTTTGAAGTGTTAGTAGATGCATTATTTTGGAATTATCTGCATCCCAATCTACTTTGTAGTAGCCGGGGCACCGACACCAACATATGGAAGCACTAATTTTGGACCGTCAGCCTTTGCTAGTAAGCGCGGAGGAAGTAGAGTAGAAGCCTATAAGGCAACAGCTGACCAAGTAGAATTTGGTAAGCTAAATTCAATATCGGCCATGCCTATATACCTAAATAAGAGCCCTGAAGAAATCCGATCGGAAGACTACCAGTCAGGGGATAAAGGTTCGATCCACTTGTGTAAATGGTCAAATGTATCTTTGTTGGATTTCTTAGGAACTATCATGCACTAATTTTTTTTCTCCCTTTATTTTTACCAGGTGGGCCTACACTCAGGATGGGTTCTGTTCATACTGCTCCAAGTTCCTTCTCCTCCTCAACCCCCTCCAATTTATTTGCTTCACAAAAACCAACCTTTACTTGCCAAAAATTTGGTGTGCCAACTACTCCTATATTCGGTTCATCAGGTTTTGCAGCACCATCTGGTGAATGTCAATTTGGCCAGTCATTTGCAACTCCCTTCTCTTCAACTTCAGCCAACTTATTTGGTTGCCAAACACCCGTGTTTAATTCTGCAGACTTGGCGTCCTCAACTCCATTCGGTCCACGTCCTTTCGGCCAGTCATCTGCAAATCCCTTCTCCTCTTCAACCTCTACCAATTCATTTGCTGCTTCCCAAACACCATCCTTCGCTTCGGCAGCCTTTGGAGCATCGACTACTACTCCGTTAGCTTCGTCAGTTTTTGCAGCACCATCCTCTCCATCTCCTTTTGGGTTATCTGTAAATCCCTTCTCCTCAACCCCTTCCAATACGTTTCCTCCTAAGACATCGTCCTTCGGCTCTTCAGGCTTTGGAGAATCAACTGCATGCCCTTTTACGACTGCGCCATCTACACTCTGGGGATTTGGAACGGCATCAGGCTTTGGGTCTGGGGCCAATGGCTCTGCACCTTCTTTCATTGAATCAAGCTCACCTACATTTGGATCATCGCCTTCTGTCTGTAGTTCTAGTTTCACATTTGGAACATCTTCTCAACCTGTGTCCGGATCACATAGCTATCCACTATTTGGAACACTCAACTCATCCGTCTCCTCTCTATTTGGATCAGTAGCCCCAAACTCTGTGTCACCCTCATCATCCGGACCCATCACTGCCCAATCCTTGTTTCACGCCAAGTGTCATCCCTCATTTCAGAAGACTCATCCTTTTTCCGGACAGAGTAATATTCCTTTGACGCCTAGTTTCATCCCTTCCTTTGGTGCATTAAACATTTCCAGCACTGCATCATTTGGGAATGGCTCTGAAGGAAATTTGTGCTCAAGTCCTACAAGCGCTGCTGGTTTTGATCCGACGACTGTAAGTGGCCCTTAAACTTTAACATATGGTGTTAAATCAATTAGTATATTATTGTTATTCACAACCATTCAGTATATTATTGTTATTTACACTCTTGGTGCACAAATTGTTGATGTCTTAATTTGTTATTTGTCCCATCGAGAGTTCTCATGCTCCTCCTAGTTTTAAATAGGTTCTATTCTCCAACTTCCCTTAAAACTTTTTTTGAGCGAAATTTATCAGTCTACATAGTGTTCTATGCAGAGCTCTACGCACACTCCTTTTCAGCCGGTGCCAACTGCTGATTCCGAAGGTGTTCGTTTAGGCAACATTGGCCGGTCAGTAGCAGGTAACTAGTTAATTTCACTCCTAGTCTTTTGCTCTTGTTGTATCTCATACTCATGCCTTTGTTTATTATCACTTGCTGTTGGGAATTTACTTTGGTTTTAATAATGCATCTAATACTTTTTCTTTTTTCGCTGCCTTTTGAAGGGGATGGCTTCGGTTGGAATGCCTTCGGTCCACCAGGTGCTGCAAATTGTAGATATTGAGGACATTGGAAGAGCACAACACTAAAGATTCGGAGTTCTCTAGGAATTGGAGTATATTTAGTATTTCAGATTGGTTTTTGGGGTTTGTTTGTCTATTTTTTTGTTTCCTTATTGAGATGATCTTGTTCGTAAAAGATTATGTTTTTTTAATGGCATAAGGGAGAAACAAAGATACGGTATTTGCTTATTTCGATCCACTCCCCCTTACTTGAGAGAGATAGGGAGGGACTTGAGAGAGAGAGAGAGCCCCAAGTCTTCTTAGTGATGACACTTTGGAGCCATGAATAAGTTTTACGGGACTCAATCTTGGCCGTCCAAAAGTGTTTTGGACGATTCGGATTAAAAACAATTTATTAACGGTTATTAGATTATTTTTAATGCGGATTGTCCAAAATACTTTTGGAAGACTGAGATTGCGCGGAGCCGTGAATAACTTATGGAATAAGTTTCTCTTACCGTTAATAGATTGTTTTTAATGCGAATCGTCTAAAATACTTTTGTACGGCTGAGATTACGCGGAGCCGTGAATAATTTGTGAATAAGTTTCTCTCTTTAACTCGCTACCTTTGAAATGCATACTTCTTGAGGCACATGTTTTGCTTGATTGACAAGCAAGAGAGAGAGACCCCAACTTTACCCAGAGAGAGAGAGAGAGAGAGAGAGAGAGAGAGAGAGAGAGAGAGAGAGAGAGAGAGAGAGAGAGAGAGAGAGAGAGAGAGAGAGAGAGAGAGAGAGAGAGAGAGAGAGAGAGAGAGAGAGAGAGAGAGAGAGAGAGAGAGAGAGAGAGAGAGAGAGAGAGAGAGAGAGAGAGAGAGAGAGAGAGAGAGAGAGAGAGAGAGAGAGAGAGAGAGAGAGAGAGAGAGAGAGAGAGAGAGAGAGAGAGAGAGAGAGAGAGAGAGAGAGAGAGAGAGAGAGAGAGAGAGAGAGAGAGAGAGAGAGAGAGAGAGAGAGAGAGAGAGAGAGAGAGAGAGAGAGAGAGAGAGAGAGAGAGAGAGAGAGAGAGAGAGAGCCCCAAGTCTTTCTTACCTAAAGTTGAGAGAGAGAGAGAGAGAGAGAGAGAGAGAGCCCCAAGTCTTTCTTACCTAAAGTTCAGTGGTGGCACTTTTGAGACAATTAACTGCTACCTTTGAAATGCATACTTCTTGAGGCATATGTTTTGAATGATTGACAAGCATATGCCCTGTAAACACAAAGCATTTAACATCAGCATAAGCATATTGAGTCGATAGTTACTTGGTTCATTTTGTACCTTATCTTATCCATCAAAAGTCCAAATGAGGCCTGAATATTTATGTTTTACAACTTTACACTCTTCATTCAGTCACAATATTGTTCCCCCTTGTTTTTTGGATGACTCGATATCCCTTGCAGTGCAGTAGACTGAGTAATCCGTGGTTCTAATCACACGGCCCACTAGCTGGCTCAATTAATCACCCTATTGTTCCACAACTCGAGGACAACAATCCCAAATCTTGACAAATTCAACTAGCATCTCTCTTGTTTTCACCTTAAATTGACAGTACACTAAAGTCCATTTTGTTGATATACCATTCCACAAGCAAAATGTGAAGTTACGCGTACAACTCTGGAGTTGGTGTGGCATGACCAGTTCAATCCTACTCCACCTGGATATCGACAAGAGAATATGTAGTTTCTAGCTCTAACTTCAATGTTCATTACCGATGTCCAACTCTCACGTACGTGACTTGAGATTAGAATTCTTTCGTGTACGTTTTTAGAGTTATTGAATTGGAAATGGTCAGATGTGAATGTGAACTTCATTTTCTTGAATTTGAGGTTAAGCAAGTTACAAAATTCCCATCCCTTGGTAGTATTGCTGTGGGAATAATATGTGTTTAAGTGTCACATTTGTCAAGGTAATACTATGCACAATATGAGGTTTCGATACATATATAATTACGTTGCTAAACTCCAAATAAGCTCGCGAGGAGGATGTCCAAACACTCGCCCAACCCCTTATCCGATACCCTTCCGCAATTGCCGAGTGCCTTCCGGACAAGAAAATATGTCCATTTTCAGGACTCGAAAGTCAGATCATCTAGGTTGATATTAACTTAAGTTGACCTCTATTGCTAAACATAAATAGTAAATGCTATCATGGCACGTATATTCTTTTACAAAGAAAAAAAAACTTAAGATAGCTAGAGACATATAAACTACATTAATTCATAACCTCGTTGGTAAAGTTGACTATAAAAAATACTATCAAGACATTGCATTATAGAAGTAGGCACACATATGAATGCATGGGGAAATTAAGCGCGCGTTCTCTCTCTATACACACACCCACCTAACGATAATGACTTGAATTAATATAGTAATTAGAGCAGTTTCGGGAGAGCAGGAGGATTTGGTCTTGGTTCATTTTCAACAGAAATTTCTAACTGGCCCCACTTGCAAAATTTTACCAAGAATGGGGCCTATCATATGATCTTTTCCATGCAACTTAATCTAGAAAAGTAGATACTTTCGTCGCTTCTTATCCCAAACTGTCAGTAATTAATAACCTTTCATTATCCATTAGTAGATTACATTATGTATGAAACTAGAAATAACAAAAAAAAAAAAAGTTTTAAGTAAAGCCAGATTTAGTGGAGTTCCACATGAGTCAAGATCCTCTCATGTGACGCAAAATGAGAATCATCATGGTCCTATTTCATGATCCAAAACATTCATGTAGTAGGTCTTGATTAATGTGTTTAACCTCCATGCCAAAAATCAAGTTTTCCGAAGATCAGTACATGTTTTGTCTGATCATATTTGTCGTAAGAGAAATAAAAGGGTCATGCTCTAACCGTCTATCACTCTTGTGGCAAATATGATTCGTTCAAATCGATACCGATGTCCATCATCGAATTGAATTTTTTTTCATGAGCGTTATACACATGGAGACTTACAAAATGAATTGTTCGATTTGTTCGGATCGTTAAATGGACTGGTGATCGGTTCCGTTTTGCGTCACATTAGAGAATGACACTGAGATGATTTTGATTCTTCAAGACCAAAGGCGCGGCTCATTGGTTAGATTTTTCTTGTTCATAAATGGATATAATAAATAATATCGTGATATTGAGATTGAGATTTGATTTTGTAATTAGGATGATTTTCTTCCATAGTTAATTGGTATGATTTCCTTCCTTAATTAGGCTCCCTCTCCTCCATAAATAGAGGAGCTCATTGTATAGTGTGATCGAAGTCAATAAAATATTTCTTCTCATATTTAACATGGTATCAGAGCTAGGTCTTGGGTGGCTTTACCTCTCGTGGGAGAGTCTCTGTCGCCCAAGTCAATCGCTCAGCTCCTAGTCTGTCACCTCCACATGCATCCGGTCTGCACGTGAAGGGGAGTGTTAGACTTGTCCCACATCGCCCATTTAAGCACCCAAGCTTGGTTAATAAATTCCAGAGACTACTCCACCTATTGCCAATTGGTTTTAGGTTGGAGCCCTCTAACATGGTATCAGAGCTATAAGATCTAGGCCCTGTGGATATTTGCTCCTGGTGGGAGGCCTAAGCCTCGCTGTCGTCCGCCGGGCACTTAGTTACTTTGTCAATCTCCTTTACGCTTTCCAGTTGCCTGCACCCACCATGCCTCTTCTCCACCAGCGCTCGTGCCTTTTCGATTACTGGCTTCTTTGTTTTTTGGTTTTTCTTGGTTTCTCTTGGTTTTCTTCTCAGCTTCTCTTGGTTCCTGGCTAATTTTGATTTCTTGGCTTGGCTTGGCTACTTCTGGTTTCTCTTGGCTTGGCTTGGTTACTTTTGGTATCTCTGGGCTTTTTCAAATTCAAGTTGTTAGACCTAGCTACTTGAGTTTGAGGAGGGATGTTAGAATAAATGGATATAATAAATAATATCGTGATATTGAGATTGAGATTTGATTGTAATTATGATGATTTTCTTCCATAATTAATTGGTATGATTTCCTTCCTTAATTAGGCTCCCTCTTCTCTATAAATAGAGGAGCTCATTGTATAGTGTGATCGAAGTCAATAAAATATTTCTTCTCATATTTAAGCTCCTGGTCTATCACCTCCACGTGCGTCTGGGCTGCTCGTGAGGGGGAGTGTTAAACTTGTCCCACATCTCCCATTTAAGCCACCAAGCTTGGTTAATAAATTCTAGAGGCTACTCCACCTATTGCCAATTGATTTTAGATCGGAACCCTCCAAGAATTCTAACATTACTATTTCTCTTTCTCCCTTTGAGCCTTGGACTATCAATTTTAAAAGATTTCTATATACGATTTCTGTCGTGTGCAAATAATTAACTAATGACAACGAATTGACTAAAGATCATAACAACTCCAATTATAATATTATAAAATAGTGTTCAGAGTCTTGGGACATAGAGCACGAGCGGAGTAGGTTTGGGGTTGGAGATTATTGAGAATATAGATAATAAAGGTTTTTATCTCTTACAGCTTAGTTTTTCAATGAGTTGGTAATTAGGGGGTGTTCTTCTAAATAAGCCATTTGGCTTTCCCGCCAAATTTATTGTCCTTATTCAATTTTTTTTTGCATTTTGTGGCTTATTGTCAATTTTTTGGGGATTATTGCTTCCTTATGACGAGAGGAATCTAAAAAGTAAAAAATTTCGATCGAAATCCATTTTTTTTTGAATTTCGGCGAAAATTGGCGGGAAAGCCACTTATTTCGTCTTTATTCAAAAAAATTTGGATTTCGACCAAAATTTTTTACTTTTTAGATTCCTCTCGTCATAAGGAAGCAATAATCCCCAAAAAATTGACAATAAGCCACAAAATGCAAAAAAAAATTGAATAAGGACAAAAAAAATTTGGCGGAAAAGCCAAATGGCTTATTTAGAAGAACACCCCCTTAACAATCTAATATGACATCAGGCAATAGATTATGGGTTTAAAATTCACCGCCTACCTAATGGTTAAATTTACACGTGTTTAATCCACTTATGGAGTATACGTGAGGGGGAGTGTCGAGAATTTAAATACTACTCCTACAACAAAGTTGTCCATATCTTTAACAGCTTAAGCTTGTAGATGAGCTGGTGGTTGTTGAAGATATTAATAATAAAGTTGCCCCTCTGTCTAAAAGCTTAAGTTTTTAGATGAGTTGCTGGTTAATAATTTAATAGTGGTTAATAGTCTAATAGAGATTAAGTTTTGGTTCATTTTGAAAAAAACTCCTCCTTGTTTTTCTTTTCTTATCGGTAACAAAGTTTATTTATTAGATCTCGATGAAGGGCACATCGAGCAAAAGCTCCAACTCCAAACCAAACCGATGAGAAGGACTCATTAGAAAAGCAGAGGCAAGAGAGGAGAGAGAGAGAGAATCCAGCGAAATGCTGAAAAGGAAATGATCGAAGCAAAGAAAGCTAACATAGTTTAAGCAAAACATTAAAGACAAAACTCCCTTACCAGCCCAGATGCAAAATTTCGCCAAACTGTGACCCCATATGGGCCTTTCCATTCAAGGTATAATCTGGAAAACTTACTTTGTTTACTTCTTTAGTCATGATCAATTTAAGTAGATATGACAATAGGTATGAAAGAAAATAACAAGAAATTTTAAGTTTGAAGTATAGCCAGACTTAAATCTGTTCGGTTAAATTTCCTATTTCTCAATCTCCCTTTGAGGATACTCGTAGCTTTGTAAGGGTTAAGCTCACAGAGAAACTATCTGATTTCAAAGATTATTTGGAATGAAGCCCTAGACACCCTTGTTAAGAAAAAGAAGCCAATTTCAATCACATACAAAAGATAGTACGTAGTAGTCAATGTTATTGGATTAAAGCTTGATAATGGAAAAAGAAAATTAGACAATCAAGCTTCATGCCTGCCAAAGGGGATGAATATAAATGCCAAAAATACTACTACTAATATAAAATTAAGACCTTTTGACAATCCTTTACGCTTATTTCCCGTCTTTTCCGTACTGGGTCGCCCCGGCCCTATTTGATGCCAATTCATAAGGGAAGCTTGTCTCTGACAATCGAGAGATTATTCAGTGCCCTTGGAGCATCACGTGGCAGTAACCCAAGCCTCTCCTCGCCACACATTGTTGTGGGTGTGGGGTCCTCACAGTTAGTCTCGGGTCTTAAAAAAATGTGTGGTTGAGAAAAGCCTAGGGCACTACCGCCACTACGTGGCGGTACCTCAGGGACATTGAATAATTTTTTCTAATAATCCTTTAAGCTTTTTTTTTTTACCCGGCAAAATAATTATCAAGGGAACTTGTCAAAAGTTACAATAATTATCAAGATTACAACCCAAATCCGCCAAACCTAGATATTAAAAAGAGTTTAAATTGTATCCGGATGAGCCGGTCATAGTGGGTTGTCCGGATAACCAATCTCACACTGCCACATCACCTAAAATCACAGAAGTTGTGGGACACCCTATTTAAGGGCCAAATGCTAACCTAAACATGGTTTATACCCATTTCTTTTTTTGCAGGAACGGGTCTCTCTCTTCTAGACCAAAAATCTTCTAGAGAAGACAAGACTGTTCGTCTACCAAAAACCGAGAAGAAATCTTCCCTCCTCTGTTGAAAATCACCCAATTAATTTCCATTGTATCTGGTCTTCAGAATCATCTGAAGCATTATCTTCTTCTATTTTTGGATCAAATACTCAAACTAATGGAACAATCAAAACCCAATTCAGAGGTCTCTGATTATAAATTTTCCTTTTTCTACTTTATTTTGACCTCCAATAAAAAAATCCAACCGCAAAAGCTAACATGCAAAAGTTGTTGAAGATACTCCGGTAAATTGGTAATCACTGAGCAATTAAGAGGAAACAAAGAAACCCAAACTACTATACATGACAAAATTAGAAGCTATTTTAATCTACACGAAGTGATTGATTCAAATCCGGATTGAAACCGAGGGGTAATTCTCATTCTGAACTATGGATACTTCAATTTAACGACAAACTATGAAGGATTCGATGGTCAGCAGAGGGACCTATTTTCCGACATTGTGTAACCGGAGAGAGTAGAATGGAAAAGTCTACAATACACACCCCTTAAAAGGTGTACTATATGCACCTATTTTATGATTTATTTATAACATTTTAGAGTGTTTCGTAACTTTTGTTATAGAATTAATAACTTTTTAGTAATACGATTCGTAACATTTTCATTATGATTCATAACATTTTGGTGTATCTCATAACCTTTATATGATTCGTAACTTTTTAGCTATACGATTCGTAACATTTTCTTTATAATTCATAACATTTCGGGGGTGCATATAATACACACCCAAATAAGGGGTGTGTATTGTAATCTTTCCCGTGTAGAATAGCCGTTCATGAAAAAGAAAAGGGTATAGACCATGGTTAGGTTAGCATTTGGCTCTCAAATAGGGTGGCCCACAACTTTTGTGGTTTTAGATGATGTGGCAGTGTAAGATTGGTTATCCGGACAACCCACTATGACCAGCTCATCCGGATACAATTTAAACTCTATTAAAAAACCAGAGAAATAGAGGCACCATCCTCGAAACCGACTTCTTCCTCCAAAACAAACTCTTCCTCCAAGTCATCTAAAGCATGCATTCTTTCCTTAAATTCTTCCTCTTGCATTTCAACAATTTTTCTTAAAATACAATTTCTCCCATCTCTAACTTCAACACATGAGGTTAAATTAAATGAAATTTATTAGGCATTTGGGTCAACAAAGGGAAATTATAAAGCCACGATACTTTCTTCTAGTGCCACGAAATTTATCGTGCATTGACCATCATACCCTGTTTGCTTTCTACCTAGAACACTTTTCCCCATCAAATCCACCTCCCCCCCCCCTCTCTCTCTCTCTCTCTCTCTCTCTCTCTCTCTCTTGTCTCTTCCAAAGATCAAACTCCTTGTACGAATGCAGCTAGAATACTTCTTCCTTTAATTTAAAAAGAAAATCAAGAAACAGACATCAATGAAGAAATCTAGAATACCTCTTCGTTAATTTAGTAAGAAAGTCAGAACCACTTCCTAAAAAAACCCAGAAAGTACATAGAGGGAAGAATGAAGAGGGAAATTGTATAACAGAACCTAATTTTCTCATTTTTTTCCTCTTCTCACACTACAATTTATTCTATTCCCAAGACCGGCGACGGCGATCTAAGACGTCCTCCACTACTGGAAAAAGTTCTTGATGACATTTGATTGCCTACGGGAGAAGAGTTTAAATCTGGACGACTGGATCCAGGAATGACCATGAAAGTAGGTGCGAATCGATCGAAGAAGTGGTGGAGGACAACTGAAAAGTTTGAATCGATTGAATAAGGAAATTAATAAGCGCAGAGGGTCTAGGGATGAGAAGTGGGTTCGCGTTGAGTTTGAATGTAGGCCAAGGCCCAAGGAGAAAAGCCAAATGCAATAAATGGGGGCAAACTTGTCTGACCCAAAGAAGTGGTCGTGGCATTAAAAGAATGAGTCGTGGCATTAGGGCCACCCAAGCGTCAACAAATTGATGCTGTAGAAAGTTCGATTTTATTACTAATTGTTAATGTGTCCTTGTATTGGAAGATAGTTGGATGCGTACACTCTTTTATAGGTCAAACATTGTGAATAATGTAGTGAAAAAAACACAACGGTGAGAAATAGATGTCAGAAGACACTGTCCAAAAAAGACCTCTCTCTCTAACTAGAAGACTTCTCTCTCTAAAGAGTAAATACCTCTACCTATAAATAAGGCACCCCACCTTTCTTGTTCCCAGTATCCAAATCCCAACTTTTCTCACTTGTTATTGCTCCTCTTTTTCCAAGCTCTGATTTGCTTCACCTTTTACAAACACAACACATTTCCCATACACCTTCCAGCCATGGTTGCTGCTGGAAAACTCTCAGTGGTGGTCGTTATGGTGCTAGTAATAGCCACCATTTCCAACTCTGTTTCTGCAGATCCGGATATGCTCCAAGACGTTTGTGTTGCTGATCTCAATAATGGTATATATTGATTTTGTCCATAGAGCAATGCTAAAAGCACGTACAACTTAATTTATAACACAACTCCGGACATAACCGTGTCCGGAACCGTTAGATACACATGAATTTAAACATATCTAACGGTTTCGGGCACAATTGTGTCCGGAATTGTGTTTTAAATGTATATTCCTAGATTTTTTGTTGTCAAAAACCCGTTTCCTTTTTTGCTCGTACTAATGGTTCAAAGAATCAAAAGCTTTATCTAACGGTGTGTGTGTGTTTTTTTTTGATCGGCAAAATTTGTGTGTGTTTGTGAATGGTATATGTTTTTGTATTGTAGCATAATATACTTTATGATGGGATGATTATGGTCGAATGCAACAATAAGTTTGAAGTTATTTCGTTCTTTCTTCAAGTACTCCATCCGTCCCTTTATTACAGTCCAGTATTCCATTTTGGGCTGTCCCTTAATAAGTGTCCATTTTGTAAAGTTAGTGGATAAAAGTTAGTGAATTGTCTATTTTGTCCCTAAAAGTAGATTCCATTTTGAAAAATTAGTGAGTAAAAGTGTAATGATGATGGGTAAGTAGGGAAAGTGGAGGAAAAAGTTGATTTGAAAGGTATAATGATGATGTCTTTTTAATAAGTTGGAGTTACGAAGCAGGACATTTAAAAAGAGATGGAGGGAGTAACTAAAATGCTAATGTACTTATTTCTTATCTACTAAATTGAAAATATTGGCAATTTAAAATCACTTTGGATTTTGTTTAAATGAAACTCTGATATTTAAAATTATAAGAGACAAACATACTAATATTTAAAATTACAAGAGACTAACATACTAATTACATTGAAAATAGTTAAAATTATAACTAAGTACTAGTATTGGATAAGTATAAATTATGTGTGTGCCCGAAACCGATGTTTTTTTTTTAACCAACAATAAATTTCCATATATATATATATATATATATATATAAAATATGAAATCAGTACAGTCATATTCATTTAGCATCCACTACAAGACCAAAAGCAAAATGGAAAGACCCAACATATAACAAGACCCAACACAACAACTGTGCCACAAGTCAAACCAAAGCTCTCTCACGACACGACACAAACCACAATTAATCACCATAACAAAGCTCACCATCAATATAACCTGCAATAAGACAAAATGAAAAGCACATGAGGTGAAAATATTCAACCGATAGCTCGACGTTATGGAGCACGAAATACGTGAGGATCGTGACAGCTATCCTCTATAATCCGGTCTCGTTTGTGCTTAGCTCGAATGTAAGTGTAAAGAGTCTTTGCCATTATCACAATGGGTCTTTGCCCGAAACCGATGTTAGCTCCACTACTGTTCCGTCACTTTCCGTTGGTATTACTATTTGTTTATGGTATTCTCTTTGTCCACAAGGAATCTTTTTTCTCAATCTTTGCTCACAAATGTAGGCCCATCCAAACCTCGTAAATCTATTTCATTTTGGTGTAATTATTGTGCTCATGACTCATTTCTCATTTTGACATAACACCACCTAATATTACTATACCTTATTGCTGATTCACAGCTGTGAAGATGAATGGTTTTACTTGCAAGGCAAACTTCAGCGCATCAGATTTCTTCTTTGCCGGTCTAGCTATGCCACAGCCCACCAACAATACGCTGGGTTCAATCGTGACTCTAGCCAGCGTGTTTCAAGTTCCTGGCCTCAACACCCTAGGTGTCTCCATGAACCGCATCGACTTTGCCCCCGGCGGCCTTAACCCGCCCCACGAGCACCCACGTGCCACTGAGATATTGTTTGTTCTCTATGGAGAATTGGAAGCTCACTTCATTACCACAGCCAATGTGCTTGTTTCCGTGACCCTCAAACAGGGTGACATATTTACTTTCCCTAAGGGTTTGGTTCACTTCGAAACTAATATTGGGAAATTACCGGCCGCCACTATCTCTGGATTTAACAGCCAGAATCCGGGCCGCGAGGACATTCCTACCTCGTTGTTTGCCGCCACGCCCCCGGTGCCAAATAGTGTGTTGAGTAAGACTTTCCAGATATCATATCAGGAGGTTGATGCAATCAAGTCAAAGATTGCAGGAAATCCCTAGAGGGTGCTTTGTGATCTGGGGTTGGTATGTTCGTATTCGTGTTGTTGAATAAGGATTCATGGTTTTATGAAAAGAAATAGTGGGTTGGAAAGTGAATCGATGTTGTATTTGAGTCCATTTACTTATGTATTCGGTTTCGCATCTTGTGTTTACCGAGAAATAATAAAATTATTTTGAATAATTAATATCTAAATACGTATTGATGATGATAGTAGTGTATCACCCAACTTTGGATTATAATGCCTATAATATATGCACAATAAGCCACTTGAATTTTAACATTAGAAGTTTTTTGTGCATGTTTTTGTAGTTATTGACTTTGAAATGGTCGGATGTGAATGTCACAACTTCAATTTTGTTCACACTAATTAAGCAAGTTGCAACATTCCCCATCCTTCATCTATGTTTCATGGATTTGGGTAGCATCCGTGTGAGTATGTGCTTAGGTGTCAAATTTGTCTGCATTTTGTTACGTAAGAGATTCATAGAATTTACAGACACGACAATATTATATTTCCTCTAAATTTTTCGGATACAATATTGGTGCTCACAAGATAGTAAGAAATTTTGTGTGTAATATGAGGTTTTGATACACAGATATGTGGTAAACTCCAAATCATTAAGTAATATGAGGTTTTGATACCATATTGGTGCTCTCTAGGACGATGTCCAAAGACTTGCCGGCCCCTTGTCTCATACCCTCCAACAAGTGTTGAGTGTCCTATATAGATACTTCACGAAGCATCCTTACGAGATAATTCTTTGCGCCCTGTTTGTTAGTTACCAAAATGGGCAGATATAGTATGACCCCAAATATGACAATTCAGCTGCACCAATATCCGGAGTTTGCTTGCATGCATTTTCACACTCGGGTGTAATATCCCGGGCCGAAACTTATCCCCCAAACTATTT
Source organism: Rhododendron griersonianum (assembly GCA_018127125.1). Taxonomy (NCBI): domain Eukaryota; kingdom Viridiplantae; phylum Streptophyta; class Magnoliopsida; order Ericales; family Ericaceae; genus Rhododendron; species Rhododendron griersonianum. Next base: position 36,951,056 of record CM030798.1, on the reverse strand, counting down.
ATGGCCAGTCTCCCCCCTTTTCGAAATTTTGGACCCTCTATATCCGATTTCTATGGACGATAATGTCATTATTAATTATGACATTGCCACCAATATTTAATAACCTCCCCTCCTAGAATATCCAGGCACCACCTACTGTATCTCCATACACCTCCAAAACGCTAACGTGAAAAACTGGATTGTAGCATAAAATATATAGCTCCAAAATTTCTCTATTTTCAGGATTAGAAAATCAACTTGGATGACACTTATAAGGAATCAAATACAACTTTTGATCTCTGCTACAGGATCAGTTAATCAACAAATTAATCATTAATCTGAATCCGAAGACACATTCCATTGTAGGGTTTATTATCCTAATCCTTGGTTTTTGGAAAACACTTTTGAATATCCCATGCACTCTGTACCTTCTATATTTTGATGGTCATAGATGGATTCCAAACTGTGATTCAAACATTATGAAGAAACGAAAGGAAATAAAATAATTCATGTAACGACTTCTCCTTCCTCACTATCTTTCCGGCAGTGGTGGATCCAAGAATCCAAAACAAGTGGGTCATTTGTTAATTGCAACCTTGAAAAAATTTCTGCGGCTATAACCACAATTATTTGGCCATCCATTACGACACCTAAATAAATATTTTTCTTTTGGCTAATCTACACATAAATAAATATTACTATGTATATTTTTAAGAAAAACTAATTAAGATAGGAGCAAAAGCTTGATAAATGGCAATAGTAAAAATATAGGGGGGGCACGTGACTCCCTGCACCTTCTTGAATGGGCTCAGCGCCGAGATGTTAGGTGGCTGCCTAAGGCTCACATTTTTTGGAAAAATACCATGTCCAAAACTCTAAAATGTTCTAATCTAAAATTTTAGATGTAAAACTTCATTGTCGAAAGAGGAGAAGAGAAGAGCAATATGCAAAGATGGGGAAGAAGAAGGGAAAATAAACTTCCAACGAGAAGAAGAAAGAAGATAGCAGATTATGTCCAATACAACCTAACAAACAAAAGAACAGAGCATGCTGGTCAAGTGGAGAGAAGAAACCAGCACTGTCTATTTCAATCAGTCTCAGAATTTCCACATTTTGCTGGAGATCATCAATCCAAAAAAAAAAAGAAAAAAAAAGGCCATCATTCTCAGATCATTCAGCAACCTAAACTTCAATCCACAATTTCTACTCATAGCAGACAAGAATTGAGCATAAGAAAACTCTATCAGCCACCATTATTCTTGATTCAACAATGAGATCGAACCTCTCCAAGATTAGCAGTAGAACTATATCAGCTTTGAATGATTCTTTGTTCCACATTGTGAGCAAGCCTCCTGATGACCCTTCAGCTTCTAAGAATGCAGACTCCACCTCATCTCTTCCCCAAAGATTTTGAATTGTAGTCTGATCGAACTGCTCCACCTTAGTTTCTTGGATCATGATTAAGTCTGGACATCTTTCATTAATCAGTTTGACATAAACCTCTTCTTTAGTGAGCTGCCCAACCCTCTAATGTTTCTTAGTAGAAGGTTATACTCTTTATCTTCTTTTTCAATCAGCTTTGCCATGGCCCTGACATGATTTTCAGAAAACTCCACCCCCAATCTTTTGCCAGCCAGAATCATAGACTGTATCTCATTCAGGGGTTTGTTGATGCCAAGAATACTACTCTCAGACTCTGATTCATTCGTTTCTTTACTCAGCGATTCTTCTAATACCTGATGTAAGTCAATACCATGCAGTAGAGAAGCTCTAATAATATTATGTGAGCCAATAACTTCCAAGCCATTTAAGATTAGAGGATGGATATATGGGAAATTACATCTTCTCTATGGTTGGCCACCACCTGGGCCACAACACTTTGGGCTTCATTTACTGCTTGTCCCACCCCCGGTCCTGTTGGGATTCTTGATGAGAAAGCCCACAAGAGTCAGAGACTCTCACCTTAAGGACCGCCCCTGTCTGCTGTTGTTCTTTTGTGATTCTCCGGAGTTTTGGGTTCTTGACTCTTGAGACTTGATGTAGCGTTGGTATTGTTATTTCGTTTAATATATATTTCTCAAACTGGAAAGGCATAATTAGCCTAGTAAAAGTTAGTTATAGTTGTGGTATTGTGGTTTGAGTGGTTCTTGTAAGGGAATGGCCTACTGGGTCGGAATAAAATGTTGTGTTGTTGACTAAATACAACTGCAAGATGCATGCATTGTAATTGATATTGGGAATATCTGGCAGAAATGCAGGTTGGCACAATCTGGCCTGTTACGATAAAAGGAAATTAGGGGAATCAATAAGTTTATGTTCTTGTAATTTCGATGTAGTTAGAGGTGGCACGGCGATTATGTTGAGGTGGGAAGATTAAATACAACCTACAAGATCTGGTAAAAAGGAGAAGATTCTACTGATTCATAAGGAATCAGCACCGATTATGAGGAATTTCATACGATTCAGTTTTATTCGTACGATAATTGCCACTGAGCTTTGAAAGGGTTTCCCCTCTATGACGATATATACAAGAGCACACATATATTCTCCTCGATTTTCTCATTTGGATGAATATTTGTTTGGATATAATGATTGCCTCTTCAACCTCTCTTTTGGTATTCTAGAGAAATAGTGTCAATAACTTTGGGAACAGTGGCGTAGCTAGAATGGAGCCACAAATAAATACATACGACTCTTTTGCTAAAAAAAATTCATTTGGAGTATCTTTTTTTGTAAGAATCTCACACGTTTTGAAGTTTAGTTCTCAAGGAATCATCCTCAACACAAAGAGAGAGAAGTTATTGATAGATTTAAGAAGATAATGAGAGAAATAAGGGAGGAGGTAACAAGGAGGTTGGCTTGACTTGCATTTTGTGATGGGATAATAATTCTAATTCCGTAAACTCATGATATTGTGGAGGCAAAAGTTCAATGAATGGAAACTTGCTTGTGAAAAATTAATTATTCCTGATCAAAAGAAATAATTATTCAGGACCCTGAGCACTGTCACATATACCACCTAAATATGTGATAGAGAAGGGCGTTGGTACACCATGTGACATGCACAAAGAGCACATAATAAGTTTTTCTTGTTTCAAAGTGGTGTACTAAATTACTATAATATTACAAACAAAAAACAAACCAGTGGGGTCCCGTGCCCCCACTGGTCCCAAGCTATCTCCACCTTTGCTTGGGGAGTTGGGAGTATCTTGTTCTGTCTTGGTTGGCATCTTGCCAATCTTGGGTTGTGATGTCCCTTTTGGTTCCTTGCGGCATATGATCGTCGGTGTGAGAGGTTGGCCTTTTTTGGTTTTCTCTTTATCCGTTGTGATGTCCCATGCTTAGGATTCTTTTAATCTTTGTAATTTGTTTCCAAAAGATTAAAAAAAATCTTTTTTTGCTCTTAAAAAAAAAAAGACTTAGTGCATACAGAGTAAATGAAATGCATATAGAAGGATGCGTAGTGTGGGAATTGTTTGTGGTAGAATATGCCTGTGGGCAGCATGCCCTGGAAATTCCGGTTTCCAAAATGCAAGGGCCCGGATCGAGGGAGCGCGAGCGCAAGTGGCAAGCGCTCAAAAATACAGAGTCGCCACTCGGGTTTTGAAGGTACGACACCCAAGGAACCGTATTTCGAAGCACCTGCCGCGCTGTTTGATTTTTAAAAAAGTTAAGGAACCAGTCCGTCATAACCATATCTGGGTTCGGGAGCCAGGTTACGAGAGGGGAAGGGTTTTATGGCACCCCTCTCGCCCAATCCGGAGATCGGTCTCTACTTAGACATTTTGAAAACATTGCGATTCTTCTTTTATTAATCAATTTTAGCCAATTAGGGCGGGGGAACAGTTAATCGGGATTTAAAACTGTAACATGTTTGCAGGATGTGATAGATGGCATGGATGAGCAGTTAGTATAGGATGAGAACAGACTCCTGTGGGAGTTTAAACAGACTGGAAAGCTCTTGTCTCGGAGTGTCGTGCGCAAGAGGTAACCAGTATGCACTGATCAAGTCAATGCATGCTGATCATACCTGCGCGCGCTACTACAAGACCTGTGCGCGCCAGTAAGCCTAAGCCCACAGCTCTTATTCTCAAACCCTCTGGGCTCTGGAAGGACCAGTGCACACCCAGGACAAACCAAGCAGTTTATACTCTCTGGGCTCTGGAAGGACCAGTGCACACCCAGGACAAACCAAGCAGTTTATGCAGTCATAATATATAGTTTAAAGGCTGAAAAGCCTAATAAATAAACAAAAACACCCCATAAACACTGTGGGGACAAAATAATAGCCTGAAATCAAGTTAAACATGCAAGGCCAGCCACTGATCGGGTACAAACAATCGCGCGAGGGTTCCAAACCGTCGCGCGACAATGCGCCCGGGCGCGCGACGATTGCGCCCTGGCGCACTGACCAAATGGAGCGTTGACCATCGCGCGATGGTTTGGGTGCAGCGCGCGCGGGTTCGAGCCAACTTTCCAGTGTCTGGTTTTTCACGTCCTGGGTTCTGGGATAGGTCCAGAATGATCCCAGGGGTACTCCAACAGAACATAAATGAGCATTGAAATGCAAGCTAGCAATTTAAGCTCTAAGAAAAGCAGTAAACTGATTTTAACATGCATCAACAGTGAGCTAATACTTAAAAGACTTGAAAGTGACTATGAATACAACAAGAAATTTAAAGACCAACATCCCTTCCCCACGTGGTCCATTCTCGTGCAAACAGAACTGTCGCGCGAGTGAGTGGGACCATCGCGCGAGGGTTTGCTTGGCCACGGTTTTTGAAACCTTGCTAGCTTTAGTGCCAGGACTGGTATTGATTACCAGCCTTGACCCTGCCAGCCCCCCCTCAGGGATCAGAACAGAGAGCAGAACAAAGGTAAGATATACCTTTGAATTTTGAGGTTTGAAAAGTGTTTGAGCTTGAGTTTGAGGTTGGGTTTGAGGTTTGATTGAAATGTGAAAATGGGGAGGAAGAACAAGCTTTGTTCTTAGATGCTAGGTTGGAAACCAAATGTTGCACTTGCTAATGGAGGAGAGATAAACAAAAGGTTAGGGTTAGAACCTTTGTGCTTTGAATTTTTTGGAACCCTTTGAAAGAGAACAAATGGGGGGGTATTTAGAGGCATGGAGGGTGGATCTGGTTGGTGCCAGGAGAGGAATTCAGCCAGCCACGAGGCCTGGCTGAAGTTGCATTGGTGGCCAATTTTCTGCCTCTGAAAAAGTAGGTGGGGAACTGACCATCGCGCGAGGGTTCCAAACTGTCGCGCGAGGGTCAACGGTCAAGCTTTGTCCACCTGGCAGTTTGACCATCGCGCGAGGGTTCCAAACTGTAGCGCGAGGGTGCGCCCTGGCGCGACCATCGCGCGATGGTTCCAGTCTGTCGCGCAACGGTGCACCCTGGCGCGAGATGATTGCGCCTTGGCGCACGATGACTGCGCCCTGGCGCACGTCAGTAGGGTTTTTGGCTTTTGGAAGTGGCTTAAGACTAGGTTAGGTTTAAGGGTTTTGCAAACACTCAAAGTTCAAACACTCGACATTCCCGGGGTGTTCTTGATCCGTTTCATCATCGGGGAATCAAAAATCGTAAGTAAACTAATCTGGAAGCCCAGATTGGGGTGTCTACAATGCCTATAACACCAATGATTAAAATCAAATGCATATGTAGTAATCCAAGATGACTCCCAAGGATAAACTCTTCTTTCAATACCAAAAGGTGTTTTAGATGGTTCATTGTTGGTGAGTTGTATACAATTTTCTATCGATGGCATTCATTTGAGAAATATCTTTGACCTATTATACATGATTTTTAAAATTCTCCGAGTAACATTCTCCAACTCCTAATTATGGACGGTTAGGGTGGCAACCTTGCTAGCCCAATAGGATCATACCTCAAAAGAAAGAAATATGGGGTTGTACGGATTTCTAGTACACTCAGTTTGTTTTCTCTATGATAGGGTGAGTCTTCGGTAAGAAGTATGAGTAGGAGAATAGTTATGTCAATAGAGAGGGTGTAGGTGAGTGCGGGGATGGATTCAAGAATTTAGTGTATTGGGGGCACCTATTAATCATAATGGCGAAAATTTATTTTTGTAGTCAACCACAATAAAATCCTACAAAATTAAGGCATGTATTACTAACTACAAAAAGTTTATAACGCGTACTTTAAGTTAAATTAGGTAAAAATGAGCACAAAATCTCATACAAAATTTTTAAAGTATGTTTTAAATGAACATCGACAAGTTTTAGAATGTCCGAGTTAATTTTGTTAATGACTTTGTTTTACAATATTTCTCACAGACGGTTAACAATAAAGAGAATCAAGAAAGAATAGCTCCAAATAGACAAACAGCTCGTAAAACAACAACAACATAACATAACCCATTTAGTCCCCAATTATTGGGGGTATGGGCGGAGGATGATTGGAGACAGACCTAACACCTCGTAAAACAACAAGTAGAAAATACACCATATGATGAAATTCAGACATAAAACTAATTCTGTATATATTTTTTTGAGATATATGTAAGTGTTTATGTTTACATATTAACACACTTTTATAATTATGCTAATTTATACAAAAAAAATATTTTAATTTTAAGTGGGGATCACGCGTTTGAATGGGGGCATGTGCCCCGCGTACCCCCGCTTCAGTCCGTCTCTGGGTGAGGGCATTTATGTGGGAATTGGAAAGCTTGCTTACTTGCTTTTACTTTCAAATACGTTTGATTATTGTAGGCTCATCTGCTATATGTTTTATGTTCAAAAGAAATGAGAGATTGTCAAAGTTGATGCGATGTCTTGCAGTATATCCACATTAGTTTATCATTTTCTCACCTCATTACTTATCATGTTGAATCTTTCACATCATATCCATTGTGCAATGTGTGGCCCGTGATCCTTTGGTCCTCGATCCTTCGTTGGTGACTCGATGATGGGTAAGCTTTCTCCTCCTAGCCTGCACAAGGAACGCACGACTAAGGCCTGGCCGGGGTTTGTCCCGGCAAGGCCCTCCGGCGAGAGGATGAGTATAGCGCAGAGAGGAAGCAGAAAGCTTTTGAGAGAGTAATTGTGAGTATTGAGTAGCGTGTACCTGTTAGGGTTACCATCACTAGGTATTTATAATGCCTTCTGTCTTGCTCTCCAAGTGCGATCGCGTGCCTTCCACGGGCCAAGTGACGTCATAATGATGTCGAGGAATGGATGTGATAACCGTTTTCAGGGCTGAGCTGGCACACCCATGTGCGCCCGTGATCATCTTCTGTTATAACCGCTTCTGCACGTGGCAGGGCGCGTGGCTTTTTAGCCAGTCACCGTCGGCTGCACGCCGTGCTCTGAAGGTATCCGAACGCGGGCAATGCCGAGCATGGCCATGCGTGTAACGAGGGAGTAACATCACTGGAGGCCCTGCCGATGGCACAATCCGAGCGTGGGTTTGTCCGCGGCCGAGCCTGAGGCAAACCGAATACACATGATGGATCAGCGTCGGCACGCCGTGCACGAAGCCTCTGATTGGTTCATGACAGGTCAGGTCCACACCATGCGAATCATCTGTGTTCGGTCCGCTACAATAGCCCCTCAATTTCTGCCGATGCCGTACGCATGGTAGAGATTGAAGTTGAGCCTTAGGCCGAACATGTCGAATCGCCGAGCATATATTTGTTTGATAAAAATGGATTCCAGCCGAGCCTGAATCATTTCATTCTCAGGAGAGTCCCGACCGTCGATGAAGCACTCCATTGGTTGGGCGCCAGATGTCACCTTGTGGATGGGTACGGCGGACGAGGGGAAGGCTGGCAAGCCCTGCAAACCGTCCTTTCAGTGACACGTGTCATGCGCTGAGTGGCCATTGGTTTGGCGGTGTAATGATGGGCGGGAAACTCAAAACCCAAACCCTAGTCCTATAAAAGGGGCGAGGCGAGGAGAGAGAAGCTCCTTCGTTCTCTCTCTCTCTAAAACTCCATTCTCCAGAGCTCAAGAGCAACCGTTCGTCTTCCATCTTCGATCTCCAGCAGATTCTGCCACTAGATCTCGCCACAAATCCAGGTATGAGATCGTTTCTTGCTTCTCTCTGACTTTCTGCAGTTTTCAGCCCATTCATCTTTGATTTTCTGGGTTTTTGGGGCATTTTTTGTTCTGAATGAACAGTGCACCCATGGAGATGAACGGACTGTTCATCTCCCTCTTCAACCTGTTCTTCCGAGCATGGAGCCTTCAAGGGGTTCTGGGCTTGGCCGTTGATGGAAAAGGCCGAGCCCCAGTCTCTGTTGTTCGGGAGGTTCCGACCGAACATGGTTTGGCCGAGCCTTGAGAATGATGATGGGGTGGGCCATTTAGGGCACCGAGCGTAGTGAGACTCCTGTTTTCTGGCCGACGACGAGGTCTCATGTTTTATTTTTGACTTTGTTAGGTCTGGCTCCCCCAATCATCGTCATCTCATCCGACTCTGAAAGTTCAGGGGACGATTCTGCGAACCTTGTGATCCGAGAGTACTTGGATATACACAGAAGCCGACGTCAAACCTCTTCCATTGCCTCGAATATGTCAGACTCTGGTGATTCCAATGCCGAGCTTGACCACGAGTACGGTGGTTTCAACACCGACCCAGAGATAACCTTCTCTACTAGCACAGAATCCGAAGCCGAGCACGAACTTGGACCGGAGGCCGAGTCTAGGATTCGTTCCCAGGCCGAAGCCACGACCTCTTCACTCTCTGCTCCTGCTGAAACTTCGTCTGGGGACAGAGAGTTTACCGACCTCTTTGAGCGAGGGCAGGTTTGTCCCCACGCCCATTACTTCAGTGGGCGTCCCAATGAGTATGCGGCCTTCTGCCGAGCGTACGGCATACCGGATGATGTGGTCGTCCACCAAGTGGCTAGCAACAGGATTAGGGACAAGAGGCAAGATCGTCCCGAACACATAACAGTCCCTCTAATGGCCATCTGTGAGGTTGGGCTCCGCTTCCCCCTTCATCCATATCTGAGGGAACTGTTAGCTAGGTTCGGCATAGTACCTCACTTCTTCTCGATCAATAGCTTTAGGATTGTGATGTCCGTAGTTAAGTTAAAGGAGCTTCACAACCTCGATTTCACCATTGACGACCTCTTCCATACATACATTATGTCTAGGCACGGTAAGACTAACCGTAGATATTTGTCCACACGTAGCGGTAAGGAGCCGTTGATAAACGGACTTCCCGACACTGATAAGTGGGCTAATCTGTACGTCGAAGTCAGTGGGAACTACGAGTTCGGCGATCAGACTGTGCGGCTGCATTCTGTGCCGAAGATAACGGATTTCCGAGGTTTTCCCTTTGTTTCTGTAATCTGCCAAACATGATCCATTCTTTTAATGTATTTGTTGATGTTTAGCTTACATCTTATTTCCTTTGCAGATCACCGATCAATAACCAAGACTCAGAACTCTTTGGCCGTAGACAGTCACGTGGAGATACTAAGGGCTTGTATCTGCCGCGACGCGCCGACGCTGCTGGGTTATGACCCTTCGTACAAGGGGAGGTTGACGAAGAGGAAGAAGAAGGATAAGGAGGCAGGGCCGAGCACGAAGGCCAAGGGTAAGAAATCAGCTACTGAGGTAGGTGTTGGCGACGAAGTTCCAAAACCGAGCAAGAAGGTGAAGGAGCCGAGGGTAAAGTTTCCCACTTTCCAAAAGTCAGCCGACTTCTGGTTCCAGGAAAGTTTGCCAACTGACCTCCAAGGTATCCACATCCCTCCAATCCGAACTTTAATTCCTCATTTTGCCGACGACATGGGGAGGAGAAATGTGGTGAGGATGAACCTTAAGGAAGCAGCTGCTGCCAGCAAGAAAGTAGCTGCTCCTTCTCCCACTGAGAGTCTTGCAAAGAGGCAGAAGGTACATGACTTCTTTCCTTCCAGGCCGCCAACGCCACTTCCAAAGGAGAAGGACCAAACCGAGTCTTCGGCAGCGGGAGGTTCAAAGGCTGTGGAGAGGGCAGCAGGTTCTGGTGGGCGAGTGATCGTCTCAGAGTTTGCACCATCGTTCGCGATGGCCGACGGTAGAGTGGTTACGGTGGAGGACAGCGTCAAGGAGGAGCCTGACCTTGCTGTGACCATGCTGCATGGGCTTGCTCTTCCAAAGGATATGGACAGGGTTCCAGGGGAGCTCCAGCCGAGCCTAGTCCACACCAGTGCATATCTCGTTCAGGTACGTTTTGACTTGGTTTTTTAATTTATATTGACATATTGCCGATGCTGATAACTTAATCTTGTGTAGGCTGGGCAAGCTTTGCTGCGTGCTTCTCGGCAAGCCGAACTCCTGGCTGCTGAGAGGACACGTTACCGCGATGACGCGAAAGCCGAGCGTGAGACGGCAAAGGCTACGAAGAACGGCTTGAGGTTTGCCAAGTCAAGGGTTGCCGAGCTTGAGAAAGAGAGGGATGAGGCCCTTGAAAATGCAAAGACGGCCGAACGCGAGCTCGGGCAGGTTGTCCGCAGGGAGAAGAGGAAGATGAAGGAAGTGGATGAGAAGGCATTCCAGGCTGGGTACGACAAAGCCGGCGCCGAGTACGTGAGGGAGGCTCGGTCGATGGTCAACGAGGAACTAGCGAAGAAGCTGCCGATCGCGTACCGAACTGGGTACAAGGATGGGGTGAAAGCTGCGTGTGGGGTCATGCAGCTGGAGCCGGACATGAAGCTGATGAAGTCGATCCCCGTAGCTGAAGTGCCCGAGCTTGTGCTGCCGTACACGGAGGAGGAATGTGCCCCACTTACTCCGGAGGAGTTTCCCAAGAGTGAGGACGATGTCGAAGATATGACTATCGTTGACGCTGAAGGTGGAGGGGATGGTTCAACTGGGGAGAAGAAGGACGAGGCTGTCAACGCCGAGCAAGACACCGAGCCAGTTCAGAAAAATGATGAAGTGGCTGTTGAAGCCGAGGGCGATGCTGCTCGTCTTACTGAAGCTGCAGCCGAGGGTGATCCGCATTAACCTAAGAGTTATAGTTTTCTTTGAATTTCTTGAATTTTTGTTGGACTGGACGGCTCCGAATCTTGGGAGTTTGCCGTGCCAGAAGTAATAGTTTAAGGGGGGTCGGCACCGAACGATTTACTACGCCGTACCTCCTAGCTTAGGATCTTTCAAACACTTGTCTTTATTTCGAAGTTAGATGAATGCATGGCTTCCTTTTGCAACGTCTCTACTATTGCCGAGCTTGTTTGATTGCCTTCATGTCTTCACATAATTTTATTGGTCTTGCATGTTTGTATGTAGTTGTCCGTAGCCCCCATTTTTGGTTTGGGTTCGGCTGAATAGTTGAAAGTATTTCATGATCGAAATGGTTTAAGTAGAGATATTGCAGCTGAGCCCTGACCAAAGTAGTATGGCCGTAGTTGCTATAGGTCGCCGAACATGGATGTATTGTTAGCTGACATGATCCAACCTTTGACGTAGTTTGAGAGTGTGAAGTGCCCCTTTGCCAGTGGATGGGGCTCGGCCAAAGTTTCAGCCCCTGGCCATGGTAGAGGAACATTTGAGAGTGGTGATTGGTTGTGGGTGGTTTGCTCGCCAAATTGCGAGTGTAACCTTTCGATGGCCGACCATAGTGTCTTGCCAATCCGAGCCGAAGCCTAAGTTCCAAAAGTGTATTTCAAGCTCGGCGGACCATATGTCCAGTGATTGCTTCTTTGGGCGGTGAAGTTGGCCGAAGCAAAGGGCTTTTTAAGGAGCCGTTTGGTGGGTGTGACCGAAGTCATTTTTTTGTGTGTGGCATTCTTAGCCGAGAGTGGAATGAATGCATGAAATGTTTGTTGAAGACTTTGAAATGAAAAAGATTGTCATTTCATTGATATTTCTTCGAAGTACAGGGAAAGTAATAAAAACAGTAACAGTGGGTCGAGGCCCTTCTTTGAAATGCAAGAAAAATAAAAAGTAAAAGAGTTTATGCCGAAGCCGAAGAAAACAGAAACTCTGAATGCACGATGTGTTGGCCAAAGGTAGTTGTCTGATTGAAGCGTCACATGTAAGCCTTCCTGAGGTTCTGTGCGTTCCACGGGTTGGTGAGTACCTTGCCGTGCATGTCTTCGAGGGTGTATGCCCCTTCACCGGCAACCTTCACAATACGAAATGGCCCTTCCCAATTAGGCATGAACTTTTTCTTTTTGCTTGCTTGGACGACCTTACGCCAAACCAAGTCGTCGGGCTTGAACTTCTTGATTCTAACACTTCTGTTGTAGCCCTTGGCGACAGTCTGTTGATACTTGGCAAGCTTTAGCCGAGCGTCATCTCGTTTTTCCTCAGCCAAAATCAGTTCTTGCTCGACGGCTTCGTCATTGGACTGTGGGTTGAAGTTTTCCGTTCGGAGGGTTGGGAACCTTGATTCTAGGGGGATGACGGCCTCCATGCCGAACGTTATTGAGAATGGTGTCTGGCCTGTTGAACGGCGGGGAGTGGAGCGGTAAGCCCATAAAACCCTGGGGAGTTCCTCTGCCCATTTTCCCCTCTTTGAATTCAATCTTCGTTTTATCCCTGCACAGACCGTCTTGTTTGAGGCTTCGGCCTGGCCATTTCCCTGAGGGTAGGCTGGTGTTGAGTTGAAGAATCTGATGCCGAACTCCTCACAGAGACTTGTGAGGCCGTCCCCGACAAATTGGGTGCCGTTGTCGGAGACGATGGCGTAGGGTACGCCGAACCTTGTCACGATGTTCCTCCATACGAATCGTCGGACGTCTGCTTCTGTAATGGTGACAAGGGCCTCGGCCTCTACCCACTTGGAGAAGTAATCCGTTGCTGTGATCAAGAATTTGAAGCCTCCAGGTGCTGTTGGGAGCTTCCCGACGATGTCGAGCCCCCATTGCGCGAATGGCCATGGACTTGTGATGGGGGAGAGATTCTGAGCCGGCTGCCTGGGGATAAAAGTTGGCATGGTCGGCACCTTCGAACAATTTCCTCGCAGTCTTTCTTCATGTTTTTCCAAAAGTATCCTTGACTCATCGCGCGTTGGCATAACGAACGTCCACCAGAGTGGCAGCCGCAACTTCCGGAGTGCAGTTCGTCAAGGACTTCGGCAACCTGATTTGGGTGAACGACAAGAAGATAGGGCCCGGAAATGGATTTTCTATAGAGTTGGCCGTTCTCAGAGAGCCAATAGTACGCGGCCTTGTTTCTGATACGGAAGGCTTCCTTCTTGTCGTCGGGTAGAGTATCGGTTCTGAGGAAGGCAACGATTTCATCCATCCAGCTCGGACCAAGCTCGATGTTGAGCACTTCTGGAGTTGTGTCGAAACTCGGGTGGTCAATGTTCCTAAAATTTATGGTTCGGAACTCTGATGCCTTTGAAGCCGAGGCTAGACCAGCAAGAGCGTCGGCGTGAGCATTGTGCTCGCGGTTGATCTGCATGATGTTGAAGTTGTTGAAGTGAGTGATGAGTTCTGCCGCCGTTGCCTGATACTTCATCATTCTTGGGTCCCGAGCTTCGTAGTCACCCAGCACCTGATTGACTATAAGTTGAGAGTCGCAATACACGGCCAAGTCGTCAACCTTCATTGCGATTGCCGAGCGTAAGCCAGCAAGCAGTGCTTCATATTCGGCCTCATTATTTGTTGCAGGAAAATCGATGGTGATAGCACTCTCGTGAAGTGTTCCGCATGGTGAGACCAAAACGACTCCGGCACCTGCTCCGTTGTTGTTGGAGGCGCCGTCTACCTGCAATCGCCATGTGTCTCCCTGAAAGAGGAGCCACTTGTCCTTTTTCTGTTCACCTTCGGCAGAAGGTTGAGTAGTTGGGGGAGTGTTTAGGATCTCGGAGTCTTCAGGTGTTAGCTCAGCAATAAAGTCGGCGAGGACCTGACCCTTTATTGCTGTCCTCGGTTCAAAGCGGATATCAAAGTTTGCAAGCTCGACCGCCCATTTCGAAACTCGATTTGAGAGGTCAGCTTTTCGAAAAAGCGCTTTGAGAGGATGCTCGGTCAACACTGTTATTGTGTGCGCCTGAAAGTATGGCAGGAGCTTCCTCGCCGCAGATACCAGGGCGAGTGCCAGTTTTTCCAATGGAAGGTACCGAGTCTGGGCGGGTAGGAGTGTCTTACTCGTGAAATATACCGGCATGTCGTCGGCCCCTTATCGCCGAACAAGTGCTGAGCTAATGGCATGGCTCGAGACTGCAAGGTAAAGGTAAAGATTTTCGTATTCTTTGGGCTTTACCATCAGCGGTGAAGAACCCAGGTAATCTTTGAGCTCGGCCAACGCTCTGTCGCAGTCCGGCGTCCATTCGAAACTTCGTCGGCTTTTCCCTTTGAGAGCGTGAAAGAAGGAGTGGCACTTGTCGGATGATTTGCTGATGAAGCGGTTGAGAGCCGCTGCCATCCCAGTTAGTTTTTGTACCTCTCTGATTGATCTTGGCGGCCGAAGGTCTGCCACTGCCCTTATTTGGTTGGGGTTGGCTTCGATGCCACGTCGTGTGACCAAATGGCCAAGGAATTTACCAGCACTTACGCCGAACGCGCACTTCTCTGGGTTTAAACGGAGTTTGTGGAATTTAAGGATCTCGAAGACCTCGGCCAGCTCCTTCAAATGGTTGTGCTCCTTTTGACTTTTGACGACGAGGTCATCGATGTATGCTTCCAGGATGTTGCCTATTTGTGCATAGAGCATCTTGAAGATCGCTCTGTTGAATGTGGCTCCGGAGTTCTTTAGACCAAACGGCATCACCCTATAGCAGAAAATTCCATGCGGAGTTATGAATGCTGTCTTCTCCATGTCGGCAGGGTCCATAGCAATCTGGTGATAGCCACGGTAGGCGTCCAGAAAACTTAGCCGAGCATGGCCGGCTGTTGCATCTACGAGCTGGTCGATCTTCGGCAGTGGGAACCAGTCTTTGGGACATGCGTCGTTAAGATTCGTGTAGTCGACGCAGACTCGCCACTTTCCATTCTTCTTCTTGACGACCACCGTGTTGGAGAGCCAGGTTGGGTATTGAATTTCCTGAATGGCGTTGGTGTCGAGAAGTCGGTTGACTTCTTCGATGACGGCGTCGGCGTGTTCAGGTGCCGAGCGTCGAGCCCGTTAAACCACTGGTTTGGCGTCCTTTTTTATGTTGAGGGAGTGGCAAATAAAGTTGGGATCCACCCCTGGCATTTCCTCCGGGGTCCATGCAAAGACTTCAAGATTGTCTTTGAGGAACAGGAACATCTCCTCTCGCTCGGCGTCAGATAGTGAGGAGCCAAGCAAGAAGAAGCGTGATCCGTCCTCGTTGATGGGCATTTTCACCAGGTCCTCATCCGCTTTGTCCTCTGCTCTTTGACCGACGTCTTCGATGACGGCCATGTCTGGGACTTCAACCCATTGCACTTGTTTTGCTTTTGAGGAGCTGTGTACGGCGGAGACGTAGCATTTTTTGGATGCAATTTGGTCCCCTCGTAAGTCTTCTTGTCTCCCCGTTGCGCCGATGAAGCGGACAAGTTGGTGGTACGTGGAGGCAATGGCCTGCATTCCATGAAGCCAATTTCGTCCTAGGATGGCGTTGTATGGGCTTGGCACGTTGACGACGATAAATTCAACAGAGAGTGTTTTTGTGCCGACAGGGAGGAAGATTCGGCCAACTGGCCAAACAGGTGCGCCGCTGAAGCCGATGAGGGGTACTTCGGTTGGTAGTAGTGCCGATTCTGGTAGTTCCAGCTTTTTGAATAGATCGTAGTACATAACTTCGGCCGAGCTTCCTTGATCAATGAGGACGCGTTTGACGTCGTGAACGCCGATCTGGACGGCTACGACGAGGGCGTCCGAATGCGGTGTTTGGACGTGTTCAAGGTCGCGTTCGGTGAAGCTGATCGTCCACTTTGGCACGTCTTGTGGTCGTTGACGCTTGGATCCGCAGCCGACGGAGAGTACTGCCTTTGAAGTGGAGGCGTGATCGATGTCGGCTTTGAGGGCAGTCTCGGACGCTTTGGTTACTGGACCGTGGATGACATGGATCAGCGGGCGTTGTTCGTTGGGGTTGGGATTTGTCTGTCGGGCGGGCGTCTTTGATCGATCAATGTACTGATCGAGATGACCTTGAGCCGCAAGCTTCTCAAGGAGAGCCTTGTATGGTGCGCAGGCAGTCGTGTAATGGCCGAGCTCGTTGTGGTAAGTGCATTTTTTCCTGGGATTTTGATCCGGTTGGCCGGTGTCGGTTCCCATCTTGTCCGTCGGCCATTCAAACCATGGTTGTCTCATTATTTCCTTCAGAAAAGACCAAATTGGTTCCTTGAAGTGAGTGGTTTCGGCCACGTAGTCATGCTCCTTCGGCGGACGCTCCTTACCCTTTTTAATGTTGTGCACTTGCTTCTTCGGCTGCGTTGGTTGGGTTGCCACTTGTGCTGGCAGCTGGTGCACGGTTGAGGAGAATGGATTGTTAGAGCTTGGGATTCCTTGTGCCGCCCTGTCTGCATAAAGTTCCTCGAGAGCACAAAATCTTTCCATGACGCGCATTAGTTCACCCATGCCGTGTGGTGGGCGGATGGCGAGTTCGTCTAAGATCTTGCTACCAGTTTCTAGACCGTTCTTGAAAGTGCGTGCAGCCCAATATTCATCGATTCCTGGGATCTCGTTAAATAGCTGCCAGTAGCGCTCGGCATATTGCCTGAGGGTTTCAGACGATAGTTTTCTCATCTGAGACAGTGATTCAGGCTCTTTAGCCGTTTTGTTACTTGTGATGAAGCGTGTGTTGAAGGCGCGTTCAAGGTCGGCCAGGGTCCTTACGGATCCAGCGGGCAGTTTGTTGAACCATTGGAGTCTTAGGGAGCCGATGCTGGAAGGGAACGCCTTGCATTTTACCTCGTCTTTAAGCGTGCAGAGTTCAATGGTTTGTCTGAAGTGGATGAGGTGAGTGTAGGCCTCACACGTCTACGGATCGAACTTCGTGAATTTGGGCAGGTGGAAAGTGGGCTCTGGCGGCGTGTTGATTATGTGGGAGGTGAAAGGGGAAACGCCGAGATCTTTTAGTTGTCGTTCGAACCCTGGGCGCGGTGGTTTGCCTTGTTCGTCCGTTTTTGATCTCTTTGAATCCCTTTCCTTGTGTTCTTTTGCCGCCGTCTTCTCGGCTTCCCTCCGCCGAAGCTTGTTTCGCAGGTCCGTCGCTGTTCGGCGTGGGCCGTCGACGGTTTTATCCTTGTTGCGACGGGATTTGTTCTCATCGTTCGCGCCCTCAATATGTACGCCTTTCCCGTTGCGCTGAGCGTGGTGCTCGTCATCCTTGTTTTCGATCGGGGTGTTCCCTAGGCGTTCGGAAACATGGGGTCTGGTCCGTGCAGAGTCTCGGCTACGGTGCGAGGCCGTCGTGCGAGAGAACTCTGCGCGACCAGTCGAGTACGTGCTTGTAAACGACTCGGTATCCCTTGTCCTAGTTCCGTCGTGATGGCTTCTAGAATGATGTGTTCCAGATGCGGTGGGCTGCTTGTAGAGGATGATTTCTCTGGCGTCGCCTGGTGCTGGAGTGAAGCCTAGGCGGTCTTTCACGGATCCGCGTTGGCCTCCTTCGTTCTGACGCCCTTGCGGTGGTGGAGGTGGAGGCGGAGTTTGGCCTCCTCTACCCCTGTCTCCGCCAGATCTTGATGCGGCAGGGGTGGCGTCCTGCTGCATGTGTTACTTCATTTGGGCCACCTCTTCCCTTAGAGCGGCCAGTTCATTGTCGCGTTCATCGTCGCGACGCTGCAACAGGCGGATGTACGCCGAAGTTACGTCGTCTGAGACGGGCGAGAGCCCGGACCCAGGGGGAGGGAGAGGGACATGTGCCTTTCGAGGGTTGGCGTGGAATTGACGTTTCCACCTGCGTCTTTGGCCCCCGAAACGGTTGTGTTTGCTAGATCTCCGCCCATGGTAGGTGATTTGGTGGTTGTTTTACGAAGGAGTGAGGGGGGTATGGAGGATGAGAAAGCCGTTTAGATCAGAAGTGTTTCACATCGGGTTCACCAATTGTGTGGCCCGTGATCCTTTGGTCCTCGATCCTTCGTTGGTGACTCGATGATGGGTAAGCTTTCTCCTCCTAGCCTGCACAAGGAACGCACGACTAAGGCCTGGCCGGGGTTTGTCCCGGCAAGGCCCTCCGGCGAGAGGATGAGTATAGCGCAGAGAGGAAGCAGAAAGCTTTTGAGAGAGTAATTGTGAGTATTGAGTAGCGTGTACCTGTTAGGGTTACCATCACTAGGTATTTATAATGCCTTCTGTCTTGCTCTCCAAGTGCGATCGCGTGCCTTCCACGGGCCAAGTGACGTCATAATGATGTCGAGGAATGGATCTGATAACCGTTTTCAGGGCTGAGCTGGCACACCCATGTGCGCCCGTGATCATCTTCTGTTATAACCGCTTCTGCACGTGGCAGAGCGCGTGGCTTTTCAGCCAGTCACCGTCGGCTGCACGCCGTGCTCTGAAGGTATCCGAACGCGGGCAATGCCGAGCATGGCCATGCGTGTAACGAGGGAGTAACATCGCTGGAGGCCCTGCCGACGGCACAATCCGAGCGTGGGTTTGTCCGCTGCCGAGCCTGAGGCAAACCGAATACACATGATGGATCAGCGTTGGCACGCCGTGCACGAAGCCTCTGATTGGTTCATGACAGGTCAGGTCCGCACCATGCGAATCATCTGTGTTCGGTCCGCTACATGCAAATATATGACTATATCTTTGTATCTCTTTCCCCAAGCCTGTTTATTTCGTACATAGAGATTGAGATTGTATTCCATGTGCAGACTCAATATTATAACATGTTTAATTTCTGCATAAAGGTTGATATCTTACTCCACGTGTATATCAATCAACAGTTGGAGGTGATTAATTTCTTTGGTTTTATGTCCTCTATTCAACTCCAAGCCTCCAAATTTCTACCACAACAAAATATTATTCTGGTTAAGTTATAACTTATTGTCCCCTCGATTGCATATCTAGACTAACCCTTCCATATTAATTTCATTTCACTTATCAGACTTCCCATTTTATCCCCCTCTATTTTGTAGGAGCTGTTCCAATGACTTCAACGTTTGGAAGCACTCATTTTAGACCTTCGGCCTTTGGTAGTCAGTGTGGAGGAAGTAGAGTAGCTGGCTATTCTAAAACAGTTGAGGTAGTAGATGTTGGAAATATGGGATCAACTGGACCGCAACAGTTAGAATCCATATCGGCCATGCCTGTTTACAAAGATAAGAGCACTGAAGAACTCCGGTGGGAGGACTACAAGTCAGGAGATAAAGGTATTATCTTTCTGGATAATTAGCAAATAACATGGACTGAATTTCTTTCAACCCTTTCTTTGATGAAAAAATTTAAATCAAGTGGGCCTAACACTATGAGCCAATTTGTAGGTGGGATTGGCTTTGGTGCTTGGGCTATGCGGCCAAACCTCTTTAGTGCTTCATGTTTGTCAGCCAAGTCAGCTTCAAATCCCTTCTCCTCCTCAACCCCTGCCAATATATTTGCTTCCAAAACAGGGGCCTCTGCTTCTGAAGGCTTTGGACAAGTAAACAGTAGACAATAGTTTGAAAGGATAACCAACAAGTGTTCTTTTCTTTTACTCGTCTTAGCTCTTAAGGATCTCTCTCTCTCTTCGCGTGTAATATGTAAGATGATATGAAAGATATATCAGAAGGCGAGAAATAACGCAGTGCTCATTCTCTGATATCTAACATGTTACAGTAAATCATGGACATTTTACATAGAATTTTTGAAGTGTTGGTAGACGCATTATTTTGGAATTATCTGCATCCCAATCTTCTTTGTAGTAGCCGGGGCACCGACGCCAACATATGGAAGCACTAATTTTGGACCGTTAGCCTTTGCTAGTAAGCGCGGAGGAAGTAGAGTAGAAGCCTATAAGGCAACAGCTGACCCAATAGATTTTGGTATGATAAATTCAATATCGGCCATGCCTATATACCTAAATAAGAGCCCTGAAGAAATCCGATCGGAAGACTACCAGTCAGGGGATAATGGTTCGATCCACTTGTGTAAATGGTCAAATGTATCTTTGTTGGATTTCTTAGGAACTATCATGCACTAATTTTTTTTCTACCTTTATTTTTACCAGGTGGGCCTATGTAAGATTTATTCTTAATGGGGTTAGATAATTAACACCCTACGTTTATGTCAGGATATAGAACTATCATGATAATCACAATACAATCATTAAGCAGAAGTTAAATAATCAAGAAAGGCGTACCCGGATCCAGTAATGCAGAACTTGAGTGATCCAGTGATTATTGAACCAACCATAATATTGCTAGAGCATTAAGCCCTAGGTGGAAAACGGGTTTCTCTCCCTTGCCTTTCATTCTAGCTGTTTAATATCACACGTTATATTGATGGAACCCTAGACACTCTTTTATAGGTAGAGAGAGGACCGGTTTCCTTATTAAACATTGTACTCATTTCCCATCAAAGTAGAGTCTATTTAGGAAACGGCTTCTCTATTTGACCAATACAATAAATAAAAATATGGAGAATCCTATTAAACTCATAATCAATATGTGCCATATAAAATATGTGGGCCACCAGAATGACTAAATCAAAATTTAGTCTTACATTCTCCCACTTGGCCCATATGATAACTTAAATAGAGTTTAATAAGATAAACATAAGGCGCGCCAAAAGCCCATATCAAGTTCTTCTTAATTTGGTCACAATCATAATACTATTATTAAACAACCCACTAATGCGAGTCATGGCGGTTCTACATCACAATGACATAGTCCCTTCCATATACCACAACACTAGCAAGCTATTTAACATAGTCTTTAGGTGAGAAACGTTTTCATAAGGTCCAACGATAATGTCTTTTGTCAAAGACTATTCCTGTAATCACAAATCATTCACATACATGTACGTACACTATTCATTACAGGAAATTATCAGAAACACATAATTGAGATCTCTCAAAGTGTCGAATAATATTGTCATCATATTGCAGTCCATAAGTACAACTATTATGGGCTATGCTAGACTCATTCTATTAGCATATATCTTAAATGTCCTTGCGTTAACCTCTTCATAAGTGGATCTGCAATTATAAGCGGTGTGCTTATGCCTTAAGTGACACTTTTGTTTCTGAAATTTTTCTTAGAAAAGAAAATAGTTGCAGAATCATAAACTCCTAGCGACTTGGTAATGGTGCCGACAACCCCAAGTCCTAAGATAAACTTCCCAACTGCTATCCACGAAGTATGACCTCAAAGCATGCCACAATTCTATCAACATAATTGATGAAGCAATGATAGCTACTTTAAAACTTTTGTTTGCCCCTTTACATAATAGGAACAACTAATTAAAAGTAGACTTTCTACTATCAAAGCTTTAAACAAAAACTAAATCCGAGTAGCTAATAAACTCAATATCATAAGACTTCCTCAATGTGAGCATATAACCTTTAGTTTAAAAGTTCATGACAAAACTTTTAAGTGCAAACAATAAAGATACCTATAGCAAACAAAATACAGTCAACATACGTATCAAAAATATAAATCAACTCCCACTAATCTTTGGATTTGTACACTAATTAATAGTGTTTTTTCTTAATTCCAAAGAAAGCTATGGTATCAGCAAACATAAGGAACCAATGGCAGGAGCTAATTCATGTCCATAAGTTGACTTCTTAAATTTGCAACCAAGTGCTCTTTTACTTTAGTTGAGAAGCCTTCATGCTGATTCATATAGACACTACATCTAAACTCTCATTCAAAAGGCTATTTTCACGTTTAAATGTAACTCCAAAACATAAAGAATTACCTACCAACGCCACAATAATTTTCAGCGAGTTCTTCTCGGATACAAGAGAGAAGGGCTTGTGAAAATGAAATCGGATCAAAAGCATTCGTGTAGATAAATCAAATAAACATTCAAACAACAAATCTCTTATTCCTTCGAGATATTCTTGATGCTATCTTCTTTGATTGTTCTACAATTTCTTCAGTGGTGTCAATCTCATTATGGAGTGATTGACAACTTACTTTGTTGTTCTAAATCATTATGTTGTTTAACAACGGTAAGAACAACAACATTCTAAGTTATGGGTAAAGACACTTATACCCTAACTTTTAAGTGACCACATTCCATGGTTTATCACTCCCACTGATTTCACCATTCCTAACGAATCTGAATGATCGATTTCTATAATTCTCGTACTATGGTTAAATAGTAAAACTCATACCCTTTGAATCTTCTAAAGCAACCAATAAGGTCATCATAACTCATTCTAAAATTCAAATTCTGTCATGTGAATTAAAAATTCTAGTCTCTGCTGGACAACCTTAAACATTCAGGTGTCCTGAGTTTGATTTCTTTTCCATCCACAGTTCAAAAGAAGTATTTGAAACTGTCTTACTAGAAACCTGATTCACATAAATGCAGCAGGCTTAGAAGTATCTATCCACCACATAATGGGTATTTCGGAGTTACAGACATACTTCTAACCATATCCAATAATGTACGATTACCTTTCAGCTATCACATTATGCTAAATGGAACAGACCTCTCATAATATTTATCACATATGTCCCACCTCATGACTTTTACATTATTTCTATTTGCCTTTTCTATCTCAATAACATACACCTTAGCATTCATTGATTGAGATCTTTATGTAATAGAAAAGCTAACATAATAGGAAAAGTCATCTATAGGTGATAAAATAGGTCTCTTAGATGAAATTTTTTACGTCTATATAAATCACTTTAAGAAGCCTGTTATTTCTTGTGACTTACTCCTTACTGAATATGATTTGCTTGTACTTAATGCAAATCACACATACAAGAGATTAATAAAATTTTTGTTATATATCAATCACTTAATATGCTTGATTGAAACATAGTTTCAATCGCCAATGTCACAAGATGAAGTAATTTTCATTCATGAGGCTACTAACCAAACTAACATTATGATGCAGCATAAGGAGAGTTCTCAATAAAATGGTCATCAAACTTTAATTCGTTCAAATATAATAAAATACCATAACACAATAATTTGTATTTTAAAATCACCATAAAATTTGGTTTCGAAACATAATACCAAAATCTAGTTTGGACAAAAGAAACTAAATTTGTAAACAAAATACAAAATGATAACCAATTCTTAAATAATAAATGATAAGTCACAAAGCCCTTTTAATAAAAACTGTAATCCAAATCAATGGGCTTATGATTTTAATAACTTCAAATCTCTCCGCATCTTGGTTATAAACATAAGTAGTAGCTCATAATTAAAACATTTCACAGTTAGGGGGACTTCAATTAGCTAAGTTTGATTCGAAACATACAAGATATTAACCACTTTTCCTTTTCGAATCATTTCTTCCGTTAATGACAAACTTTTGATAATGTCTCAACTATTTACAGAAGTGACATATATCATTGCCCTTACATTCTTTCGAGTCCAAAATCATTAGCAGACTCATTAGCACACTACATAATGCCAACTTCATGTCCCATTTAGGCTTCCTCTACTTTAATTCTCAAGTACTTTAGTTGAGTAGACCAAATATAATATTTCAATGGCATCCTCAAGCATTCTAAGCACAATAAACATAATAGTGCTCACTTTAAACATTCACACAAACATAAGGCTTAGTCTATTCCATTTCATTCATACTTAACCAAAATAAAGGAATTTCTCAAAAAACAATAATTTATCAAGATCTAGTATTCAAAAGGAAACTAATCGATCCTTTTCTTTTTCAAAATGAGAAATTCAATCATTTAAATTAAAATGAAACATACCAAGCATGTGAATGTGAAACAGATATAATTGATAATGCACACATAATATATGCTCACTACAATAATGCTTTGAGTAACCAATAAGTTGACAAAATAAATTTTGTCCAAACAATAATACATAGTGCAACGGTGATCTGCCTTTGGGTTCATCTAATGTTACACTATTAACTGTTATGGTGATTCCCTATCACCAATAGGACTAATCGATAAGGATTCACAATTAAGTAGGTTTGTTACCTTTGAGTATCCAAATCCAATCTCAATTATGAATACTTATAAATTATCCTATTCCAATCCACTAATTACCTAGAAGTGGTGCACCTTTGGGCCTACCTAATATCTATGCAACTAGAGAATTGCGATTTGCAAACTCATTATTCTTAACACTTAAGAATGGGAATAAATTTTATATATATCTTGATATTTATGAGTCATTCCAGTTGGGCCACTTTGGTGACTACTAAATTGTATCGTAATATAAATATCAAATAAAATAAGTGTTAAGTTTCAGTAATTTAATTGAAATCTATGAAACAATCTAGTTGGGTCACTTTGGTGACTACCGAACCGCATCTTAATATAGATTTCAATCAAGATAATGACTTTTGCATTAACATTAGGTGATTTAAACAAAAATATCACTATTTTAACACCTCGTCATAATAGGTATTAGAATTTCACAATTTGATTAACATCTATCAACATTCCGGTTGGATTGCTGTGCTGGACTCTTATATTTCAACTGATGTTGCTGTTGTTGCCAATGGTCCTGTTATAAATGGCTAGCTGAACCTTTGCTGAACCATTGCTGAAGACCTTGTAGTACGGGTATTCATGATCTATTATTGGGTTCGACCCTGAGATAGGCAGTCTTGGTGGAATCATTCAACTTCTATTGAATGTAATTTTCCTTTCCTTCTTTTCTTTCTTTTTTTGTAGACCGTACGGTACCCCATTCTCTGTGGTCTGTATTTGGTCTCTCCTCGATGTACCCTTTGTCGAGTTCTTAATAAAATCTTGTTGCTTATCAAAAAAAAACACCAAACCGCATCCTTATATAGAGTCAAATCAAATAGTGAGATTTTTCCCCAGACATTAGGTAAATACTAGATTATTCACAATTTCATAATATGATTTGATATCTAAGAATCATTATGATCGGGTCACTTTGGTGACCACCAAATCTCCCATAATATAGATTCAAATCAGTAACTTTCTTTATAGAGATAAAGCGAATAACGGAGTATTCACAAATAAAATTGAAATTTGATGATTCTACAAATCATTATGATTGGGTCACTTTGGTGACTACCAAATCGTCCATAATGTAGATTATACGTCGAAACAATAATTTTTCATGTAAACCATAAGGTGATCATAAAGACATAGGATCCGTCATAAAGCCCTAACTGATCATGAGGGGCCATAAAACTTTTATCTTTGACCATAAGAAATCTGTCGAAAACATGTGATATACTGTTAACATATATAATCTAGTTGGACTGGATATATGGCTTGTCCGTTTTCTCATATTCGGTTCATAAAAAAATAAAAAAAATGATAGCACCACTTTAGGGTATACATTCATAAAACTGAACAAGCATTATAAATTCTTTAGATCAAAGAAACTTGACTACATTAACATGATGGCTTTACTTCATACAGCAAACATCATGGCATCATCATAAAATATTACTTACATACCAAGAATCGATTAGTCTCAGTCTGATCAAAATAAAATCGTTAATTTATGCCCGGCCCGCAATAACACTTCACGCCTCCAACATATAATAAGGAGGAGAATCATACTATGCATGCATGTAGTCAGTACCATTAGAGTCCATCACTCGATTCGATTAATAAATTAATCTATGTATTCAAGGAATCAGTGAAATCTTCATTCCATAAATCGATTAACGGAAACAAGAAACTAACTGATATATGCGATTCTGTTCTCTATTCCACCAAACATCACAACCGACAACGGCACAAATTGAATTAACAGCATACTAATTCTTTTAACGGAAAAATCATGATGTTCATAAACCTGTAGCTCTGATACCACATGTAAGATTTATTCTTAATGGGGTTAGATAATTAACACCGTACGTTTATGTCAGGATCTAGAACTATCATGATAATCACAATACAATCATTAAGCAGAAGTTAAATAATCAAGAAAGGCGTACCCGGATCCAGTAATGCGGAACTTGAGTGATCCAGTGATTATTGAACCAACCATAATATTGCTAGAGCATTAAGCCCTAGGTGGAAAACGGGTTTCTCTCCCTTGCCTTTCATTCTAGCTGTTTAGTATCACACGTTATATTGATGAAACCCTAGACACTCTTTTATAGGTAGAGAGATGACCGGTTTCCTTATTAAACATTGTACTCACTTCCCATCAAAGTAGAGTCTATTTAGGAAACGGCTTCTCTATTTGACCAATACAATAAATAAAAATATGGAGAATCCTATTAAACTCATAATCAATATGTGCCATATAAAATATGTGGGCCACCAGAATGACTAAATCAAAATTTAGTATTACAGCCTACACTCAATATGGGCTCTGTTGATACTGCTCCAAGTTCCTTCTTCTCCTCAACCCCCTCCAATTTATTTACTTGCCAAAAATTTGGTGTGCCAACTACTCCTATATTTGGTTCATCAGGTTTTGCAGCACCATCTGGTGAATGTCAATTTGGCCAGTCATTTGCAACTCCCTTCTCTTCAACTTCAGCCATCTGCAAATCCCTTCTCCTCTTCAACCTCTACCAATTCATTTGCTGCTTCCCAAACACCATCCTTCGCTTCGACAGCCTTTGGAGTATCGACTACTACTCCGTTAGCTTCGTCAGTTTTTGCAGCACCATCCCTCCATCTCCTTTAGGGTTATCTGTAAATCCCTTCTCCTCAACCCCTTCCAATACGTTTCCTCCTAAGACATTGTCCTCCGGCTCTTCAGGCTTTGGAGAATCAACTGCATGCCCTTTTACGACTGCGCCATCTACACTTTGGGGATTTGGAACGGCATCAGGCTTTGGGTCTGGGGCCAATGGCTCTGCACCTTCTTTCATTGAATCAAGCTCACCTACATTTGGATCATCGCCTTCTGTCTGTAGTTCTAGTTTCACATTTGGAACATCTTCTCAACCTGTGTCCGGATCGCATAGCTATCCACTATTTGGAACACTCAACTCATCTGTCTCCTCTCCATTTGGATCAGTAGCCCCAAACTCTGTGTCACCCTCATCATCCGGACCTATCACTGCCCAATCCTTGTTTCACGCCAAGTGTCATCCCTCATTTCAGAAGACTCATCCTTTTTCTGGACAGAGTAATATTCCTTTGACGCCAAGTTTCATCCCTTCCTTTGGTGCATTAAACATTTCCAGCACTGCATCAACTGGGAATGGCTCTGAAGGAAATTTGTGCTCTAGTCCTACAAGCGCTGCTGGTTTTGATCCGACGAATGTAAGTGGTCCTAAAATTTTAACGTATGGTGTTAAATCATTCAGTATATTATTGTTATTCACTCTTGGTGCACAAATTGTTGATGTCTTAATTTGTTATCTGTCCCATCGGGAGTTCTCATGCTCCTCCTAGTTTTAAATAGGTTATATTCTCCAACTTCCCTTATAACTTTTTTGAGCGAAATTTATCAGTCTACATAGTGTTCTATGCAGAGCTCTACGCACACTCCTTTTCAGCCGGTGCCAACTGCTATTCCGAAGGTGTTTGTTTAGGCAACATTGGCCGGTCAGTAGCAGGTAACTAGTTAATTTCACTCCTAGTCTTTTGCTCTTGTTGTATCTCATACTCGTGCCTTTACTTATTTATTTATCACTTGCTGTTGGGAATTTACTTTGGTTTTAATAATGCATCTAATACTTTTTCTTTTTTCGCTGCCTTTTGAAGGGGATGGCTTTGGTTGGAATGCCTTCGGTCCAACAACAGGTGCTGCAAATTGTAGATTTTGAGGACATTGGAAGAGCACAACACTAAAGATTCGGAGTTCTCTAGGAATTGGAGTATATTTAGTATTTTAGATTGGTTTTTGGGGTTTGTTTGTCTATTTTTTTGTTTCCTTATTGAGATGATCTTGTTCGTAAAAGATTATGTTTTTTTTTATGGCATAAGAGAGAAACAAAGATACGGTATTTGCTTATTTCCATCCACTTTCTCTCTCTCTCTCTCCTTGTCTGTCTCTCTCACTTGAGAGAGAGAGACCCCAACTTTACCAAAAAAAAAAAAAAAAAAAGAGAGACCCCCCAAGTCTTTCTTACCCCCAAATTTACCAAAAGAAAAAGAGAGAGGAAGACCCCCAAGTCTTTCTTACCTAAAGTTTAGTGATGGCACTTTTGAGACAATATTAACTGCTACCTTTGAAATGCATACTTCTTGAGGCATATGTTTTGAATGATTGACAAGATATGCCCTGTAAACACAAAGCATAAAACATCAGCATATGCATATTGAGTCGATAGTGACTTGGTTCATTTTGTATCTTATCTTATCCATCAAAAGTCCAAATGAGGCCTGAATATTATGTTTTACAACTTTACACTCTTCATTCAGTCACAATAATAATTGTTCCCCCTTGATTTTTGGATGACTCGGTATCCACTGCAGTGCAGTAGACTAAGTAATCCGTGGTTCCAATCACACGGCCCATTAGCTGGCTCAATTAATCACCCTATTGTTCCATAACTCGAGGACAACAATCCCAAATCTTGACAAATTCAACTAGCATCTCTCTTGTTTTCACCTTAAATTGACAGTGAAGCCACACTAAAGTCCATTTTGTTGATATACCATTCCACAAGCAAAATGCATGTGAAGTTATGCGTACAACTCTGGCGTTGGTGTGGCATGACCAGTTCAATCCTACTCCACCTTTTGGATATCGACAAGAGAATATGTAGTTTCTAGCTCTAACTTCAATGTTCATTACCGATGTCCAACTCTCACGTACGTGACTTGAGATTAGAATTCTTTCGTGTACGTTTTTAGAGTTATTGAATTGGAAATGGTCAGATGTGAATGTGAACTTCATTTTTCTTGAATCTGATGTTAAGCAAGTTACAATATTCCCATCCCTTGGTAGTATTGGTGCGGGTATAATATGTGTTTAAGTGTCACATTTGTCAAGGTAATACTGTGCACAATATGAGGTTTCGATACATATATAATTACGTGCTAAACTCCAAAAATTAATCACCAAATAAGCTTGCGAGGAGGATGTCCAAACACTCGCCCGACCCCTTATCTGATACTCTTCAGCAATTTGCCGAGTGCCTTCAGGACAAGAAAATATGTCCTTTTTTTTTTTTGCTCTGCAAAAATAAATTTCATTAAACTCATAACACGAAGTACAGAGATAATAGGAGCTTAGGAAAATATGTCCATTTTCAGTACTCGAAAGTCAGATCAACTAGGATGATATTAACTTAAGTTGCCTTTATTGCTAAACATAAAGAGTAAAAGCTATCATGCACGCATATTCTTTTACAAAAAAAAATAAAAATTTAAGATAGAAGCAAATTAAGGGGAAAGAAATAGGAAACGAAAGTCGATCTGATTGAGACATATAAAGTACATTAATTCATAACCTAGTTGGTAAAGTTGACTAAAAAACATATCAAGACATTGCATTGCATTATATATAGAAGTAGGCACGTACACATGAATGCATGGGGAAATTAAGCGCGCGCTCTCTCTCTATACACACCCACCTAACGATAACGACTTGAATTAATATACTAATTAGAGCAGTTTCGGGAGAGGAGGAGGATCAGGTCTTAGGTTCATTTTCAACAGAACTTTCTAACTGGCCCCACATGCAAGATTTTACCAATAATGGGGCCTATCATATGATCTTTTCCATGCAACTTAATCTAGAAAAGTAGGTACATTCGTTGCTTCTTATCCCAAACTGTCAGTAATTAATAACCTTTCATTATCCCTAAGTAGATTACATTATGTACGAAATTAGAAATAAAAAATAATAATTTAAGTTTTAAGTAAAGCCAGATTTAGTGGAGTTCCGCATGAGTCAAGATTTTCTCATGTGACGCAAAATGAGAATCATCATGGTCCTATTTCACGATCCAAAACATTCATGTAGTAGGTCTTGATTAATGTGTTTAACCTCCATGCAAAAAATCAAGTTTTCCGAAGATCGGTACATGTTTTGTCTGATCATATTTGTCGTAAGAGAAATAAAAGGGTCAGGCTCGATCTAACCGTCTATCACTCTTATGGCAAATATGATTCGTTCAAATCGATACCAATGTCCATCATCGAATTGAGTTTTTTTGCATGAGCATTAACGGAGACTTACAAAAATGAACTGTTCGGATTGCTCGGATCGTTAAATGGACCGGTGATCGGTTCCGTTTTGCGTCACATTAGAAGAATGTCACGTGAGATGATTTTGATTCTTCAAGACTAAAGCCGCGGCTCATTGGTTAGATTAACTATTTCTCTTTCTCCCTTTGAGGTTAGTCGTAAGGCTTGATAATATATATGGACTATCAATTTTCGAAGATTTCTATATCCGATTTCTGTCGTGTGTAAAGAAATAAAATTAACTAAAGATCATAACAACTCCAATTATAATATTAATTATAAAATAGTGCTCAAGTTTGGGGTTGGAGATTGTCGAGAATATAAATAATGAAGTTGTCTCTCTCTCTTACAGCTTAAGTTTTTCGATAAATTGGTGATTAACAATCTAATATGGCATCAAAGCAGAGACAATAGATTTTGGGTTCGAAACTCACCGCCTATCTAATGATTAAAATTTACACGTGTTTAGTCTGCTTATGGAAGAGAGTCTGACTACCCGTGAGGGGACGTGTTGAGAATTTAAATAATAAAGTTGTCCCTCTCTCTTACAGCTCAAGCTTTTAAATGAGTCGATGGTTAACAATCTAATAGAAATTAGGTTTTGGTTCATTTTGAAGAAAACTTCTTTTTTATTTTCTTCTGAGGTCGGCAACAAATTTTATTTATTAGATCTCGATAAAGGTTATATCGAGCAAAACTCCAAACCAAACAAATGAGAAGGACTCATAAGAAAAGCACAGAGGAGAGAGAGAGAGAGAGAGAGAGAGAGAGAGAGAGAGAGAGAGAGAGAGAGAGAGAGAGAGAGAGAGAGAGAGATGCTGAAAAGGAGATGATCGAAACAAAGAAAGCTAGCACAGTTTAAGCAAAACATTAAATTAAAGACAGAATGTACTCCCTTACCAGCCCAGATGCAAGATTTCACCAAACTGTGACCCCATATGGGCCTTGATTTCCATGCACTTAAGGTAATCTGGAAAACTTACTTTGTTTACTTGTTTAGTCATGATCAATTAAGTAGATGACAAGAGGTATGAAAGACAATAACAAGAAATTTTAAGTTTGAATTATGGCGAGATTTAAATCTGTTCGATTACTTGGGTTTCACTTCCAGATTGAAGGCCGGTCACATATTCAAAAAGTGGCGTAGTGGTTAAATTTTCTATTTCTCAATCTCCCTTTGGGGCTACTCGTAACTTCGTAAGGGTTAAGCTCATGGGGAAACTAAACAATAGCGTAATCACTATGTCCCGTCTTTCTGTTCTGGGTCGCCCCTATTTGATGCCAATTCACAAGGGAAGCTTGTCTTTGACAATCGAGAGATTATTCAGTGCCTTTAGGGCATTACGTGATGGTGCCCCAAGTCTCTCGCCACCACACATTGTTGTGGGGTCCTCACGATTAGTCGCGGACCCCAAAAAAATGTTTGATTGGGAAAAGTCTAGGGGACCACAAGGCGATACCCCAGTCACATAGAATAATTTTTCCTGACAATCCTTTAAGCTTTCCTTGTTGGTGCTATTGCATGCATGGAGTCTTTTAGACAAGTGTCGTCGACTAAAATTTCTATGCAGACTTAAATATATAAAAACTATTTTAATACCTAATTAATTAATCTAAACAATAGCGTAATCATTATGAAACAAAACTGAATTTTTAAATGTTGGACAATGAATAGATACATGAGGTTATTATTATTATTTTTGGATCAGCAATTTTTTTTATAAATCTTTGAAAAGGATTATAAAGACGGGTGAAACGCCATCCGAGAGCCAAACCGAAAGTAAGGAGGAGTAAACCAAAACACCACCAAAAAAAAAATAAAAATCTGAAACATCCGCTGAAAAAGCCCAAAAAGCCAAAACAATCTAAGATAAAAAACATGAAACTCAAGGGAACAAACCTAAACCAAAATTACAACCCAAATCCGCCAAACCTAGATATTAAAAAATCAGAGAAAGAGAGGCACTTTCCTCGAAATCAACTTCTTCCTCCGAAACAAGCTCTTCCTCCAAGTCATCTAGCTAGAGCATGTATTATTTTCTTAAATTCTTCGCCTTGCATTTCAACAAATTTTTTAAAATATAATTTCTTCCTCCTCTAACTTCAATACATGAGGTTAAATTAAATGAAATATTTGGCATTTGGGTCCACAAATTGATGCTGTAGAAAGTTCGATTTTAATACTAATTGTTATGAAATGTGTCGACCTTGATCAATTGGAAGATAGGGATACGTACACTCTTTTATAGGTAAAGCATTGTGAATAATGTAGTGAAAAAAACACTGTCCAAAAAAGAACAGAAAATTAGTTTTTTCAGTTCTTTATGGGGGCGGGGGCTTATGGGGCCTCTCTCTCTCTCTCTAACTAGAAGACGTCTCTCTTTAAAGACCTCTGCCTATAAGTAGGGCACCCCACCTTTCTTGTTCCCAGTATCCAAATCCCAACTTTTCTCACTTGTTATTGCTCCTCTTTTTCCAAGCTCTGATTTGCTTCACCTTTTGGAAACACAACACATTTCTCATACACCTTCCAGCCATGGTTGCAGCTGCTGGAAAACTCTCAGTGGTGGTCGTTATGGTGCTAGTAATAGCCACCATTTCCAACTCTGTTTCTGCAGATCCAGATATGCTCTAAGATGTTTGTGTTGCTGATCTCAATAATGGTATATATTGACTTTGTCCATAGAGTAATGCTAAAAACACACCTTAATTTATAACACAACTCCAAATATAACCGTGTCCGAAACCATTAGGCCCCGTTCAGTTGCCAGGAAAGTACAGGAAAGGATGGGAAAATCAACTTTCCCATAACTTTCCTAGTTTCAGTTGGCAAGAAAATTCTAGGACTTACCAATTTAAGTTTTCCTGCAGGAATTACTTTCCTGCAAAAGTGATCCTGCAAAAAACACAGGATTTTGCGTCACGGGAAAAGGAAAATGAGTGAACACTCACAAAATTTTCCCGAAAGTTTCTTTTTCCTGACAAATGAACAATTAAACCTTAATTTTTCTTGCAAAATTCTTTTGTCAAATGAACACTCACAGGAAAATAATTTTCTTTTTCTTTTACTTCACCTCACTTCACTTTTTCTGGAAACCAATTTCCCACACAACTTTCTCGACAACTGAACGGAGCCTTAGGTGCACATGGATTTAAATATATCTGACGATTTCGGGTACAGTTGTATCTGAAATTGTGTTTTAAACGTATATTTCTAGATTTTTTGTTGTCAAAAACCCGTTTCCCTTTTTTGCTTGTACTAATGGTTCAAAAGCTTTATTGAATTTGTGTGTTTGTGAATAGTGTTTCGAATTCGACCCGAATTTTTTGAGGATTACTACGCACCCATAATATTCTTCCCTTAAACTACCCATAATCCAATGTGGTACAAGGAAATAAACTTTGGTTGGAGAGTCTGGGACACACAGTTGATTTGGAAATCCACATAAATCAAATTAATGGGTTCCAGATTATGGAACCGTAGCATTTCTCTTCAGCAAAAGCATTTGTTGTAGTATATGTTTTTGTATTGTAGCATAATACACTTTATGATGGGATGATATTATGGTTGAATGCAACAATAAGTTTGAAGTTATTTCGTTCTTTCTTCGAGTAACTAAAATGCTGATGTACTTATTTCTTACTTCCTCCGTCTCAATTTATTTGTCCAACTTCGAAAATCTAACTGTTAGGAAACACAGTGATTGCACCTAAAAAGATACAACTTTCCAAACTCACCCTTAACTTTTTTTTAAAAAGTTACTACTTTATTTCACTAAAGAAAAGGAAAAAGGGAAAATTGATTCAATTAGAAGTCAAATGGACAAACATTTTGTGACACTTAAATTTAAAGGTCAGAAAATAGACAAACAAATCGGCATGGAGGGAGTATCTTTTAAATTGAAAAATATTGGTAATTTAAAATTAATAACTTTGGATTCTGTGTAAATCAAACTCTAATATTTAAAATTATAAATACTAATATTTAAAATTTACAAGAGACTAACATACTAATTATATTGAAAATAGTTTAAATTATAACTAAGTACTAGTATCGATCGAATAAGTATAAATCGTGTGTGTGCCCGAAACCTCTGTTAGCTCCACTACAGTTCCGTCACTTAATTTCCGTTGGTATTATTTGTTTATGGTATTTTCTTTGTCCACAAGGAATCTTTTTTCTCAATCTTTGCTCACAAATGTAGGCCTATCCAAACCTCGTAAATATATTTCATTTTGGTGTAACAGTACCTAATATTACTGTACCTTATTGCTGATTCACAGCTGTGAAGATGAATGGTTTTGCCTGCAAGACAAACTTCAGCGCATCAGATTTCTTCTTTGCCGGTCTAGCAACGCCACAACCCACCAACAATACGCTAGGTTCAATCGTGACTCTAGCCAGCGTGTTTCAAGTTCCTGGCCTCAACACCCTAGGTGTCTCCATGAACCGCATCGACTTTGCCCCCGGCGGCCTTAACCCACCCCACGAGCACCCACGCGCCACCGAGATATTGTTCGTTCTCTACGGAGAATTGGAAGCTCACTTCATTACCACAGCCAATGTGCTTGTTTCCGTGACCCTCAAACAGGGTGACATATTTACTTTCCCTAAGGGTTTGGTTCACTTCGAAAGTAATATTGGGAAAGACCCGGCCGCCACTATCTCTGGGTTTAACAGCCAGAATCCAGGCCGCGAGGACATTCCCACCTCGTTGTTTGCCGCCACGCCCCCGGTGCCAGATAGTGTGTTGAGTAAGACTTTCCAGATATCATATCAGGAGGTTGATGCAATCAAGTCAAAGATTATCGGGCACACACACGATGCAATCAAGTCAAAGATTGCCGGGCAGATATGAAATCGATATCATATCTGGGGTTGGTATGTTGGTTTTCTTCTTTTTCTTCGTGTTGTTGAATAAGGATTCATGGTTTTACGAAAAGAAATAGTGGGTTGGAAAGTGAATCGATGTTGTATTTGATTCCATTTACCTATGTATTCGGTTTCATTTCTTGTGTTTACCGAGAAATAATAAGATTGTTTTAAATAACAATAGTATCTAAATACGTATCGATGATAGTAGTGTATCACCCAACTTTGGATTATAATGCCTATAATATAGGCACAATAAGCCACTTGAATTTTAACATTAGAAGTTTTTTGTTCATGTTTCTATAGTTATTGACTTCGAAATGGTCGGATGTGAATGTCAACTTCATTTTTGTTTTTTTGATCTCACACTAAGCAAGTTGCAACATTTTTTTTAAAAACGGCAAAAATTTATTAGAAACTCGACAAATGGTACATCGAGAAAGCAAAAAGAGAGGCAAACCATTCATTTCATGATGTTGATACATGAAGAGAGAGAAAGACCCAAGATAAACCGATCCAACAAAAAGTTGAATGGAACCCAAAACACCTCAACCTACACATCAACAACACTCAAACTGATATCCACCTAAACCCACAACACACAATTAAAGATACAACTAGAACACCATCATAGATAGATAGATCACCGAAATGCCTTGAATTTGACCATGCAATCTGACTTTTCAAGCTCCCCTGAAGCAACATTCCCCATCCTTCATCCATGTTTGATGGATTTGGGTAGCATCGGAGTGATTATGTGCTTAGGTGTCAAATTCGTCTGCATTTTGTTACGTAAGAGATTCATAGAATACACAGACACAACAATATTATATTTCCTCTAAATTTTTCGGATACAATATTGGTGCTCACAAGATAGTAAGAAATTTTGTGCATAATATGAGGTTTTGATACACAGATATGTGGTAAACTCCAAATCATTAAGTAGGGAAAGACTACGTACAATACACACCCCTTATTTGGGTGTGTATCTTATGCACCCCCAAAATGTTATGAATTATAGAGAAAATATTACGAATCGTATTGCTAAAAAGTTACGAATCGTATAAAGGTTACGAGATACACCAAAATGTTATGAATCATAATGAAAATGTTACGAATCGTACTGCTGAAAGGTTATGAATTCTAAAACAAAAGTTACGAAACACACTAAAATGTTATGAATAAACCATAAAATAGGTGTATATGGTACACCATTTTAAGGGGTGTGTATTGTGGACTTTCCCCATTAAATAAGCTCTCTAGGACGATGTGCAAAGACTCGCCCCTTGTCTCATACCCTCCAACAAGTGTCGAGTGTCCTATACCAATACTTCACGAAGCATATCCTTTCAAGATAATTCCTTGCGCCCTATTTGTTAATTACCAAATTAAACGGCCAGATATAGTATGAACCCAAATATGACAATTCAGCTGCACCAATATCCGGAGTTTGTTTGCATGCATTTTCACACTTGGGTGTAATTATCCCGGGCCGAAACTTATCCACCAAAACTATTTATGGCCAGTTTTCCCTCTTCTCAAAATTTTGGACCCTCTATATCCGATTTCTATGGGTGATAATGTCATATTATTAATTATGAAATTGCCACTAATATTTATGAAAATTGTCATTATCCATCCATATACCCTTACTCAAAACAAACAATGTGAACGTAGTCAGTACCAGGGGCGGACCCACCATAGGGCACGTGGGGTCACGTGCCCCCACGCCCTTCAAAAATATTTTTTTTTTGCAATTTTGTGTATATATATTATTTATGTCGAATGCATGTACATAGTTGTTTGTTGGTGCAGTGGTAAAGTGCTCTCTCCTCTAAATAGAAGGTTGTGAGTTTGAGACTGCCCCACACTCTCCTTTGAGTTTTTTTTGCCTTTTTTTCCAAAAGGCAGTAGAAAAATGTGTTTTTTTTTTTCCCAAAAGGCAGTAGAAAATAGTAGTGCATACCTTATTTTTTATATTGTTCGTGGGTTCGAGTCTACCCCCACATTGCATTTGTATACTTTTGGTCCCCAAAACTGTAATCGTAGAGTTAGTAATAGAAAAATAGATGATGAACATGTGACTATTGTTTTAACGCATATAGTCAAGGTGCGTAAGTTTGCCCAAATAGCTAGTTATTAAAATACATATATATACTTTAAAATTGTTAATTTATCATGAATGCTAAAATTATTTTGGAGTAAATGTGCTTAACTATAACTCGTATATTATAGTACAAAAAAAATTGGTGCCCCCACTGTGACACCCCACTTTTTCAGTTTAAAAAAAAATAGTATTTTGACGCGAATTATTAAATCTTTCAATTTTCTTTTTCAAACTTCTTTCTAATAATAATAAAAAAGACGTCAACTGTTATTTACTTCATGTATTTTGAAAATTTATCTAAACTTGAATAACTTACATTGAAATTCTAAGTTGGGTTATAATTAGGTATTTTTTTTCCCCGACAAGTGTTTATGGAATGTGGAAGAAATTTCGGACTGAACGTGTAATTAGACTAGAAAGGTTAGGTTTGTACGTGGGCAGTTTATTAGGGTGAGGAAACGTTTCAGAAGTAGGGTTATTTTATTCCATACGTTGGGGAGGAGAGCGTGAAAGAGCCGCTGCAGTTGAGAGTTCGTCGGTAGTTTCTGAATCAGTGAATCGTCGGGTAAGCTTAATGTTTTCATCATCTCTTTTCTCCTGGGTATATTGTTTATAGTTATAGATATGCATAGAATTATGGATTTGATGGCGAGGAGAGAGATCGAGAGGTGCGTGCATGTGTTAATATGTATATATATAAGTATATTATGAACCTGTATGCATGTGCAGTGTGTGCGTGTGTCGAGATGAGAGAATTGAGAGATTAACCCATAAGGTTGTTCCTGGAGTTAATTAAGGAGGATCAATATTAGTAATAATTATATTGTTATTAGTTTCAGTGGTAACTAGAGTAGCCGTTTTCATTGAATTGATTTCCGTACATGAATTCTTTTTGTTCAGACTAGCAGAGTACTCGAGCAATAGAGCTTTTCGTGATTTATCTATCCAATCGAGGTGAGTGGTTAAACATGTGATCCCTTTCTTTGAAATCCTCTTGAGCCTATCTATCCTTTGACAGTTCATTATTCGTTGTGATCCGATGATTGATAATCTTATTCGTTGTTCTCATAATTGTTGACAATTGACGTACCCTTTGGCATACAAGGTTATTTGAGAATATTTGTGATTGATCGAAGCCCTTACTTTCATTGTCGTCGATTCGTTGACTCCGTTATATTATTTTGACTATGCAACGGCACGGGGAATAATCTTGGCCAGTCAGGTGACTCCGGTTCGCCGTTGTTCTTATGTG
The DNA here is from genome assembly GCA_018127125.1 of Rhododendron griersonianum. NCBI lineage: Eukaryota > Viridiplantae > Streptophyta > Magnoliopsida > Ericales > Ericaceae > Rhododendron > Rhododendron griersonianum. The sequence continues at coordinate 36,912,782 of CM030798.1, read as the reverse complement.
TCTGGGACCATGGATTATGTTTATATTTGTGAAAGTCCAAGGAAAAGACCCGTGAAATATCGTGGTGACTTTGGCCGCTAGGGAAAAGACTTGTGAAATACCCTGTGACTCTAGTGCTCAACGGATAGGGAAAAGACTTGTGAAATACCCTGTGACCCTATTCCGGATCGGCTTAGGGAAAAGGTCCCAGGCGCCATCCTGTGGTGACTCTAAGTACGGTATTGGATCCAACGGGCTAGGCCCTGAGAAAATATTTGGCATTTGGTACTTGGTAATTGGAAGATATGGTTCCCACTTTGGTTTCGACTACCTCATTATTGTTGTTCCTCATTCCGATATTGTTGAGCAAGCTGTTGGTATTAAATGGTTGTTATTATTATTCGATTGTTGTTGTGATAATTCGTTATTCAGTCATTCATCTTTCGATACTATTTGCTGAGCCATTTGACTTCATTAGTTGTTGGTATTATTCGTTGAATCTTCGACCTTCCTTTATTTGACACCATTTCTTTGGAGCCTTGTCATCGTTGGTTTATACGTATGCCACTTTGTATTATTACCCATAGCATGCTTAACTACTCACTGAGCTCGTCAGCTGACGGATTTTATTCCGCATTTATTTTCAGGTTATTGCATGGGGCATTGTAGTGGACTCTGTGGCTTTGTCGGGATCTTCTGTTTGGACCTCTAGGGCATCTGCATTTTTATTTCTTTTCTATTGTCAAAAAACTTCCGCACTTTTATTTATTAGCTACTGCACTTTTAGTTATTGGCAAATCATGGTGAAATTTGGAGTTTGGAAAATATGAGATTTTATGCCATCTTGTTAAGGGAAAATATTGGTTTAAGTTGCAGCTTTTACTTTAATAAAATATTCAGTTTTCTTTTATTGGTTTTGAGTTGCTAAAATATTATTTTTAATTAGGCTTCGTGTCCCATGATTATTGCATGGTTCACGGCCGGTCATGTTCCCGGATTTGGGGCGTGACAAGAGTGGTATCAAAGCTAAAGTTTCGATTTTTACACTTGCATCTAGCATTGCATCTTGTCTTAGTAGAGGTCCAAGTGCCCAGAGTCCAATAGGTATTTTTTGTTGAAGTATCATTACATTGTATTTATCGTTTGTATCTAGCTTTTGCAAAAAGGAAAAAAAAGGAGAAGTTGTTTTTCAACGGCATGATACATATGTGTGGGGTTTAAAAAAAAATAAAAAATTGTTACTTTGGTTCCTGGTAGATTGTGGATAAGTGTATTGTCGCATGTGTACTAATCTTCTTGTTGTCATGACTAGGAAATAAAGCTATATATTCTATCTGGTAAAATATTTTTGATGTTTCAAGTAAAAGATTTTCAGGGTAACACTCCTATGTTTGTTAATATGTAATTCATTATGTTTTGATAAGTTTGCATCTATGTTCTACTAATTTCGAGGACGAAATTCTTTTAAGGGGGGAATGATGTGACACCCCACTTTTTCAGTTTAAAAAAAAAAAATAGTATTTTGACGCGAATTATTAAATCTTTCAATTTTCTTTTTCAAACTTCTTTCTAATAATAATAAAAAAGACGTCAACTGTTATTTACTTCATGTATTTTGAAAATTTATCTAAACTTGAATAACTTACATTGAAATTCTAAGTTGGGTTATAATTAGGTATTTTTTTTCCCCGACAAGTGTTTATGGAATGTGGAAGAAATTTCGGACTGAACGTGTAATTAGACTAGAAAGGTTAGGTTTGTACGTGGGCAGTTTATTAGGGTGAGGAAACGTTTCAGAAGTAGGGTTATTTTATTCCATACGTTGGGGAGGAGAGCGTGAAAGAGCCGCTGCAGTTGAGAGTTCGTCGGTAGTTTCTGAATCAGTGAATCGTCGGGTAAGCTTAATGTTTTCATCATCTCTTTTCTCCTGGGTATATTGTTTATAGTTATAGATATGCATAGAATTATGGATTTGATGGCGAGGAGAGAGATCGAGAGGTGCGTGCATGTGTTAATATGTATATATATAAGTATATTATGAACCTGTATGCATGTGCAGTGTGTGCGTGTGTCGAGATGAGAGAATTGAGAGATTAACCCATAAGGTTGTTCCTGGAGTTAATTAAGGAGGATCAATATTAGTAATAATTATATTGTTATTAGTTTCAGTGGTAACTAGAGTAGCCGTTTTCATTGAATTGATTTCCGTACATGAATTCTTTTTGTTCAGACTAGCAGAGTACTCGAGCAATAGAGCTTTTCGTGATTTATCTATCCAATCGAGGTGAGTGGTTAAACATGTGATCCCTTTCTTTGAAATCCTCTTGAGCCTATCTATCCTTTGACAGTTCATTATTCGTTGTGATCCGATGATTGATAATCTTATTCGTTGTTCTCATAATTGTTGACAATTGACGTACCCTTTGGCATACAAGGTTATTTGAGAATATTTGTGATTGATCGAAGTCCTTACTTTCATTGTCGTCGATTTGTTGACTCCGTTATATTATTTTGACTATGCAACGGCACGGGGAATAATCTTGGCCAGTCAGGTGACTCCGGTTCGCCGTTGTTCTTATGTGTCTGGGACCATGGATTATGTTTATATTTGTGAAAGTCCAAGGAAAAGACCCGTGAAATATCGTGGTGACTTTGGCCGCTAGGGAAAAGACTTGTGAAATACCCTGTGACTCTAGTGCTCAACGGATAGGGAAAAGACTTGTGAAATACCCTGTGACCCTATTCCGGATCGGCTTAGGGAAAAGGTCCCAGGCGCCATCCTGTGGTGACTCTAAGTACGGTATTGGATCCAACGGGCTAGGCCCTGAGAAAATATTTGGCATTTGGTACTTGGTAATTGGAAGATATGGTTCCCACTTTGGTTTGGACTACCTCATTATTGTTGTTCCTCATTCCGATATTGTTGAGCAAGCTGTTGGTATTAAATGGTTGTTATTATTATTCGATTGTTGTTGTGATAATTCGTTATTCAGTCATTCATCTTTCGATACTATTTGCTGAGCCATTTGACTTCATTAGTTGTTGGTATTTTTCGTTGAACCTTCGACCTTCCTTTATTTGACACCATTTCTTTGGAGCCTTGTCATCGTTGGTTTATACGTATGCCACTTTGTATTATTACCCATAGCATGCTTAACTACTCACTGAGCTCGTCAGCTGACGGATTTTATTCCGCATTTATTTTCAGGTTATTGCATGGGGCATTGTAGTGGACTCTGTGGCTTTGTCGGGATCTTCTGTTTGGACCTCTAGGGCATCTGCATTTTTATTTCTTTTCTATTGTCAAAAAACTTCCGCACTTTTATTTATTAGCTACTGCACTTTTAGTTATTGGCAAATCATGGTGAAATTTGGAGTTTGGAAAATATGAGATTTTATGCCATCTTGTTAAGGGAAAATATTGGTTTAAGTTGCAGCTTTTACTTTAATAAAATATTCAGTTTTCTTTTATTGGTTTTGAGTTGCTAAAATATTATTTTTAATTAGGCTTCGTGTCTCATGATTATTGCATGGTTCACGGCCGGTCATGTTCCCGAATTTGGGGCGTGACACCCACTATGTCAAATTCTTGGGTCCGCCACTGGTCAGTACTCCTATATAATAACCTCCCCTCCTAGAATATCCAGGCACCACCTACTGTGTCTCCATACACCTCCAAAACGCTAACGTGAAAAACTGGATTGTAGCATAAAATATCTCCAGAATTTCTCTATTTTCAGGATTTGAAAATCAACTTGGATGCTTGTAGTAGGTGGATTTGTACTATGATCTCAGCTACAGGATTAGTTAATCAACAAATTAAGCATCAATCTGAATCCGAAGACACATTCCATTGTAGGGTACTTTATTATCCTAATCCTTGGTTTACGGAAAACACTTTTGAATATCCCATGCACTCTGTACCTTCTATATTTTGATGGTCATCGATGGATTCCAAACTGTGATTCAAACATTATGAAGAAACGAAAGGAAATAAGATAATTCATGTAACGACTTCTCCTTCCTCACTATCTTTCCGGCAGTGGTGGATCCTAGAAAATCCAAAACAAGTGGGTCATTTGTTAATTGCAACCTTTGAAAAAATTTCTGGGGCTATAACCACAATTATCTGGCCATCCATTACTACTACACGTAAATAAATATTTTTCTGGCTAATCTACACATAAATAAATATTAGTATGTATATTTTTAAGAAAAACGAATTAAGATTGGAGCAAAAGCTTGATAAATTTACCATGGGCACTAGCATAATCTTTTAAGGCCATAATTAAGATGACTGCATATATATTTGGCAATAGTAAAAATATAAGGGGGGGGGGGGCACGTTATTCCTTACATCTTCTTGAATCGGCTCAATGCCATGACGTTAGGTGGCTGCCTAAGGCTCACATTTTTGGAAAAATACCATGTCCAAAACTCTAAAACGTTCTAATCTAAAATTTCAGAAGTAAAACTTCATTGTTGAAAGAGGAGAAGAGAAGAGCAATAGAGGAAACCACATGACATGCCATGAGGTCACCAATATGCAAAGAGGGGGAAGAAGTAGGGAAAAGAAACTTCCAACGAGAAGTTGAGAAGCAAGAAGATAGCAGATTACGTCCAATACGACCTAACAAACAAAATAACAGAGCATGCTGGTCAAGTGGGGAGAGAAGAAACTAGCACTGTCTATTTCAATCAGTCTCAGAATTTCCACATTTCGCCGGAGATCATCAATCCAAAAAAAAAAAAAAGAGGCATCATCCAGACCTTGAACAGCAGCACCAGCAACATCTTTCTTCTCAATTTATCAGCTTTGAATGATTCTTTGTTCCACATTGTGAGCAAGCCTCCTGATGACCCTTCAGCTTCTAAGAATGCAGACTCCACCTCACCTCTTCCCCAAAGATTTTGAATTGTAGTCTGATCGAACTGCTCCACCTTAGTTTCTTGGATCATGATTAAGTCTGGACATCTTTCATTAATCAGTTTGACATAAACCTCTTCTTTAGTGAGCTGCCCAACCCTCTAATGTTTCTTAGTAGAAGGTTATACTCTTTATCTTCTTTTTCAATTAGCTTCGCCATGGCCCTGACATGATTTTCAGAAAACTCCACCCCCAATCTTTTGCCAGCCAGAATCATAGACTGTATCTCATTCAGGGGTCTGTTGATGCCAAGAATACTACTCCGATTCATTCGTTTCTTTACTCAGCGATTCTTCTAATACCTGGCGTCGAATTTCCTTTCTCTGTAACGCAGGACGTATCTCCACATGTAAGTCAATACCATGCAGTAGAGAAGCTCTAATATTATTCTGTGAGCCAATAACTACCAAGCCATTTAAGATTAGAGGATGGATATATGGGAAATTATCTTCTCTATGGTTGGCCACCACCTGAGCCTCAGCACTTTGGGCTTCATTTACTGCTTGTCCCACCCCCTGGTCCTGTTGGGATTCTTAATGAGAAAGCCCACAAGAGTCAGAGACTCTCACCTTAAGCCTTGAACAGGCTTGGACTGCCCCTGTCCACCATAAAAAAAAAAGTACAATGCTCCTGCCACAACAATGGTGCATGCTTTAGAAAAAGTACTCAAAATTTTTGGATTTGGGGACTGATTTGTTGTGCGGAAGTGATGACAAACATAGAAAAACGGATGTGATACTGTTATGTAACCTAGCAAACCACATGAGAGAGAAAGAGAGAGAGAGTGAGGACGATGTCCATCAAACATGTCGAATACTGAATTCACAGCTGGAAATGGATCCGCATCCGCTGGAAATTTGTTGTCAAACACACAATTCAAGTTTCCACCAAATCTGTCGGGTTACGCAACCGTAAGTTACCCTTAAAAATTACTAATACTTTTATACTTCCACTATATGGAAATGGAACACTCAACTCCTCTGGCTTCTCTCTATTTGGATCAGTAGCCCCAAGCTCTGTGTCACCCTCATCATCCGGACCAATCACTGCCCAATCCTTCTTTTCTCAGTCAGCTGAACCCTCATTTCAGAAGACTCATGACAGAGTAATACTCCTTTCACGCCAAGTCTCATCCCTTCCTTCGGTGCACTAAACATTTCTAGCACTGCATCAACTGGAAATTGCTCTGAAGGAAATTTGTGCTCAAGCGCGCAGAACTCATTTATCCTACAGGCGCTGCTGGTTTTGATCCGATGACTATAAGTGGCCCTTAAACTTAAACATACGGTGTTAAATCATTTAGTATATTATTGTTATTCACACTTTTTTTGAGCAAAATTTATCAGTCTACATAGTGTACTACACAGAGCTCTCTACACACACTCCCTCTCAGCCGGTGCCAACTGCTGATTCCGAAGGTGTTCCTATAGCTATAGGCAACATTCGCCGGTCAGTAGCAGGTAACTAGTTAATTTCACTCCTAGTCTTTTGCTCTTGTTGTATCTCATACTCATGCCTTTACTTATTTATTTATCACTTGCTGTTGGGAATTTACTTTGGTTTTAATAATGCATCTAATACTTTTTTTTTTCCGCTGCCTTTTGAAGGGGATGGCTTTGGTTGGAATGCCTTCGGTCCATCAGTTGCTGCAAATTGCAGATTTTGAGGACATTGGAAGAGCACAACACTGAAGATTCGGAGTTCTTCACGATTTCCATAATGTAGTTTCTTATTGAAATTCAAATGAGATTTGGAGGGTTTTGATATTGGTATTCAATTGAGTGAGCCAATAAACCAACGTTGATGTAAAAAGATAATGTCAAAGAGAATCCAATTCGAATGGAAGGATATGATTACCAATCATCATTTAGAAATTTATTAAAGGATGATCAGTAATCAAAGGACGAGGTCGCAAAGAATTATTCTTAGCCACAAAGATTTACTCATGGTTGCGAAGAAGTATACATGGCCGCAAAAAATTACTCTTGGCCGCCAATAATTACTCATGGCCGCCAAAAATTACACTTGGCCAGCAATAATTACTCATGGCCGTCAAGAATGACGGCCATGAGTAATTTTTGCCGGCCAAGTGTAATTTTTGGCGGCCTGAAGTAATTTTTGACGGCCAAGAGCAATTCTTGGCGGCCATGAGTAACTCTTTCGACCAAGTGTAATTTTTGGCGGCGAAGAGTAATTCTTGGCGGCCATGAGCTTTGAAAGGGTTTCCCCTCTATGACGATATATACAAGAGCACACACATATATTCTCCTCGATTTTCTCATTTGGATGAATATTTGTTTGGATATAATGATTGCCTCTTCAACCTCTCTTTTGGTATTCTAGAGAAATAGTGTCAATGACTTTGGGAACAGTGGCGTAGCTAGAATGGGGCCACAAATAAATACATAGGACTCTCTTGCGAAAAAAAATTCATTTGGAGTATCTTTTTTGTAAGAATCTCACACGTTTTGAAGTTTAGTTCTCAAGGAATCATCCTCAACACAAAGAGAGAAGTTATTGATACATTTAAGAAGATAATGAGAGAAATAAGGGAGGAGGTAACAAGGAGGTTGGCTTGACTTGCATTTTGTGATGGGATAATAATTCTAATTCCGTAAACTCATGATATTGTGGAGGCAAAAGTTCAATGAATGGAAACTTGCTGGTGAAAAATTAATTATTCCTGATCAAAAGAAATAATTATTCAGTGATCCTGGGCACTGTCACATATACCACCTAAATATGTGATAGAGTAGGGCGTTGGTACACCATGTGACAAGCACAAGCACCTAATAAGTTTTTCTTGTTTCAAAGTGGTGTACTAAATTACTACTCCCTCCATCCCATTTTCATTGTCCATTTTCGTTTTTCGTGTCGTTCTTTCAACGCTTATATCTCTCAATCTACAATGTTTTTCATAATTTTGAAATTTTTGTATTATTGATCTAATCGAGAACTATTAAACAAGATCCATATTGCATATTTTGGAGATTCATATTGAAAGATATAAGCGTTAAAAGAACGGCACGAAAAACGAAAATGGACAATGAAAATGGGACGGAGGGAGTATAATATTACAAACAAAAAAAACCAGTAGGGTCTCGTGCCCCCACTGGTCCCAAGCTATCTCCACCTTTGCTTGGGGAGTTGGGAGTATCTTGTTCTGTCTTGGTTGGCATCTTGCCAATCTTGGGTTGTGATGTCCCTTTTGGGTCCTTGCGGGGCATATGATAGTCGGTGTGAGAGGTTGGCCTTTTTTGGTTTTCTCTTTATCCGTTGTGATGTCCCATGCTTAGGATTCTTTTAATCTTTGTAATTTGTTTCCAAAGATTAAAAAAATCTTTTTTTGCTCTTAAAAATAAAAAAAAGACTTAGTGCATACAGAGTAAATGAAATGCATATAGAAGGATGCGTAGTGTGGGAATTGTTTGTGGTAGAATATGCCTATAACACCAATGGTAAGAAGTATGAGTGGGAGAATAGTTATGTCAATAGAGAGGGTGTAGGATCATACCTTCGGCCTTTGGTAGTCATTGTGGAGGAAGTAGAGTAGCCGGCTATTCTAAAACAGTTGAGGTAGTAGATGTTGGAAAGATGGGATCAACTGGACTGCAACAGTTAGAATCCATATCGGCCATGCCTGTTTACAAAGATAAGAGCACCGAACAACTCCGGTGGGAGGACTACAAGTCAGGAGATAAAGGTATTACTCCTATCTTTCTGGATAATTAGCAAATAACATGGACTGAATTTCTTTCAACCCTTTCTTTCATGAAAAAATTTAAATCAAGTGGGCCTAACACTATGAGCCAATTTGTAGGTGGGATTGGCTTTGATGCTTGGGCTATGCGGCCAAACCTCTTTACTGCTTCATGTTTGTCAGCCAAGTCAGCTTCAAATCCCTTCTCCTCCTCAACCCCTGCCAATATATTTGCTTCCAAAACAGGAGCCTCTGCTTCTGAAGGCTTTGGAGAATCAAATAATCCTGCATTCAGTTCATTCAGTCCTTTTGGGCATTCATCTTCAATTCCGTTCTCCTCAGACTTTGGAGCATCAACTGCTCCTGCACCCAGTTCAACTCCCTTTCAGGCGTCTGCATGGCCTTTTGCGACTACATCATCGTCTACACCGATGCCATCTGGAAAACCCTCAGCCTCTGGATTATTCGGGCCAAATAGATCTGAACCTTCTTTGTCTACATCAAACTTACCTACATTTGGACCAACGCCAGCTGTCTTTAGTTCTAGTGGGGGTCATTCAGTGCAAACTGTTATGAAACATCTACCCAACCTATATTTGGAGCTAATAATAATAGCTCTGAATTTTTTGGTGGTGAACCCATCTCGTCTATGTCATCTCATTTTGGATTAGTACCCCCGAACTTTGTGTCACCTTCATTATTTGGACAAGGCACTGCCCAAGTCCCGGTATCTCAGTCCGTTGCACCCTCATTCGGTATTTCAGGTGGCCGTTGTTGCGTATGTCCATCAAACATGTCGAACACTGCATTCACTGGAAATGGATCCGCATCTGCAGGAAATTTGTTCTCAAGCACACAATTTGAGTTTCCACCAAATCTGTCTGGTTTTGGTCACGCAACTGTAAGTTACCCTTAAAAATTACTAATGCTTTTATACTTCTTGGAAAATCATTTAGTTTTATTATCTTCTACTTATGGTGTTTTCTAGAAAGGCATTTGTTGCTACGATTCACAGAATGTTCATCTCTTCTCTAGTTGCTTTATCTTCTTAATTCTTCTCATCCTGCCCTAGTTTAAATTTAGTTTCTTGAAGTTCGCCATTTCTTCATATAATTGCCGATTCATATCTGATTGAATGTTGTGTGGTATGCAGACTTCTTCCCCCAGTCCTTTCATGCCAATGCAAATTGTTCCTCGCACAGGTGTTCCTATCGGTGACTTTGGGCAGTCAGTTCATGGCACATTCCCGTAGGCAACTTTGGCCAGTTAGTACCAGGTAACTAGATTGTTTCATTCCTATCATATTTTCATATGCAGTTAACGTACATACTTGGCCTTATTTTTGTTGCCATTTTGGAAGGTTTTAATGGCTTTCTGGGCATCGCATTCCTGCCTTGCTGGATTGCTTTTGGTCAACCAGTTGCTTCGCCTCCTGGTTGGGTTGCCTCAGCTAAGCCTATTGCTGCACCTGTGACTTGTAACAATCCGTTTCACAGAGAAGGTATTCTCGTCCTCTTTGCTTCATAAAAGTGTTATGAACTCATTTCTTAATCCGGATTAAGGAAAGGCACACCTAATTTCTCTCTTGAGGAAATTTTGTTTCGTACTTTTTGTTTACTAGTAAACTTGCACGTGCGTTGCACGTGAAACAATCAAAAGGAATTTTAGTTTGATCTGATTCGAATTTTGAAACTTTTTCTTCAGGCGGGTGTGATCAAAATGGTCTCAAATGCCATTTGAAATTACCTAATAATTATAGTGCCAAACAGAACTGAATATCTAATCTTTAGTGCATTATCATACCCCAAGAAATGACTTCAAAGATCTGTTTGCTCCAAATATAGAACCATTGATTTTTCCAACAAACCTATTTGGTAAATCTTAATAGGTAGGTAGTTTTGGCATCAAAAGTAGTCTTTAGAGGTCCCCCTACATTTGAACACATAGTGTTGGGTAGATAGATTAATACCGGCCGCTACGTAGTGGTTTTTCAGACCTTCGCTACCGCTACACCTGCGATACCTGTGCTATCCCAAATCCACACCCATATTTGGTAGTTCCTACAACGTACCATTTTACATTTGCTTTTTTGCCCGCTATGGCCACCACATGTGCTTTGGCGCCAAAAACAAATACAACAAACTCACAACAGCTACACTTGATTCCTGCAACTTAATGGAAAGAATAAGTCAATGAAAGATCTAGGAAAACGGAAGATCAGAAAAAGAATGCTTAAGAGCATAAGTACATGGATAAGGTCACACTAAGGCTTTACCACCACATGCTTTGTCATTGACTAAGAAAAAGTGACAGCCGGCTTCTCTTTGCCAACTTATTCAATGCCTATCATTCGATCCGGCCACTACTACTACGGCTATATAAAACTATGGTTGGGCATAAATATACATGCGTACAAGTTCTACATGAAAAATAGAAAAGACAACTTCATTGACAAAAGATAAACAATTCTACATGGAGCTTACTTCCATAACTTTATTAGTAAATGGATACACCTTGTAATTATAAATAAGTTCGCAATGAAAATATTTTTGTTATTTGCAGACTTCTGTTGTCAGCCATTGGATCGTGATTTCAATGGTCCGAATCTGCTGATGGTTGATTACCGGTCACAATTAACTTTTTCCCGAAAAAGTTTCATTAAAATCTGGACCATTGAAATCACGATCCAACGGCTACCAGCGACGTTCGCATTTAACGAAAATAAGGGCACCCTTATTAGAACCGCCCAACCATAGAAACTTCAAATTCTAGAGCAGAAATAGAAGCTAAACTGGTTGGCAATGGTATAGGAGGAGTTGATTCGGATCCTTTCTTCCATCATGTTTGTTCCCGTGGTGAAAACCAAGGATGTTGTATCTTCCTATTTGAAATCATTTTAGTTCCAAATAAAACTAAGATCGGTAGATCGGATTTAACCCGCGGGATATAATCGGTTTGTTCACATGAAAGCTAAATGCCCTCTCCAAATTATCAACAACACATTCTTCTAACCTTTAAGAGCATGCTTTTGATGAAGATATCAAGAAACCAACAATTCCCTAACAAGAATCTTCGGTGACTAAAACTGGTATTCCTTGAATTGAACGAGATACCCTCCAATATTTTCCATGTTGCCTTTGTAACTATAACTATTGTCCATATATTGCCATCAACAAATATATATGTTCAGAAACTAAAGAAATCCACATATAATCACTTGACATTACTAAGTTGACAATAAGAGGACAAAATACCCTTAGGGAATAGGTTAAATTGGAAAGACTCTAATCCCTGCCAAGTTAAAAGGGAAATTTTGACATCTCTTTTTTAGTTTTCTTTCCTTGATTTTTTTTATGTTTTTCCTTTGGTAACCAGCACAATAAAATATAGAAACCTAAGATGAGAGGATGACAAGGAAAATGGATGACATAAAATACAAATAAACAAAACCCAATAGTAATTAGATGTAAAAGAGTAAAGGCAAAAGAGAGGGCAAAGGGCAAACCCAGTGCATGAGGATACCGGCATTGCGAGGTCTGGGGAAGGATTGATGTACGCAACCTTACCCCTGCAAGCAGAGAGGCTGTTTTCGCAACTCGAACCTGTGACCTCCAGGTCACAATGGAGCAACTTTAATGTTGCGCCAGGCCCAAGTAACGACAAAAGAGAACAAAAAATAAAAGGCAAAGTGTAGATAAAAGAAATGCGCATAGCCCTCATCTAAGAAAAGTGGATAATGGAGTTTATCTCTTCTAATTACGAACAGATAGAGCTTATCAATGCCACCCAAAAATGACCAACACTCCAAAGAACCAAGCTAGACTGCATTAAAACAATAAGTAAAAGAACTTTTAAGGAAAATCAATAAACAACTGTGATTGTTAAGATCAGATGACCATATCCTTTCTAATATAACTACTTGGGCCATATGAAGCATTTGAAACTGCTTGACGATTTCCTAGTCCTAAAATAATGGGTTGCCCCAAGCGTAGGGCGGAGACCGACGTAGCACAATATCCGGTAAGACCGGAGTCGAATCCACTAAGGACGGTGAAGTGTGTGCTGTGGAAACTCGGGTTGTAAGATTTGAAACGGCTCTTAGGTAGCCACCCCTTGTCGGTTTGATTTAGAGATAAACTAAAACAACGTAATTGATTAAAAATTCAGATAATTAAAAGGAGGTACGGTCGAAAGGTTCATAGCACTCGCGACCAGTCCGGTGTAGCCTGCTCCATTTGGTGTTCTTAAAAACATTTAATTTTAGTTTAGAAAAGATACCCCGAAAGATGCGAACCTTTTTGGTCGCCGTATACCCATGCGCAGCGAAGAATGAGTTTTGTTCCCCCATCCTCCCGTTCACATGGGCTCCGGCGATGCCCCGGGTTCGTCTAACGAATGTTCTAATTATCCCAAAATTACTTTTTCATTATTTAAAAGCAGGAGTAGTTTCCGAACTGATCACGGCATGCTAATCACCCCGCGACCCTACCTATACGACTACTCACTCATTATTGAAAGAAAATTAAAAGAGATTTTAACTTGCATCGTGCTTCGATTATTGGAAAAAGAGAAATAAACAAGAAATACCAACTAATTGAATGCCAATAAACAACTTTAATTAAGAACGAAAACTGAAACGAATTACCGGAAGATGAGTTCTTGAACAAGACTTGAAAACTTCAAAGGAAAATAATTCTGGAACGGAAAGAACGAAAAATAAAGCTGCTACCTAAAAGTGTGAACCCTCAAAACGAAGTTAAAAGGGGTATAAATACAAACCCCTTAAATTCGGAAATAAATTAGAAAAGGAAATAAAAACGACGAAAACGAAAAATTCCCGCTATCACTCTCGGTATCGATACTGCCCAGGGGGGTATCGATACCCAACTCTCTGATCAACTTCGGGTCCATTTTGCATTGAATTGTATCGATACTAGGGATATCAGTATCGATACCGAAGTCGTCTAAACGTGCTCGCCGAGCCTTGCATGGAATTGGCCACCCGACGTCACCCAATGCGTCATGCTTCCACTTTGGCCTCCCATGTCGACGTCCAAAATGACCTCAAGGCCTCGCAATCCAATCTTGGCGTAAAAACCGCCTTATTACCTGAGAAAATAACAAAAACACAAAACCAAGGAAAGCCCGACATCAAGTGGATAATGGAATAAACCGCGCCTCTAACGCGCTAATTTGCCCTACTTAGGCACTCATATCTATGATATCACGCGTCTATCACACCCCCCAACTTGAGCGTTGCTAGTCCCTAGAAACGAACGAACAGAAAAACGTAAAGGAAAGACTACAAGACAAAACGGGGATACGAAGGTTATGCATGTTGTACAACAATTAAGCAGGCCAAAAGATTTTTACCTCCTCACTCACCTGCAACTCAAACACATGCATGCTTTGGCCAAAAGATAAACAAAAATTAGCGCCAAAACACATGCAGAAATAAATGCCCCACGATGGCAACATTGTTACACTCGCTCGCCGGAACTCTCAAACATCCCATGAAGAAGCGTTTGACGAACTACGTGGGACCGAAACAAAGGCCTCCACGTGCCAATCAGAACTAACGCTCACAAAGAATAATAGTATGATAAGACAATCATGAATCCACAATATCAGTAGCATAAAATCGAAAACATGCATCTACGAGAGTCAACAACGTGCATAGGATCCACAAAGGACTTCAGCAAGCTTAAAATGACCTTGGTTCTGAATAAAGGGGAAACTGCAAAATCAGGCGGCGGCCTATAGTAACGCAAGGTAACTACCCAGACTGGCCGCCACCTTAACCCCTAAACCACCAGCATGCACCCATTGGTGCCAACTAAAACCAAAACCAACTGATGAAAACAAAATAACAATCACGAAAGTTATTACAGACCCACATGAAATAACAGAAAATAAAATAGTCCACCGACACTAACGACTCAACACATAAAATGATACCACCACTCTAACTTCATGCATCATTGATATCCCAGCTCAATCTGACTCACTCCCAGCAAAATCATCACTAACTTCCATCTCCGGAAGCTGCAGCGGCTGATATGGTTGCGAGGCCTCTACTGTCCCTACAACGCGGTTGTACAACCACTGATTCTGGTGGGCCAGTACCTGCTGTGTACGCCCAACCTGACGCACCTCCTTCTTCAACTTCTGTTGGCTCTTAGCTACAGCCGCCTCAAGACAGAAAAGCTTCCTCAACCAAGTGTTTGTGCTAGCATTCGCCGGGGGCTCAGTCAACAATGCCCCCCGCCTTCCCTTAGAATGGGCCGCACTCTTCTGGAGAATGGAACTGTCAATGTCACCCGGATGAGCTTCGTCATTCTTAAAATATTTAGAAGCTAACCCCTCTACAGCCCTACAAATAGTTGAAATCAAAACCGGGAATGGCAACCGAGTGTTGGTTGATACGTCTCTAAACTCCACAATCTTAACAAAAATATAGCGGGCCCAATCACACGCTGTCTCCTCCTCCAAGAATGCCATCAACATGTTCCCAGTAGTTTCAGAAGGTTTATTCTCGGTCGCCCGAGGGTCCAAATTATAACACACCAACTGATTGACAAACCTAAACGCCGGCCTGAATTTACCGGGCCTGTGGGGAATCATCGCATTCCTTTTGTCCATATACATATTCTCAAACACAATATCCTTATCAAAAGCCTCATTCAGGGCCGGGTAGTTTGTTTCCCCCGTGGGGGGGGCATATAACATTGTAGCCGCAATAATACCCGGGGTTACTACCACCGGTATCCTACCAATCCTTGAAGTAATAAGGGCCTCGGGATACAATTCAGTCCCGGCGTCAGGCACAATCATGTTCTTATAAAACTCCTCTACCAATTCAATATTCAAACCAGGATTATCCTCAAACCAAAAAGACAAACCTTGCCTGACGACTGCCCGTATGACTTCATTGTCCGGTGGAAAGCTATCCCGGATGATGAATCTCTCTGCCTTTATTCCCCGGCCCTTGCATGAAGCCTCCCATGCCAACTGCTCATCCCTCCTTATCTGATCTCGGTTCCTCCTCCGTGGCCGGGCCGGAACCTCCGCCGGAGCAGAATCTTGCTCAAAATCCGGGTCCGGTGCATGACCCGAGGAACCCACGCCTTTTCCTTTCTCTGCGAGACTAGCCTTCTTTTTGGGTGCCATGTGAGAGATGGGAAGAATATAGGGTAAGTTAGGGTTTTTAGATCCGTACGGATTTGGGTTTTTGGTGGGGTTGAGAGTGAAGTATGTGGTAGAGATGGGAAAAAGAAAAGTTTTAGTGAAGTTTGGAGTAATTTTGGTGGAGGGAAGTGGAATTTTCGGATTTTTGGTGAAGGTTTTTGGGTATGAAGTTTTTGGGTTAATGGAGGGTTAGAGAGAGAGAGAGAATTGAAAAAGAAGGGAAAAAGGTAAAAGTGAGAAGAGAAGAAGAAAGAACCGCCGGCCCTTATTACCTTTAACCTTTTCTGCGTTTTTTTTTTTTACCCGAAGCGACCTCGGTATCGATACACCCCTAGGGGGTATCGATACCCATCTAACTGATCACTTCGTCCGTTTGTCTATTTTTTTTTTTTTTTTAAAAAGGTTAAAGGTTTAAGGGTTGGTTGGTTGGTTGGATAAGGGTTTTGGCCAAGATTGTAAGGATTTCACCCACATGACACCCATCAAAAATTCTTCCATTCCACCCCAAAAACAACGAAGCTCCTGAACAAAAATACCCATGATGCACAAAGCTAGACCCCCCAACTTGAATCCAACCCACACACCGTTTCCTAGGTTAGACTCAGGAACTGACTCGGACTGGTTTAAGATTGGTCAAAGGGACACATATGTGGTCTAATCATAAAAGAGTGCCTTGTTTCATCCCCTACGCACGATATCAACTCTCGCAAATGCATGCAACCTATTCAGCCATTCAATTATGAAACAAACGCCTACTTTTTTACGCAATTGCGAGACAGACAAATCAAAGAACATGGGAATGCTTCTTCTGTTTTTTTTTTTTTTTAACCACGTGGGGACACTTACTCAATGTAAACGACAGCATAAACATGTTCACGAAACGCCAAATATATGCATGAATCTCAGTTAAACAGGCCCAAAGATTTGGCTAATTCTAGCATGCTCGCCTAATCATACAATCAAGCATAACAAACGTATCCCCAAAAATAAATTAAAATTAAAATTTACCCCTAGCAACGCCACGAGAACATGTACAAAGTACACCTTTCCCCCCAACTTAAAACATGCTATGTCCTCAAAGCATGAAAACACAGCACAAGAAAAAATAAAGGAGAAGAAATGGACCAACGGGTGGCAGCCAACCACCATGACCTCGGCCGATGTTCGAGGAATTTCCTTGCTCCGCACGCCGTGCAAAATTCCGCACCCTGCAAAACATTAGTGCCACCCGGTTCGTGGTACCCGGGACCCCAAAAACAAAAGAAAAACAAAAGCAAAAACAAAACAAAAATCCACCACTTTCTTCACGCGAAAGACACGAGTACTACTTTTCTTCCTGGTCAAAGACTGTGGTTCCTTACTTGTTGGAAGGACAGTATGCGTAGGATTCAGTGATATCTTGAGAAGTGGTACCATCATCTAATAGGCTGTCACTCCCTCTGGGGCTGCCAGATTCCTTGCCCACCACCCCGTTTTGAAACAATCTCCACGGAGTTTTAACATTAAAGCCAGATGGTTCAGACAGATTTCTCGCCGCTAACTACGCGCCTGCCGCCAGACCCAACCTCCTAAGTACTACATACATAGCTTTGACCAGGTGGCTATACCAGACCAAGATGCTAATTTTTTATTCTTTTCCAATTTTCTATTTTTGTTTGTTTGTTTGTTTGTTTGTTTGTTTTTTTTTTTTTTAAAGCATTGTGCCCAAAACCCAAGTCAATGATGGGTACCCCTATTACTAGGGGCCGGGTCCACTCCACAATGAATAGAGTGGTACGCAAAAGCTACCCGTCAAAACGTAGCCACGTACTACTACACAACCGGGTCATCCGAATAAACAGGATCGACCAAAACCTCATCAGGTTCACCTACTTCAACAAATTCCAAAAATGGCTTAAGACGTTGCCCATTAACTTTGAAAGTATTATTATCCTTTGGGTCACAAATCTCTATCGAACCATTTGGGTAGACTTTATGCACAACGTATGGACCGTCCCATCGGGACCTCAACTTACCAGGAAAAAGATGGAGACGCGAGTTATACAATAACACTTTTTGACCAACAATAAAGGTCTTGCGCTGAATGTTTCGATCATGATACGCTTTAACCTTAGCCTTATAAATACTCGTGCTCTCATACGCGTCATTCCTAATCTCCTCAAGCTCACACAACTGGAGCTTCCTATGGGCACCCGCCTCTGGTAGACGCGTGTTTAACGTCTTAATGGCCCAATAGGCCTTATGTTCCATTTCAACGGGCAAGTGGCAGGCCTTACCGTAAATGAGCCGGTAGGGTGAAGCACCCAACACGGTCTTGTAAGCAGTGCGGTAGGCCCACAAGGCATCGATCAACCGGAGTGACCAATCCTTCCTATTCGGGTTCACGGTCTTCTCAAGAATCCCCTTAATCTCACGATTTGCTAACTCAGCCTGACCATTGGTTTGAGGATGATAAGCAGTAGACACCTTGTGAGAGATGCCATACTTGCTCATTAACGCCCCAAAGGACCTATTGCAAAAATGCGTGCCCTGATCGGAGATAATGGCACGTGGCATGCTAAACCTCGATAGAATGTGAGTTCGTAAGAACTCAAGCACGACCTTAGAATCACTGGTCCTAGTGGGAATTGCCTCTACCCATTTCGACACATAATCCACCGCCAAGAGGATGTACTCAAACCCATTTGAAACCGGAAACGGGCCCATGAAATCAATACCCCAACAATCGAAAACCTCTATCACAAAAATATTCTGGAGGGGCATCATATTCCGTGGCCCAACCTTTCCCAACTTCTGACACCGGTCACACGACTTGCAAAACACGTACGCATCCTTAAAAAGATTTGGCCAAAAGAAACCACACTCAATGACCTTGGCGGCGGTCTTCTTACCGGAGAAATGACCCCCGCACGCCTCGGTGTGACAAAACTCTAAAATTCCCCTTTGATCAGCCTCGGGGACACACCGGCGCACAATCTGGTCCGCGCAATATTTGAACACATATGGATCATCATAAATATAAAGCCGGACCTCTCTCAAAAACCGCTGCTTCTCAGCTGTAGACCAATGGGGTGGAATCTGCCCAGTCACCAAATAATTGGCGATATCTGCAAACCATGGGCACGTATTAACAGCAAACAACTGCTCGTCAGGGAAAGTATCCCTGATGGGGAGATGAGAGGTGGGGTCCTCAAACTCCAGACGAGACAGGTGGTCGGCCACTACATTCTCAACCCCTTTCTTATCCTTAATCACGAGGTCGAATTCTTGCAGCAAAAGAATCCACCGGATAAGGCGAGCCTTCGCATCCTGCTTGGTCATCAAATATTTCAAGGCCGCATGATCGGTATACACCACGATTTGCGAACCCACCAAGTAGGACCGGAACTTATCTAAGGCAAACACCACCGCGAGCAATTCCTTCTCGGTAGTGGTGTAGTTCATTTGTGCCTCATTCAGCGTTTTGCTCGCATAATATACGACGCAGGGATCTTTCCCTCGCCGTTGCCCTAAAACCGCCCTGACTGCATAGTCGGACGCGTCACACATCAACTCAAAGGGCAAACTCCAATCCGGAGGCTGTACAATCGGCGGAGTAGTGAGACTCCGCTTCAACGTCTTAAAGGCCTCCTCACACGCCTCAGTCCACACAAAGGGCGTGTCTTTTGACAACAAATGACACAACGGTCGAGAGATAGCACTGAAATCCTTAATGAAACGCCGATAGAAACCAGCGTGACCGAGGAAAGACCGAATGTCTTTGACAGACCTTGGAGTGGGAAGATTTGCGATCAAATCGATCTTCGCCTTGTCCACCTCAATACCCTTGGATGAGACAATGTGTCCCAACACAATTCCTTGGGTAACCATGAAGTGGCACTTCTCCCAGTTAAGCACAAGTTGCTTCTCCTCGCACCGTTCCAAGACTTTCTTCAAGTTCCCGAGGCATTCGTCAAACGAATCCCCAAAAACTGAAAAGTCATCCATAAACACCTCCACAATCTTCTCTACCATGTCGCTAAATATTCCCATCATACACCTTGAAAAGGTTCCGGGAGCGTTGCACAAGCCAAAGGGCATGCGACGGTAGGCAAACGTTCCATAAGGACACGTGAAGGTGGTCTTTTCCTGATCCTCCATGGCTACCTCTATCTGATTGTAGCCAGAGTACCCATCCAGGAAGCAATAAAAAGCACGACCAGCCACCCTCTCCAGAATTTGATCAATGAATGGGAGAGGAAAATGGTCTTTCCGGGTGCTCGCATTGAGCTTCCGGTAATCGATGCACACTCGCCACCCGGTTTGAACAAGGGTCGGCACTAATTCTCCCTCGCCGTTTCTCACAACGGTTACTCCAGCCTTCTTAGGCACCACTTGCACCGGGCTCACCCACTCACTATGGGCTATCGGGTAAATAATACCCGCATCTAAGAGTTTAAGCACCTCAGCCCGAACCACCTCCTTCATATTGGGGTTCAGACGACGCTGAGGTTGCCTAGAAGGCTTCACATCCTCATCAAGAAAAATGCGGTGTGTACACACCGTTGGGTTAATACCTTGCAAATCTGCTATCGTCCAGCCTATCGCGCCCACGTGCTCTCTCAGCAGGGCAAGCAACTTAGCCTCTTGATCCGCCTCGAGGGATGAGGAGATCACAACCGGAAAAGTATCATCGCCTTTAAGGAAGGCATATTTAAGTGTGTCCGGCAGAGGCTTTAACTCTGGTTTGGGTGGCTGGACAGACGAGGGGAGAGCTTTAGGAAGTGGGGCGCCCAGTGGCTCAAGAACAGGGTTCCAAGCGACGCCACACACATCCTCTACTGCCAGCATCTCCATCAAACTCCCTACCTCTGGAGAATCTAAGAAAGACGCCTCGTCGGCGGTTAGGGCTATCTCCAGAGGATCCTTGTATAACATACTATCGACATGCTCTTGTACTAGCGTGTCGATCAAACTCACCTCATACACCTCAT
Source organism: Rhododendron griersonianum (assembly GCA_018127125.1). NCBI lineage: Eukaryota > Viridiplantae > Streptophyta > Magnoliopsida > Ericales > Ericaceae > Rhododendron > Rhododendron griersonianum. The sequence continues at coordinate 36,892,015 of CM030798.1, read as the reverse complement.
CGTCATCCTCGACCCGACTATCCACATTGAAGACATTCACCTCCATTTTCAAGTCCCCAAACGACAATTGGACTTGCCCAGTTTTACAATTCATGACAGCACTGGAGGTGGCCAGAAAAGGACGGCCAAGGATGATAGGAGTCTTCTCAAAGACCTCCGGTATTGGGCAAGTATCCAGGACAATGAAGTCGACTGGAAAAAGAAACTCGCCCACTTGAATCAAAATATCTTCCACCACTCCCTTGGGAATTCTCACACTCCGATCAGCCAACTGTAGCGTGACCGGTGTGGCTCTCAGGTCGCCTAAGCCAAGCTTTAAGTATACCGAATATGGGAGCAAATTGACACTCGCTCCCAAATCCAGTAAAGCCTTATCAAATTTCTGGCCTGCGATAGCTATAGGGATGGTGGGACAACCAGGGTCCTTACACTTGGTGGGGATCTCAGCCTGGAGAATGGAGCTCACTTGCTCCGTCAGAAGCACTTTGTTCTGACTCTTGGTTCTCCGCTTAGACGTACAAAGATCCTTTAAAACCTTCGCGAACTGAGGGATGGCATCAATAGCTTCCATCAAAGAGATAGGAAACTGAACTTTCTTGAACAACTCAAGCATTTGAAAGTTCACATTGACTTTGGGCTTCGCCACCAAGCGATTTGGATATGGAGCAACGGGTGGCGACGGAGTCGTGGGGACTGCAGGTGCAGGTACCACCACTTCAGGAGACTCCGCATCTCTCTCTCCCTCAGGGACACTTCCTAGGTCTGGAATGGCTATAGGCACATATACCGGTACCGGGGGTGGCACCGATTTTTGCTTAAGAGGTAAGTCCTTGTTGATCACCTTCCCATTTCTGAGCGTGGTGATCGCCTTAGCCTCCTCTAGGCTAGGATCCGAACTACTTGGGCCGGAAAAATCACCCACATAATGCGTACCGGCGGCATTGATTAGAGGTTGAGAAGGAAACTTTCCCTTCTCCTGTTGGGCTTGTCCAACTGCCGCCGTCAACTGGGTCAATTGGGTCCTAATGTCACCAATCGCCAGCTTGGTCTGCTCAGTAAAGCTAATCTGAGACTGCATGAGAGTCTTTATCATCTCATCAGTCTGCTTATCCCGTGGGGGATGGTTAATGCCAGGGGGTGGTCCAAAAGATGAAGGACTGAACCTCTGCTGCTGCTGAGGTGGGTAACGGAATTGGGTCATTGGGCCTTGAGAAGACTGGAAAGGCTGGACTGACTGCTGAGGTGGTGCCTGGGGTTGCACTGGGGCTTTTTGATCCCTCCAACTTAAAAGTGGGTTATGGGCCCACCCTGGATTGTAGGTATTAGAATACGGGTCCCAACGCTGGTTAAGCGCATTCACCTCAGCCTGGTTACTATGGTATGCATCTTTCACAATGGGAAACGCGGGGCAAGCAGTGACTAAATGCCCCGGACACTCACACAAAGCACACACCTCCTCAACTCTCATCTCATTCACCTGATGGACTTGCTTAAGTTTCAAGTCCTCTAACTGTTTGTTCATCTTGTCCAGCTAGGACTGGAGGTTGTGTTCTCTCTCACTCGAAGGAAATATGCCGGACCCACTGGGTCCTTGAGCAGCCATAGCCCTATCACCGAGGTCAGAAGGTTCCCAACTCCGGTGTTTCTCGGCCAACTCATCAAGAAAATCCCACGCATCATCCGGGGACTTGTCGAGGAAATCTGCCTCCTTACAGAGGTACTCAATTTGTTGGACCGTGGCAACATTTAAGCCCAAATAGAAAAATGACACCAACTGGTGTTTCACGAACCCATGATGCGGTAAGGACAACAGCAAGTCCTTGAACCGCTCCCAGCACCTCAAAAACGACTCGCCCTCTTTCTGCTTATACGACTGGATTTGGCGAGTCAGGTACTTTGACTTACTTTCCGAGAAATATTTCTTGTAAAATATATCTCGGACAGCAGCCCACGTCCTCAGAGACTGGGCTTTTTGCATGCGTAACCACTTATCCGCATTGTCCCTAAGTGAAGGGGGAAAAAGCCTAAGGCAAGCATTCTCCCACTGAGCATTGGTGGCAAGGGTGCTCACCAACTGCTCGAAGCAACGGATATGGTTGTACGGATCCTCATTCTCCTTCCCGTAGAACAGGGGAAGGGCATTATGCGTACCTGGTTTGATGGTGAAAGCGTTACGTGCTTCCACTGTCTCTATTGGTAGAACTATTGGACTGAGAGGAGTGGTCCTCTCAGGATGCATGTGCGCACGCATCGACATCGGTGGATCTGCCATTGGTGGCTCGATTACTAAGTTCACAAAAAGGCCACCGATATCGAATGACTCACCACCAAAATATTCTTCCTCCACGGTTAATTCCGGAACGCTCTCAAAGGCTACGAGACGCTTGGTATTGTCTCGATAGTACTTAGGTTTTAGAGGTGATTGCTTTCCTACGATGGAGGATTGCTTACCTCTACCTATGTTGACTCCAAACAACTAACAAAAACTAAAAATAGATGAAAAAAATAAAAACAACTACCCGAATTCTTAACACACGTTACCGTCCCCGGCAACGGCGCCAAAAATGCTTGACGATTTCCTAGTCCTAAAATAATGGGTTGCCCCAAGCGTAGGGCGGAGACCGACGTAGCACAATATCCGGTAAGACCGGAGTCGAATCCACTAAGGACGGTGAAGTGTGTGCTGTGGAAACTCGGGTTGTAAGATTTGAAACGGCTCTTAGGTAGCCACCCCTTGTCGGTTTGATTTAGAGATAAACTAAAACAACGTAATTGATTAAAAATTCAGATAATTAAAAGGAGGTACGGTCGAAAGGTTCATAGCACTCGCAACCAGTCCGGTGTAGCCTGCTCCATTTGGTGTTCGTAAAAACATTTAATTTTAGTTTAGAAAAGATACCCCGAAAGATGCGAACCTTTATGGTCGCCGTATACCCATGCGCAGCGAAGAATGAGTTTTGTTCCCCCATCCTCCCGTTCACATGGGCTCCGGCGATGCCCCGGGTTCGTCTAACGAATGTTCTAATTATCCCAAAATTACTTTTTCATTATTTAAAAGCAGGAGCAATTCCCGAACTGATCACGGCGTGCTAATCACCCCGCGACCCTACCTATACGACTACTCACTCATTATTGAAAGAAAATTAAAAGAGATTTTAACTTGCATCGTGCTTCGATTATTGGAAAAAGAGAAATAAACAAGAAATACCAACTAATTGAATGCCAATAAACAACTTTAATTAAGAACGAAAACTGAAACGAATTACCGGAAGATGAGTTCTTGAACAAGACTTGAAAACTTCAAAGGAAAATAATTCTGGAACGGAAAGAACAAAAAATAAAGCTGCTACCTAAAAGTGTGAACCCTCAAAACGAAGTTAAAAGGGGTATAAATACAAACCCCTTAAATTCGGAAATAAATTAGAAAAGGAAATAAAAACGACGAAAACGAAAAATTCCCGCTATCACTCTCGGTATCGATACTGCCCAGGGGGGTATCGATACCCAACTCTCTGATCAACTTCGGGTCCATTTTGCATTGAATTGTATCGATACTAGGGATATCAGTATCGATACCGAAGTCGTCTAAACGTGCTCGCCGAGCCTTGCATGGAATTGGCCACCCGACGTCACCCAATGCATCATGCTTCCACTTTGGCCTCCCATGTCGACGTCCAAAATGACCTCAAGGCCTCGCAATCCAATCTTGGCGTAAAAACCGCCTTATTACCTGAGAAAATAACAAAAACACAAAACCAAGGAAAGCCCGACATCAAGTGGATAATGGAATAAACCGCGCCTCTAACGAGCTAATTTGCCCTACTTAGGCACTCATATCTATGATATCACGCGCCTATCAGAAACCACCAAAATATGGACGTTTTGAGAAAATAATCGCTAATACTTGCAAGTATTTGAACTTCTCAGATTTAATCGAGGAAAAGAGGGAGGAATGCAACTCTATTCTGATTTTTCTTTCATATATGGTCCAACAATTTACTCCAACCACGCAACAATGCTACCTCGGTTCATGGGTTTAGAACACTACGTTAACGGTATGTCCAACTAATTGCTCAATAAAGTATTACATGGGAATTGAAAACTTGGAAAGTGGTTCTTAGAACCTTTATTCGTACCTGTAGTATGAGTTATACCTGATAAGAGAAAGTTCTGTTCACATTCGCTGCAGTAATCAATTAGGATAACCTGGGCATACTGAGGATGAAAAATAACGCAAGTCCTAAGAATCCTTTTGAAATTGCCAATGGCTCTTCATTCTACAAGCACTAACACCAGTTATAATTTTATTTCTCAAAAGCCCTTAGAGAAAGTATGTAGGAAAGATGCACCACCCCATAACAAAGTCAACTGAGGAAAATAGTAGAGGAAGATCAATTATTAATATCGAAAGATTTGATGTGGTGTGAATATTGAATTCTCTAACTTTTCCCTACACCATTAGAAACTTATCTTGTCTCAATGATTTAAGGTGTCAATATACTTTTTGAATTAGAAACTATGACCTAGACCATTTAGCACATTGAGGGTTTAGAAGATTTCTACTTCTAGGAGAAAATGTATATAGTTACCATCAGAAAAGAAGGCAAATGCAAAACTCAAATTGCTATTACTAATTTTAATTTCTAAGCATAACTTCAACAGTGTGCTTTCTTAATAAAAATATGAAAAAAAAAAAAAACCCATGGAATTATGGGTTTGGGAAGAGTGGATTCCTAAAGTCCAATAAAAAGATGAAACCCTTATGTAACTGGACTATGTTTGACTGTAGTGAAGCAAACAAAGAGAAAATGACAACAATAAGCATAGTTGTGAGTGTCATGTTACCACAAATTAAACTCTTCTGGTGATGAATTCTCCCAACATCCTCATACCCTTTTCTCTCTATATACTAACACCTAAGAGAACCTTTATAAAGTCGTAGACCAACTTAGATGGGTAATTACACAAGAACATAACAGGAAAAAAGCCCCACAATCTGAGGAAAAAGATACTAAAATCGATGCATACCTGTTTCACGAAAAGCAAATTCAAGCACAACATAATAGACTGAAGAAATGAAAATCAATTAGAAATCTACAAGGGAGTGGAACTTATTAACTATAACTTATGGAAATATATATTTTTTTTGGCAATGCACTTCCCTTCAATCTAGATCTGTATTTTACTTTATGATAGTGTTCTAGATTATACATTCATGGGAGACCAATCAATATGACAACTTAATTTTCCACATGAGAGGTCATCCAACACAACGCAACCTTAACCGCCCCTTTGGATGGTGAGAAAGGATGAGATAATAAAGGGAAAGAGCCAATCAAAAAAATTCCTTTAAGTACTTTCCTCTCCATTTCTCACAAAAATGTTCTATCCAAATGAGTGATTTCACAAGAAACCATAACCTTTTCCTTTATTTTTTAATGAAGGCCCTCCATCCAAAGGGGCTGTTAAAGTTTCTAAGTTACAAAATAAGTTATTCATTTGTATAACAGGAAAATGTTTTGTTGATAACAACACAAGGCAATGAACAAAACACATTAAAAAGCATGAAACGCTTTAGGAGAATAATGAAAATGATTAATCGGCAAAGCATAATTGTTCAAAGATAAAAACATTCAAAAGTAGTTGTGGTGAATTGGAATAGTGAGGAGAACAATGATTCACCGAAGGCAGATTCAATTAACTCTTTGATGTGTGGGTGTGTGAGGGTGAGTTCTGTTATAGTCATTGGGACATTATGTCAAACACATAGTAGGCAAATCAAATGGAAGCACTGTGGTTCAAGTTTGCATGAGGGATATGTTGCCTTCATCAGAAAATAATCGCAGAACATAAAAAATAAAGTGCTAATGGTGAAGTCGAAGGAAAACTCACCGTCTACCTTTGCCGAGAGAGAGAGAGAGAAGCACGCAGAGTTTGGTTGTAGTTTGATTTGGAATGGCCAGGTGGTTCGTTGTTCCGTTTTGTTATTATGGAGGTGTCGTTTCCGTGACAGTGGTGTCCTTCCCGTGAAGGAGCGTGGAGTCACCTGGGTTGCCTTTGGGTGGGGGTGGGGTATGGTGAGAATAGGGCAAAGGCAGTTTGGGAATGGGAAAAGCCCACAAACAGGTCAGAAACGGTGGCCAACAGAAACGGTGCCTAAGGATTTCACGAAAAGAGTTGTATTATCGTGTCCATTGGGAGGAGGATGGGACAGGAATTAGTTGCAAGTGTTAGGGGTATTTACGGAAAGCAAAAAGGAGGAAACACCTTCGTACATTTACAAGAAGTAGTATAGATTTAACAAGGATCTAGCTAGTTCATTGACAAGTAAACAGTAGACAAGAGTTGAGACGATAACTAACTAGTGTTCTTTTCTTTTACCCATCTTAGATCTTAAGGATATGTTTTGGCACTCTCTCTCTCTCTCTCTCTCTCACACACACACATGCGCGCGCACACACACAAAATAGTTATGTCCAGCTTCAGCCTCTTTCATTTCCTCATATTCTTGATGGAATAGTTTAAATTATCTCTTTGCATGTAATACGTAAGATGATATGAAAGATATATTAGAAGGCGAGAAATAACGCAGTGCTCATTCTCTGATATCTAACATGTTACAGTAAATTATAGACATTTTACATAGAATTTTTGAAGTGTTAGTAGACGCATTATTTTGGAATTATCTGCATCCCAATCTTCTTTGTAGTAGCCGGGGCACCGACGCCAACATATGGAAGCACTAATTTTGGACCGTCAGCCTTTGCTAGTAAGCGCGGAGGAAGTAGAGTAGAAGCCTAAAAGGCAACAGCTGACCAAGTAGAATTTGGTAAGCTAAATTCCATATCGGCCATGCCTATATACCTAAATAAGAGCCCTGAAGAAATCCGATTGGAAGACTACCAGTCAGGGGATAAAGGTTCGATCCACTTGTGTAAATGGTCAAATGTATCTTTGTTGGATTTCTTAGGAACTATCATGCACTAATTTTTTTTCTCCCTTTATTTTTACCAGGTGGGCCTACACTCAGGATGGGCTCTGTTCATACTGCTCCAAGTTCCTTCTCCTCCTCAACCCCCTCCAATTTATTTGCTTCACAAAAACCAACCTTTACTTGCCAAAAATTTGGTGTGCCAACTACTCCTATATTTGGTTCATCAGGTTTTGCAGCACCATCTGGTGAATGTCAATTTGGCCAGTCATTTGCAACTCCCTTCTCTTCAACTTCAGCCAACTTATTTGGTTGCCAAACACCCGTGTTTAATTCTGCAGACTTGGCGTCCTCAACTCCATTCGGTCCACGTCCTTTCGGCCAGCCATCTGCAAATCCCTTCTCCTCTTCAACCTCTACCAATTCATTTGCTGCTTCCCAAACACCATCCTTCGCTTCGGCAGCCTTTGGAGCATCGACTACTACTCCGTTAGCTTCGTCAGTTTTTGCAGCACCATCCTCTCCATCTCCTTTTGGGTTACTGTAAATCCCTTCACCTCAACCCCTTCCTATACGTTTCCTCCTATGACATCGTCCTTCGGCTCTTCAGGCTTTGGAGAATCAACTGCATGCCCTTTTACGACTGCGCCATCTACACTGTGGGGATTTGGAATGGCATCAGGCTTTGGGTCTGGGGCCAATGGCTCTGCACCTTCTTTCATTGAATCAAGCTCACCTACATTTGGATCATCGCCTTCTGTCTGTAGTTCTAGTTTCACATTTGGAACATCTTCTCAACCTGTGTCCGGATCACATAGCTATCCACTATTTGGAACACTCAACTCATCTGTCTCCTCTCTATTTGGATCAGTAGCCCCAAACTCTGTGTCACCCTCATCATCCGGACCCATCACTGCCCAATCCTTGTTTCACGCCAAGTGTCATCCCTCATTTCAGAAGACTCATCCTTTTTCTGGACAGAGTAATATTCCTTTGACGCCAAGTTTCATCCCTTCCTTTGGTGCATTAAACATTTCCAGCACTGCATCAACTGGGAATGGCTCTGAAGGAAATTTGTGCTCAAGTCCTACAAGTGCTGCTGGTTTTGATCCGACGACTGTAAGTGGCCTTTACATTTTAACTTATGGTGTTAAATCATTTAGTATATTATTGTTGATGTCTTAATTTGTTATCTGTCCCTTAAAACTTTTTTTGAGCGAAATTTATCAGTCTACATAATGTTCTATGTAGAGCTCTACGCACACTCCTTTTCAGCCGGTGCCAACTGCTGATTCCGAAGGTGTTCGTTTAGGCAACATTGCCCGGTCAGTAGCAGGTAACTAGTTAATTTCATTCCTAGTCTTTTGCTCTTGTTGTATCTCATACTCATGCCTTTGTTTATTATCACTTGCTGATGGGAATTTTCTTTGGTTTTAATAATGCATCTAATACTTTTTCTTTTTTCGTTGCCTTTTGAAGGGGATGGCTGTAAGGTCCTGTAAATTCAGACTTTATTTAAAGGTTTATTAATATTAGATATTGAGGAAAATGTAATATTTGTTAAGTTTAATTGATTTGGGGTTTGAGTGATAGTATTGATTGTGAAGGGGTGCAAGTGTGATTTATGCATTAGTGAGTATAAATAGGAGGGTGAGGGAGTAGGAGATCATTTTTCTCCTCTCCATCCCTCACCGACTCTCTCTCTCTCTCTCCCGGCCTCCTCTCTCTCGGCTTCTCACTCTCTCACTCGTTCCACCACCGAAACTCGAAACCCAAGGAACCCGACCCTCTCTCCACCTTCCTTGTGTGCCATTGAGTTCGTAGTTCGTCCGGTTTGGCTCGGAGAGGAGTATTTTGGGCGTATCTCAAAGTTTGAGTTCGAGGGTTCGCGTGGCCCGATCTCTTCGCGTGTTTGCTCTCCGACTTTGAGGTAGGGATTTCTTACACTTGATATATGTTTATGTGTTGGTTTTGAGCCTTGATCGTGCTTTAGATTGTTGATTGATGTTGTAGTTGGAACTTCGAAAATCTGCAGAAAATCCGCTCGAAAGCATCCCGTATTGATACGGCCCAAAATCCGTATCGATACAGTTCTCTCTGTTCTGCCTCGAAGCCAATCCGTATCGATACGGATTTTGCCCGTATCGATACGGCGAGCTTATTTCCAGTTTTCACTGTTTCGCTCCGAACTCCATTGTTTTGACCCCTGATCACTTTTAATTCCCTTTGGACACCTCCAAACCTATTTCAAGCATGCTTAGCTGAACCCCTTTGGTTTACTTAAGTTATCCTCGTCCCGTTGGCTTCCCATTGTTAGAAAAAGAGTAGTGTCGTACTAGAGAAAAACATAATCGAAATGCATCTTATGGAATTGATGGTACTTGAGGGTCGTTGTGGCATGAGGTGACATACACTATAGATATGATAGATGCTATGACTTAGCGTGGCGAATGGTAGGATGAAAAAGCGTATTGTAGTGAGGTTATCGAGTATTGTAGGAGATAAGGTATGATGTGGGGCGCTTGGTTGGTCGTTAGGGGTTTGCCTAGTGGTTTGAAAGAGGATAGGGTAACTCGTATCTTCGTGCTTCATCTTGACTGATCATCCTAGGTTCCTTTGGCACTCGTTCAATAGATTCTTGCTTAAAACCTAGCAGCTGGTGTGTTGGGAAATTGTTGTGGGTTCGGTGCGTGACGTAAGGCATCGAGATAGACATTGAGGGATAACGTGAACTTAAGGTATTTATTATCGTATAATAGAACATGGTTACGGGTTTGCAATACATTGAATGGTGATGATTGAAAGGTTGTGACTTTGAAAAGCTACGTAACGGTTAATTGAAGTTCCGTGGTATAATCGATAAAGTGATGATAAAAGTGACTATAAGATGATGACGATTATGAAAAAGATGTGAGAAGTGACCCAAGTGGTCGTTATGGAGGGAATAGACTCGGGGTGACCCTACGCTCGAGGGAATAGACCCGAGGTGACCCAAATGATTATGATTATTATTCTTGAGGGAAAAGACTCGGGGTGACCCTACGCTCGAGGGAATAGACCCGAGGTGACCCAAATGATTATGATTGTTGTTAAGGGAATAGACTCGGGGTGACCCTACGCTCGAGAGAACTAGACCCGAGGTGACCCTAGTGATCATTGATGGAGATATCTGACTAAAAGAAAGGAAAGGAAAAAGAATCTTTTAATAAGAAATGGGTTTTGGCAATGAAATGAGAAACGTGAAAGATTGTGAAATGAGATCGAATGTAGAGATGGATGTGATGTGAAGTATCAATTGATAAACTAAAGATTGGTTAAACCTGTTTAATGTGGGAACGTTGATTGCATTTGTATGGTGTGCGAAGTGATAGGCATAGTATATAGAATTGTCTAGAACCCTTTGGTCACAGGGAGTTGCTCGTTGGTAGCCATGTAAACTTTGGGTATATCAGTCTTTTCTCACTCACCCTTGGTGCATAACTTGGCATGTTTTCCTATAACTTGTGTATAGATTTCTCTACTGGGCTAGTGTAGCTCAACCTATCATTTTCAGGTTTATTGCAGGTCACTGTCATGGAATGCTTGGAGTGCATGATGATGTTGTTGTTCAAAACCATTTTCGGAAGCTCTTGGCTATCTTTGTAAACTAAACTGCATTGTATTGTATTTTCCATAGTGAAACTCTGTAAGTATTGAGCAAGTCTTGTGGATTTGGGGACCGAACCACCTTTTGGGTTATAAATTGTAATTTTGGTGAGGCATTTAATTATCAAATGTTATTATTGTTTATGTTGAAAATGGAGGGCGTGACAACTTGGTATCAAAGCATAGGTTTAGAACACCTTGAGACCGTGGGGAGGCTTTTAGTCTCATGGGTTCAAAAAAAAAAATCGCTGCATCTTTTTACAAAACCACGCGTGTGCTTGCATGAATGACGTTAGTCCATTGTTGTGTCATTGCATTGGTATTACGGTAGAGTGGCACAAAGTGGTTGATTCTTGTTGGAAAGGTTAGAGACCTGTAGCATATAGTTAAGTGACTAACGTTGACGATTTTGTTTCTTATGCTTTCATAGTTAGATGTCTTTGAAGCTTGGAGATAGGTGTGGTGAGATCGAGGATCGTGAGCACCAGGACTGTAATGCATACGAGGAGAATGAAGTGAGTCAGTGTACTAGGGATGAAGCGATGTTTCCTGAGATCGATGAGTGTGCAAAGGGAGTTGAGATTCTGGAGAGTGCGCAGATTGGTATGAATGTAGGGGAGACTAGACGTCGAGTCGTTAGCGCGAGGTCATCCTCAGAGAGTGTTGAGAGTTCAGGAAGGAAGAAACCTAGGGTATCAAATCCCACTATTCAGGGTCAGCAGGGCCTTAAGCCACCTCCTCATTCCAGGACTCTGGGAGTTCTCCTCAAGCGTCAGATTGTGTGTTATCGATGTCATCAATCTGGTCATGTTCGTTCTCAATGTCCATGGCGTGGGGGATCTTGTTATACTTGCGGCGAACGCGGCCACATGGCAAGGAATTGTCCTCGGGGATTGGGAGTACATGGTGAGTCGAGGTCCGTGCAGCAGCATAAACGTACACCGAAACGACAGATGCAGTTCCGTAGTTAAACCATTTCCTTCTAAACTATACCTGTAATCTTGCTTCTCTTGTTAGGGATGAAAGAATCCCTAATCCTCCCAAATTTTGAAAATAGGTTGTAGAAGGAAACTTTTCGGATCTCAATCGGAAGATTGTCCACAAAGAGTGTGAAACTCCTTTCATCTCTCTCTCCTCCCTCTCTCTCATTTCTTCATACCAAGGGATAATAGACAAGCTTGTTGTAGGTGATTAGGGGTCTTTCAAGATGTGCTTACGTGTATAGATGTGAGCTGGAGAGGTGCGATTGGCTGATGATTAGTGAAAATGAGGAATAAGGGAGAAATCTTGTGGGGTGAGGGAAGGAGCAAGAGGTACGAGAGAGAGACAAATGGAGCGTGTCCTTTACGTTCTCCACGGGGGTGATGTCTGACTTTCTCGGGACTCGAATGGGTGAGGTCACCTTCTCTCCGGGGAAGAATGTTCTCCTTCCTCAGAATCAGTACTCACACCCTTTCTTTCCGAAAAAAGGTCAGCCCTCTCAATCATTGGGAATGTCAGGGGTATTTATAGGGCACCTGGACCTAGGTCAGGCCTAGGACGGCGCTCCCATAAGACCCCAACATGTGTCCCCTCCGTACCTCCAGGTCTTGGATAAGCTCGCCCTCCCGCAGAGGTCTTTTCCGCGGGAGGGCTCGAATTTCCGCGACGCTACCTCCATCCCAAACCACCAAGCCACAAGAAATTCCCCAATTCCCGCAGGAGCAAGGTCGCGACCCGCGGCGATCGTTTGTTTTTTCTTCCGCGGAGTCCCTTCCGGGCCCTGCCTCTAGGCCAAGATGGGACCCGGGGTCTTCTTAATAGTCTCTTTAGACTTATTAATGTTCAGCAGTTCGTGGGGGCCTTCTCATAACTTTCTGATGTGTTTCGTCCTCTCGCGGGGCCAGCAGAGGTCCCGCGGTAGCTTTCCTCCCGCGGATACTTCCGCGGGGACCACTTTTCTATGTCTTTGCACGCGTTTCTTCCTCATTGGGCGGTCAACTGTTTCATTTTGACTGGGGCTTCTCTTCCGCATGGGTCCCATTGTCACATGTCCATACGTAATTGCAGGGTCAAAAATCTTTCCTGCTGACGTGCTAATAATTTTGACCGCGCCTACATATGCCCCCCGCACGCGTACGGTGGGTGTACGTCGTTCGCGTGCGCATTGTTTAGTTTACTGGTTTCCCCGGTTGCCCTCGATTCATCTCGCGGAGTAATGGGTATGTTAACCGTTGACAACACCTCTTCGTATACCGTCGTGTCTTTTCGTGTACGGTTGTTGATAGGCGCGCAATATCATAGATATAAGCGCCTAAGTAGGGCGTTTTAGCGTGTTAGAGGCGCGGTTTATTCCACTTTCCGCTTGATGTTGTGCTTTGTCTTGTTTTTGTATTTTTGTTAGTTTCGCAGGAAATAAGGTGGTTTTTGCGCTGAGTTTGGATTGAGAGGTATTCGGAAAGGCCGTGATGGAGCTTGAGAGCGAGAAGGGCTGTGGAGACTAAGTGTTGAAGTGAAATTGACGAGGAAGTCATCGTAGTCATTCGTGAGCGCTACAGAAAAGTGGTATAGCACTCAGAAGTGGCATAGCAAGGCCCTCGAAGTGATCGGAGGATTGGCGAGCGCTACACCAAAAAGGGTGTAGCGCTACCTAAAGACTAAGGGGTCAACGGCCAAGCATCGGTCAACGGAAGTCAACACGTCATAAGGATTCGCGAGCGCTACACCCTTTTTGGTGTAGCGCTACCGAGGGCTTATCATGCTTTGAACGGTGCCGTTTTGGGTCGTTTTGGGTCCGATTCCGATTTATTTTAGGATTTTAATTATTTGTTAAAGGGGATTACTATATAAACCCCGTTTTAACTCGAGATTAGGGTTACGCATTCATTACTTACGTTTTATTTTTGCTCTTAACTTTGGCTGCTGTTCTTTTTGAGTTTTAATTGCAGATTCAAGTTTTAATTCCAGTTCTTCAGATTTTTCAGCTTTTAATCCTTGATCTTCTTTGGTGTTTGAATCTGTTCTTCTTCCGCAAATCTGTGGTATCGTATTTTATTTTTATTTCAATTGCTAAGTCATGTTTAGTTCTAAATATATGTTTGTTGCGTCCGTTAAAATTATGAGTGAGTAGTTTCATAGAGTGCGGCCGCGGGGCGAAGGCGCCTCGTGGCTAGACTAATCGATGTTTACCTCGGGTTCAATAAAACAGAACGTTTAAGCAATTTTGGGATACGAAAACTCTTCTAACAAACAAACCCAGGCATCGTCGGAATTCGAATGCGCACGGGGTCTGGTGACAGGTGGTGTGCATTTGTTAGGGATACTTTTTCATATTCTAAAATCAACAAATTGAATAATTGTGGACCGAGTAAACATTGGTTAGGCTAGTTGCGGACGCTGAGTTTCCACGGCTGTACTCTCCTTTTTAAATTCTTATTTCATTAATTCAGTTGGGTAATTTAGTTAGTAAATCAATCTCATTGAACAAGGGGTGGCTACCTAAGAGCCAGGTTAAACTAGAATTCAACACTTTTGAGTCAGCACCGTCAGTCCGTCTCTGTGGTTCGACTCCGGTACTTCCGGATATTGTGCTACACCGATCGAGAGTCCTACGCTTGGGACGCGTCTTTATTTTAATACACCCGATCGGTCAAGCAGTTGTCATAAATGTTCCCACCGTTTGACCACTATATAAACCCTTTATTCATTATTTTCCTTTTTTTTCACCTACCACCTGAATCTCCGTCGAAGTGCTGTAGCTTTCTCTTCTCCCTCTCAACGAGCAATCGCTTTTTACCCTTCGCGGTCACACCTCCTCTTTTTCTTCTACACAAAGTACAAATGGCTGCGCTTAATCCAAACGTTGAGATCCCCGTTCCCCCCGCGGACCAATGGAAGAGGGCCCCGTACTTGCGAACGGTTGGGGACCCATTCTGGGCCTTCGCGGGGGCTTATCCTGTCGAGGGTGCGCCCGTGGCTGATCCGACCTTCTTCACAACCCCTGCTGCCTTGGAACAAGCAGAGTTGATTAACCCCTCCTCCATCCTTCGCTTCCGCATTGAGCGCGGGGACTTCCCCTTTTGGAGTGTTGTTTCGTGGCCCAAGCTTCTCATCTTTGATGTCTTCCCACTTCGGAATCTTTACGCCGCGCGACTTGGTGGTGATCGCTTGAGATACTTCGCCCAGCTCCGAGAAATAGACCGCGTCCGAGAGGTGTGCTTCATGAGTATCGAACGGGTTTTCGAACGCGCGGATGGTGACCTTCTTTCCTGCCCAAATCCCTTTCAGGCATTGGTGATAGCTAGATGGCACGACCGCGTACTTATGCATCCAACTCCTGCCGAGAATGATTTGATAAGTGAGGTGATAAGCACCCAATATTGTAGATATTTGGTGCGCCTAGTCCCGTTTTATGTCATTTGGTTTCTGTTTAGTTACCTTTTGTAGTGTTTTTGCGCGTAAGATTTTCTATTGAGCATTTCAGGTTTTACGCAAATAAGTGGGCTTGTTTTGATGATTGGACAAACCTTGAGGGTAAGCAAGTAGGCGAGGCCTTGAAGGATTCATCCGTCGGGTGTCAAGACAAGGCACAAGGGCTTGAGCTGCCTGAAGAAGACACGGTATCGATACGGTTTTCAGCGTATCGATACGGTTTGAAAACAGAAGGTTTTTGAAGCTTCAGCGTATCGATACGGCAACGGGAGTATCGATACGGTTCGAAAACAGAGCATTTCCCGGGCTTCAGCGTATCGATACGGAGAAACTTGGATTTTGAAGCAAGACAGCTCGGTATCGATACGGGATTGGAGTATCGATACGGGAGATGACTGACTTACGTTTTTGACAGCTGTTAACTTTCTTTAAGTGGCAAGTTACCACTTTATGGGTGAAAAAGATATTTCTGAGGAGAGAGAGTGTCTCTTGTATATAAATAGGACCACCTCTCTCCTTCCTTGGTAGCTAGCTAATTACTTTCCTTAAACTTTCCTCCATTAATGTCTTTTTGAGATTCAAAGCTTTTCTAGCCTAAATTCCTTAAGAACCTTGGTAAGTTTAGGTTGTTTGTTAATTTTCCAAGTGTTAAAGTTGTTGCTACGGTTTAGATCCTCTATAATATCTAGTTCGTTTTCAATTCTATCGGTTTAATATGTTTACCTTCCCTAGCATAATTTCTAGTCTTTTCAATATGTGTGAGTAGTCGTTTGGCTAAGTCTTGGCCTAATCTTTCCCAAGGACTTAGGTGTTTATTCGATTCTTAAATTTTCGGGCTTAAAATCATGGGTTTCGGAATAGAGCCTAACTTGTATTTTTGGTCTAAACTAGGGGTGTAAACTACTTGGTAAGGTGTTTAGTCAAGCGGTCTTGACAAGCGGCTTACCAAGGGATTGTGGCCTCCTATGTGTTTGATAAAAGTCTTCAATCAAGTTGGTTTGCCTCCGGTCAATCTCATCTTGTGACAAACATAGTTTTAAAGTTAAATCCTCCGGGCAAGAGCGCGCGGTCGTGACTCTTGCTTGAGTTATAATTGGGAATCGGTAGCGGCCTTAGTCACGGGAAAGAAGATCCCTAGACTTGCCTTTTAAGTTCATTAAATCTCATTTCTAGACTTTCGTTTTAGTTTTTACTCCACTCAAAGGAAAAACTCAGTTGGCCGTCTCAAACGCCACCATCCATTACATAAACCTTCAATCCGATCTAAGCTGAATTTGATTCCTTGTGGGTACGATTCCGGACTTCTGGATATTATGCTTCCAACGACTTAGCCCTACGCTTGGGGTTTAAAACCTTATCGAAGGCAAGGTTTACGGAGCTAAGCATGGGGTCCGCATTGATGAGATGAAATTTAGTGGCTGAGCGGATTGCCCCCACTTCTAGGTCTACCACAACATATCCTAGAGATTGCTTTCTGTCTCCCCCGAACCCTGTGATAGTGATTGATGATTCCACTATCCGGTTGTTTTGCATTCCTAGCTTTTTGAACGTTGACATGGGCATGAGGTTTATGGAGGCCCCACCATCTAGAAAGGTTCTCTTTAATTCCATCCTATTGACGCGTGATGTGACATACAGCGGGCGGTTATGTGGGTGTGGCACCCTTCGGTCTGCATCTGAGAAAGTGACAGAGTTTGACTCATCGCGGATCGTCCGCGGGACAGACCCTTCTGCGGTCATGCAAGATTCTTGGTGGACCTCCACGATGTTGACGATTGCCTTAGTGATTTCCAACTTTGCTGCTAGTGTGAAGCCGAAACCTTCAAAAAATGCGCGGAACTTTGTACTATTCTGTAATGTTTTGACCGAGGCGTTGGGATCAGGTGTAACCGCGGGGGCTGCACCATCTCCGAATTCCTCCGTGATCTCGTAGCAAGAGACCATGTAGGCCCATGCTTTCTCATCCTCTCCATCCATATAGTAAGCATTGTCTGCTTCTTCTTCCTTGTCATACATGAACGGGTAGCATTCCGCCATGTTTACTTCTCCATTGTTATTTTCGTGGGCCGGGTAGGGCTCAACGCGAATATCGCGTCGTCCTATCCTTAGCTCGTTAGCATTCTGCTTTCTCTTGAACAACCTCTTTAGTGACCAGCAATCACTAGTTGGGTGCTTGGTATGCCTGTGGTACATGCAATACCGCGGATGCTCGCGGTCTTCCCGCGTTGGCTCGTACTCTACTGGGGAAGTTCCAGTTCTCCGTCTTGCACCCATACGTTCACTAAACCTCGTACTTCATCCATGGTGCAGGGATAATCTGGAGCTGGCCTCATCTCGCGTTCCCTTTGTTTTCTTCCTCCAGGGGCTTACTGGGCCCGCGGCGTCTCCGCGATAGCGACAGTGACGCCTGTGGCTTTGCCCTTCCAGGTATCTTTCCTGGCCGGTTTGACCACGTGGCGGATATTGTACGTGGATTCCAATAGAGCGGAAAATGTTCCCAGCTTCAGGTTGATGAGCAGCATTTTGAACTCATCCATCATTCCACCAATGCATATTTCAACGAGTTGGACCTCCTTGACTGACTCAGTGCAATTAACCGCGCGATCCTGGAATCGCCTGATGTAATCCATCACATCCTCTCCGCTCGTTTGTGTTTCCTTCGTCAGACTAATCACCGTTACCTTCTCACGGACCTGGAAGAACTTAGAATAGAAGCTATTCACCATCTCCTCCCAAGTGGTGATCGAGTAAGGCTCCAGGTTGACATACCACATGTACGCACGGGAAGTGAGAGACTTTGAAAACTCGTGAAGACGCAAGTTGGAGTCTGACGCGTGGGCCCCAAGGGATTCTATAAAACGGACCACGTGCTCTTGAGCGCTGCCTTCTTTTCCATCAAATTTGATGAACTTTGGTGGGGTGTACCCATTCGGGTAGGGTAACGATAAGATCGTCACGGGGTAGGGAGGGCGGATATCTGGGCTGGGATGAGAAGGTAAAACTGTTTTTGCCTTTTCTTTAGTGAGGAGGGCCTGCACGTCTGCCAAAATGATGAATTGCTTCGCGGGCGGGGCGCCGGCTTCAACAGCGGCTGGATCCTTTCTGCTCGCCTCGCTTACTTTTTGTTGTGCCAACAGGGCTTGAACTTCCGCCATTGTGATGTATGGTCTCGTGGATGGCGTGCTAGCACCATTGACGGCAGCCTCTTTCTGGCGTTCCCCAACGGGGTCTCCCGCGATGCCCCCTATAAGCACGGGGCACAAATGGTGAGGCGCGGACAAGGGAATCTGAGATTGTAACGTCTGGCTAGTGCTGCCCCTAGTATGGTTTTGTTGTGGTTCGTCGTTTTGGCCAATCGCGGCCTTCGGGAGAGCCGCTGAGATGAGCTCAGTGAGACCGGTAAAGGCCGCGAGCAACTGTCTCTGCGTCTCGAGAAACTGTCGCTGGCCATCCTGAAGGGCCCGTAGCGTCTGTGCGGCCGCACCTGCACTATTGGTTTCTTCGACTTCCTCGATAACTGGCGCGTCGTTGTCGTTGTCATTGCTTTCCGGCGTGGTGGCTCAATGTATTATCTGGAACGGGTACTAACCATAAATAAAAAAAGCACCTCCCTAGCAGAGTCGCCTAAATGTAGGTGATTAGGGGTCCTTCAAGATGTGCTTACGTGTATAGATGTGAGCTGGAGATGTGCGATTGGCTGATGATTAGTGAAAAAGAGGAATAAGGGAGAAATTTTGTGGGCTGAGGGAAGGAGCAAGAGGTACGAGAGAGAGACAAAGGCAGCGTGTCCCTTACGTTCTTCGCGGGGGTGATGTCTGACTTTCTCGGGACTCGAATGGGTGAGGTCACCTTCTCTACGGGGAAGAATGTTCTCCTTCCTCAAAATCAGTGCTCACACCCTTTCTTTCCGAAAAAAGGTCAGCTCTCTCAATCATTGGGAATGTCAGGGGTATTTATAGGGCACCTGGGCCTAGGTCAGGCCCAGGACGACGCTCCCATAAGACCCCAACACGTTTCCCCTCCGTACCTCCAGGTCTTGGATAAGCTCGCCCTCCCGCGGAGGTCTTTTCCGCGGGAGGGCTCGAATTTCCGTGACGCTACCTCCATCCCAAGCCACCAAGCCACAAGAAATTCCCAAATTCCCGCAGGAGCAAGGTCGCGACTCGCGGCGATCGTATGTTTTTCTTCTGCGGAGTCCCTTCCGGGCCCTGCCTCTAGGCCGAGATGGGACCCGGGGTCTTCTTAATAGTCTCTTTAGACTTATTAATGTTCAGCAGTTCGCGGGGGCCTTCTGATAACTTTCTGATGTGTTTGGTCCTCTCGCGGGGCCAACAGAGGTCACGCGGTAGCTTTCCTCCCGCGGATACTTCCGCGGGGACCACTTTTCTATGTTTTTGCACGCGTTTCTTCCTCATTGTTTCATTTTGACCGGGGCTTCTCTTCCGCGTGGGTCCCATTGCCATATGTCCATACGCAATTGCAGGGTCAAAAATCTTTTCTGCTGACGTGCTAATAATTTTGACCGCGCCTACACTTGTTTATGGAAATAAGAAAATCAAATAAACTTCACCTGCATGCCAACGGTAGAGACCCTACTACAGTCCTATAGGGTGACTTCCCATATCATTATTTTTACTTTTTTTTTAACTGTACTGGGTCATAAATGGCACACCCATATTAATTAGTTAATTTTCCGGAAATTGTCAGTAGGGTTGAATGATAAATGATAAGTCCACAAAATTTTTATCAAACACCGTGTTTATGATCCTGTTTGATATATATATATATATATATATATATATATATATATATATATATATATATATATATATAATCCAATATGCTATTCATATGAACGTAAGATTTGACGCGTACGTGTTTGAGTGAGACCAGGTAATTGAGAAAATAGATTTTTTGTTGTCACCATATCCACGTGAAATTAGACCAGGTAATCGAGTCTGATTTTGTTCACCCTCACCAAACGAGGTCTTCCTATTTAAGAAATTATCCCCTGCATTTCGAGAGGAAGAGACGCGTGGGAAAGAGTCGAAATAGGAACAATTATCATTTGCATTGCTTGAGAGTGGAATGAGTTATCACTAAATAACATTTGAGACCTCTCTACTCATTTTTTTTATCAGTAAAGAAAGATTTTCATATCATTAATAAAAATAATACAAAACAGAAACTCTATAGTGATACACCAAAGAGCCATCATACACAAACAGTAGTACCTCACCTATCAATGCTAATTGATTTTGAGATGGATATAAAGTTTTCACATGGTATCAGAACGATGCTCATTCTACCTCATATTTTAAAATTTTATAATCCACACCCCTTTGATGACATATCAACAAAAAAGCTACACGATGATAGGACTCAAAAAGAGGCCACACGTGATAGATCTCAAAACGCAACTGCACATGAGGGGGGATGTTAAGAAAAATAGAGTCCCACATTGCTTAGAAGTGGAATGAGTGATCGCTTAATAACATTTAGGATCTCTTCACTTATTGCCAATTAATTTTGAGAGCGATATAAAGTTTCCACAACGTGGGAATTAAAGAGTCGAGATCTGTGACTTGGGTTTGGATAATACATGCATCCAGCAACTTTGCCGAAGCGGAGGAATCTACGAGAACTTGAAACAAACTGTTGGATTACAAATAGTATGGTCTTTTGTTTTGAATATTACTGGTTACAAGAGAAAATGGTAAAGCTTTGGACAATTTTTCGGATTGCATGAACAATTTCAAATATCCTATTGATTTTTTATATTTCAAGCCCGCCCAGCCCACACTACTCTTTAAAACCCAGGTGTTAAGAAGAGGGAAATTAAGACATTATAACCAGCATAAGAAGAGGGAAATTAAGACCTTATAACCAGCACAAACGAGGCATGTCTAGGGGATGTGGGACACATTCCAACACACCCTCCTAGACCACAACACATGAGGTTAAATTTTTTTTTTTTGGATCAACAATTTTTTTTATAAATCTTTGAAAAGGATTACAAAGACTGGTGAAACGCCATTCGAGAGTCAAACCGAAAGGAAGGTAAGGAGTCAACCAAAACACCACAAAAAAAAAACAAAATCTGAAACATCCGCTGAAAAAGCCCAAAAAGCCTTAACAATCTAAGATCAAAATAAAAAACATGAAACTCAAGGGAACAAACCTAAACCAAAATTACAACCCAAATCTGCCAAACCTAGATACTAAAAAATCTGAGAAAGAGAGACACTTTCCTCGAAATCAACTTCTTCCTCCGAAACAAACTCTTCCTCCAACTCATCTAGCTAGAGCATGTATTATTTCCTTAAATTCTTCGCCTTGCATTTCAACAAATTTTTTTAAAATATAATTTCTCCCTCCTCTAACTTCAATACATGAGGTTAAATTAAATGAAATATTTGGCATTTGGGTCCACAAATTGATGCTGTAGAAAGTTCGATTTTAATACTAATTGTTATGAAATGTGTCCTTGATCAATTGGAAGATAGGGATACGTACACTCTTTTATAGGTCAAGCATTGTGAATAATGTAGTGAAAAAAACACTGTCCCAGTAGAAGACGTCTCTCTCTCTCTCTAAAGACCTCTGCCTATAAGTAAGGCACCCCACCTTTCTTGTTCCCAGTATCCAAATCCCAACTTTTCTCACTTGTTATTGCTCCTCTTTTTCCAAGCTCTGATTTGCTTCACCTTTTGGAAACACAACACATTTCTCATACACCTTCCAGCCATGGTTGCAGCTGCTGGAAAACTCTCAGTGGTGGTCGTTATGGTGCTAGTAATAGCCACCATTTCCAACTCAGTTTCTGCAGATCCAGATATGCTCCAAGATGTTTGTGTAGCTGATCTCAATAATGGTATATATTGATTTTGTCCATAGTGCTAAAAATACACCTTAATTTATAACACAACTCTAGACATAACCGTGTCCGGAACCATTAGGTTCACATGGATTTAAACATATCTAACGATTTCGGGTACAGTTGTATCTGAAATTGTGTTTTAAACGTATATTTCTAGATTTTTTGTTGTCAAAAACCCGTTTCCCTTTTTTGCTTGTACTAATGGTTCAAAAGCTTTATTGAATGTGTGTTTGTGAATAGTGTTTCGAATTCGACCCGAAGTTTTTGAGGATTACTACGCACCCATAATTTTCTTCCCTTAAACTACCCATAATCCATTGTGGTACAAGGAAATAAACTTTGGTTGGAGAGTCTGGGACACACAGTTGAATTGGAAATCCACATAAATCAAATTAATGGGTTCCAGATTATGGAACCGTAGCATTTCTCTTCAGCAAAAGCATTTGTTGTAGTATATGTTTTTGTATTGTAGCATAATACACTTTATGATGGGATGATATTATGGTTGAATGCTAGTTTGAAGTTATTTCGTTCTTTTTTCGAGTAACTAAAATGCTGATGTACTTATTTCTTACTTCCTCCGTCTCAATTTATTTGTCCAACCTCGAAAATCTAACTGTTAATTAGGAAACACAGTGATTGCACCTAAAAAGATATAGCTTTCCAAACTTACTCTTAACTTTTTTTAAAAAAGTTACTACTTTAATTTATTTCACTAAAGAAAAGGCAAAAGGGAAAATTGATTCAATTAGAAGTCAAATGGATAAACATTTTGGGACACTTAAATTTAAAGGTCAAAAAATAGACAAACAAATCGGGATGGAGGGAGTATATTTTAAATTGAAAAATATTGGTAATTTAAAATTAATAACTTTGGATTCTGTGTAAATCAAACTCCGATACTTAAAATTATAAATACTAATATTTAAAATTTACAAGAGACTAACATACTAATTATATTGAAAATAGTTTAAATTATAACTAAGTACTAGTATCGATCGAATAAGTATAAATCGTGTGTGTGCCCGAAACCTCTGTTAGCTCCACTACAGTTCCGTCACTTAATTTCCGTTGGTATTATTTGTTTATGGTATTCTCTTTGTCCACAAGGAATCCTTTTTCTCAATCTTTGCTCACAAATGTAGGCCTATCCAAACCTCGTAAATCTATTTCATTTTGGTGTAACAGTACCTAATATTACTGTACCTTATTGCTGATTCACAGCTGTGAAGATGAATGGTTTTGCCTGCAAGACAAACTTCAGCGCATCAGATTTCTTCTTTGCCGGTCTAGCAACGCCACAACCCACCAACAATACGCTAGGTTCAATCGTGACTCTAGCCAGCGTGTTTCAAGTTCCTGGCCTCAACACCCTAGGTGTCTCCATGAACCGCATCGACTTTGCCCCCGGCGGCCTTAACCCACCCCACGAGCACCCACGCGCCACCGAGATATTGTTCGTTCTCTACGGAGAATTGGAAGCTCACTTCATTACCACAGCCAATGTGCTTGTTTCCGTGACCCTAAAAAAGGGTGACATATTTACTTTCCCCAAGGGTTTGGTTCACTTCGAAACTAATATTGGGAAAAAATCGGCTGCCACTATCTCTGGGTTTAACAGCCAGAATCCGGGCCGTGAGGCCATTCCCACCTCGTTGTTTGCTGCCACGCCCCCGGTGCCGGATAGTGTGTTGAGTAAGACTTTCCAGATATCATATCAGGAGGTTGATGCAATCAAGTCAAAGATTGCCGGATAGTTCTAGAAGGTGCTTTGTGATCTGGGGTTGGTATGTTAGTTTTCTTGTTTTTCTTCGTGTTGTTGAATAAGGATTTCATGGTTTTACGAAAAGAAATAGTGGGTTGGAAAGTGAATCGATGTAGTGTTTGAGTCCGTTTACCTATGTATTCGGTTTCGCTTCTTGTGTTTACCGAGAAATAATAAGATTGTTGTAAATAACAATAGTATCTAAATACGTATCGATGATAGTAGTGTATCACCCAACTTTGGATTATAATGGCTATAATATAGGCACAATAAGCCACTTGAATTTTAACATTAGAAGTTTTTTGTTCATGTTTCTATAGTTATTGACTTCGAAATGGTCGGATGTGAATGTCAACTTCATTTTTGTTTTTTTGATCTCACACTAAGCAAGTTGCAACATTTTTTTTTAAAACGGCAAAAATTTATTAGAAACTCGACAAATGGTACATCAAGAAAGCAAAAAGAATGACAAACCACTCGTTTCATGATGTTGCTACATGAAGAGAGAGAGACCCAAGATAAACCCATCCAACAAAAAGTGAAATGGAACCCAAAACACCTCTACTTACACATCAACAACACTCAAACTGATATCCACCTAAACCCACAACACACAATTAAAGATACAAGAACACTAGAACACCATCATAGATAGATCACCGAAATGCCTTGAATTTGACCATGCAATCTGACTTTTCAAGCTCCCCTGAAGCAACATTCCCCATCCTTCATCCATGTTTCATGGATTTGGGTAGCATTGGTGTGAGTATGTGCTTAGGTGTCAAATTCGTCTGCATTTTGTTACGTAAGAGATTCCTAGAATACACAGACACAATATGTCACGCCCTCGATTTTCAACATAAATAATTATTATTTGTAATAAATAAAATCCTCGCTGAAGTATAGATGATAGGCGCGCAATATCATAGATATAAGCGCCTAAGTAGGGCGTTTTAGCGCGTTAGAGGCGCGGTTTATTCCATTTTCCGCTTGATGTCGTGCTTTGTCTTGTTTTTTGTATTTTTGTTAGTTTCGCAGGAAATAAGGTGGTTTTTGCGCCAAGTTTGGATTGAGAGGTATTCGGAAAGGCCATGATGGAGCTTGAGAGCGAATAGATAATACCCAAATAACATTTCTTTTTTCCTGTTCTCAAATTAAATACACCTGTTTAATCCTGGCTCGAGGCCCCAAATTATCTCATATAAGTATCCGAAGCTAAATAACGTTACAATTTACAATAATTACTCTTCCGAACACTTCTCTTGAAAACCCTTCAATAACATGATCATGCATGTGCATCACGTACGCCAAGTCAACTCTTGAATTATACCCGAAATTTATAATAGGTTTGAGCAAACACGCGCCCAGTAGAGAAATCTTTGCACAAGCTATATGAAAATGTGATGAGAGATGCACCAGGGGAGAATGAGTTTCAATGAACAAGCATAAGCAACGAGGTTTTGCCACGATAGATAAACGGACATCAACTTCAATGTTCTAAGCGTCATATCGGGATTCCTATCAAAGCACTAGTCAACTAGAAGCTGTACAAAACTCTCATCAAATCGAACAGACCCACAACAGATTCTCAATCACTTCACTTACTTTATGAATGATTACCACAATCTAACTCAATTTCACATTACTAATTATCAAATCTCTTTCCCTTAAAAATTTCCTTTTTATTGCAAAGTGACTTATGAAAACAAAACTAAACCAAAACGGGTCAAGCTCCATTGAATCGAGCTTGAATACCGGAATCCGTTGATTTGTACCCAAATACCGGAAACCGTTGATTTGCTCAAGAATATAGGAGGATTTCCATCAAAATCCGTTAACCAAAACCAAAGTTTTATCATTAACTTCATAAACCAATTACATGTCGTTGAAAGTCTGAGCCGGAGCTCCTGCCAGGCACTTACTCGATAACGAGCCCTGAAAGTATACGATATGAGCATTTAGCTCCTGCCAGGCATTTACTCATTCAAGAGCCCTGAAAGCATACAATATGAGCATTTAGCTCCTGCAAGACATTTACTCATTCAAGAGCCCTGAAAGCATACAATATGAGCATTTAGCTCCTGCCAGGCATTTACTCATTCAAGAGCCCTGAAAGCGTACAATATGAGCATCTAGCTCCTGCCAGGCATTTACTCATTCAAGAGCCCTGAAAGTTCTTCTTGTGACCATTTGTCACCCACATTCATTCCACGTTCCACATTCATTCCATGTTTCCATTTTACAAACATCAACTCATTCAATCGAATCCAAAAAGTCATTTAATCAATCACATGGCATTACGAGACCCACAATTTACCGTATCGCATGTAAGCAATTTCATATGTCCTCACTGTACCTCTAAGTATATCCCCTTACCTACACGACATGCTACTCACAAACAGTTCTAAAGTATCCAATCCACTAATTCCTATTCTTGAATCCCGTAGCAGAGTAACAAGGAAAAAAGTCAAGAGGTTCAATGAGTCGCGAAGATACAAGTTACTACTTTATCCTTGAAGTCTTTATACCGCTCTCATTTACCATTTATACCCACCATGATGTTCATACAACCTACAGTACTCATATGCACTCTACGATACGTTTTTCGTTCACAATGATGCTAAGATTAAACTTAACAAGTCCCTAAGGAATGGGAACGATCAATGAGTCATCAAAGGACAAGCAACCAAGCTTAGAGATGGTTTAAAGGTGTTAGAAGTGATCGGGGGTCAAAACGATGGGTTTCGGAACAAAACAGTGAAAACTGGGTTTAAGCTCACTGTATCGATACAGATGTACGGATAAGTTACGAAGTTGTCCAGCGAGTGTTGTATCGATATGGATTTAGAGCCGTATCGATACAGGAGGCTTTCGAACAGATTTTAGCAGCTTTTCGAGGACTCGATTACAACAACAACAACAACCAAAGCACGATTTCCATGTACAAGACCAACTCATAAACATATAGAGTGTGTAAGAAATCCCTACCTCGAGTATCAAGCCGAACCCCAATGAGAGATCGAGCCCTAGCTTCCAAAATCGACTCCGAGAGCAATACACCTCCACCGAGCACTTGCCAACGATGTACGAGCTCCAATACACGCGTAGATGATGGATTGGAGGTTGGTTGACATGGGTTTTGAGTTTTGGGTGGAGTTTTTGATTTATGGAGTGAGAGAGGGAGAGGAGCCGAGAGGGGGGGGGGGGGAGTTAGGGAGAGAGTGGGATTGGGGATTTTGATCCCCTACACCCCCACACACATATATATACTAGGACACACACTAATCACACTTGCACTCCCTCCACTTCTAATCCTTATCACCTAGGCCCCACATCAAATAAATCCAACAAATTTCACATTTTTCTCATTTATTCCATATTCTAACTTCAATAAATCCTTTAAATGATTTTTCAAAAAAACACGGGTCTCTACACAACACTATTATATTTCCTCTAATTTTTTTGAATACAATATTGGTGCTCACAAGATAGTAAGAAATTTTGTGCATAATATGAGGTTTTGATACACAGATATGTGGTAAACTCCAAATCATTAAGTAGGGAAAGACTACGTACAATACACACCCCTTATTTGGGTGTGTATCATATGCACCCTCAAAATGTTATGAATTATAGAGAAAATGTTACGAATCGTATTGCTAAAAAGTTACGAATCGTATAAAGGTTACGAGATACACCAAAATGTTATGAATCATAATGAAAATGTTACGAATCGTACTGCTGAAAGGTTATGAATTCTAGAATAAAAGTTACGAAACACACTAAAATGTTATGAATAAATCATAAAATAGGTGCATATGGTATACCCTTTTATGAGGTGTGTATTGTAGACTTTCCTCATTATTAAGTAAGCTCTCTAGGACGATGTGCAAAGACTCAGCCCCCTGTCTCATACCCTCCAACAAGTGTCGAGTGTCCTATACCAATACTTCACGAAGCATCCTTACAAGATAATTCCTTGCGCCCTGTTTGTTAATTACCAAATTATGAAATTGCCACCAATATTTATGAAAATTGTCATTATCCATATGAGATTAAATTCTTTACACCGTCAGTGTAAACATTTGTTTCCTCCAAATCAATTATATTGCGCCACGTTTGTTTCCTCCAAATCAATTTTTTCTCTATCCATAAATTTCTCTATTTTCAGGATTAGAAAATCAACTAGGATCGATGACACTTATAAGGAATCAAATCCAACTAATTTTGATGTTTGTAGTAGGTGGATTTGTTCTATGATCTCTGCTACAGGATTAGTTAATCAACAAATTAAGCATCAATCTGAATCCCAAGCCACATTCCATTGTAGGGTTTTACTATTATCCTAATCCTTGGTTTACGGAAAACACTTTTGAATATCCCATGCACTGATCTGGACCTTCTATATTTTGATGGTCATCGATGGATTCCAAACTGTGATTCAAACATTATGAAGAAATGAAAGGGAATAAGATAATTCATGTAACGACTTCTCCTTCCTCACTATCTTTCCGGCAGTGGTGGATCCAAGAAAATCCAAAACAAGGGGGTCCTTTGAAAAATTTTCTGCGGCTATAACCACAATTATCTGGCCATCCATTACTACACCTAAAAAAATATTTTCCTTTTGGCTAATCTACACATAAATAAATATTAGTACGTATATTTTTAAGAAAAACTAAGATAGGAGCAAAAGCTTGATAAATTTACTGTGGGCACTAGCATAATCTTTTAAGGCCATAATTAAGATGACTGCATATATATTTGGCAATAGTAAAAATATAGGGGGGCACGTGACTCCCTGCACCTTCTTGAATCGGCTCAACGCCATGACGTTACGTGGCTGCCTAAGGCTCACATTTTTGGAAAAATACCACGTCCAAAACTCTAAAACGTTCTAATCTAAAATTTCAGAAGTAAAACTTCATTGTCGAAAGAGGAGAAGAGAAGAGCAATAGAGGAAACCACACGACATGCCATGAGGTCACCAATATGCAAAGAGGGGGAAGAAGAAGGGAAAAGAAACTTCCAACGAGAAGTTGAGAAGCAAGAAGATAGCAGATTATGTCCAATACGACCTAACAAACAAAATAACAGAGCATGCTGGTCAAGTGGAGAGAAGAAACTAGCACTGTCTATTTCAATCAGTCTCAGAATTTCCACATTTCGCCGGAGATCATCAATCCAAAAAAAACAAAACAAAACAGGCATCATCCAGACCTTGAACAACAGCACCAACAACATCATTCTCAGTATCATAAAACCTGACTTCACCCATCATTCTCAGTATTGTAAAATCTGACTTCACCCTTTCATTCTCACATCATTCAGCAACCTAAACTTCAATCCACAATTTCTATTCACAGCAGACAAGAAATGAGCATAAGAAAACTCTATCAGCAACCATTATTCTTGATTCAGCAATGAGATCGAACCTCTCCAAGATTAGCAGTAGAACTATATCAGCTTTGAATGATTCTTTGTTCCACATTGTGAGCAAGCCTCGTGATGACCCTTCAACTTCTAAGAATGCAGACTCCACCTCACCTCTTCCCCAAAGATTTTGAATTGTAGTACTCTGATCGAACTGCTCCACCTTAGTTTCTTGGATCATGATTAAGTCTGGACATCTTTCATTAATCAGTTTGACATAAACATCTTCTTCAGTGAGCTGCCCAACCCTCTAATGTTCCAATAAATGAATTTCATTCTAACCAAGTACTGAGAAACGATTGTTTCTTAGTAGAAGGTTATACTCTTTATCTTCTTTTTCAATTAGCTTTGCCATGGCCTTGATATGATTTTCAGAAAACTCCACCCCCAATCTTTTGCCAGCCAGAATCGTAGACTGTATCTCATTCAGGGGTCTGTTGACGCCAAGAATACTACTCTCAGACTCAGACTCATTCGTTTCTTTACTCGGTGATTCTTCTATTACCTGGCGTCGAATTTCCTTTCTCTGTAACGCAGGATGTAGGTCCGCATGTAAGTCAATACCATGCAGTAGAGAAGCTCTAATATTATTCTGTGAGCCAATAACTACCAAGCCTTTTAAGATTAGAGGATGGATATATGGGATATTACATCTTCTCTATGGTTGGCCACCACCTGGGCCTCAGCACTTTGGGCTTCATTTACTGCTTGTCTCACCCCTTGGTCCTGTTGGGATTCTTGATGAGAAAGCCCACAAGAGTCAGAGACTCTCACCTTAAGCCTCGAACAGGCTTGGACTGCCCCTGTCCACCCTAAAAAAAAAGTACAATGCTCCTGCCACAACAATGGTGCATGCTTTAGAAAAAGTACTCAAAATTTTTGGATTTGGGGACTGATTTATTGTGCGGAAGTGATGACAAACATAGATTACTACTCCCTAATAAGTTTTTCTTGTTTCAAAGTGGTGTACTAAATTACTACTCCCTCCGTCCCATTTTCATTGTCTATTTTCGTTTTTCGTGTCGTTCTTTCAACGCTTATATCTCTCAATCTACAATGTTTTTCATAATTTTGAAATTTTTGTATTATTGATCTAATCGAGAACTATTAAACAAGATCCATATTGCATATTTTGGAGATTCATATTGGAAGATATAACCGTTAAAAGAACGGCACAAAAAACGAAAATGGACAATGAAAATGGGACGGAGGGAGTATAATATTACAAACAAAAAAAACCAGTAGGGTCTCGTGCCCCCACTGGTCCCAAGCTATCTCCACCTTTGCTTGGGGAGTTGGGAGTATCTTGTTCTGTCTTGGTTGGCATCTTGCCAATCTTGGGTTGTGATGTCTGTAGAGACCCGTGTTTATTTTATCGAACGTTAACATTTTATAAAGGCATGATTAGTGGAAAAGGAAATGAAATATTGGTTTTATGTGATTTCGGGTCAAAGTGGTAGAATTGATTGTTGAGGGTTGCAAGAGTAATTGGTTGATTTTTGGGTGTAAATAGGAGAGTGTGAGAGAGTATCACATTACACCCCCTCCCTCTCCCCACCAGTTCCCCCTCTCTCTCACGCCACTCACTCTCTCTCTTGCTCTCTCACCAAAATCACTCAAGAACCCACCAAAATAACCTTCAATCCTTCATCCTCTACGCGTATTGTGGTCCGTATCCCACCGGTTGGAGCTCGGTGGAGTCGTATCCCGTTCGAATCAAGGTTTTCGGAGAGCTAGGGCTCGTATCTTCTTGGGTTTCGTTCTTCGGCTTCGAGGTAGGGATTCTACCTCTAAATACATGTATTAGAAGTGTTTACCATGCCTTGAATCGTGTCTATAGTTGTTGTTGTTGTTGTGGTTGAGCTGCTTGAAATCTGCAGAAAAACTGCTCGAAAGCCTCCCGTATCGATACGGCCCTTAACCCGTATCGATACGGAACAAACTGGATAGATTCGTAGTCATCCCGTATCGATACGGATTTTAGCCGTATCGATACAGTGGGCTTATCTCCAAATTTTCCTGTTTTGATCCGAAACCCATTGTTTTGACCCCCGATCACTTTCAACTCATTCTAAGTGCTTCTAAAACACTCCTTATCATTGTTGAACACCCTTATTGAGCTCTTGTGCGTTCTTGGGACTTCCTTACTATCGTTCGATGGAAATTGTCTTAGTTATCATATGAACTTGAAATGGAATGAGACGTTATGAAATTTGAGACACGTAAAACCTTGTTGACACAACGCGTGAACACTCAAGGCCCATCGACGGGTGGGTGCTTGGTAGGGGATATCAGGGTCCCATACATAGCCTGGCAGGAGCTAATGCTCGTATTGATTATTCAAGGCCTAACCTACAAGGTGGGTGCTTGGCAGGGGATTTCGGGGTCCCATGAATAGCCCGGCAGGAGCTTCAGCTCATGACACATAACGCGAGATGGTTTGGACACGCAAGATATGGAAACAGTTAATGGTTGAGATGTATCCTGAATCTCTTGGCTTGTTTGTCGGATTGTTGAACTGTTTCGATTGTCAGTTGCTTGGGCTACCCTTTGTTCATGTCGTATCATCGTTCCCGCATTTCTCTTGCATATCTTGTCTGTGTAGCATTTCTACTGGGCTAGTGTAGCTCAAGCCTTATTTCTTTTCAGGTACTAACTCTGGGCGGTAGCGAGCATGGTTGGAGTGCTTGGATGTTGGACACGTTTTGAAAAGCTAACATTGTAGAGTTACTTAGGCATCTTTGTATATTCCTTTTTGGAGATGTATTTGTAACTCTCGTGATAACTCAATTGACTATGAGATATTTTGTAAACTCTAAACTCTTTGACTGTTGATGTCTAATCTGATTCGGGGCCGTCGTGCCTTTGATGTAATATTTTGAACTCTTGGATTTGGAGGGTGGTTATGGGAAGTTAAT
Organism: Rhododendron griersonianum; assembly: GCA_018127125.1. Lineage (NCBI taxonomy): Eukaryota > Viridiplantae > Streptophyta > Magnoliopsida > Ericales > Ericaceae > Rhododendron > Rhododendron griersonianum. The sequence goes on along the minus strand of CM030798.1, from coordinate 36,860,033 downwards.
GATATTTTGGTATCGTACGGTTTAATGTGAGGTATTTGTTTAAGAAACTCTTTATATTTTTATGTCGAAAATGGAGGACGTGACAATGTCCCTTTTGGGTCCTTGCAGGGCATATGATAGTCGGTGTGAGAGGTTGGCCTTTTTTGGTTTTCTCTTTATCCGTTGTGATGTCCCATGCTTAGGATTCTTTTAATCTTTGTAATTTGTTTCCAAAGATTAAAAAAATCTTTTTTTGCTCTTAAAAAAAAAAAAAGACTTAATGCATACAGAGTAAATGAAATGCATATAGAAGGATGCGTAGTGTGGGAATTGTTTGTGGTAGAATATGCCTATAACACCAATGATTAAAATCAAATGCATATGTAGTAATCCAAGATGACTCCCAAGGATAAACTCTTCTTTCAATACCAAAAGGTGTTTTAGATGGTTCATTGTTGGTGAGTTGTATACAATTTTCTATCCATGGCATTCACTTGAGAAATATCTTTGACCTATTATACATGATTTTTAAAATTCTCCGAGTAACATGTTTAATTTCTGCATAAAGGTTGATATCTTACTCCACGAGCATATCAATCAACAGTTGGGGTTGATTAATTTCTTTGGTTTTATGTCCTCTATTCAACTCCAAGTCTCCAAATTTCTACCACAACAAAATGCTATTCTGGTTAAGTTATAACTTACTGTCCCCTCGATTGGAACCTCTTGGTAATCAACTTCAGCATAGTAGTAGCAACAGCATATATAGACTAACCCTTCCATATTTATTTCATTTCACTTATCAGACTTCCCATTTTATTCCCCTCTATTTTGTAGGAGCTGTTCCAATGACTTCAACATTTGGAAGCACTCATTTTAGACCTTCGGCCTTTGGTAGTCAGTGTGGAGGAAGTAGAGTAGCTGGCTATTCTAAAACAGTTGAGGTAGTAGATGTTGGAAACAAGGGATCAACTGGACTGCAACAGTTAGAATCCATATCGGCCATGCCTGTTTACAAAGATAAGAGCACCGAACAACTCCGGTGGGAGGACTACAAGTCAGGAGATAAAGGTATTATCTTTCTGGATAATTAGCAAATAACATGGACTGAATTTCTTTCAACCCTTTCTTTCATGGAAAAATTTAAATCAAGTGGGCCTAACACTATGAGCCAATTTGAAGGTGGAATTGGCTTTGGTGCTTGGGCTATGCGGCCAAACCTCTTTAGTGCTTCATGTTTGTCAGCCAAGTCAGCTTCAAATCCCTTCTCCTCCTCAACCCCTGCCAATATATTTGCTTCCAAAACAGGGGCCTCTGCTTCTGAAGGCTTTGGAGAATCAAATACTCCTGCATTCAGTCCTTTAGGGCATTCATCTTCAATTCCGTTCTCCTCAGACTTTGAAGCATCAACTGCTCCTGCACCCAGTTCAACTCCCTTTCAGGCGTCTGCATGGCCTTTTGCGACTACATCATCGTCTACACCGATGCCATCTGGAAAACCCTCAGCCTCTGGATTATTCGGGCCAAATAGATCTGAACCTTCTTTGTCTACATCAAACTTACCTACATTTGGACCAACGCCAGCTGTCTTTAGTTCTAGTGGGGGTCATTCAGTGCAAACTGTTATGGAACATCTACCCAACCTATATTTGGAGCTAATAATAAAAGCTCTGAATTTTTTGGTGGTGAACCCATCTCGTCTATGTCATCTCATTTTGGATTAGTACCCCCAAACTTTGTGTCACCTTCATTATTTGGACAAGGCACTGCCCAAGTCCCGGTATCTCAGTCCGTTGCACCCTCATTCGGTATTTCAGGTGGCCGCTGTTGCGTATGTCCATCAAACATGTCGAACACTGCATTCACTGGAAATGGATCCGCATCTGCAGGAAATTTGTTCTCAAGCACACAATTTGAGTTTCCACCAAATCTGTCTGGTTTTGGTCACGCAACTGTAAGTTACCCTTAAAAATTACTAATGCTTTTATACTTCTTGGAAAATCATTTAGTGTTATTATCTTCTACTTATGGTGTTTTCTAGAAAGGCATTTGTTGCTACGATTCACAGAATGTTCATTCAGGTTTTTAGAGAATGAAAAGTTAGACGATTAAATCAAGTACTTATAGTTGTCGGATTGAGCTGATTTTTCGCGGGGGCACTTGAAAAAATGTTTTAAACATAATGAACGGCTCGGATCACTAGTGTGGGACCCGTAGTGGGCCCCATAAAAAAATCTGTGCACAATCTGTGCACAGATTGCTGTACCAGTAGACTTTCTGCTAAATAAGAGCCCTGAAGAAATCCGATCGGAAAACTACCAGTCAGGGGATAAAGGTTCGATCCACTTGTGTAAATGGTCAAATGTATCTTTGTTGGATTTCTTAGGAACTATCATGCACTAATTTTTTTTCTACCTTTATTTTTACCAGGTGGGCCTACACTCAGGATGGGCTCTGTTGATACTGCTCCAAGTTCCTTCTCCTCCTCAAGCCCCTCCAATTTATTTGCTTCACAAAAACCAACCTTTACTTGCCAAAAATTTGGTGTGCCAACTACTCCTATATTTGGTTCATCAGGTTTTGCAGCACCATCTGGTGAATGTCAATTTGGCCAGTCATTTGCAACTCCCTTCTCTTCAACTTCAGCCAACTTATTTGGTTGCCAAACACCCATGTTTAATTCTGCAGACTTGGCGTCCTCAACTCCATTCGGTCCACGTCCTTTCGGCCAGTCATCTGCAAATCCCTTCTCCTCTTCAACCTCTACCAATTCATTTGCTGCTTCCCAAACACCATCCTTCGCTTCGGCAGCATTTGGAGCATCGACTACTACTCCGTTAGCTTCGTCAGTTTTTGCAGCACCATCCTCTCCATCTCCTTTTGGGTTATCTGTAAATCCCTTCTCCTCAACCCCTTCCAATACGTTTCCTCCTAAGACATCGTCCTTCGGCTCTTGAGGCTTTGGAGAATCAACTGCATGCCCTTTTACGACTGCGCCATCTACACTTTGGGGATTTGGAATGGCATCAGGCTTTGGGTCTGGGGCCAATGGCTCTGCACCTTCTTTCATTGAATCAAGCTCACCTACATTTGGATCATCGCCTTCTGTCTGTAGTTCTAGTTTCACATTTGGAACATCTTCTCAACCTGTGTCCGGATCACATAGCTATCCACTATTTGGAACACTCAACTCATCTGTCTCTCTCTATTTGGATCAGTAGCCCCAAACTCTGTGTCACCCTCATCATACGGACCCATCACTGCCCAATCCTTGTTTCACGCCAAGTGTCATCCCTCATTTCAGACGACTCATCCTATTTCCGGAGAGAGTAATATTCCTTTGACGCCAAGTTTCATCCCCTCCTTTGGTGCATTAAACATTTCCAGCACTGCATCAACTGGGAATGGCTCTGAAGGAAATTTGTGCTCAAGTCCTACAAGCGCTGCTGGTTTTGATCCGACTACTGTAAGTGGCCTTTACATTTTAACTTATGGTGTTAAATCATTTAGTATATTATTGTTGATGTCTTAATTTGTTATCTGTCCCTTAAAACTTTTTTTGAGCGAAATTTATCAGTCTACATAATGTTCTATGCAGAGCTCTACGCACACTCCTTTTCAGCCGGTGCCAACTGCTGATTCCGAAGGTGTTCGTTTAGGCAACATTGCCCGGTCAGTAGCAGGTAACTAGTTAATTTCATTCCTAGTCTTTTGCTCTTGTTGTATCTCATACTCATGCCTTTGTTTATTATCACTTGCTGATGGGAATTTACTTTGGTTTTAATAATGCATCTAATACTTTTTCTTTTTTCGTTGCCTTTTGAAGGGGATGGCTTTGGTTGGAATGCCTTCGGTCCACCAGGTGCTGCAAATTGTAGATTTTGAGGACATTGGAAGAGCACAACACTGAAGATTCGGAGTTCTCTAGGAATTGGAGTTTATTTAGGAGTATTTCAGATTGGTTTTTGGGATTTGTTTGTCTATTTTTTTGTTTCCTTATTGAGATGATCTTGTTAGTAAAAGATTATGTTTTTTTTTTTTATGGCATAAGGGAAAAACAAAGATACGGTATTTGCTTATTTCCATCCACTCTCTCTCTCTCCTTCTCTCACTCTCTCTCACTTGAGAGAGATAGAGAGAGACTTGAGAGAGAGAGAGAGCCCCAAGTCTTCTTAGTGATGGCACTTTTGAGACAATTAACTCGCTGAGAAAAACTTATTCACGGAGGAGCCGTGAATAAGTTTTATGGTGCTCAATCTCGGCCATCCAAAAGTGTTTTGGACGATCTGGATTAAAAACAATCTATTAACGGTAATAGATAACCGTTAATAGATTGTTTTTAATGCAGATAGTCCAAAATACTTTTGGACGGCTGAGATTGTGCAGAGCCGTGAAATTTCTCTTACCGTTAATAGATTGTTTTTAATGCGAATCGTTCAAAATACTTTTGGACGGCTGAGATTGCGCGGAACCGTGAATAACTTGGGAATAAGTTTCTCTCTTAACTCGCTACCTTTGAAAATTGAAATGCATACTTCTTGAGGCACATGTTTTGAATGATTGACGAGCAAGAGAGAGAGACCCAAACTTTACCAAAAAAAGAGAGAGAGAGAGAGAGACCCCCAAGTCTTTCTTAACTAAAGTTTAGTGGTGGCACTTTTGAGACAATTAACTGCTACCTTTGAGATGCATACTTCTTGAGGCATATGTTTTGAATGATTGACAAGCATATGCCCTGTAAACACAAAGCATAAAACATCAGCATAAGCATATTGAGTCGATAGTGACTTGGTTCATTCTGTACCTTATCTTATCCATCAAAAGTCCAAATGAGGCCTGAATATTATGTTTTACAACTTTACACTCTTCTTTCAGTCACAATATTGTTCCCCCTTGTTTTTTGGATGACTCGGTATCCACTGCAGTGCAGTAGACTAAGTAATCCGTGGTTCCAATCACACGGCCCACTAGCTGGCTCAATTAATCACCCTATTGTTCCATAACTCGAGGACAACAATCCCAAATCTTGACAAATTCAACTAGCATCTCTCTTGTTTTCACCTTAAATTGACAGTGAAGCCACACTAAAGTCCATTTTGTTGATATACCATTCCACAAGCAAAATGTGAAGTTATGCGTACAACTCTGGCGTTGGTGTGGCATGACCAGTTCAATCCTACTCCACCTATTGGATATCGACAAGAGAATATGTAGTTTCTAGCTCTAACTTCAATGTTCATTACCGATGTCCAACTCTCACGTACGTGACTTGAGATTAGAATTTTTTCGTGTACGTTTTTAGAGTTATTGAATTGGAAATGGTCAGATGTGAATGTGAACTTCATTTTCTTGAATCTGACGTTAAGCAAGTTACAATATTCCCATCCCTTGGTAGTATTGGTGCGGGTATAATATGTGTTTAAGTGTCACATTTGTCAAGGTAATACTATGCACAATATGAGGTTTCGATACATATATAATTACGTGCTAATTAAACTTCAAAAATTAATCACCAAATAAGCTCGCGAGGAGGATCTCCAAACACTCGCCCGACCCCCTATCCGATACCCTTCCGCAATTTGCCAAGTGCCTTCAGGACAAGAAAATATGTCCATTTTTTTTTTCTCAGAAAAAATAAATTTTATTAAACTCATAACACAAAATACAAAGATAATAAGGGCTTAGAAAAATGTCCATTTTCAGTACTCGAAAGTCAGATCAACTAGGATGATATTAACTTAAGTTAGACCTCTATTGCTAAACATAAATAGTACATGCTATCAAAGAAAAAAACGAAAGTAGGCACACATGAATGAATGGGGAAATTAAGCGCGCGCTCTCTCTCTCTCTATACACACCCACCTAATGATAACGACTTGAATTAATATCATCCTAGTACCTAATATTACTATACCTTATTGCTGATTCACAGCTATGAAGATGAATGGTTTTGCCTGCAAGACAAACTTCAGCGCATCAGATTTCTTCTTTGCTGGTCTAGCTACGCCACAGCCCACCAACAATACGCTGGGTTCAATCGTGACTCTAGCCAGCGTGTTTCAAGTTCCTGGCCTTAACACCCTAGGTGTCTCCATGAACCGCATCGACTTTGCCCCCGGTGGCCTTAACCCGCCCCACGAGCACCCACGCGCCACCGAGATATTGTTCGTTCTCTACGGAGAATTGGAAGCTTGCTTGACGATTTCCTAGTCCTAAATTAACGGGTTGCCCCAAGCGTAGGGCGGAGACCGACGCAGCACAATATCCGGTAAGTCCGGAGTCGAATCCACAGAGACGGTGATGTGTGTTGACTAAAAACTTGGGTTGTTACTAATTAAACTGGCTCTTAGGTAGCCACCCCTTGTCGGTTGAATAAGATTTAACTAAACTTGCGAAATAACTGTTCTTTTCAAATAATTAAAAAGAGGTACGGTTGTAGGGTTCATAGCACTCGTAACCAGTCCGGATTTTCCTGCTCTGTTTGGAGTTCTTAAAAACATTTAATTTAAGATTGAAAAAGATACCCCGCAAGATGCAAGACCCTGTGGTCGCTGTATACCCATGAGCAGCGAAGAATGAGTTTTGGACCCCCATTCCCCCGTTCACATGGGCTCCGACAATGCCCGGATTCGTCCACGGGAAGTATTTTTCCAATCAAAAATCATTTTTCCATTGTTCGAAAATAGGAGCAGTGCCCGAACTGGCCATAGTGTGCTAATCACCCCACGACCCTACCTGAACTAATCATTGCACAAGAAATAAAAGAAACCCTAAATTGAAACATGCTTCTATTGCGCGAGATGAAAAATAAACAAGAAATATCAACTAATCAAATACCAACGAATAACTTTTATTAAAAACAGAAATTAAAACTAGTTACCGGAGTGCGAAGATCTGAACAAAACTTTGAAAACTTGAAGGGAAAAGAAAATCTGAAAGGAAAAATGAAAGTCTGAAACTGCAAAATAATTTCTGAAACTTCTGCTGATCGCCACCCGTGAGAACGCAGCCCCCGTTCTACGTGTTTCGTCCGTGGGCAGAAAATCCCCCCGTAATCAAAACCGTTCCGGCCCTTTTATAATCCTCGGCCGTGTAAATAATAACCCTCGTGGGCCGAGAATTGGCTTAGCCATGTACCGCAATTGCTGAAACCTTGGGCCCCAATCTTAAGTCCAGATTACAAATTATTATTATGCCCACCTACACGATCAAGTGCATGTCCAATTATTGCTACCCATTGAACATTAATTCCGCCAATTTGACTTGCGATTAATTACTCCAATTGCAGTCCAGACCTTCCACTTGATTGAATTCGAACGGGTCAACGTCGAACACCGTTTAATATTTCAACTTTGCATATTTTATATCAAACCCTCCAAATACCTTTGCTTTGACACCCCGGCAATGTACGAACCGGCCTCGAGGCCACACTTTCCAACCTTGGCGCTAAAACTGCCTTATTACCTACAAGAAAGGTAAAAACACAAAACACAAGAAAGCACGACATCAAGTGGTAAATGGAATAAAATGCGCCTCTAAAGCGTTTAATTCGCCCTACTTAGGCGCTCATACCTACGATATCGCGCGCCTATCACACCCCCCAACTTGAGCGTTGCTAGTCCCTAGTAACGAACGAACAAAAAAATAACAAAAGAAATACTAACAAGACACAAACGGGGATACAGAGGTTATGCATGCAGTACAACGAATAGGCGGGCCGAAAGATGTTCGCCTCCTCACTCACCTGCAACTCAAATACATGCATGCTCTGGCAAAAAGGTGAACAAAATTAGTGCGGAAACAAATGCAGAGATAAATGCCCCCACGAAGGCAACGATGCTACACTCACTCACAAGAACACTCAACATCCCATGAAAAAGCATTTGGCGAACTACGTGGGACCGAAACAATGGCCACCACGCGCCAATCAAAGACAACGCTTACAAAGAATAAAAACACAATATATACAATCACGATTCCACAAAACGAGTAACATAAATATAAAACATGCATGAACGAGAGTTTAACAACGTGCACAAGATCTACTAAGGACTTGATTAGGCTTATAATGACCGCGGTTTTGAACAAAAGGAGAAACATGCAAAATTAGGCGGCGGCCTATAGTAGCGCAAGGTAAACCACCCAGACTGGCCGCCACCTTCCCCTTAACTACCCGATATGCACCCATTGGTGCCAACCAAACCATATCCAAACAATAAAACAAAATAACAAACACGAAAGTTATTACAGACCCACATGAAATAACAGAAAATAAAAATATTCCACTGACACTAACGACTCAAAATATCACATAAAATAACACCGCCACATGGAATGACACAAAAACACCACCACCACCCTAGCTTCATGCATCACGGAAGTCCAAAATCAATCCGAACTTCTCTCGGCAAAGTCGTCGCTGACCTCTAAGTCCGGAAACTGAGGCGGCTGATATGGAGCTGAGAACTGCCCTATAACATGATCATACAATCATTTATTCTGATGTGCCAACAGGTGCTAATTCCTCCCAACTTGCCTCAACTCCCTTTTATATTCCACGTTTTTTTTTTCAATTTTTTTTGACTTAGCTTTATGGCTTGAAGGTTGGGTTTGGTTCCAAAACATGGCATCCATCAAGACTTCTTCACTTTCACTTCCGACAACAACGATGCTCCAAATCCAATGTAACAAGCACCCATGATGCACAAAGCTAGACCCCCCAACTACAATCCAACCCAAACACCGATTTCCTAGGCTAGACGCAGGAACTGGCTCGAACTGGTTTAAGATTGGTCAAAGGGACTCGTATGTGGTCTAATCATGCAAAAATGCCTTGTCTCATCCCCTATGCACGTTACCAACTCTCACAAATGCATGCAAAACATCTAGCTACTCAATTGTGAAACAAAAGCTTACTATTTTTCACAAATGCGAGAAAAAGAAAACAAAGAATATGGGAATATTTATCAGGATGCACTATTAACTACGTGGGGACACATACTCAACGTCATCGACGGCACAAACATGTTCACAAAGGGCACCAAATATATGCATGAATTTGAATTAAACAGGCATAACAATTCAGCAAATTCTAACATTCTCGCCTAATCATACAATCAAGCATAACAAACGTATCCCCGAAAAATATAAAAAATATAAAAATTACCCTAGTAACGCACAAAAACATGTACAAAGTACACCCTCCCCCCAACTAGAAACATGCTATGTCCCCAGAGTATGGAGACACAGCAAAAGAAAGCATAAGGGAGAAGAAATGGACCTACGGGTGGCAGCCAACCACCATGACCTCGGCCAATGTTCGAGGAATTTGCCGTCACCGCTCTTGCAGCCGTGTGTAGTGCCGCACCCTGCAAAAGAATTAGGCATCAACTACCGAAAAGCACGAATGACATTAGTACCGCCCGACTCGTGTTATCCGGGCTCCCAAAACAAAAAGAAAAAAGAAAAGAAAAATACTCCACCAAATCTTCACGCGATCAACGTGTCATACTTTTCTCCCCATCCCGCGCCGGTGGGCAAGAAACGGGTGGCTATACAAGACCATTATGCTAATTTTTTCGTTTTTTTCAATTTCCTTTTTTTTAAATTTAAAGTATGATAGAAACAAAAATAACTAACTAGAAGACAAGAAATGAAAGAACAATAAAATAAAAGATAATGGTACATAGATTGTGTCAAAAACAACAGAACATAGTAAAATTCAATGTCACCGACACAAAATTGCCCTTACTAATCGGAGCTGGGCACACAATCCTTATTTTAATAGCGGCGTGCGAAGCTATAAAACCCAAGTCAATGATGGGTACCCCTATTGCTAGGAGCCGGGTCCACTTCTCAGTGAAGAGAGTGGTACGCAAAAGCTACCCGTCGGAACTTAAGAAGATAGGGCCCCCAGCGGCTCAAGAACTGGGTCAGCGGCTCAAGAACTGGGTCCCAAGCGGCACCACACACATCCTCGACTGCAAGTATCTCCATTCTATATATACCTTTTATCAAGAATTGAACTCGGCCATGCCACAAGTTAAGATACTTCGAGTAGCGCATTTGCCGAATTCGTTTTAGACACTTAAATTCAACCAAGTGCTTAGCCCAAACTAGATCAATTTTCAAAGAGTTGACAAAATCCAAAAGATATGGATGATAAACTAAATTAAATTCATCAACACCAAGAAAATCAATCTGTTCCACATTTAAAACCTCTTGCGAAAGTGGAGACTCAGTAGGAGGGTTGGCACCATCTAGAGCAGAGAGTATTTGATTATTCAGTGCAACTATTGGTAATGACTCCTCAAAAGGCATACAACATTCACTAATGACAAGCGGCTCTATTTCCTCTTTTTCCCTCGCATCAAGAACAAATGGACTTTGCACTGTTATTGACAACGACTCCTTAGGAGTCGCGTCATGAAAATCCATCTCAAGTGTACTAGAATGCTCTCGAGAAGACTGTTGCACTTCAGGTGAACCAACTATTTTGTTAGTTCCAAGTGGCTCGATCTGTTGTTTCATCTTCTTATACACAAGAATTACTCACTTGAAAATTTTCAACTTGATTGCAAGAAAGAGAATCAGCTAATTGATCAAAATAAGGCGGCTCTATTTCCTCTTTTTCCCTCCCATCATAATTGGTATCCTTAGAACTTTCAGTCAACTCACAAAATTGGAGCTTTTGGGTTAAGTCATCTAGGTAATCCCAAGCCTCTTCAGCGTTTTTATCTAGGAATTCGTCAGTGGACCTAAAATCCACCTGACATGGCTTAGGGTTTAAACCACGGCAAAAGATAACCAGAAGACTGACAAACTCACAATTAAAACTCGACCAAGAGAATACAGAATTTTTTAATCGCTCCCAACACTGTGACAAAGACTCATCATCTTATTGAGAGAAATGTGATAGTTCTTCTAAAAGCATATGAGTCTCATATGAGGGATTGAAAGTTTTGAAAACCTGTATCACAATCTCATTCCATGTCAATTTTGGACTCAAAAAATTAAACCAATCTTGAGCACTACCACGCAAAGATGCTGGGAATACATGTAAAAGAGCCACTTCTTATAGATTTGGTTGAGATTAACTAAAAAAAATCTAGAGATTGATTGTACTTTTCAGAAAATTAAAAGGAGGTACGGTCGTAGGGTTCATAGCACTCGTAACCAGTCTGGATTAACCTGCTCTGTTTGGAATTCTTAAAAACGTTAATTTTAGATTGAAAAAGATACCCCGCAAGATGCGAGACCCTATGGTCGCCGTATACCTATGCGCAGCGAAGAACGAGTTTTGGACCCCCATTCTCCCATTCACATAGGCTCCGACGATGCCTGGGTTCGTCTCACGAATGTTCTTTACAAATCTAAAATTGCTTTTTTTCATTGTTTAAAAACATGAGCAGTGCCCGAACTCATCACGGCGTGTTAATCACCCCATGACCCTACCTATACAACTACTCACTATGCATTGAATAAGAAACACAAGAAACCCTAATTTGAAACATGATTCTATTATGCGAGATGAAAAATAAACAAAAGATCTAAGTTAAACAAGAACTAACGAACAACTTTAATGAAGGACGAAAATTAATACGAGTTACCGGAGTGCGAATAATTAAACAAAGTTTCAAATAACTTGAAAGGAACAAAACGCGGAAGAAAAAACTATCGAAACAGAGAAATCTCGGCAGCCCCCCGTTCCTCCCTCTGTGCACATGAGACCTCTTCCTTTTATAAACTGCTGCTGCCGACTTCACTTGTAAAAGCCCTCGTGGAGAAATCAGTCACTTGGGCCCAGCCTTGGTCAAAATAACTATAAAACATTAGACCCACTTGGAAGACCAATTGCAAGTCCAATTAGTATAGTTTCGGGGCCCACCAATTTTATGACTTGTATTATTCTGCTAACCCATTTTACTTCCATTACCACGTACACAGCAGCATCGTAGGAGGAGAAAAATTATAAGACACAATCCATGCTTCTTTTACTTCAATCAGCAACTAAACAATGCACATTAAAATATTAAAACCTCCGAATACCTACAACATAAAAATCAAGCATTAATCTCCAAGTAATATTATATAAATCGACTTAACAATGATAAATTAGGGGGCGCGTATGTGAATATTTACGCGCTTATCACACCCCCCAACTTTCACTTTGCTAGTCCCGAGCAAAGAAAATAAAATGCAACTAAAGAAAACAAATTAAAACCGATAGTTCTTTTAAACCCCCAGGCGGCCCCGGTAGGACGAGTGATGTCTCGTGAGAGTTTTCAGCAATGATCACCCACAAAACACCGCGGATCCCTATACTTGTAACCCAAAAACCTGCAATGCGACTCATTGATATGCCAATGCCAAGAATATAGCATATGCGAAAATAGTTCTGGAGGCTATCAAAACATAGAAATGAATCATGGCACCCAAGCTTAGCGTGTGTGAGTAAGGACCTTAACCATAAGCGAACCACAACCAAGTACTCTCTCTGGACCGAGTCTCGACTTCAATTCTCACCGTGTCATGCACTCAACAAAAGAAAACGCTCGAAACAAAGTGCATTCTCAATGTGTGCGGACGGAAGTTATGCAATAAAGAATCAAAGTACCCCGCACACTTTAGACACGAAAAGAAAGCTTTTTAAGGTAGACACATCATCTCATGAAAGGAAGGTCAAGCATTAAAGACTATCTCTATCCATCGATCCACAACCCATTGCCCCTAAGATCAAATAGGACTTTTATTCGGTTATATCGTTGGGTAAGGAAAAGTGCTTCAAGGTTAGGATAAATCATAAGTAAGTGTCCGAGAATAGGCTAAAACAACATGGGGCAAGTGTAACAATATGCACCCTCTTATCATTCTTTTCAACTCAACCACATCTCTCTTATTTTTCACCCTTCACACAATTCCCCTATGAAGTTCACATGTTTCTTTCTTCAACAAATGCATGAGTGTCTTCCCCTTTTTCATTCAAGTTCCATTATTATTATTATTTTTTCTTTTTAGCTATGGGGAAAAACACACCACATTTCAAGCACATATTTCTCAAATACAATTTCTCCATTCTCTTCAAAAATTAACCTTCACATGATTAATTTGTCATTCTCAAGACACAATATGGTTGGTGAAGCTTAACAAGAAAAAGGCTCATGCAAAAGGCACAATGTGGCTTGCAAGGGATTAGTGTTTAAGAAAAAGAAACGAACCGGCTCAATTAGCAAAGATGGCCTATTATCCTCTCCTAGGGGCAATACAACCAAGTAACGATCCAATCCCAAAGAATAAAATAACAGGCATGTATTAAGTCTCAACACTTGACGACAAAAGATAATGAGATCAACAACGATTAAGCTTCTTTTTTTTATGACAAACAATACGACACCACTCCAAAGAAAGGTAAGGCACTACAGCTCACATGGGCATAAGTCTCCACTAATCTTGCCATTGAAAGCACTCAAGTCACAACTCACAAGCAGTCAAGGTCCAAGAAATGTGCAGTGCAAAGATGCTAAGAGTTTATGCCAGGATAAATTTCTATCGCCAAGCTAGCAAAAGGAACTATCATGCAACATAAATATTCAAAGAATGCCCACAAATTCTCAGCACAAGCAACCAACAAGTAAACATCGCAATCTCTAAGTCTCAAGTAGAAAAGATCCAACAAGTATTTTTGAATTTTCAATTTTTTTCCTCTTTTTTTTTATATTGAATCTAACAAAATAAAGAACAAAGTGATCTCTCCCCCTAACTTGAACCATTCGATGTCCTCATTGAATGCAAGAACAAAAATAGGACATAAAAGAAAAAGAAGGGAAAGGTATCAACTCGCAACGGAGAACTATGCAAGAAATAATATTGCGGAAAAAAGACCCCCCAACTTGAACGAAGCATCCTGCAATGTTAGTCCTCACAAAAAAAAGATAAAATAAAATAAAAGTAGCTAATCTAAGAAAGAGAAAAGAAAAGAAAAGAAAAAAACTATACAAAAAGTTAATGACATTCACTTTCATCACATGAAATCCAACCATTCATCACACTACGAAGAGCAATCAAAATCAACATCTCACCCAACTTCAAGCACTCAGTTAAAAATTGTACGCGACCATGCCACAAAACCAAATACTTAGAATATCTTAATTGCCTTAACCGCATTTGAAATTTAAATTCTACCAATTGCTTATTCCCAACCAAATTAACTTTCAAGTTATTGATAAGTTTTAAGAAAAATGGATAGTAAACCACATTAAAATTATCAACACCAAGAAAATCAATTTGTTCTAACTTAACAATCTTTTGCAATGGTGGATGCTCAATAGGAGTGATGACATCAACATCTATGGCTGTGGATATTTGATCATCAAGAACAAGTGGACTTTGCACAATTATTGGCAACGACTCCTCAGGAGTCACGTCATGAAAATCCATCTCAAGTGTACTAGAATGCTCTCGAGAAGACTGTTGTACTTCAGGTGCACTAACTATTTGGTTAGTTACAAGTGGCTTTGTTGTTTCATCTTCCAATACACAAGAATTAATCATTTGAAAATTTTCAACTTGATTGCCAGAAAGAGAATCAGCTAATTGATCAAAATAAGGCGGCTCTATTTCCTCTTTTTCTCTCCCATCAGAATTGGTATCCTCAGAACTTCTAGTCAACTCACAAAATTGGAGCTTTTGGGTTAATTCATCTAGGTAATCCCAAGCCTCTTCAGCATTTTTATCCAGGAATTCATTAGTGGACCTAAAATCCACCTGGCATGGTTTTGGATTTAAACTACGACAAAAGATAACCAGAGACTACCAAGCTCACAATTAAAACTCGACCAAGAGAATATGAAAATTTTAAATCGCTCCCAACACTGTGACAAAGACTCATCATCTTGTTGATAGAAATCTGATAGATCTTGTAAAAGCATATGAGTCTCATAGGAGGGATTGAAAGTGTTGAAAAATTGTATTACAATCTCACTCCATGTCAATTTTGGACTCAAAGAATTAAACCAATCTTGAGCACTACGACGCAAAGATGTTGGGAACACATGTAAACGAGCCACTTCATCGCTAGCAAAAGCTTTCTCAAGGTCATGAATATGCAAAAAAGGATTTTCTGAGGCCAAACCATAAAATATAGGAAGATCAAATTGGTTTGTATAACCTCCATAGCACCTAGCAAAATGAGTCATTTTTTTTTCTTTTCAACAATAAAAAAAATAAAGAACTAAAAAGAAAAAAAAATAACTATCCGAATTCTTAACACACGTTACCGTCCCCGGCAACGGCGCCAAAAATGCTTACACGATTTCCTAGTCCTAAATTAACGGGTTGCCCCAAGCGTAGGGCGGAGACCGACGCAGCACAATATCCGGCAATGTACGAACCGGCCTCGAGGCCACACTTTCCAACCTTGGCGCTAAAACTGCCTTATTACCTACAAGAAAAGTAAAAACACAAAACACAAGAAAGCACGACATCAAGTGGTAAATGGAATAAAACGCGCCTCTAAAGCGTTTAATTTGCCCTACTTAGGCGCTCATACCTACAATATCGCGCGCCTATCAAAGCTCACTTCATTACCACAGCCAATGTGCTTGTTTCCGTGACCCTCAAACAGGGTGACATATTTACTTTCCCTAAGGGTTTGGTTCACTTCGAAACTAATATTGGGAAAGAACCGGCCGCCACTATCTCTGGGTTTAAGAGCCAGAATCCAAGCCGACATTCCCACCTCGTTGTTTGCCGCCACGCCCCCGGTGCCGGATAGTGTGTTGAGTAAGACTTTCCAGGTATCATATCAGGAGGTTGATGCAATCAAGTCAAAGATTGCCGGATAGTTCTAGAAGGTGCTTTGTGATCTGGGGTTGGTATGTTGGTTTTCTTGTTTTTCTTCGTGTTGTTGAATAAGGATTCATGGTTTTACGAAAAGAAATAGTGGGTTGGAAAGTGAATCGATGTTGTATTTGATTCCATTTACCTATGTATTCGGTTTCGCTTCTTGTGTTTACCGAGAAATAATAAGATTATTTTAAATAACAATAGTATCTAAATACGTATCGATGATAGTAGTGTATCACCCAACTTTGGATTATAATGCCTATAATATAGGAGTTTTTTTTCACCGTTGGAGAAGATCCAATTAGAAGTTTGGGAAAAGGAAGAAGAAGACAAAGGCCAAATTGGAGTTTGTCGACAGATTTTCGATCTACGTACAGTTTCCTTCTAAACTCTTCACCCTCTTTTCGTACAATTTTCATTGAATAGCAGAAATATTATGGGTTGTTTTGATTCTATTATGAACTAATATCTATTGCTAAGGCTACGATGTAGCCTCTCCATGACAATTCCGAATCCTATTTTTATGTGATCATAATTTTATTAGTCCTTTTGAGTTTACATCATTGTGTTTAGTGCTTTCAATTATTTGGCCAATATTTGAGTGATGTGTTGTGCATGCTAATTCGAGAGAAGATGTATGCAGTTTAGCTTCGTATGATGTAAGCCATGAATTGAACGAAAGACAGGAATGTGCCAACGTGATTTGTGCTCAAATGCTCTTAAATTCGCATAGACATATCGTGGATTATTGTATGTTGGGTAGTTCTAATTCTACTTGAGAGAGGGTCTTAGAAAAGTTTGAATTTCTCGCTGTCAAATAGGACTATAATTGACTGATCGCATGGTTAGTATTTGGGATTGGATTAGTTAGGTGAGTCGGATGCCTTAGCATTTTTCTTCCTGAGTGAACGCTTATTCTTTTTAATTGTTCGGTCAAATCTTCAATTGTTGAATTACTTTTAGTTGTTTTTATTTTTCAAATCCAAAATCCATCACTTTTATTGATTCCAAATAATTCAGAACTAGAACAATTTCAATAGTTAATAGGTAAGTAGTCCTTGTGGCCGGGTTTGACATCTTTCTTTATCACTATATTACTTGTTACGATTTCGTGCGCCGTTTCACAACAGTATCCACAAGAGTTATTGATAAGGAGAATTGAATATGAAATTTTAAGAAAGTGCAAACTCCAAAATCTCAAGCCAAAGAGATCACCAGGTCAACCCTTAAAGATTGGGGATTTTGTCATTATATACACTTTGTTTGGTTGAGGTTTTAGAAAGTTATTTTTGAGAGTTGGGTGGTAATGAGTGGAGAGAGATAGAGAGAAAAATTTATTGAAAACTGTGCCGAGAGTTAAAAGTTACTCTCAAAATGATGAACCAAACAGAGTGAATCGTCTAACTAGAGATAAAACCCAATAACCTAAACAATGAAACATAAAAGGGAAAATGACGGTCCATGACGTGTTTTGATAATTAATACCCGCTAAGGACATTCTAAGAATATTTGTTAATGCTAAAAATGTCCTTGGCGGATATTAATTATCAAAACACGTTCTTGACCGTCATTTTCCCCACATAAAATAATTAGAAGAAGCTGAATGATGAGCTGACAGTTTACGGATTCTTGCTAAAAAATCTGTTTGGTGGGATTTTGATGATCTAATAATTTTGCTGATTTTGTTTCTGTCGGTCCTAAGCTGAGGAAGGAGCTGTAATTTGCTATAGTGGATATGTTTGCTCTGTACTTGCTGTGTTGGATATTTGTTGTTTCAACTGATGATGTTTTGGCTGCTAATGGATCTGATCTGCTTTTGCTGAAACCTTGCTGAAGCTCTTCTAGTGCATGCTTCATCTGCTGGATATCTGAAGTTCTTGTCTGCTTTTCCTATCCTAGTGAAGCTGGTTCTTAGGATATGGATGGCTGCTGCAACTGGTTTGAGTTGGAAATGTTATGAAGCTGGAAGTCTTAAATATTGAAGTCACCCTTGGGTTAGAGATCTATTGTTGGTATTGTCTATTCAAATGGATTGAAAGTAGTGATAGTTGGGCCATTTTGTTACTGGGCTCATTCAATATCCATTGAATTTAATTTTTTCTTCTTCTTTTCTTTCTTTTGTAGGTCTCTTATGATACATCATCCTCTATGGTCTGTAATTGGTTTTCCCTCGATGTACCCTTTGTCGAGTTCTAATTAAATTTTGTTGCCTATCGCCCTTTGTCGAGTTCTAATAAAGGTCGGTGAAGGTTTAATTTTCTTCGATAAGTTCAATGACTATGTAGCCCCATTTAAATACAATCTTTGAGCGGGTCATACGGGCTCGTGCCTTGAATAGCAAGATTTACGGAAGTAATATGTTATTTTTATTTGGTAATGTAGGGTGTTCCGGGCCAGCTCGCACGCACCTCGGACTAATCCCTACAGTCCATTCCACAACTGTTTCACACGCTTAAGCGTGGGGGTGATGAGGTGGCCCCAAGAGTTGTTGGTAAGATAAATCGAATCTGAAACCTTAGGATAGAGCAAACACTCAAGTTCCAGGCTAAGACCACTCGGTCCAACCCCTTGAGGTTATAATAATAATAATAAAAATATTATTATTATTATTAGACTAGCTTGTTAATAGAAATAAGAAAATCAAATAAACTTCATCTGCATGGCTGCATGCCAACGGTAGAGACCCTACAGTCCTATAGGGTGACTTCCCATATTATTATTTTTACTTCTTCTTTTTTAACTAGACTGGGTCATAAATGGCACACCCATATTAATAAGGGAAAATTGAGTAGGAGGACATACTATAAGGTTTTTTGCTATAATAAGGACATAAATATTTCCTTTAAAGTTTAAAGGACATTATGTCCAGAATTTACAGTGTCCATTGACTGGCGTTGACTAGCGTTGACCGGCGTTGACTAGCGTTGACCGGCGTTGACTGGTGTATCTGTTCATTTTTTGTGTATCTGTTGATTTTTTATTTTACATCCACTACTCAACCACCACTTCTTCCACGACGCCACCGCCACCATGCCGCCACAACCTCCACTTCCATCACCACATTTACCACCACTCCATCACCAACACGCCACCACCTCCACCACTTCCACCACTCAACCACCACCACCACGCCACCACCTCCACCACCACCACTTAACCACCACTTCCACCACCACCATGCCACCACCACCTCCACTTCCACCACCACTCCATAACTACCACGCCACCATCTCCAACTCCACCACTTCCACAACCACCGCCACCGCCACCGCAACCTCCACTTTCACCACCACTCCTACCACCATGCCACCGCCTCTACTACCACCACTCAACCACTACTTTCACCACCACCATTACGACGCCGCCACCACCACCTCACCACTTCCACCACCATCATCACCACCATGCCACCACAACCTCCACTTCTACCACCACCTCTACCACCACTCCACCACCACCACCACCACCCCATCACCACCATGCCATCACCTCCATCTCCACCACCACCACCACCACTCAACCACCACTTCCACCACCACTATGCCACCACAACTTCCACTTCCACCACCACGCCACTATTTCCACCTCTACCACTCAACCACCACCATGCCATCACCTCCATCTCCACCAGCAGCACCACTCAACCACCAGCACCATGCCACCACAACCTCCACTTCCACCACCACTCCATCACCACCACAACACTATTTCCACCTCCACCACTCAACCACCACTTCCACCACCACCACGACACAGCCACCACCACCGCCACCATGCCACCATAATCTCCACTTCTACCAACACTCCATCACCACTACGCCACCACCTCCACCACCACCACCACCACCACTCAACCACCACTTCCACCATCACCACCACCATGCCACCACAACCTCCACTTCCACCACTCCATCACCACCACGCCACCACCTCCACCACTCAACCACCACTTCCACCACCACAACTACAACGCCGCCACCACCACCACCATGCCACCACAACCTCCACTTCCAATACCACCATGCCACCACTCCATCACCACCACGCTACCACCTCCACCACCACCTTCACCAGTCAACCACCACTTTCACTACCACCATGCCAACACTCCAGCACCACCATGCTACCACTTCCACCACCACCATAACCACCATGCCACCACAACCTCCACTTCTACCACCACTCCACCATCACCACCATGCCATCACCTCCATCTCCACCACCACCACCACTTCCACCACCACAATGCCACCACAACCTCCACTTCCACCACCACTCCATCACCACCACGCACTATTTCCACCTCCACCACTCAACCACCACTTCCACCACCATGCCATCACCTCCATCTCCACCACCACTCAACCACCACTTCCACCACCACAACCTCCACTTCCACCACCATGCCACTATTTCCACCTCCACCACTTCCACCACCACCACGACGCAGCCACCACCACCGCCACCATGCAACCACAATCTCCACTTCCACCACCACTCCATCACCACCATGCCACCGCCTCCACCTCCACCACCACCACTTCCACCATCACCACCACCATGCCACCACAACCTCCACTTCCACCACTCCATCACCACCACGCCACCACCTCCACCACTTCCACCACCACAACTACGGCGCCACCACCACCACCGTGCCACCACAACCTCCACTTCCACTACCACCATGCCACCACTCCATCACCACCACGCTACCACCTCCACCACCACCTTCACCAGTCAACCACCACTTTCACTACCACCATCACCACCATACCACCACAACCTCCACTTCTACCACCACTCCACCACCACCACCACCACCACTCCATCACTACCACGCCATCACCTCCACCTCTACCACCACCACTTAACCACCTCTTCCACCACCACCATGTCACCACAACCTCCACTTCCATCACCTTCACCTCCACCTCCACCATTCAACCACTACTTCTACCACCACCACTATGATGCCGCCACCACCACCTCCACTTCCACCCCTACCATGCCACCACTCCATCACCACCACGCCACCACCTCCACCCCCACCTTCACCACTCAACCAACACGACGCCACCACCACCATACCACCACAACCTCCACTTCTACCACCACTCCACTATCACCTCCACCACACCACCCCCACCCCCATCAGCACCTCTATAACCACTCCACCACCACCTCTCTGTTCCACCACCACCACCACTCCACCGCTACCGCCACTACCACCACCACCACCACCACAATACAAAACAGATACAGATATACCAAATACAAATACACCAAAACAAATACAATAGATATACCACAACAGATACACCAATCAAAAAATGACACAGATATATCAACAACAGATGTACCAAAACAGATGCAAATATATCAACAATATCTGCTGGGGTTTGCTTCGGCTTTTCTCTTGCAAAATTGGAGAGAGAAATAAATTTTTCGTTTGTTTTTAGACGGAAGTTGACGGTAGGAGTTTAATTGATAAGTGTTTTTAAAACGTCAAATGTTTTTAGACGGAAGTTGACGGTAGGAGTTTAATTGATAAGTGTTTTTAAAACGTCAAATGTTTATATGATATTTCGATAAGGTCAGGTATTTATGTGATTTGCGTGAAAAGTCAGGTGCTAATATAAAAAATTTCCATACAGATATATCAACAGCAGATGTACCAAAATAGATAGATACAAATATACCAACAATAGATACACCAAAATAGATACGCCAACAACAAAAAAAGATATAGATATATCAAGACATATACACCAACACAAAAGACTTATATATATACCCGCAACAGATACACCAACGCAAAATAGATACAGTTATATCAACAACAGATGTACCAAAATAGATACAAATATACCAACAATAGATACACAAAAATAGATATAAATATACCAAAATACATATACCAACACAACACAAAACAGATACAGATATACCAATACACCAAAACAGTTACAGATATATCAACAACAGACATACCAAAATAAATCCACAACCTCCACTTCCACCACCACCTATACCACCACTCCATCACCACCACGCAACCACCTCCACATCCATCTCAACCACTCAACCACCACTTTTACCACCACGACGTCACCATCACCACCACCATGTCACCACAACCTCCAATTCTACCACTACCTCTACCACCACCTCCATCACCACCACGCCACCACCTCCACCACACCACCACCACCACCCATCAGCACCTCCACAATCACTCCACCACCACTCCAGTTCCACGACCATGTCTACCACCACCACTCCACAGCCACCACCACAATCACAATAAAGTCTTTTTTTATTTCTTAAAACAAAATAAATACAAATATACAAGATACAGATACACCAAAACAGATATAATAGATATACCACAACAGATACACCAACACAAAACAGATACAATTATATCAAGAACAGATGTACCAAAATAGATACAAATATACCAACAATGGATAAAAAAATAGATATAAATATATCGAAATACATACACCAACACAACACAACACAAAACAGATACAGATATACCAATACACCTAAATAGATACACCAACACAAAATAGATACATGTATATCAATATCAGATATAACAAAATAGATCTACAATCTCCACTTCCACCACCACATCTACCATCACAACCTCCACTTAAAATACAGATATACAGATATCAACAACAGATACACCAAAAATGAACAGATACACCGGTCAACATCAATGCCGGTCAATGGTTAAAAAAATAAAAAAATCAATAGATACACCAAAAATGAACAGATACGTCGGTCAACACCAGTCAATGCTGGTCAACGGTCAAAAAATAAAAAAATAAAAAAATAATCAACAGATATACCAAAAATGAACAGATACATCAGTCAACGCCGGTAACACTGATCAAAATAAAAAAATAAAAAAAATGACATTTTTATGTAAGCCAAACAAGGCCCTTGTCTCATTAAAGTCAATTTAAATGAAAAAAGATATTTTTTGTGTTAGCCAAACAAAGCCCTTGTCTTATTAAAGTCAATTTAAATGAAAAAAGACATTTTTTGTGTTAGCCAAACAAGGCCCTTGTCTCATTAAAGGCAATTTGGTCTTTTCAAGGATCTTAAACTCCAAAACATTTTTGTTAATGGACTTTACATATCACTGAAAATTAAGCTGGACTAAATCTACTTTGTGACCTCTTCTTTTGGACTTTAGACCAATTTGCTGTATTAATAAGTTAATTTTCCGGAACTGGTCAGTAGGGTGGAATGATAAATGATAAGTCCACAAAATTTTTATCAAACACCGTGTTTATGATCCTGTTTGATATATATATAATCCAATCAGCTATTCAAATGAACGTAAGATTTGACGCGCGTTTGAGTGAGACCAGGTAATTGAGAAAATAAAACTTGATAAGGTCTACAAGTTATAAACAATCAATAAAAAATAAGGATAACGTTTACTCGAAAACAAAACCATAACGGTGAGAAACAAATGTCAGAAGACAATGTCCAAGAAAGGACAAAAAATTAGTTTTTTTAGTTCTTTGCGGGGGCGGGGGACGGGGGCTTATGGGGTCCTCTCTCTCTCTCTCTAGAAGAC
This sequence comes from Rhododendron griersonianum, assembly GCA_018127125.1. Classification (NCBI taxonomy): domain Eukaryota; kingdom Viridiplantae; phylum Streptophyta; class Magnoliopsida; order Ericales; family Ericaceae; genus Rhododendron; species Rhododendron griersonianum. The sequence goes on along the minus strand of CM030798.1, from coordinate 36,836,605 downwards.
GTCTCTCTCTAAAGACCTCTGCCTATAAGTATAGCACCACACCTTTCTTGTTCCCAGTATCCAAATCCCAGACTTTTCTCTCTTGTTTTGGCTTATTGCTCCTTCTTTTTCCAAGCTCTGATTTGCTTCACCTTTTTGAAACACAACACATTTCTCATACACCTTCCAGCCATGGTTGCTGCTGCTGGAAAACTCTCAGTGGTGGTCGTTATGGTGCTAGTAATAGCCACCATTTCCAACTCTGTTTCTGCAGATCCGGATATGCTCCAAGATGTTTGTGTTGCTGATCTCAATAATGGTATATATTGATTTTGTCCATAGAGTAATGCTAAAAACATACCTTAATTTATAACACAACTCTAGACATAACCGTGTCCGGAACCGTTAAGTGCACATGGATTTGAACACGTACATCTCACGGTTTCGGGCACAGTTGTATCAGAAATTGTGTTTTAAATGTATATTCCTAGAATTGTGTTTTAAATGTATATTCCTAGTATTTGTTGTAGAATATGTTTTTGTATTGTAGCATAATACACTTTATGGTGGGATGATTATGGTCGAATGCAACGAAGTTATTTCGTCCTTTCTTCGAGTAACTAAAATGCCGATTTACTTATTTCTTATCTATTAAATTGAAAAATATTGGCAATTTAAAATCACTTTGGATTTTGTTTAAATCAAACTCTGATATTTAAAATTTACAAGAGACTAACATACTAATTATATTGAAAATAGTTAAAATTATAACTAAGTACTAGTACCGGATAAGTATAAATTAGTATGTGTGCGCCCGAAACCTCTGTTAGCTCCACTACAGTTCCGTCACTTTCCGTTGGTATTATTTGTTTATGGTATTCCTCTTTGTCCACAAGGATTCTTTTTTCTCAATCTATTTCATTTTGGGGTAACAGTACCTAATATTACTATACCTTATTGCTGATTCACAGCTGTGAAGATGAATGGTTTTGCCTGCAAGACAAACTTCTGCGCATCAGATTTCTTCTTTGCTGGTCTAGCTACGCCACAGCCCACCAACAATACGCTGGGTTCAATCGTGACTCTAGCCAGCGTGTTTCAAGTTCCTGGCCTCAACACCCTAGGTGTCTCCATGAACCGCATCGACTTTGCCCCCGGTGGCCTTAACCCACCCCACGAACACCCACGTGCCACCGAGATATTGTTCGTTCTCTACGGAAAATTGGAAGCTCACTTCATTACCACAGCCAATGTGCTTGTTTCCGTGACCCTCAAACAGGGTGACATATTTACTTTCCCTAAGGGTTTGGTTCACTTCGAAACTAATATTGGGAAAGAACCGGCCGCCACTATCTCTGGGTTTAACAGCCAAAATCCAGGTCGCGAGGACATTCCCACCGTGTTGTTTGCCTCCACGCCCCCGGTGCCGGATAGTGTGTTGAGTAAGACTTTCCAGATATCATATCAGGAGGTTGATGCAATCAAGTCAAAGATTGCCGGATAGTTCTAGAAGGTGCTTTGTGATCTGGGGTTGGTATATATGTTGGTTTTCTTGTTTTTCTTCGTGTTGTTGAATAAGGATTCAAGGTTTTACGAAAAGAAATAGTGGGTTGGAAAGTGAATCGATGTTGTATTTGATTCCATTTACCTATGTATTCGGTTTCGCTTCTTGTGTTTACCGAGAAATAATAAGATTATTTTAAATAACAATAGTATCTAAATACGTATCGATGATAGTAGTGTATCACCCAACTTTGGATTATAATGCCTATAATATAGGCACAATAAGCCACTTGAATTTTAACATTAGAAGTTTTTTGTGCATGTTTCTATAGTTATTGACTTCGAAATGGTCGGATGTGAATGTCAACTTCATTTTTGTTTTTTTGATCTCACACTAAGCAAGTTGCAACATTTTTTTTAAAAACGGCAAAAATTTATTAGAAACTCGGCAAAGGATACATCGAGAAAGCAAAAAGAGGGGCAAACCACTCATTTCATGATGTTGATACATGAAGAGAGAGAAAGACCCAAGATAAACCGATCCAACAAAAAGTTGAATGGAACCCAAAACACCTCAACCTACACATCAACAACACTCAAACTGATATCCACCTAAACCCACAACACACAATTAAAGATACAAGAACACTAGAACACCATCATAGATTGATCACCGAAATGCCTTGAATTTGACCATGCAATCTGACTTTTCAAGCTCCCCTGAAGCAACATTCCCAATCCTTAATCCATGTTTCATGGATTTGGGTAGCATCCGTGTGAGTATGTGCTTAGGTGTCAAATTCGTCTGCATTTTGTTATGTAAGAGATTCATAGAATACACAGACCCACCAAGGAGGAAGCTATGGTACACATGGTATACCGTATGTCTAAATTATGGCAATTTGTGATTTTCATTATGACGATTTTTGGTTTTCTAATGCATATTTATGATTCTAGTTACGACTTGTACTTTAAAATTTACCTGTTGAACAGATCATTAGCAGGTTATCCATAATTAAAAAATATTGTTATTATTAAACCATAATTATTCGTACCGGAATCCATAATACTTGTACCTTAACCAAATACATGAGTACAATATGAAAAATTAAATAATGCGCACCCATAAATGTTATAACAATACCATAAATTGGCATTATCTTACCACAATGAGTTGTACCAAATTTTTTTTGACTCGCATGATGTTCCGTAACAAAATCAAAATATGTCGTACCAGAATCAACAATTGTTATACTCAAGCCAAAAATATTTGTAAAATGCCGCAAATTTTATAAAATAACCACAATTATTATGACAACACCTAAAATTGTCATTTTCTTAACACAATGTGTCGTATCAAAAGAAAACTTATTTAAATACCACAAATTATATAACAAACCACAATTGTTATGACAATATCATAAATTGACGTTTTCTAACCACAATGTGTCATACCAAATGAAATTAATTAAAAAATTCCATAATAACACATGTCTAAAATACCACAAATTCAGTAATATAACCAAATTTGTTATGACAACACTATAAATTGACGTTTTCATACCCACAACGTGTCGTATAAAAAAAATTCAATCGGAATGTTCAGTAAACGATAGTTATAATCAGCAAAATACATACCACTAATTATTTTCAATTCCCCCCACATTATTTTTTCAAAATTTAAAATTTCCACCATATTATCTTAATTTTCGATTCCCTCCACACTATTTTTTCAAATTCATATTTGTCCCTACACAATACCTCGGTAATTTAAACTAAAAATGAAGTTCTAGCTCAAAATTTTCATCCAAGAAATTCACCAAAAAGTAAGTACTATATCCAAATTTTTGAATACAACTACAATTTCCTCTCAAAATATTAGTCTAAATTAAATTCTTTCTCTACAAAATTTAATTCAAAAAATCAAAATTCTTTTAATTTTTCATGAAAAATGAGAGGTCATTAAAACAAATAATTATCCAACTGTCTCAACATACGGATATTCAGGGCAGTGCACTTAACAATTGGCACTATATATTTGATAGGCGGATCAGTGCCAAACCTTCACCCTATGCATACAAATCCAAATTTAATGGTGGTCCTTGGAACTTGGTAATCGAAAGACTTTTAATGTATTGTCACCAAAATTAGAGATTATCGGATATCGACAACTACGTAATCGAAAGACTTTTAATGTATCCAGATGCATATTAATGTCTAATAATGCAACAACTGAGCCCCATGTAAGCCATTTTTTTTCGATCGGACCCGTCTATCTTTTACAGAATATGAATTAGATTAAATGTACCAAGAATGAAGTTCATCGCTTATCGTTAGACCATTAATCGGATGAAAATATTCTTTTTTTATCGAATTAGGGAGCTGATTAAGAGGCTTTCTAAACCCGATCATAGCAAAAAATTTCGTGGATGATTTAATCAACAAAGATAACATAATCAACGGTTTCGATCGTCATTATTGTGTCTTATTTAATGCATCCCGAAGTTATTGAGAACATCAAGTGTGCTCTCTCTCGCAATCTCTTGGTATGTATCTTATTTTTATTAGTAAAACTAATAAGAATTATTCATGATTTGGCTTCAGATTTAATATATTTCATTAAAATGTTAAACGAGAAAGATATGGCTTGATAGTGCGTGTTTTGTTTGATGTGTAATATGTTTTTAATTTGATCGTTTGTCTTTATTTATTTCTAATTTTTATAGATTTTATTTTTAATTTTTTAGTATAAATTACATAGCTAGTTGTTGAAGTTTCATACTGGCAAATTCAGTTGTTCAAGTTCAATATAACATTAAAATATATTAATGCACCATTCGAGCCCCACCTAAGGTATTTTTTTTTATCAGAACCGTCTATCTTTTACACAATATCTATTAGATTATTCGTACAAATTAGAACAAATTTGATCGCTTATAGCTAGACACTTAATCGGATGAAAAATATCATTCTATTATTAAATTTGAGTGCCAATGATGGAGCTTCCAAAACCTGATCGAGCCATAAACGTGAATGACTTTATTCAACAAACATAACGAAATCAATGGTTTTGATCGTTACTATTGTGTCACGGTGGTAAAGCTACTCTACATCCAACTATAGAAGAGGACTAGGTTTCATAAATTGAATGTACATTCTAAATGTCGTTAGCGAGTATATTTCTAGAATGATTGATCAAAACTATTAGAATATCAAGTTATACGATATTCAGTATTGTCACCAAAATCAGAGATCATCCGATATCGACAACTGCATAATCGAAAAACATTTAAGGTATTCAGATACATTAAAGTCTAATAATGCATCACTCGAGCCCCATATAAGGCTCTTTTTTTTTCCGATCGGAACCATCTGTCTTTTACATAATATGAATAAATCATATGTACCAAGAATGAAGTTGATCACTTATCGTTAGACCCTTAATCAAACGAAAATATCATTTTATGATTGAATTTGGGTGCCGATGAAAGGTCTTTCTAAACCCGATCGAGCAAAAAAATTACGTGAATTATTTTATCAACAAGCATAACGAAATCAATAATTTTGATCATTATTATTGTGTCGTAGTCACAAGTCTACCGTATATTCAGCTACAACAGAGAAATTAGTTTCATATAAAGTATATTGAATGTACAAATTCTAAATGTTGTTTTTTTTAAGAAAAAAATTCTAAATATTGTTATCGAGTATATTTATAAAATGATCGATCAGAATTGTTAGAATGTAAAGTCCTACAAAATTCAAGATTGTCACCAAAATTAGAAATCATGGGATATCGACAAATATGTAGCCAAACGATATTTAACGTGTCCGAATGCATTAAAGTCTATCGTCAATTGTGGTACGACATATTTTAGTCTTGCTACAAAATATTTGGATTAATTTCTTTTAGTACGACACGTTGTGGTAAAAAAATGCCAATTTTTGGTGTCGTCATAAAAGTTATGGTTATGTTATATAATTTGTGGTCATTTTTTGGAGAGGGAGATGGAGAGAGAGTGAGGGAGGAGAGAACAACCGGTTACCTGCTCAGCCCTTTTTTCATTTTATTAATTGATTTAATAAATGGGTGGTTCGGATCATTCACTTTTAAATCCGATGGTTTAAAATCATGGTGTGTACGGTACACCCCTTAATAAGGGGTGTGTACCATAGGACTTCCCACACAACAATATTATATTTCCTATAAATTTTTCGGATACAATATTGGTGCTCACTAGATAGTAAGAAATTTTGTGCATAATATGAGGTTTTGATACACAGATATGTGGTAAACTCCAAATCATTAAGTAGGGAAAGACTACGTACAATACACACCCCTTATTTGGGTGTGTATCATATGCACCCCCAAAATGTTATGAATTATAGAGAAAATGGTACGAATCGTATTGCAAAAAAGTTACGAATCGTATAAAGGTTACGAGATACACAAAAATGTTATGAATCATAATAAAAATGTTACGAATCATCGTACTGCTGAAAGGTTATGAATTCTAGAACAAAAGTTACGAAACACACTAAAATGTTATGAATAAACCATAAAATAGGTGCATATGGTACACCCTTTTAAGAGGTGTGTATTGTAGACTTTCCCCATTATTAAGTAAGCTCTCTAGGACGATGTGCAAAGACTCGCCCCCTGTCTCATACCCTCCAACAAGTGTCGAGTGTCCTATACCAATACTTCACGAAGCATCCTTACAAGATAATTCCTTGCGCCCTGTTTGTTAATTACCAAATTATGAAATTGCCACCAATATTTATGAAAATTGTCATTATCCATATGAGATTAAATTCTTTACACCGCCGGTGTAAACATTTGTTTCCTCCAAATCAATTATATTGCCCCACGTCGCCATGTTTTATTGATTGGGACCACTGTTTTGCAACGTGGCGCAATGTAATTGATTTGGAGGAAATAAATATTTACACCGACAGTGTAAATAATTTATTCTCTATCCATATACCCTTACTCAAAACAAACAATGTGTACGTAGTCAGTAATCTTATATAATAACCTCCCCTCCTAGAATATCCAGGCACCACCTACTGTGTCTCCATACACCTCCAAAACGCTAACGTGAAGAACTGGATTGTAGCATAAAATATATAGCTCCAAAATTTCTCTATTTTTAGGATTAGAAAATCAACTAGGATCGATGACACTTAAAAGGAATCAAATCCAACTAATTTTGATGCTTGTAGTAGGTGGATTTGTACTATGATCGATCTCTGCTACAGGATTAGTTAATCAACAAATTAAGCATCAATCTGAATCCCAAGACACATTCCATTGTAGGGTTTTATTATCCTAATCCTTGGTTTACGGAAAACACTTTTGAATATCCTTGGTTTCATCTGATAATGCTCTGACTGCTTTTGGATCTAATTTGCTATGCTGTTTCTTCTCCTGGCGCTGGATGCTTCGTCTGTTATGAAGTGGAGAAGCTATAAAGCTGGATGTCTTAAATGTTTGAAGTTACCTCTAAGTTAGAATTTTGCTACTGGTCTCGCCTTTCTCTCAAGGTTGAGTAGCTGAGATGTGGGCATCATTGTTGTTAAGCTCATTCAATTTTAATTGAATGTAGTCTCTTCTTCTTTCTTCTCTTTCTTTTGTAGGCCTATTACGGTACCTCATCCTCTGTGGTCCGTAATTGATCTCCCCTCGATGTACCCTTTGCGAGTTCTAATAAAGTTTTGTTGCCTATCAAAAAAATATCCTATGCACTCTGGACCTTCTATATTTTGATGGTCATCGATGGATTCCAAACAGTGATTCAAACATTATGAAAAAATGAAAGGAAATAAGATAATTCATGTAACGACTTCTCCTTCCTCACTATCTTTCCGGCAGTGGTGGATTCAAGAAAATCCAAAACAAGTGGGACCTTTGAAAAAATTTCTGCAGCTATAACCACAATTATCTGACCATCCATTACTACACCTAAATAAATATTTTTCTTTTGGCTAATCTACACATAAATAAATATTATTATGCATATTTTTAAGAAAAACTAAGATAGGAGCAAAAGCTTGATAAATTTACTGTGGGCACTAGCAAAATCTTTTAAGGCCATAATTAAGATGACTGCATATATATTTGGCAATAGTAAAAATATAGGGGGGGGGGCAAGTGACTCCTTGCACCTTCTTGAATTGGCTCAATGCCATGACGTTACGTGGCTGCCTAAGGCTCACATTTTTGGAAAAATACCATGTCCAAAACTCTAAAACGTTCTAATCTAAAATTTCAGAAGTAAAACTTCATTGTTGAAGGAGGAGAAGAGAAGAGCAATAGAGGAAACCACATGATCGACATGCCATGAGGTCACCAATATGCAAAAAGAAGAAGGGAAAAGAAACTTCCAACGAGAAGTTGAGAAGCAAGAAGATAGCAGATTACGTCCAATACGACCTAACAAACAAAATAACAGAGCATGCTGGTCAAGTGGAGAGAAGAAACTAGCACTGTCTATTTCAATCAGTCTCAGAATTTCCACATTTCGCTGGGGATCATCAATCCAAAAAAAAAAAAAAAAAACAGGCATCATCCAGACCTTGAATAGCAGCACCAACAGCATCATTCCCAGTATCATAAAACCTGAATTCACCCATCATTCTTAGTTTTGTAAAACCTGACTTCACCCTTTCATTCTCAGCATCATTCAGCAACCTAAACTTCAATCCACAATTTCTATTCATAGCAGACAAGAAATGAGCATAAGAAAACTCTATCAGCAACCATTATTCTTGATTCAGCAATGAGATCGAACCTCTCCAAGATTAGCAGTAGAACTATATCAGCTTTGAATGATTCTTTGTTCCACATTGTGAGCAAGCCTCTTGATGACCCTTCATCTTCTAAGAATGCAGACTCCACCTCACCTCTTCTCCAAAGATTTTGAATTGTAGTACTCTGATCGAACTGCTCCACCTTAGTTTCTTGGATCATGATTAAGTCCGGACATCTTTCATTAATCAGTTTGACATAAACCTCTTCTTCAGTGAGCTGCCCAACCCTCTAATGTTCCAATAAATTAATGAATTTCATTCTAACCAAGTACTGAGAAACGATTGTTTCTTAGTAGAAGGTTATACTCTTTATCTTCCTTTTCAATTAGCTTTGCCATTGCCCTGACATGATTTTCAGAAAACTCCACCCCCAATCTTTTGCCAGCCAGAATCGTAGACTGTATCTCATTCAGGGGTCTGTTGATGCCAAGAATACTACTCTCAGACTCCGATTCATTCGTTTCTTTACTCAGCGATTCTTCTAATACCTGGCGTCGAATTTCCTCTCTCTGTAATGCAGGACGTAGCTCCACATGTAAGTCAATATACCATGCAGTAGAGAAGCTCTAATATTATTCTGTGAGCCAATAACTACCAAGCCATTTAAGATTAGAGGATGGATATATGGGAAATTATATCTTCTCTATGTTTGGCCACCACCTGGGCCTCAGCACTTTGGGCTTCATTTACTGCTTGTCCCACCCCCTGGTCCTGATGGGATTCTTGATGAGAAAGCCCACAAGAGTCAGAGACACTCACCTTAAGCCTCGAACAGGCTTGGACTGCCCCTGTCCACCATAAAAAAAAAAAGGTACAATGCTCCTGCCACAACGTTGGTGCATGCTTTAGAAAAAGTACTCAAAATTTTTGGATTTAGGGACTGATTTGTGCGGAAGCGATAACAAACATAGAAAAATGGATGTGATACTGTTATGTAACTAAGCAAACCACATGAGAGAGAAAGAGAGAGAGAGTGAGGACGATGTCCATCAAACATGTCAAATACTGATTCACTGGAAATTTGTTCTCAAGCACTCAATTCGAGTTTCCACCAAATCTGTCTGGTTACGCAACCGTAAGTTACCCTTAAAAATTACTAATACTTTTGTACTTCCACTATATGGAAATGGAACACTCAACTCCTCTGGCTTCTCTCTATTTGGAGAGAAATTTTTCAGTGCCGGGTGGGCACGGGACACGTGGTGCCCGTGCACCATCTCGGCCGTCCAATGAAGTTTTGGACGGCTCAGATCTGTTCGGCTGTTTTAAAGTATGAAATGACTAAAATACCCCTCGGCAGCCGAACAGATCTGGGCCGTCCAAAACTTCATTGGATCAGTAGCCCCAAGCTCTGTCACCCTCATCATCCGGACCAATCACTGCCCAATCCTTCTTTTCTCAGTCAGCTGAACCCTCATTTCAGAAGACTCATGACAGAGTAATACTCCTTTCACGCCAAGTCTCATCCCTTCCTTCGGTGCACTAAACATTTCTAGCACTGCATCAACTGGAAATTGCTCTGAAGGAAATTTGTGCTCAAGCGCGCAGAACTCATTTATCCTACAGGCGCTGCTGGTTTTGATCCGATGACTATAAGTGGCCCTTAAACTTAAACATACGGTGTTAAATCATTTAGTATATTATTGTTATTCACACTTTTTTTGAGCAAAATTTATCAGTCTACATAGTGTACTACACAGAGCTCTCTACACACACTCCCTCTCAGCCGGTGCCAACTGCTGATTCCGAAGGTGTTCCTATAGCTATAGGCAACATTCGCCGGTCAGTAGCAGGTAACTAGTTAATTTCACTCCTAGTCTTTTGCTCTTGTTGTATCTCATACTCATGCCTTTACTTATTTATTTATCACTTGCTGTTGGGAATTTACTTTGGTTTTAATAATGCATCTAATACTTTTTTTTTTCCGCTGCCTTTTGAAGGGGATGGCTTTGGTTGGAATGCCTTCGGTCCATCAGTTGCTGCAAATTGCAGATTTTGAGGACATTGGAAGAGCACAACCCTGAAGATTCGGAGTTCTTCGCGATTTCCATAATGTAGTTTCTTATTGAAATTCAAATGAGATTTGGAGGGTTTTGATATTGGTATTCAATTGAGTGAGCCAATAAACCAACGTTGATGTAAAAAGATAATGTCAAAGAGAATCCAATTCGAATGGAAGGATAGGATTACCAATCATCATTTAGAAATTTATCAAAGGATGAGCTCGCAAAGAATTACTCTTAGCTACAAAGATTTACTCATGACTGCGAAGAATTACTTTTGGCCGCAAAAAATTACTCATGGCCGCTAAGAATTATTTCTGGCCGCCAAACATTACACTTGACCGGCAAGAATTACTCATGGGGGCCATTAATTCTTGCCGGCCAAGTGTAATTTTTGGCGGCCAGAAGTAATTCTTAGTGGTCATGAGTAATTCTTGCCGGCCAAGTGTAATTCTTGGCGGTTATGAGCAATTCTTGGCGGCCAAGAGCAATTCTTGGCGGCCAAGAGCAATTCTTGGCGGCCAACAACAATTCTTGGCGGCCATGAGTAATTCTTCGCGGCCAATAGTAATTTTTCGCGGTCAGGAATAATTCTTTGTGGTCAGGAGTAATTCTTTGTGGCCAGGAGTAATTCTTCGCGACCATAAGTAATTTTTTGTGAATTTATAATCTCAACCATTGGTTTCAATGATTGAGATGGAGTGTCTTTTTTTGTGTTCCCGGAATGCTCATATATATTCTTCAAATTAGAACAAAGAGGGAGAGAAAATCCGGAAGGCTTTGGTATTCTTCTCTCTTTTTATTTTTTTGAAAAATAATAGAGACATAAATGTACAGTTGTTAGGAGTAAATAAACCCACACGACAATTGTGTAATATGTGTAAAGAGTGTGAGCACTTTTTTGAAAGGAGGAGAATGAGCCTAAACCATTGGATCAAAATAATCTCAACCATTGCAACAACTTGTCTTTTGTTAAGTATGGATAAGTCTTAGAGGGTGTTCCACTTTCCCTTCTTTTTTAAAAATTACTTTTTCTTCAATTTTCAAACTCAAATATAATAAAAATGAAAAATAATTTTTAAATTTTTTTTGCAACGTATAAAAGATCTCAATGAGATCTATTAAACAAGGTCCATATTGGTAAGAAAATTATTTGCGTAAACACATAATTTTTAGGCTTGAAATTACCTTCCTTTTCTTAAAAGTTCTTGTTTGAGAAACCGGAAACCGGAACGGCCTTACACCCTTGTATTATGTACTATAGATAAATGAAAAACAAAGAGTAATGGCTATGATGCTCCCAATTATTATTATTTTTGCTCCCAATTAGATTGTATGAGAGAATCTCAACCATCTCAATCATTGATTGTCAAAATATGTCAGTAGAGTGTAGTCATATAATGTAGTAAGTGTAGCTATATAACATAGTAAGTGTTGTCTTAGTAAATGATATGTGAACTCTGTTTTAATGGTAATTAAGTAATGTTGCGATTTTTTGGCATTGTGGGGAGAGAGGTCCTCTGCTTGTGTCATTGTAGAGAGAGAGAGAGAGTCGACCCCAAGTCTTCTTAGGTAGAGAGAGAGTCAACGCCAAGTCTTCTTACCTAAAGCCCCCAAGTCTTCTTACCTAAAGCCATTATAGTGATGGCACTTTTGAGACAAAATTAACTTGCTACCTTTGAAATGCACACTTCTTGAGGCACATGTTTTGAATGATTGACAAGCGTATGCCATGTAAACACAATGCATAAGCATATTGTGTCGATAGTGACTTGGTTCATTTTGTACCTTATCTTCTTCCAATCTACTCCTATCAAATTCCCGAATGAGGCCTGAATATTATGTTTACAACTTTACGCTCATCATTCAGGCCGTGTTTCCACTGAGGAAAAAGGGAAAAAACTTAAGCGTTTTTTTACAAGTGGTTTACACTAATCAACAAGTTTCAATATTTTATCATCTCGTTCACATTTACAAAGAACTTTTTCACTCACATACCCATTAACAACTTATTCATTAGTGAGAACAATTTGACATTTTTCACCAACTTATTCACTACCGAAAATAACTAACAAATTTTCAACAAAAATAAATAAAATCTCCAAGTTTTTCCTTAGTGAAAACATCCCCTCAGTCACAATATTGTTCCCCTTATTTTTGGACGACTCGGAATCCGCTACAATAGACTGAGTAATCCGTACGTGGTTCCAATCAAACGGCCCACTAGCAGGCTTAGTTAATCACCGTATTGTTCCGTAACACCTATAACGATCGAGGACAACAATCCCAAATCTTACTTATCGATCCAGAAAAAAAAAAAAACCAATCCCCAATCTTGACAAATTCAACTAGCAACTCTCTTGTTTCACTTTAAATTGACAGTACCGAAGCTACATCAAAGTCCATTTTGTCGACATACCATTCCACGAGCAAAATGTGAAGTTATGCGTGTAAATCTGGCGTTGGTGTGGCATGACCAGTTCAATCCTACTCCACATATTGGATATAGACTAGAAAATATGTAGTTTCTAGCTCTAACTTTAATATTCATTACCCATGTTCAACTCTCACGCGTGTACGTGTGACCTGAGATTAATTTTTTTTTTGTGTGCACATTTTTAGAGTTATTGAATTGGAAATGGTCAGATGTGAATGTGAACTTCATTTTCTTGGATCTGACGTTAAGCAAGTTAGTACAACATTCCCATCCCTGGATAGTATTGGTGCGGGTATGTGTTCAAGTGTCACACTTTGCACGATAAAAGACCGGGACCGGCGATAGTCGTGAACTCCAGCTGCTGGGCATGGCTCAGGGTAATACTATGCACAATATGAGGTTTCGACGTTGCGTGCTAATTATAAACTCCAAATTATCTACCTTGTTCGTTTTGGGTCTCAAAACGCAGCGCTATATCAGGGCACAGCCCCCAATAAGTTTTATCTTTCTCCACTCATTATCCCAAAAACCTTCCTTAAAATCTAAACCGAACAATCGCGAGCTAGCTAGGAGGATGTCCAAACACTTGCCCGACGTCCCCTTATCCGATACCCCTCCCGCAATTGCCGAGTGCCTTCCGGACAAGAAAATATCTCCTAGCTAGGATGAGGATCGGAGTATTATAAGGAATCAAAATGCACCTTTAGTGACCTTTTGAAAACCAATCCTGCCAACTTTGTAGTAGGTGGATTTGGACGACGAGGCTAACTAACCAATATAAAAAAAAAACCTTAAATAGAAGTAATAAAGTATCTTTAATTGTCCTTCGTTTAATATGGAAAAGCATCAACGTGAAATTCTGAAGACATAGTCCAAAGTAGTTTGATTAAGTATCCTTAATCGTGCTTTGTTTTGGAATATGCTTTTGATTATCCCATGCACGTCTGTTACATGACTGATTACACTTCAATTTAAAACGACCCTTCTGGTTTAATTGGGTCTTTCATCGATTCCATGATTAAGCTGTACAGTGCTTCATGCAACCATTAAAAAAACACCAAAGTAATTAGTAAAATAAATCAATCAACTGGGGCTAGCTCAGTTGACAAAGACTCTTGCATCTCACTAGGAGGATAAGAGTTCGAGTCTCCCCACCTACGTATGGGTGTTCTTCCCTTGGAGGGATTTTTCTTTCTTTCTACCCTATAATGAGTTTATTTCTTGTAGTGGTTGAGTTGTTGGGTTTAGTTGTTTCGTGAACTCTCACAATTAATGTAGTGAGGGTTTGTTGTTTGTACTCTATACTTTATATCGATTGAAAAAAAAAAAGTAAAATAAATCAGGCAACAACTGCTTCCTCCCTTCCCTTCCGTACCAGGAGTGGTTGGAGTCAGGAATCCTAAACAAGAGGATCATTTATTAATTGAAACCTTGAGAAAAAAATTAATTCCACGGCTAAGAACAATTAGACCTCTATTGCTAAATATACATAAATAAATGCTACTATAACGTATATTTTTTTACAAAACAAAAAATAATTTAAGATAGAAGCAAAGGGAAAAGAATTAGAAAACGAAAGTCTGATTGAGATCGCTGTAATTTTAAAATTTTACTAGAAAAACGTGATAAATATTATACAGTGGGCACTAGTGTTACTCTTAGGGTAATTATTGAACTAAATCAATTCAGACCATTAAACTACGGATCGGTTCTGATTTCTTAATCATGTTTTGCCTGAAAGCTAAGATATCATGCATGTTCATAATCTATTTGAAAGTACGTAAAATTTCCTAGATAACCAAAACATATATTGAAATCACCAAAACTCATCAATATCAACCAAGAACAGAATATTAGAATACGAGGTATCACTAAACTCATAAACCATATAAAATTTAGGATATAATTAGTCATGCATGACAATGGAGGAGTAGGTTTGGGGTTGGAGATTAGGTTTTGGTTCATTTTCAACAAAACTTCATTACTGGCCCCACATGCAAAATTTTACCAAAATTGGGGCCCCATGTGATCTTTTTCCATGCAAGGTGATCTAAAAAAGTACTAATAGTACTTTACTTTCTTTGCTTCTTATCCAAAACCTTTCATTATCCAAAATTGTTGATAACTTTTAATTATCCCTTAGTAGATTACATTATGTACGAAATTAGAAATAACAAGAATTTTTTATAATAAGTTTTAGGAAAATTCTAAAATCATTCAAATGGGTTGATAATAACAAGTGTGTAAATGTGTATTAAAAAATGTAAGAAGTATACAAATACTTATTTTTCTTGTTTATTTTTGTGCTTATTGTCAGCTCATTAGAGCACAATAGAAAAATCTTAAGTTTTAAGTAAAGCCAGATTTAAATCTAGCTTGGGGTTGACTCCCAAAATGAAAGGACGTCACACATTCAAAACGAGATCGAATCGTCATGGTCCTATTTCACGATCCAAAACATTCATGTAGTAGGTCTTCGTGTGTTTAATCTCCATGCTAATGTTTTGTCTAATCATATGTGTCTTAAGAGAAATAAAAGGTCAGGCTCTAACTGTAGTATATGTCTGTCATGCTTGTGACAAATATGATTTGTTCTAATCGATACCAATGTCCGTTGAATTGGATTTTTTTGCATGAGTGTTATACACATGGTGACTTACAAAATGAATTGTTCGGATCGTTAAATAGACTGGTGATGGGTTCTGTTTTGCGTCACGTGAGAGACTGTCACATGTGATGATTTTGATTCTTCAAGACTAAAGGCGCAGCTCATTGGTCTGTTTTTACTATTTTCTCCCTATGAGGTTAGTCGTAAGGCTTAGCTATAGTAATGTCTTGATATATATATGGAATATATATTTTCAAAGATCAGTTGGCAAGCCCTAGACACCCTAAACGAGAAAAAAAAAAAAACGAGTCGAGTGTCAATGAAATACCGAAGACATTAGAAGTCAATGTTTACTACATTTTTTTTAAACGGTCAAAATATTATTAATGAGAAACTCGATAAAGGTACATCGAGTGAGAAGGAGAGAGAAAATCGATCTAGAGAGTCATAATGAAAGCCACATAACAGACCACGTAACCATCACATAGCTTTCCTAATAAGAGTATCCAGAACTTTGTCCCAACTAATCCATTGCGTATCGTTTGGCAAATATTGAAAATATTGAGTTCGAATCCCGAGAGTACTATCATTTATCAATAGTTCTATCTTTCGGTTGAAAGATATAGATCTCTATCTGGATCTATCTCCATATCTAAATATGGAAGAACCAACACTTAAAGGGCGTAACCAACAGAAGTTTCTCACATGCACTGTCCCCGACATTGTTCTCCGACGACATCGATCCCTTAGGCGGGTTAATTTTTTCTTCTTCTTTTTATTTTTTTGGTGGTCTTAACTATCGGTAAATTTTTCTGAGATTCTAACCATGGCACCTCAACCTTGTTCGTTTTGGGTATTTTAGTTTTGGATTTGGATTTATAGATAATGAGTATAGAGAGAAGTAAAGTAATGATTGAAAATAGGGGTAATGATTAAAAAGAGATAAAGAGAAAATTGAAAGTAATGATTATAGAGAGAAGAGTAATGAGTGAAAGAAAAATAGGATAATAATTACAAATCGAAAACCAAAATACCCAACTGACGGACTGAGCCCAAGGTATTGTGTTACTACTATATTGTCAAACCAGAGATATACAACCCAAAAACCTAAACAATAAAAACAAAGAATAAGAAGACAGAGATCATATATGTATGCTAGCAAGTTGGAAATGGTACAATCATTGAGCGGGTCATACGGGCTTATGCCTTGAATAGTACTCCTATCTTATTAGATAAGCTTGTTAATGGAAACAAGAAATTAATTAGACACACCCCGAGGGGTTGTCCCAATTGTTCGGTCGGATGTCCAAGTTTTAAGAATATTTCTTAAGGTTTGGGGTTCGATTTTTCACAGGGTGAATATGTTATTGTAAGTGGGGGGCCGTGACTAGTGTAACTGTGCTAGCTCCTCTAGAGGTTTGGGTTGCACAATCGGGTCTATTTAGTGGTTTGGTTATAGCTAGAGGTGTTCATCTGTTACAAAAAAAAAAGAAAAAAGAATAACTTCACCTGCCAACGGTATGGACACAAATGTCAAAAGTACTAGTACTAGTAAAATATTGTGACCTCTTGACAGTGGTCCTTATATGTATCTATTTAGTAGCTTGATTATAGAGTTGTTCATCTGTTAAAAATAAAAAAAATTAGAATAACTTCACCTGCCAATGGTATAGACACAAATGTCAAAAGTGCTAGTACTAGTAAAATATTGTGACCCCTTGACAGTGGTCCTTATATGCGTCTATTTAATGGCTTGGTTATAGAGCTGTTCATCCATAAAAAAAAAAAAAAGAATAACTTCACCTGCCAACGGTATGGACACAAATGTCAAAAGTACTAGTACTAGTAAAATATTGTGACCCCTTGACGGTGGTCCTCATATGCTATCAGCTATAGGGTGATTTCCCATATTTCTGTACTGGGTCAATTGTTTTTGGACTGATTTTCCTGCTTTTTAAATTGTTAATCGCACTTTTAAGGGCAATGCAAAAATTAACCTCATATTGATTATTGATTTTCGGAGGAGTGTGAAATCACTCCCCCTTTTTTTTTCTTTTTTTTTTTCTCTCGGCCTCTTTTTTAAACTGGACCGGGTTATAAATGGCACGCCCATATTTGATGCCAAACTATAAGGGAAGCTTGTCTCACGCAATCTAATGGTCCCCCTCAAGAAATCCTTGCAACATTTTTCATTCATCACATTTGAATAGTTTTGGTTTTTATTGGGTTTTAACACTTTTGTCTTCTCAACTGTGTTTGTTGGTCATGGGCCAACGATTGGGTTTCGGGTAGTCTTAGAGATTAAGTTTGTTTAATTTCTAATTGCCCTTATCCTTTTAATCTTCGTAATATGCAAAATTTGTTTACTTTGTCCACCATATGTCGATTTTGTCTACTTAGTTCTTATACTATACGGTTTGAGACAATTAACGACAATACAAAATGACAGCCTACAAAAATGGACGGAACACTACAAGAAAATGCACTTTTAGCGACTAAATTTGCCTACGCAAGGCATTAGTCGTTGGCAAAAGCATGCTTTTAGCTACGAAAAATCAAAAGCGTCGGCACACTTATCGAAAATATTAATTACTTTCCGCGACGTATATACTGTCGTAGGCAAAACAATTGGATTTGGATTGGCTGCCCTTCAGATAGAATGAGGGAAATATTTGCCAACACTATCGTACTTTTGGCGACACAATACGCGTGGCTATAAGTAAAACCTTATGGCAACAAGCATTTTACATTGGGAAAAGGTAGTTTATTGGCACACATTTTCCAACATAGGTTAATTGTGGTTAATGTGTTTTTTTTTTCTAAATTAACTATTAATAGAAGCCTTTGTTTCTAAATTTAGTGTTTCTAAATTTTTCTCTCTCCCCCACCTCTAAAAATTTCTCTTTTCCAAGTGAGTTATTGGAGTAGGGAAAACACTAGACTAATCTATCCTCCCACCGAGGGAAAGATTTATCTTTTTTTTTTGGATATTTTACCAAAGTTAATTCAATATTGAAACAAATTGGGGCTAGCCTAGTTGGCTAAGACTCTTGTATTTTACCAGGAGGTTAGGAGTTCGAGTCTTTTCATTGTGTGGGTATTCTTTTTTTTTTTTTTTTGTATTTGTTGGGGTTATTTCTCCCCTTAGGGCTTGTAGTTGAGTTGGATTGTTGGACTTGGTTATCTCGTGGACTTGGTGTAGTGTCCCGTTGTCAGGGACGGATTCAGTTAAGGCACCACATGACCCACCTGAATTTGCCAGAAATTTTTTTAAACCAAAGAAATTGGTAATATATATAAAACGACCCAAATTTGTAATGTATTGAACACCTGGCGCAAGCAGCTAAGGGTTCCTCCTTTATGCGTGAGGTCGCGAGTTCGAAACGCTGTAGTGACACTTTTCTTTTTGTTTATATTTGGATGCTGAAAAGCCTGAAATAAAAAACCTTTACCAAGATTTGTAGCTAAGAGCAGTCGAACCCGCCCTCTAAGAACTTACCTAGACACAGTACCATCATGCCAACAGATACAATTGTTTCAAATTTAGAGAAGGCAAACACTAAACACAAAAAAGACAATTGTTTCAAATTTTCTCCATCTTTAATATGTTTTTTTTTTTTTGACTTTTGGTTGTGAATTTTTATTTTTAAACTCCTCTAATCGAGATAAATAATTAATACTGTAGAATAAATTCAATACCTATCTAACAAAAAAATTTGAAAAAAGTAATAAATATCCAAACAAAAATTTAGCCGGCCCAAAGGGCTCCAATTAAACATGTTGAATTGTTGGATTTGGATACATTATGGCCCCACTAAGCAAATACGCAGAAAAGCATAAAATTTTTGGCGGTTTAGTTCCGCGCTCTCATTTATTTTCGTTTCATTCCCAGTTTTCTCATGATTTCCTCCTCTCTCGCCTCTTTGTATATCTCTCCCACCTCGTTACTCCTCTATTCCTCCTCTTATATGTTAAGCAATATCTAATAATATTACTCATATATGTTATGCATTTTTTAATAATGTTTGATACGATTATTTAGTGGATCTCAATAAGACGAAACTATTTTAACAATCGGGGCCATTGATTTCGTTGTGCTTATTGATTAAATCATTATTATAAAAATTTGGCTCGACCAGGTTTAGAAAATTCTTTGATTGGGACGCAATTTGTTTTTTTGGATGATAGTAACCATTCGATCAAATGTGTAGCGATACCCGATCAACTTCATTCTTGATACAAATGATGAACTTCATAATATGTATAAGATAAACGGTTCGGATTGAAAAATAAAGACTTTGGAGGGGGTTGGGTCTTGCAATTTAATACTTTAATGCCTCGGAATGCATCAAATGTTGTCCGATAGGGAGTCCTCGATATCCGATGATCTTCGATTTTGGTGACAACTACGGAATTAGTGAGACGTGAAATCTTAACTGTTTAGATCGACCATTGTAAAAATTGAGTTGGTAATGACTTTATAACTTCTATACGTTCAATGTAATTCTTAACAAACTAAGTCTTGTGTTGTACTTGAACGTACGATAGCTATTCGACCCCGACACAAATACGATGATCCAGACCGTTGCTTTTGTTTTCCTTGTTGATTATATCATTCTTGTAAAAATTTGTCTCGATCGGGTTTAGAAATCTTCTTTATTGAGACACAATTTTATTAACAAAATGAGTTTTCTGTTTGATCAAGTGTATAACGCTACCTGATTAACTTCGTTTTTGGTATGACTGATGTACTCCCTAATATGTAAAAGATGAACGGTTCCGATCGGGGAAAAAAAAAAAACACTCAGGTGGGGGTCGGATATTGCCCGGTTGTTTACTTCAGCGCCATAAAATCAATTGTGTTGGGCGTAAACTGGTCCGAACATTTGATATTCGAAAAAATAAAATAAAATATGCAACGGAAGGGCATAGAATTTGTATATGTGATACGTTTATATATACGATACGAGAAGGCATGGGTTTGGTAAAGTTTTTTATTTTGTCTTTTTTTCTAAGTAGTATAGTTTTTTGATTTTGTTACATATGCAGATATTGCACCTATTTTCTGTGAGAGGGAAAAATAAAAACACTACAGAAAAGGCGCTAAACTTTGGTGCTAAGATTTTTCCATCAGTTCCCTGCTCAACCACGATGTCCTCTTCTCTCGGCTCTTACTTCCCTCGTTATCATCGATTCTTTTTCTTTTCCACGCCTTTTATCTTTTTCTGTCAATTTTTCAGAAGTTTCTTCTAGGGCTCTTGATCGAGAGAAGCAGTCAATCAAGGTAAAATTCCATCGGTTCCCTACTCAACCCACGATTTCCTCTTCTCTCGGCTCTTACTTCCCTCGTTATCATCGATTCTTTTTCTTTCCCACGCCTTTTATCTTTTCTGTCAATTTTCAGAGGTTTCTTCTAGGGCTCTTGAGAGAAGCAGTCAATCAAGGTAAAATTTTCTCCTTCTATTTTTCTGTGTTTGAATATCGACCTGTGGTTTTCAAAAAATATCGATCTGTGGATATATACGTGTTTATTTGCATAGAAATTCTCTCTCTCTCTAGTTCAATTGGAAATTGATTCCACCCAATCAATCATAAATACATAAATATATACGTGTATATGTGTGTGTGTTTGTGCAAAGAGTTATTTTGGATTTTTTGGGCTTTTTTATTTTGTCTTTATTCATATTTTTTTATTTTGTTCGTTTTGTGACAAACTTTTGTAGATTATTGATTTATCTCGATGAGAGGAATCAGAAAAGTAAAAAATTATGAGTTTTACCCAAATATTTTTGAAAATATCCAAGATAAAGTCAAAAAAGCTGGCTTTTCGGGCTTTATCTTGGATATAACAAAAAATATTTGGGTAAAAGTAAGAAAAATATAGTTTTCCGATTTCTCTTTTCGAGACGAATCGATGATTTATAAAAGTTTGTCGCAAAACAAACAAACCCGAAAACAATATGCATAAAGAGAAAAAAAGGAAGCCCTAAAGCCAAAAAGCTTCTTAGTGTTACTTAGCCCAATAACTCATGACAAGCTTGAGAAGTGTCATAAGTAGTTGTGGTTATAACCTTTGAAAATTCCCAGAATTAAGTATCTCAGAAAATATCATGGTTATATATTACACTTGATAGGTTGATATTAAAACTGCATGTAACTAGATATGGATAGAAGTTGGATGTCACTTCCTGATAGATTCAGTAAGCCATATATAGACGGGGTGAGCTCTTTTATTGAATTTGCTAAGTATTTTATTTTATCAATTGGACTGCATTCAGTATATATGCTGGTTTTCAAGGTTTAAGGGAAAAAGTAATGACTTATAGTTCACTTTTACTTGTACGTTCTTCTGCAAATTATAAGTGCAGTTCAAAGGTTGCATTATATTCCAGTCCCTCAAGATAAAAAAACAGAGTTGCAGTACTTCAATAAAAAACTATAAAAAACTTGGCCTATTTGTGGTGTTATATAATATAAGGTTTGTGCTCCCAGGTACTCTTAATTAGTTGCAAAAGATGACCAAACGCAGTAGGAAGTATGTCCAGCCAGGATGTTTGTCCCAAAAGAAGACATCCTATGAGAAGATTAGAGATAAAAATATGGAGCAGAACGCAACAATTTTTGAATCTTTAGGATTAAAGAGCTTGGCAAATGGACTGTTTGGCTCAAATTCGTCGACCAAGAAGAAAAGTTGCAAGCTGGTAAAGAGCAAGACGGGTAGCGGAAATGATGATGTGGATTATGAACAAGACGAGGGTGAGGAAGGAATGAGTTCTTCTAATAGCCTTGTTGGTTGGATACTTGGATATGGTAGACTTGGTAAATTACTCTTGGATATTGAAATGTATTGACAAAGTTTCTTTTTGGATATTTTAGAATGTTAATTACTTTTGGGATGTACTCGGATACATATGGGATTGATTTTGTTAAAATTTGATAGCAGATTCTATGTTTGTGTGTTTTTAAGGAATTTTAATGGAATATAGGCCTCAAATGTTATGAAAATTGAGCTCTAAATTTAATTTTATGAATATATTTAAGAACTTTACCAACAGAATTAACTGTGGGCAAAGGTATGGAACATACAATACAAATTCTTTTTCCCACGCATTTTAGGTGTTGGCAAAAGTAGTACAGGAAAAAAATAAAATTATAATTTAGTGCAAATGGTGCTCTTGCCAACGAGCAATTTGCGTTGGTAAAGCTTGTCCTTTGCCCACGAAGAAAGCCGTCGCTAAAGTTTCTCTTTTGCGTTGGCAAAAGTAAAATGTTGTCCCTATTTTCTTGACTTTTGCCAACGCACAACAATTACCAACACAGCTTGGACCTTTTGCCAACGCTGAAAGTAGTTGCTAAAACTCATTCATTACCCACACATAGACTTTTCGTTGGCAAAAACTATTGTCGACACACCTTTAGCCACGCCTTAGCGACGCAACAAATTTTGTAGGTAAAAACCTATGCCAACGAGATTGAGCTTTTAGCCACTTTTTTAAAAGTAAAGGCAATACTGCTTTTTCTTGTAGTGGAAACTGTCTCGGGTGAGCAACATGTACATGTGAACTATCAGAAATAGGGCTTAATCGACCTCTCACCTTTATAGAAATGGAGGGAAACACATCTCACAAATTAATTAACTCCTAAGAAAACGATGCAAAATAGAATTTCATTCACGAATAATTATCCAATTTTTATTAACAGGTTTTTCAAACTCATATAGCAGAAGGATTAAATAGACGAAATCGATAGATGAGGGACGAAGCAAACATATTTTGAATAGTTGAGAATATAAAAGTGTTAAAACTCTTTTATACATTTGAGACATTCATAATAAGAATATAAGGCACTGTTTAGTTGACAAGTTTAATAATGCAAGAATATAGGATCTCAGGATATGAATGGTTTCATCGAAGTAATAATGGTTGAATTTATTCTTACCACTACTCATTGCACTTTATATTTCACAATTTATTACATTATATATAGAATCCTATAAATGTTAGACCACAAAAAATTTGGCAAACCAAACAACGTAAGATTTGACGAGTGAGATCAGGTTAAGAAAATTGTTTTTTTTTAATCATCCATGTGAAAATATATGTTTTTTTTTTTTGCTAAGCAAAAAGGTTTTATTAAACTTTGAGAAAGAAAACAAAGATTAAACGGATCTCGGGCACACCGGTAAAAAAGCCACCCAAAAAATTTCTCCCCCTTTAGTAGATGATAGTGTACAACAAGGACAAAAAATAGAGGTTTTTTCAGTTTTTTGTGGGGGCGGGGGCTTATGGGACCTGTTTCATGGATATTGCCTTGGCTTCTGGGGGGCCTCTCTCTCTCTAAAAGACCTCTGCCTATAAGTAAGGCACCCCCCTTTCTTGTTCCCAGTATCCAAATCCCAACTCTTTCTCTCTCTTGTTATTGCTCCTCTTTCCAAGCTCTCCGATTTGCTTCACCTTTCCGAAACACAACACTTTTCTCATACCTCTTCCAGCCATGGCAGCTGCTGGAAAACTCTCTGTGGTTGCCATCATGGTGTTCATAGCCGCCGCCATTTCCAACTTTGTTTCTGCAGACCCGGATCCGCTTCAAGACGTCTGTGTTGCTGATCTCAATAATGGTATATTGATTTTGTTTTTCAAAAACCTGTCTCCCTTTTTCACTCATACTTATCGTTCATCGGGCAATGCTACAACCACACCCATTTACACACCTGCACTCACAAGTTTATCAATTACTAGTTGCTTAGTTTTCTAGGCATTTATGTGAGTGTAACTAATGAATATCACACCCATCGTGGATGGACGGAGACACAATTTCGATTCGGGGAGCGAATGAAGAGTCAAACATTCATTCAGGAAAAAGTAGTACTTGTTATATATACTGTACATATTTTGCATTTTAGCATAATACACTATGTGTTGAAATGATTTTGGTCAAATGCGGCAATAAGCTGGGTGAAGTTATATTTTTTTGTCAATCTTTGTCCGTAAATATAAGCTTTCGTCCAAACCACCTTAATCCGTTTCACTCTCATGTAATTACTCTATTCTACAGCTGTGAAGATAAACGGTTTTGTCTGTAAGGCAAGCTTCAGTGCATCAGATTTCTTCTTTGCTGGTCTGGCATTGCCACAGCCCACCAACAATTTGCTGGGTTCAACCGTGACTCCAGCCAATGTGATGCAAATTCCTGGCCTCAACACCCTAGGTGTCTCCCTGGCCCGTATCGATTTTGCCCCCGGCGGCCTTAACCCGCCCCACACCCACCCGCGCGCCACGGAGATCATTTTCGTGCTCTATGGAGAATTGGATGTTGGGTTCATTACCACAGCTAATGTGCTTGTTTCCACAACCGTCAAACAGGGTGACATATTTACTTTCCCTAAGGGTTTGGTTCACTTCCAAATTAATAGCGGAAAAGGACCGGCTGCTGCTATTGCTGCATTCGACAGCCAGAATCCTGGTGTCCAGGCCATTGCTGCCACATTGTTTGCTGCCACGCCCCCAGTCTCGGATAGTGTGTTGAGTAAGGCTTTCCAGATATCATATCAGGAGGTTGATGCAATCAAGTCAAAGCTTGGAGGAAAGCGCTAGAGGGTGCTTGCTTTGTGATCTGGGTGGGTATGGTATTGGTTTTCATATTTTTTCTGTTATTGTTGATTGAGATAAGGATTCATGGTTTCACGAAAAGAAACGGTAGGTCGGAAAGTAAATCTCTGTTGTATTTGAGTCCATTTACCTATGTATTTGAGTCCATTTACCTATGTATTTGATTTCGCTTCTTGTGTTTACCGAGAAATAAGATGAGTGCTTTAAATAACAATAGCATCTATACGTATCAATAGTAGTAGTGATCTATACTATAATGGAGGAGTTGTAGTTTACTGTTCATCGTCCATGTCCTCTTTGAAATTACTATTTCACCCTTTTCCTTTCACCTTTTGACAACCACGTAACTATCTCTCTCTTCCTCTCAAAGTCAAACCCAAGATAGAAACATAGCAAATTCCTCCCACCAACTAAAACATCAATGACAACCAGCACTTCTGCACACATGGCCTAATTAAGGGGCATTTTGGCTAAATAATCATTTTCATTCAAATTATTTTCACATTTGTTATGTTTTTTTTCAATTTTTGTTTATCACTGCTTCGTTATGATGAAAGGATCTAGAAAGTAAAAAAATTACGATCGATACCCAATTATTTTTTTGAATAAAGATGAAAATAAGTCGACAAAAATAAGCCAATAAGCGGCTTATTTTCGTCTTTATTCAAAAAATTTGTACTATGATTTGCTACAGAAGTAGTGCATCAACAAAAGCATTAACTTGAGTCCGAAGACATATTCCATTGTAGGTTGATTCTCCTAATCCTTAGTTTACGTTATCAATGTTACTAATGCAGGAGCGGAGTAGGTTAGGGGTTGGAGATTAGGTGTTGGTTCATTTTGAAGAAAGCTTCCTTTCTCTCTCTCTCTCTCTCTCTCTCTCTTTTAATTTTATCGGCAAGAAAGTTTATTTATTAGATCTCGACAAAGGGTACATTGAGCAAAAGCGCAAACCAAACCAATGAGAAGGACTCATTAGAAAAGGAGAGAGAGAGAGAGAGAGAGAGAGAGAGAGAGAGAGAGAATCCAGCGAAATGCTGAAAAGGAAATTAAACAAAGAAAGGACCACAACATATATAGTTTAAGCAAAACATTAAAGACAGCCTTGGGGACCTTCCATGGAAGGTATAGTAATCTTTACCGACCAAGTACATGACATTAGTATGAAATAACTACCAGGGTTTGAGTTTCAAGAAAAGCTAGCTAGATTCAAATTTTGGGTGTTTGGAAGGACCGCACACGGTTTCGTCCCCGTTCCGCTAATGCCCTTTAAAAAATAAATATTTATTTTGGGTGTTTGGAAGGGGGTTCTCAAGAAGTAAGTACTTATTCGGTGTGCCATTTATGATTGTTTAAATGTTTCAAAATAAATTTCAAAAAATATGTAATATGAATTTGTTTTGACAGATTTCAATTAGTTCTATTATATAAAGCTCATAAATCATGAAATTCATAAGAAATTGAAAGATGTAAGCGATCAAAAAATGACATAGATTTTGGAATGTAGAATAGGAAGTCAAAATAATAAAGTAAAAAGTGAGTAGAACATGAGTTCTTATTGGATAAAAAATAAGTACTTTTTTTTGTTGCTAAGTATACTTTATAAATGAGAGTGAGAATGGGAAAAGAAAAAATTAAATAAATTAACAAAAAAATATCATTTCCAGTAATTTTTTTTTCTAAGCAATTCCAGTATTTTTTCGGTGTGATTTTTAATTTTTTTTCCCATTCTCACTCTCACAATTTGGGTGTGTGTTACACCTTCCATTAGTTTGGATGGAAAACCTAACGGTTACAGTTTACTCCAAAACCATAGGGGGGTTATGTGGTCATTAGTTAACGTCAGGGAGGTTATCTGCCAAACGTCCAAACCTCATGGAGGTAATCCATACTTTGCCCAACTATCAAATCTCAAACCAAGCGATCACCAGGCCAACCAACCCTTAAGATTGGGGATGTTGCCACTATATTGTCAAACCGGAGATACAATAAAACAAAGAATAAGAGGGGACAGATCATACGTTCTAGCACATTGGAAATGGTACAAGGTTAGTGAAGTTTTTTCTTAGAGAAGATAAGTTCAATGACTATATATATATCCCCATTTAAATATAATCTTTGAGTGGGTCATACGGGCATGTGCCTTGAATAACAAGTTTTACAATATGTTATTACTATTAGAAAGCTTTTTAATAGAACACGAAAATTAGATGAACTTCACCTGCCAACCAGTGCCGGCCCCGACATTTGGGTTGCCCAAGCCCGACCTTCCGCTTGGTTGCCCATTAGTGTTGAGTATTAAAAAAAAAAAGACATACAAAAAAAAAAAAAGAGAACAAAACAAGATTATATTGTCCATTTAGCTTGAATTACATCACCCGGGTATATTGTTTTATGATTAACACGATCCTATTCAAAGAAAATAACTTCTTGCATTTTTTGAAGCAAATTCTTCAATTATTAGATCATCATACTTTAACTTATCCAAGTACTTATTTTCAATTGATATCATAGCCAATCCACTTAATCTCTCATGTGACATGATAGTCTGAAGATAAGTTTTTATCAACTTCAACTTTGAAAAACTCCTTTCAGCCGAAGCAACTATGATCGGAATAGTCAACAAAATCCGATAAGCAACCCATACCATTTGGAAACCGCCATCTTTCCAATAAGACCTTATAAAATCAAGGATGTCGATTGATTTTGTTACTTCTCTCGGCAATATTGTTTTCAAATATTTAAGTTCTTGGAATAACTCATTCCCGTGAATATCAACATGTTGATTGTATTCCAAGAAACTTTATAGTTTAGTGCAATGTTCCATCAATTGCTCTTTAGCAACACTCTTGAATTTCACATTAAACAAAAATCCAACGATTGCTTCATAAAGTTTAAATTGCTCAAACTAGTCCTTAAGTGATGCAAGAGCTTGATCTATGATGCGGAGGAAATAGGAAAATTTTAAACAATCTTCCGGTGATAGACTTTTATTGGCATCATCTCCCACATCCTCATCAAATTGCTTCTTTCTTTGAACAACTCTTTTTTTTGCAAATACCGGTTCAGAACAAAGTAGTGTTCATGTATGAAATGAATCAGATTTCATACTTATTTTTTCTTATGAATTTATTATGCTCTACTTTAGTCCACTATCACCAACTATACTAATTTTTTATGCTCCATTATTACAACCAACTATACTAATTTATTATGCTCCACTAACCAAATAAAAAAAAAAAAAGAAGTTCACTTACCGAGAAGAGAAACATAAAGTCTGGTCTTGAAATAATAGAGAGTAGAGAGAGAACCTTGGGCTTGAATCTGCTCTTAAGTCTTGATCATAACAAAGAAAACAGCTTCGCACAATCCGGCGTTGGCGTTCGGCGTTCTTAACTTCTTCATAGAATCAGAGTAAGGGTTTACAACAGGTAAATTTGGGGGCAAATCAGAGTAAGGGTTTTGCACAATCCCGTCCCTTATCGTTTTGGGTACATATTTACTTTTTTAAAAAAATTTGTACAAAATTTTTTGGATGATGCCCCTAAATATATTTTTTGCTGGATTTCTATTTTTTTTTGTATACATACAATTTTTTTTTTGTTGCCCCTTGCCGGGGGGTTGCCCGAGCCGGCCGGCTTGCGGGGCTTACCCCCTGGCCGGCCCTGCTGCCAACTGTGGAATTTTATATCCATCTCAAAACAAATTAACAATGAGTGGAGAGATTTTAAATGTTATTAATTAAGTGATCACCTAATCCACTCTCAAGCAATTGAGACTCTATTTCCTGAATATCTCTTTCCACATGCAGCCGCGTTTGAGGTCTGCCACGTGTGGCCATTTTTTGGGTCCCATCATTGTGCACCTTTTTTACTAGTCTGTCATTGTGGGATGTGGATCGTGAATTTTTATAATGTGGGGTGGAATGAGCCCCGTTTTGATACCATGTGGAACTTTATATCCATCTTAAAGACAATTTGTAATGAGTAGAGAGATCCCAATTCCATTAAGTAATTACGCATTCTACTCTCAAGCAATTGTGACTCTATTTCCTTGACACCAACGGCATGGACACAAATGTCAAAATACTACTGGTAGAATATTGAGACCCTTGGACAATCGGGTGACTTTCCATATTAGTATGGAGTATACATTATTTTTGTAACAAGACTGGGTCATAAATGGAACGAAAATGCTAGAGGTACATCGGTGTGGCACACTTGTGCCACACCCCTCTCACATACAGGTGGGTCCCAGTGAAACGGGTCCCACCTGTATGTGAGAGGGGGAGTGGCACAAGTGTGCCACACCAATGTGCAACACCCATATTATTTTTTTAACTGGACTTGGTCCCACCCTAGAAATCCTTACTACTGTAATACATTATCACCTATCAATAGTTTTGAAATTTTGGTTTTTATTTGAGACTTTCATAAGACACTACGACACTTTGGTTGACAACAATATTATTAATGGTGCAAGAATATAGTATCTAATGATATATTGATAAAGTGGTCTTGGCCTGAAATTTAGATGTTTTCTTCATTCTAAGGTCTCAAATCGATTTTTCTTGTCAATAAGTTTTGGAGCTTGTCACATTATCTCACGTGTAAGCGTGTGATGTGGCTGTACGAGGGGTTGTAGGGACTAATCCGAGATGCGTGCAAGCTGGTCCGGGACACTATGTATTACTTTAAAAAAAAACGTTTTATGGGACCTGTTTAATGGATATTGCATTGGCTTCTATGCCAAATCAAAATCCCAACTTCTCAAACATCTGCCTATAAGTAAGGCACCCATCTTTCTTGTCCCCAGTATCCAAATCCCAACTTCTCTCTCTTGTTATTGCTCCTCTTTTCAAGATCTCTGATTTGCTTCACCTTTCCGAAACACAATACTTTTCGATCTCATACCTCTTCCAGCCATGGCAGCTGCTGGAAAACTCTCTGTGGTGGCCATCATGGTGTTCATAGCCGCCATTTCCAACTCTGTTTCTGCAGACCCGGATATGCTTCAAGACGTCTGTGCTGCTGATCTCAATAGTGGTATTGAATTTTTTCAAAAACCCGTCTCCCTTTTTTGCTCAGTGAATAAGCAATCCTACAACCACACCCATTTACACGCCCATACTCTCAGATTTACTACACACGTCCAGTGTGTGTGCAAAAATGCTAGAATCCATATACACACCCTTGTGAGTATGGGCGCGCAAGTGAGTGTGATTGTAGAATAGATATTAAAATGAGTTTGGTGAAATGCGGCAATAAGGGTGAAATTATTTCGTTTTTTCTTCGAATGACTAAAATGTTGATGTAAGTATTTCTTATCTAGGAAACAAACTGAAAAACATTGGCAATTTAAAATCATCACTTGGATTCTGAGTGAATCAAACTATGGAATTTGAAATTATAAGAGACTAACATACTATTTATATCGAAAATAGTTGAACTTATAACTAAGTAGTGCTAGTATCGAATACTAAACTATGTGTGGGGCTGAAACCTCTGTTAGTTCCACTACAGTTCCGTCAGTTTCCGTTGATATTATTAGGTTTTATGGTATTCTCTCCTTTTTTCATAAGGAATCTTTGCTGTCAATCTTCATCCATAAATATATAAGCTTTCACCCAAACCACCTTAATCTATTTCACTCTTATGTAATTAATCTGTTCTCATTTTGGCATAAAAACAGTACCTACTACTAATAGTACCTTATTTCTGAATCACAGCTGTGAAGATGAATGGTTTTGCCTGCAAGGTAAACTTTAGCCCATCGGATTTCTTCTCTTCCCGTCTGGCAATGCCAATGCCCACCAACAATTTGCTGGATTCAACCGTGACTCCAGCCAATGTGATGCAAATTCCTGGCCTCAACACCCTAGGCGTCTCCATGGCCCGCATCGACTTTGCCCCCGGTGGCCTTAACCCTCCCCACACCCACCCGCGCGCCACCGAGATCATTTTCGTGCTCTACGACGAATTGGATGTTGGGTTCATCACCACAGCCAATGTGCTTGTTTCCATGACCATCAAACAGGGTGATGTATTTACTTTCCCTAAGGGTTTGGTTCATTTCCAAATGAATAACGGGAAAGGACCGGCCGCCGCTATTGCTGCATTCAACAGCCAGAATCCTGGTGTCCAGGCCATTGCCGCCACATTGTTTGCCGCCATGCCCCCGGTCTCGGATAGTGTGTTGAGTAAGGCTTTCCAAATATCATATCAGGAGGTTGATGAAATCAAGGCAAAGCTTGGAGGAAAGCCCTAGAGAATGCTTGCTTTGTGATCTGGGGTGGGTATGGTGTTGGTTTTCTTATTTTTTGTGTTACTGTTGATTGAGATAAGGATTCATGGTTTCACGAAAACAAATGGTGGGTTCGAAAGTAAATCTCTATTGTATTTGAGTCCATTTACCTATGTATTCGGTTTCACTTATTGTGTTTACCGAGAAATAAGACGAGTGTTTTAAATAACAATAGCATCTAAATACGTATCAATGATAGTAGCTAGTGTATCACTGCTCTTTGGATTATAATGCCAGTTGTGTGTAACAATATATAGCATCCAAATTGTGTTGTGTGTAAGGAATTAACTAATGATAACAACCTTGGGACAGAGAGCAGGAGCGGAGTATGTTTGGCCTTGGAGATTAGGTTTTGGTTCATTTTGAAGAAAACTTCCTTTAATTTACTTTTTGATCGGCAACAAAGTTTATTTATTAAATCTCAAAAAAAGGTACATCGAGCAAAGGCCCCAAACCAAATCAATGAGAAGGACTCATTAGAAAAGCAGAGGCGAGAGAGAGAATTCAGCGAAATGCTGAAAAGGAAATGAAACTAAGAGCTACACATAGTTTAAGCAAAACATTAAAGACAGCCTTGGGACTTTCCTTAATTAATTACCAGCCAAAAGTGCACAATTTGTTCAGGTCCTTGAAGCATATGATTATGGATTTGTCTCCGGCTTGATGCTTTGTGCTTAAGGTCCTTTTATTTTTGCTCTGAAGGAAATTTGTGCTCAAGCGCGCACAACTCGTTTGTCCTACAGGCGCTGCTGGTTTTGATCCGACGACTGTAAGTGGCCCTTAAACTTTAACATATGGTGTTAAATCATTTAGTATATTATTGTTATTCACACTTTTTTTGAGCGAAATTTATCAGTCTACATAGTGTTCTACGCAGAACTCTCTACAAACACTCCTTTTCAGCCGGTGCCAACTGCTGATTCCTTCCGTAGGTGTTCCTATAGCTATAGGCAACATTCGCCGGTCAGTAGCAGGTAACTAGTTAATTTCACTCCTAGTCTTTTGCTCTTGTTGTATCTCATACTCATGCCTTTATGTATTTATCACTTGCTGTTGGGAATTTACTTTGGTTTTAATAATGCATCTAATATATACTTTTTCTTTTTTCGCTGCCTTTTGAAGGGGATGGCTTTGGTTGGAATGCCTTCGGTCCATCAATTGCTGCAAATTGCAGATTTTGAGGACATTGGAAGAGCACAACACTGAAGATTCGGAGTTCTCTAGAACTTTCATGGAGTGAAAATTTTTAATGAATTTTCTCAATTTCCATAATGTAGTTTCTTATTTAAAATTCAAATGACATTTGGAGTGTTTTGATATTGGTATTCAATTGAGTGAGCCAATAAATCAACGTGATGTAAAAAGATAATGTCAAAGAGAATCCAATTCGAATGGAAGGATATGATTACCGATCATCATTTAGAAATTTATCAAAGGATCGATGATCAGTAATCAAAGGATGAGGTTGAAAAGAATTACTCTTAGCCACAATGATATACTCATGGCGGCAAAAATTACTCTTGGCCGGCAATAATTACTCATGGCCGTCAAACATTACACTTGGCAGGTAATTATTACTCATGGCAAACGTTACACTTGGCCGGTAATTATTACTCATGGCCGCCATTCATGAGTAATTATTGCTGGCCAAGTGTAATTTTTGGCGGCCTGAAGTAATTTTTGACGGCCAAGAGCAATTCTTGGCGGCCATGAGTAATTCTTGCCGGCCAAGTGTAATTCTTACTGGCCGGCCAAGAGTAATTATTGGCGGCTAAAAGCAATTCGTGGCGGCCAAGAGCAATTTTGGGCAGGCAAGATTAATTCTTGCACTACTACAATAATAGATATGGGTCACACTAAGGAGATTCACAAAAAATCACGGTTTTCAGTGAAAGCGTGATAAAAAGTGGTGCTTAAATTTTTTTTATCGTAGTTTAAGTCCAAAACTGAGATAAAAAGTGGATTTTAGCGCGGAATAAAAGATCTCGCTCTTGCGGTGAGATAAAAGAAAAACAACCTCACCCTTGCTGTGCGATAAAAGATTTTAGAGCGGAAAAAATGAGATAAAAGATCTCGCTCTTGTGGCGAGATAAAAGAAAAAAGATCTCACCTTTGTAACGTGATAAAAGATTTTAGGGCGAAAAAGAATGAGATAAAAGATCTCGCTCTTGCGGCGAGATAAAAGAGAAAAGACCTCACTCTTGTGGTGTGATAAAAAAGAGAAAAGACCTCACTCTTACGGCGTGATAAAATATTTTAGGGTGGAAAAGAATAAGATAAAAGATCTCACTCTTGTGGCGAGATAAAAGAGAAAAATCTCACCCTTGTAGCGTGATAAAAAAATTTAACGCGGAAAAATGTGAGATAAATGATCTCATTCTTGCGGCGAGATAAAAAGCCAACCCATTTTGGTGCGTGGTCTGAATTTTTACGTGGGCGGACTGGTACTCATTTAGGCGGGCTTTGAAAAGTTATGTGAGGAAAAACGATGTCGCTTAAGGACTTTGAAAAGTTTTTATTTATTTATAAAAGGTAAGAAGATAAGCCTTAATTACATTCACCCCGGCCAAAAAATCTTTACATTTCATCTTAATCTTCACGCCCAAAAAGATCGAGAGAGAGAAGGCAAATCCCACGACTGGGTTCCACCAGTGCACAATTGTTTTTTCGACGAAGGACGGGCTGTTCCACTAGTGCCCGATTTTTCACGTGGGCGAGCTGTGATCTTTATGGTTTATTGTATTAGTGAAATTTAGTTATTTCAGATGTCTTCCAAGTGTTTGACACATTAGGTAAAAAAGAAATTATATTATTATGGCTTAGCCTTGTCTGAAAATGATTAAAATCCAATTGGGAAGCCACCATTGAAATTGAAATTCAATATAAACACAAAATCCATGTGAAATGGTTTGTTTATAAAAAAAAAATCTAAAATTTGTCCATAATGTTACAATCTGTAGGTTGTGATAATTTTCATAAAAATACAAAGGGCACATTATAACAAAAAATACTATTGTCTACTAAATTTACTGGCTAAAACTAAATTTTTCGTCCCAAGAAAATCCTTTTGTGACCAACAACTAATTTTGATTGGCAAAAGATATGTTGTCATATTTTTA
Source organism: Rhododendron griersonianum (assembly GCA_018127125.1). Lineage (NCBI taxonomy): Eukaryota > Viridiplantae > Streptophyta > Magnoliopsida > Ericales > Ericaceae > Rhododendron > Rhododendron griersonianum. Next base: position 36,802,232 of record CM030798.1, on the reverse strand, counting down.
AAAATTTTTAAACAATATTTATATATGTATTTTTTATATATTTTAATATCATGTTAATTGCATTTCAAAAAATTCAGCAAATTTAAAGGAAAAAAAAAAGTTTTTTCACTTTAGGAAGTAAGTATAAATATTTTTGTTTCCCTAATATAACAGAAGTCCTTGGCTAGCTTAGTGGTAAGGACTTGGAAAATCAACCTAGGGTGCGTGGGTTCGAAACTTGGCAATAACAAGAAAAGATGGTCTAATAATTCTATACTACTTCTTTTAAATGTACGAAAGTGTTTCCTACTCTTTCATTTCCACAAATACCCCTTGCAATTGCAATTAATCCCAGCAGCCCAGCCCACACCTCTTCCCAACAGAAACAATGAAACTCTCCAACGAACAGTTCTTTCCAAGCGATACAATGCAACACCCCCAACATAAACACTATACACAACAACAACAACCGCTTCCCCTAGCCTTCCACAAAACCAATTCATGCATCCTCCTTCTGGAAGCCCCTTCACTTTCGACTCCCCTGGCCTCCCAAAAAACAATTGCACCATCGTTCTCCTGCTTCATTTCTCCGGCAGCCTCCGACCAAGACTCCAACAACAACAACGTACCAGACTGAACCCAAGTGCATCCCAACAAGACAGGTAAGTCATGCATTCAAATTTCCACCCTGTCTTTGATTGCAAACACTCTCCCCTCTCCCCTTTCCCCTTTGTCCACCTCTGTAGACCATAAATACGCATACCAACTGTTTGGTAAAAATGTCCCTTCGAAGACCAGACTCTCCCCTTCCCCCTTCTTCCACCAATGTCGCCAATTCTATAGACCATAATTACGCACACCAACTGTTTGCCAAAAATGTCCCTTCAAAGACCAGACTCTCCCCTTCCCCCTTCGTCCACCAATGTCGCCAATTCTGTAGACCATAATGATGCACACCAACTGTTTGCCAAAATGTGCCTTTGAAGACCAGTTGAAGATGTCGAACATGAGAGTACTTAAACAATAACAATAGAAGTTGGGATGCTTTAAAAAAAGTTAGGTGAAAGGATACACTTAGACTTCACTTGAACAGTACAGACACTTGCTGAAAAAAGCGTTCAGTAGAACCCGAAGAGAAGAATATGTCTCCCATTACACATTATTGTACGTATTGTCATTGACATCTTATACGAAATGAAACTGAAAATCTTCTATGTTTTACCCTGCAATTTTCTAATAGGATTTTTTCACACAAAATTAAAGACGAGATATCTGGTACGAAAAAACTCAAAAAATCAAGAATGGAAACAGCTTATTTTTTTTACCCGAAATTATGCATCTTTTCGTTGGGAACTATCAAAATGGGACGGATGGAATACATTGGATGAAACCACGAGTCACCACTTGCTTCTGCTGATCCATTTGAAAAATCCTTTACACACTAAATTAAAGTAGTTGACTATATTAGGAATCTCTTTAAACGAATTTGTTGTTAGTGGCATTGTGTTGTTAGTGAAGTTGACGACAACATTTAATCTTTATGGTGCAACTTGGAGCAATAGCAAATTGATGTAGGTTCTCGTGAATTGAAATTGCTGTATATTGGAGAGATTATAGGCCTGTTTGATTGGCCAAATTAGACACGAGACAGGATTATAACTGTTGTGAGAGGTCATTATTGGGATTTGAAGCCAACTATTGGATGGGGAGTATCATATCAGTGGGTCATGGGTGTCGTCAGATAACTAACCATCCAAAACATAGAGATGCTGTTAATCCATTAACTATTGGTTTTAGTTGGAATAGTTATAGGTCGGGTCACTGGTAGTACCGTCAATAAACATGGCTTATAGATATAGCAGATCAAACTCCTTGAGTAATGTAATTTCTTTCAACTGTATATCAATGCCTGGCAAATTAAGTGAAATGAATCATAGATTTGAATGGTCAAAGATTATGTAGAACTTCAAAATTCAGTTAACTGTGTTTTTGGAATGGAGTTTGAATGCATTAGTGCTTCATAATGTGCAATTTGATTCTTCTGTTTTTTGAGTGAATAAGACAAAGGACACGTTTCCACTATTTGAGGATTAGATATCCCAGCGAAAACCAACCACATGAACCTAAGCCTTGTTTCCAATAAATTGAAGGTCTGTTACAGGAATTTGATCATCTGTTTTTCTTGCTCTCATGTTGAAAATGATTCATTTCCGTCATAAATCTTAAAGAGTTAAAGTAGGAACGCCTGGAATTGTTTGGTAATGCATCTGGAATATTTTGTACTCTCTTCTAATTTAGCGAACTTTTCTGTGGGGAAAAGCCTCTGATGTCTGAACTCCAGCCTGAATGGGTTTCTTAGAGTGTATTATAGACCATACTTCTAGGATGTTAGAATCTCACTCTTTACTCTTAGCTGTAGTCTGCAATAAGAGTTGGAACATCACATAAATCTCCGTGTCTCTCGACTCTCTCCCTCTCCAACACACACAAACACACACACGTGTCCAGGTTCAACACAAGCCTTTTTTTCCCCTCACATTTGGCTTTCCAATTTCCCTTTGTAGGGAGGGATGGTTTAACACACAACATGTTGAATGACATCCATAACCACTGGAAACACGCTGAGGCAGTGAGGATAAAGTGTATGGGTGTACCCACAGTTGATATGAAAAATGTCTGCACTCAACTTGAGCTATTTTATTTACCAGAAGTCTAACGCCATTTTATTTTCTTGGTTTCATACTTTACAGTGATGTACTTAGGAAGGAACAGTAGCCATGTAGCCGTTTCCTTTGGACATAAGTCACACAACCACTTGCATTTTACATATCAGAAGTCACAAAATTAAGTCAATGATACTAAAAAAAAGTTCATTTTGAACTTCTACCTTTCCAAAACCATCGGGAAAACATTACCAACTATGAGTTTACGCTACCTGTCCACTTCAAGCGTTTATCGTGAACTACCTCTCTATTCCCTTTCTCTGTAAATTTACACGTACTTCATAGATGATGACATGGCATTTGATCTTTTCCCATTCTTGTTTTTCAAAAATTAAGGAAATGGATGAGACACAAGGTTTGGATTGCCTTGCCTTGGCGAAGATAAAATCAGCCAGCGCCGCATTCGTCAAAGGAAGAGATATGCTAGGTTTACACCTACACAAAGAGCAGAATCTCCACACAAGGTACGATAAGGAGAATACGCAGGTCCATGAGAGATTGGTGGTTGTGGGGTCTTGCATTGAATAATTGAATGAAGAAAGCAATGGGAAAAGAATAATGGATCAGGGTCCTCGTCCTTGAAATTTCTCTCAATGGAGAGAGAGAGAGAGAGTCAATAATGGAGTCTCCTCTGTTAGCTAGGCAAATTCCATAGACACACATTAACGAAGGACAGCGGATAAGGTCGAGCGAGCTTCTCAAAATTTATTTAGAACAATAGTACATTTTTTTTAAAAAAAACATTGGAAAATTATTTATGCTCATATAACTTTGTCCATCCAACATTTCTTATAATTCTATCCCTTGCTCGCCTAATCTATTTTTGAATTTTTTTAATAACCCTCAAAATAGGAAGAGGAAACGCAATGCACATTATACTTCTCCAAACAAAAATCTTGGTCATCAATTCTTAGATGGACAAACACAAAATCCATCGCCAAATCCCCCTTTGGAGGACAACCTAATGGAGTCCGAAACGAACAGTTAGTACTTTAGAACAAGTTATTTGATTAAAACCTTAATAGAATATACTTACCACAAATGCCTTACCCTTTATTTATGAATGTGCCATTCATAGGACAGTGACTGCGAGAAGTCCATCTTTTCCAACCACATGAATTGCGGAGCATGCAAAATTGCTGATTTTGTCGGGCTAAAAGGTTCCAAAACGAACCTCCAACAACTAAAGTCCTCATCAACACGGAATCAAAGCGACAGAGGAAGAAGAACTATGCCAAAAATATAGTCTACAAAGAAGTTCTGACTTCATAAGTGTAGATTTAAGATATGTCATGCTTCATTCTAACTTCTAAAGCTGAAACTTTGTAAAAACTTACAGTTTATTATTATTTTTTTTTGGGGAAAAAATAATTACTGAAATGTTTGCACATGCATAGTTTTGTCAATTATGTAATAGTTGGCTCGATCATATTGGTGGTGTGTTTGATTCTATAAGTGTGTGTTTGCAACTCTGCATTTATGACCTGCCGAAAGTGTCTCCCAAATGTTGGTATTGATTTTCCTTTTATGAAACTGGATTTAGAATAGCTGAAGTCGGGTTATCAATTGCACAAACTAACAACTGGTACCCTAATACCTGGTTGAAAAAAAGGTTCTAAATCACTTATGTGTCCCCTTATCCTCAATTCCCTGATATGAGTTTGTTGGATGTCAGTGTTATGGGATAATTCTGACTTGTAGGCCAAAGCTTGATACCTTGCTATTTCTTGGTTATTTCATTTACACCAGTGTACATCTTGGATGACATATTGGCTGGTGAAGGATGTACTGTGCAGGATTAGTTGGAATACAGAGAGAGTGATTACTGTCCACTGCTTTAAAATGGCTTGAAGGGCTCCATTAGCAACATACCTCCAGGTTAGTTTATCCCTCAAGAAAGATTTTGGGCTGATCCATATGAATGTTGTTTTCTTATCTCTACATTGTTTCTTTGTCCATGTATATACATCCTCGCACGCAAACTAAAAATATTCATTAAGAAGATTCCTAGATAACTTTTTGCATTTGATGAATTTCGATGCAGAATATGGTATGGTAGAGAAACCAGCGACGGCTGGAGATGTGTACAGTTACAGGATCACATTGCTAGAGCTTTTTACTGGAAAGAGCTCTAACCATGAGAGATCCACAGCAGATTTAAGTTTGAAGAAATGGGTGCAAATGGCGTTCGCAACCAACGTAGATCAAGTGTTGGATAGTGATCTGGTGCCAATCAACTGTAGTTACGTTCACTCCATTACTTCAGAAGCACAGAGTGATTGCTCAATTGCAGTACTTGGTGTTGGTCTCGTTTACATTGTTGATTTGCCTGACGGATGCATTAGCATGAGGGATGGTAGAGGGCAGTCCCATTCCTAAAATAGGTTATAGTAGGAATGCTTGATCTGTTCATCAATTTTTATATTAAGTGTTTGTGCTTTAGGTATCTGTGTTCGACTTCTACAAATTCAAAGCTCTTGTGTCATGGATCAGAACTGATTTTTTTTCCCCCAGTTTTCATTTCCACTATGTATTATAATTTGCCCTAGATGTTTGCCGACAAAAGAACCCAATGGGCAAGAACTTACATTTGGCCATAATACTATTATTTTCTTACACCAGGCAGTGGATTGTGGATTGGGGTCCTTGGTGATCAATTGGTTTTTTACTACTGGCTGGGCGCTAGGATATACATTTCTCACAAGGTTGTTCGAACACTTGTGAGAGTGGTGGAGATTCAACAAGGACAACAACTCCCTGTGGGTGAGAGTGGTGCGAGATAAATATAAATTAGATCAGAGGAGTTGGCTGCCAAACTGCCCAGTGAGAGGGTCGGTTTCTACCTTGTGGAAAGATATTTGTTCAATTGGTGATCTTGGGTCAAGCATAGGAGAATTGTGCAAGAGGGTTTCGAAATACATGTATGTTCGGGTCAGAATACATATTTTTGGAACCACAAATGGCTAGGTCCCCAAACTCTCAAAGAAGCTTTTCCTAGGCTGTTTTTGCTATCTACTCAACAGGATGAGGTGATCCATAACATCTGGGCAAGGAGGGGAAATGGAAATTGGGGGCTGGATTTTAGGAGAGGTCTGCGTGACAGGGAAAATGTGATGTTATCGAATCTGAAATTAAGATTGCAGTCTTATCATATGGATCCGGACAAGCCTGACTCTATGCAATGGAGATGGACGCAAAATAAGAACTTCACGGTAAGATCGGTGTATGAGCAATGGGAAGTGCAAACTCTGGATGGAAACTCAATTCTGGGCTCTGTGTGGAAGAACTTATGCCCCCCTAAGGTTGAAATTTTGGCGTGGAAGGCTATTCAGGAGAGGTTGCCCACAAGGTCTGTTCTTATGAGCAGGAATATTGCAATGAATGATCACTTGTGCCCCCTTTGCTCTCTGCATCTGGAAACCCCCAGCCATCTATTTCTTCACTGCCATTTTTCTTGGTTTGTTTGGTCTCAAATCTTGGATTGGTGGCACACCAACTGGGTCTGCCCACCTTCAGTCGCGGGTCTCATGGGTTGGTGGTTCGATAATAGTTATCGCAACTTGGAAAAACATATGTGGGAAACGAAGTATGTTTCTATGCAACAATCTGGTCCATTTGGGTGATTCGGAATGGGTTTATCTTTAAGTATGTGGCTGTAAACTCAGAGGAGGTGGTGGATATAATTAAATTCAGGGTGGCTATGTGGATCAAAGTTAAATTCAGTATTAGGATGTACTCTGTGGAGGATTTCAAATTGTTTCTAGATGGTATTCGGTTGCTAAAGCTGTAATCTGTTTTGGCGTTTATCATTCAACTTCGTGCTGGATGATTTACGTTTCCCCCTCCCCCGGTTGAGTTTGAGCACTTATGCTCCTCAACCTTCCCCCTCGATGTATCCTTTCGAGACTAATAAAACTTCCTTTTGCCGAGCAAAAAAAAAAACACTTGTGTTCTTGACACTCTATTGAATGGGAAGCATAGGATCAATGGATACCTAGGGCCAAAATTGTATAAAAAAGAACGGAAAAAAACACATACCTTCGTCTAACTTCACAAGTGTAGATTTAAGAAATGTCAAGCTTCATTCAAACTACTAATGCTGAAACATCGTATAAACTTACAGTTTCTCTTTTTCTTTTTTTTGGGGAAAAAATAATTACTGAAATGTTTGCACATGCATAGTTTTGTCAATTATGTAATAGTTGGCTCGATCATACTGGTGGTGTGTTTGATTCCATAAGTGGGGATAATACTAACAACAACACAATTATCTTCCCGTTACAAAGCCCAGCACTTGGATTGAGATTTCTCAATTACATAACTAGGCTATTAACTTTAAACACCAACACATGTGGAGATAGGCCATTTGGGGTTCGTAAATTACAGTTTTAAAAATTCCTTTTTAGAAAAAATTATTAATCTAATGTCTAACCTATTTTGTTCATGAGAATATAAAATATGTTCTATTTCATAGAGTGCTAAAATTTTCACCTACGTACCGTGCAACTTGATACACGCAATAATATCTATAATAATCACATTCCAAACCGCCAAAAGGAACGGCGCATATTTTTATAACGGTGAGAAAAGACAAGGCGCATCCAAATTAAAAACCAACACTCTTATACTTCTTCACAATGGTTCGCCTCTATAAAAGGATAGAAAGAATAGCCCTCCACCTTCATCTTCAGATTACTCACTACAAACATTTTACAAGGAAAAGGCAATTGAAGTGCCCTGGGTTCCAATTTTGTTGTGAAGACACCACAATAACTTCCACGAAGGTAGTTCTTGGTTTCCAAATATTGTGTCATTTCTGGATATCTGGACAAAAATACCTTCACTTTCGATAACCCATCAGGGGCAATTTTAGGGGCGTTTGATTGTCTCATTATAAATACCGCAGACAAGATATTTGATGAAATGCCCGCAAGGAAAAAAACCACCACTACAAGAAAAATGAGAATATGTGACGAAATGGCGGTGAGGAAAGTAGATTTCGTCTCAAAATATACCTATTTTGTGAGGAAAATATTTTTTCGTCACCAATTAAGAGGTCAAAAAAATTTAAGGTGAAGAAATTTTATTTTGTCGCCAAAAATAGTTAATCAATGACGAAAAAATAAATTTTGTCAGCAAATGGGTGGACAAAAAAATATAAGGTGACGAAAAAATAAATTTTGTCGCTAATCCGTTTCCTCCACATATACTTGCAACCATTACGTGACGAAATAATTCCTCACAAAAGGAAATACTTTGGGTGACGAATTTTTTTTTGGCTTCCATTTTAAACAAGGAATTAGACGATTAAATACCTGCCCCATTCAACACTGGTTCTTAACGACGCACCCATTCTACTCCATGTGGTGTGGATGTTTGTATGTAACCTGTCCCATTCGGCACTAATTCTTAACGACACCACGCCTCCTGGCTCCTACCATTCGGATTATATGTACAACACAACCGCCAGTCCTAACAGCATACAAACTCAACTTGCCACGATTTAATGGTCAGACGGTATTGTTTCATCACGTCATCCTCCATTGAACTTGCCAAGAGCCTTGTTGCCCTTGCGAATCTAATGGCCATCATCCCTCTCTACCAAACCTGGCAGGTAATACATTGCTCAAATCTTTATTTTGACCATACCACCGTCTCTCCTTAAGTATATTCACTGGTTCAAACATTGTGAGTGCAAACTGTTTGATAAAATGTGTCTTCTAAATATGAGTGTTCCTGACTGTAACACAATGTCGCAACCCTTTTTTAAAACGAAGTAATATTTACTCAGCCCATCGTATTTCAATCTCATTTTACAATAAACAAATCATGCACTCTAAGCATCCTTGCTCCCAGAGTCTCTGTAATATGATTTTCAAAATGAATTTTTGCTCTAATGTGTCAAATGGGGTGTCTTTGTGATTTTTGTGATGATTTTAGTATTTGAGTTGATTTTGAATGGGGATGTTAGGACCGGAGGGAAACCACACACACAACTTAGACACTGAAATCATAAAAAACTCCATTTGTATATATATATATATATATACACACAAACATGGACAAACTCTCCGGGGAGAGCCACAACCGACTCCCCCTCTCAGGCCTCACCCTCTCCAGACTCTCACTTTTGGCTGCCACTCCTCACTCTGTTCTCAGTACATCAATTTATACAGAGAAAAGGAAACAAAAAAATGTCTGTGACTCAACATGGCCCATGGCCCCATACACATGCACATGGAGAATCCGAGCTTTTGGTGGTTCACATAGGAAGGCATCTCCTGTGTCTCACATGGGAGACAAACCCAACAGATGTGTTGTTTGTCGAGATGGCGTGAATGAGGATCAACGATTATATGCCTGGTTGGAATAGAATTTCTCCAAATATATACCACTAATAAAAACTGAGTCATGCGATTCGAAAAGTGTAAGGTATTTCATTTACAAAGACTTACAAATGGTGGTGACTTAGTTTGAGCAGGTTTAAATGGGAGTGGCCTTTCAAAAGGATGCCATGTTGTCATGGTTTGTTGGTATTCTTTGAAGTCTTTGTTTTAATCTTATTAAAATAGGAGATAGCTTCAAAATTTATTCCTTTAAAGATATCTTGTATTTTGGTCGAGCATTTCCTAAACTCCACGTGAAATGAGCATACTACCTCTACCTTATTTGGCGTAGTAATTTGCTACATGACTGATAATTTGCTCTTGAATGCACATCAAGCTTCACTGCATGCCCTCAAGATGCATTTGTCTCTTGCTAACGTGATAGGATATTAGGTTAGATAGGCTTTCAAAATTTATTTCTTTACCTTCTATTTTGGTCAAGAATTTTCTCAACTCCATGTGAAATTAGCAAAATACCCATACCGTTTTTGGCGTTTTCGTTTGCTAGATGTGCTGATAGTTTTGAGGTTATCTAATAGTAGAGTACTATAGGTATAATTTTCTTCCGAAGTAAATCACGAGTATGCAATACGAGTGTGAAAACAAATTGTGAGCATAAAGCAAGAAGATTAAGAGGACAAAATGTTCCTAACTCATATGGGGTTTAAAGGCAGCAAGAAGAGAGTCAATGCTTCGGTCAGCTGTGATGCCTTTGGCAAGGTGCATAAAGGCTAACAAAGATTTGGATGACTATTAATTTAGCTTGAATTTTGTCTTATGGAGCTCATTAGTTTGGGTAATCAATGTCTTCTCCTTGTAGTTTTGAGAATATTATATAATCTGGAGTCTGGAATAGGGGTAGAGTTGGCAAGGGAGAGGTGCAAAATAGGGGTGAGAGAAAGTTGATATTTAGAATTTGTTACATATGGAAATAGAAGTTCATCACTCAACTTTCAAATTCGTTTTTTGCTGTTATTTGAATTTTAAGGCACATATTATTTTAGTGATCCTATTTGTTGCGTAGACATGCTTGTTAGATTAATGTGCATTAAAGCAAATCTGTCCAAAAACCATGCACAATGCATTTGCTAAAGCTATAAATTTTGTTTCCTAGACATAAATTTTTTTTTTGGGTAAGAAAAGCAAGAGTATATGCCACGTGCATCGCACCTGCCTTTTTTTACTAGTATATATATATTGCTTTTCTAGTACAATTTTTTTGTTTCACTCTTTGTTGCAGTGAGAAAAATAAGCATGGACACCGAACTCGATATCATGTGGGACAACTGGATCAACTTTCTTCTATAAGGTAACCATTGTAGCTAATTAAGTTGACTCTGTTATGCACTCTTACCCAGTTAACTTGGACCAAGCATGAGGTTTCCATGGCAATCCTATGCACCTATGTATGCATCTTTCACATTTGAAGGACCTTGAACATCAATGAATATAGTAACCTGGATTTTTTAATAGTTTATTGCAATTTTTATTTTCCCTTTCTATTTTCTGTACCATGCTTCCCATATGATTAATTGGTAGCTAACTTGATGTGTTTTTAGGTTGCTTATCTGAAAGTTTCTTTGTAACGATATGATTGTTTGTGTGGAATTTGAGACATAATTTGGGAACATTATCTCTCTTTTTTTTCCACCTACATTAATAGGCAATACAGATCGGTTTGCCTCATACGTTGTTCTTGTGTGCATGCAGGTCTGGTGATGCTCAAGAGATTGATGAAACATATCAAGTACTTGAATCATTGGAATGGAGTGCTGCTATATCTTGGATCTGTCGATTATGTTATGGCCGGAGTACTACTCATGGTGACTTAGTCGAATTGGGATCAGCTCTGGAATTTGGTCTTGTAGGAGCGATCAGAAAAAAACATCGCTAACAGGTTTGATTTTCTTCCATTTTCTAATCCTGATTTTGCTGCTGCCTTTTAGCCTTCTTTTTTGCCCTTGTGCCTATTGTTGTTGATTCTGGGAGCTCTTTGTAGTGCCTCTTAAGTTTAGGCTCCTAACTTACCTCATCCTTCTTTTCTGCCCTTGGTTCCTATTGTTGTTTATTACCTCCTATCCAAGAAAGGATGAGGCTCAAACTCACAGCTCACCGGGAAACACACATTGTAGTAGATCTCTCTCAAACCAAGAAGCCCAAATGGACTATATATGAGCCTGCCTACTGATGGTTGTGGAAAGATACCATCAAAGGATCTAAGATAGTTACCATTGATAATAGAAGTAATAGCAGATATGAACCAAGTGATTCAGACTTCTCATGCACCTACACCACTTGAGCATGTCTACGAGTAATGAGCAGCATGGTGGCTCACTCCTCTTAAGTCCCACGACCTGCTCCATAATTGATACTTGCACCAGTTGAGCCATTTGCACCACTTGAATACTGTACCTGCTAGCTGCACAATCTCTTGTGATTTGTTGCTTGCAAGGAATTGATATGCCAGCCAAGGGATGAGCACACATCGAATCTACTTGCTGAACCATTTGTGCTTAATATGTTCACACCATAGTTGCCAAGAAATGGACCTGAAATGCAGATTGTAAAAGACGCAATAGACGCAATATCAACAGCAACAAATTACATTAAAAGCATATAGCAGTGACATTTTATAGCTAACGAAACCAGTAGGACGCAAAAGGTGAGACAACCAAGTAACAATCTGTTAGATAGTCAAGTTCCATTCATTTACAAACCAACTAGCTTGATCACCTTTAGCTCGAGACATGAGCCTAAACCTGACCTCTGAACAGATTTTATGAGTCACAATAACAGCAGGGCAGTTAACATTTTGAAACTTCCTTAAATTCCTCTCCTTCCAAATCTGGTAGATAGTGATTGTGAAAGCCAATTTAATGGTAGTTACCCTCATGTGAAGGGACTTGGCATTAGGCCTTCCTCCTCTTTTAGGACTAGTGGTGTATCTGTGAACGGGGAGTATGTAACACACCTCAAGGGAAAGGTGCAAGAGCAAGCTGAAAAAATTCAGAGCAAGCGGAAGGAATTGAAGTAGCAAACAATAAGATAGACGAGCTAGTAGAGGCAAAAGAGGAGCAGGGGGACTTTGGCTAGTGTTATGGCTTTTCTTAAACACCAAGGATTCGCTGGTTAATGATTTGCTGGTCAGTACATCATGCTTTCCCTATTTATACTCATAATGAGAAAACTGGGAGTGGGCTGTATATTTTTGTTGGTTTGGTTTTCTGCCCCTTTTTTTTTTTGCCCTTTTTGAGCATATGTTTTCTATTTATAGAGATTATGAAAGTTTTTATATGCTCTCATTTGATGTTAACTATTTGTTCCTTCTTGATTAATTGATCTCTATATCTTATATGGCTGAAACAAGTTACACTAAAATAGTCTAGTTACACAACGCCATGTGGTTTTTGGCTACTCATGTCTGCTATTGCTGCTCTTAATTTTCTGGATCGCTTGGCCGATCTTTGCTGATGTTTTTTGGGTGAGGTCTGCTCTTAATTATTGGTAGTGAAGTCCTATGGCATCTCTTGCGGTTAAGGTGGAGTTGGTTCCTGCTTTTGGTTGCTTCTATTAGGCCTCGTGGTACTGGTGTTGTATTTTGAGTTAGGTCCTCACTTGTGTCATTTATATATTGTTAAGTTTCCATAATGTTTTGTATTCTATTAACATCATAACCAAAATACTTTACAGTGATTAAAAAATCGCGCCTAGGCGATCGCCTAGGCGAGGTGAGCGATGAGGCGAGGCATGGTCGCCTCGCAGTGGTGAGGCGAGGCGAGGATCGAAGAGGCGACCGCCTAGTCGCTGAAATCACGACTAGGCGCGAGGCGTGAGGCGACCTAAAACGCTCGCCTAGGCGTCGTCCAGGTCAAAAACACATATAAGGGCAAAAATAACTTAAAATTATACAGCACACACACAATCGACGCCGTCTTCTCTTCTTCTCCTCTGCGAACGAAGCTCTCTGCTCTCGCCTCTCCTCTGCGGCTCGATCGAACTTCAAACTCAAAGGTAAGCTCTCTCTCTCTCACTCTCTGAGATCGATTGATCTCTCTCTCTCTCTCTCTCTCGCACCCTTCTCTTCTCCTTTTCTTCTTCTTCTTTTGCTGCCGACTGGGTATGTGCATGTGTATATATATTTATATGTTTATATATACACGCACCCTTCTCTTCTCTCTCTCTCTCTTTCCCTCTTTCTCTCCCCCTCTCTCACCCTTCTGGGTCAGTCGACTTCAATATGAAGAGCCGACTGGCCTTTTTTTTTTTTTTTGGTCAAAGACAAACAGAAATATACAGTGACCGACTGGCCTTTTTTTTTTGCAGCTGGGTATTTTTTTTGCTAGTGGAGCTGGGCAGATCAGATGGGTATTTGTGACATTTTGTTAGTTTGTGACATTTTATGAGCGTATTTTACTAGTATTTCGTATGTTGGAATGTTGGATTGTTGGTTATTATGCAATATGGTGATGTTTGTTCTTGTTTTGATGGTAGGAGTGAATATTGGTCGTTTATGTAGTTTATATTACTTTTTTTTAAAAACGCTCGCCTCGCTCCGACGAGGACTTTGTCGCCTCACGTACGCCTCGCGTATTTCAATCACTGCTTTATCCTACTTTTTATGTGTGCAGATTGAATATGCATAAGGTTGGTAGCAGGGAAGATGGTATATATATGCTCTTCTATGAAGATTTTTTGTTTGGATATATATTTCTATGAAGAATCCTCTTTTGGATGAAGGTCCGAGTCTTCTTTTTTGGATATGTGCTTCTATGAAGACTCCTTTTTTGGATGAAGTTCCGAGTCTTCTTTTCTGGATACATGCTTTTATGAAGACTCTTTTTTTGGTTGAAGTTCCGAGTCTTCTTTTTTCATTTTAACGATGCTACCGAACTATGATGAACTTATATGGTATATATTGTCTACCTTTCTTGTTTTTGTCATGGGAACATTGATGCTTTAGATCCTATGGTTGAATGGACACATTTGGTGTAGAATACTTAGTTCTTGTGGTTAATTGATGTCTAGTTTGGTTCATGATTATATGGGTTTATGAAGATGTGTTGGCTATTATGGTGTAATGTATAATTCATTTGTTTGGATGAGTATTGAATACTAAAATGAATAGGATAATATTTTGTAAAAAGAGTGTTAGTGACAACTGATTGGCTTTAATTTGAAATTTTAGGTGACAAAATATTTTGTCACCATTATTATTTTTAATTAATTCCTTCGGTGACGAAACTTTTTTTGTCACCTATGCACTTACCTTGATCTATTACTTGCCAAAATTAGTGACGAAATTGAAAATGGGTGACAAATAATTATTAGAATGGTGACGAAATATTTCATCGTCAAAAAGCATAATAGGTGACGAAGAAAATTTCGTCACCAGGTGATTTTTTTGTGATGAAATTTTTCGTCGTCAAAAGATACTATAGGTGACGAAAAGCAAATTTCGTCACCAGGTAGGAATCCTCGACAACCTTTAGTCGACAAAATTTTTTTCGTCACGCATACTATTTGTGACGAAAAATATGCAATTTGTAACAATTTCCATTCGTCATCTAACGCAATTTTTCTTGTAGTGCACTATGGACATCTTAGGTTTGATCAATATACTGACTCCTCATGAATCTTTGACCTGACGGTTAACGGTTGATTCTTTTACAGGAGAAAGGTCCGTTGGTTCCACAATAACAGAGAAAAAATGGGTAGACCCAAGAAGCTTAAAAGAGGAACCGGATTACAGTGGCATAAATGTGTTCAACTTTTCGACCCGTTCTACACATTTTTGCCTAATTTTCCTGTTTTTCAAGAACAACAATTCTACACATATGTTTGTAAGGCCACATCAAACCATGTATTTTGATTTCAGATGCTATTTTTTTGGAAGTCCGACATTTCCCTTTTTTACCACCTTTTCCTAAACGACAAACACACACATTTGTTTGTACTTCGACAATCATGTATTTCGATTTCATCTTCTACTAATAACATGCAGACAATTATATACACTGCAGCTTGTTTCCGGGTAGTGTCGAATCAGCTTGGTGCTTTTGCCGATCGCCAACACTTTTTCCCCTTATTTTAAAAATCAATTGGACTCCAAAAAGTAGTCATTGATGTCATGCCATATGGGGGCAAAACAAAATCACATGCCCACTCACTAGTACAATGAAAAGATCACGCGCAATGATTTTTCATCTCAGTTTATGGTGTGATTATTTTGAATTTTCAATCACAGTTATAGACCGTGATCTAAAGTGACATACAATCACACCCAAAAAAGAAAAACTATCATGCCCAAGAGAAACAATCATGGCTTATAACCGTGATAAAAGAGAAACGATATCACGCCTTTTGACCGTGATTGTTTCTCTCTTTCAAGCATGGTTTATAACCATGATAAATGAGAGTGACTTACAATCACACCTAGATCCATCTCGATAGCAGGAGCGTGATAGAAAACTTATATTCATGGTCAATAGCTATGATCTTTATGGTTTATTGTAATAGTGTTGGCAGCCATGAGTAATTTTTCGCGGCCAAGAGTAATTTTTTGCGGTCAATAGTAATTCTTCACGGGCAGGAGTAATTCTTCGCGACCAGGAGTAATTTTTCGCGACCAGAAGTAATTTTTTGTGAACTTCTAATCTCAATCATTGGTTTCAATGGTTGAGATGGAGTGTCTTTTTTTGTGTTCCCGGAACGCTCATATATATTCTTCAAATTAGCACATAGAGGAGAAAAAATCTGGAAAGCTTTGGTATTCTTCTCTCTTTTTATTTTTATGAAAAATCACATAGATATTAATGTACAGTTGTTAGGAGATAAACCCACACGATAATTGTGTAATATGTGCAAGGAGTGTGAACACTTTACTAAAAGAAGGAGAATGAGCCTAAACCATTGGATCAAAGTAATCTCAACCATTGCAACAACTTGTCTTTTGTTAGGTATGGATGAGCCCTACACCTTTGTATTATGTACTATAGATAAATGAAAAACAAAGGGTAATGGCTATGACGCTCCCAATTATTTTTCTTTTGCTCCCAATTATTCTCAACCATTGGATTGTATGAGAGGATCTCAACCATCTCAATAATTGATTGTCAAAACATCTCAGTAGTACGCGCGTGTAGTCATATAATGTAGTAAGTGTAGCCATATAACATAGTAAATGTTACCTTAGTAAATATTATGTGAGCTCTGTTTTAATGGTGAGTAATGTTGTGACTTTTTGGCTAGAAAATTAATAAAACCGGCCATATCGTTTTTAACAAATTCACTTTACTTTTTGCGAGTGATTTTGATCTAACGACTGTGATTTACATATTTTCAATCTAAGAGTCCATATTCAATGGGAACATCATGCTTCCATACCACTAGGGAGCATGACATAAATTTTCGAAACTGAAGATATGGTATTTACTTATTTCCACCTCCCTTCTCTTTCTGGTCACAATGACACAAACAGAGAAGAAGACTGTCTATCTTCTTCTCTGTTTGTGCCATTGTGGAGAGAGAGAAAGAGTCAACCCCAAGTCTTCTTACCTAAAGCATTATATTGATGGCACTTTTGAGACAAAATTAACTCGCTACCTTAGAAATGCATACTTCTTGAGGCACATGTTTTGAATGATTGACAAGCTGCATATGCCATGTAAACACAAAGTATATTTGCATAAGCATATTGTGTCGGTAGTGACTTGGTTCATTTTGTACCTTATCTTCTTCCAATCTATCAAAATTCCGAATGAGGCCTGAATATTATGTTTTACAACTTTTCACACTTCATTAAGGCCGTGCATGATTCCACCGAGGAAAAACAGAAAAATCTTTAAGGCGTTTTTTTACAAGTCGTTTACACTAATCAACAAATTTCAATATTTTACCATCTCGTTCACACTTACAAAGAACATTTTCACTCATATACCCGTCAACAACTTATTCACTAGTGGAAACAATTGACATTTCTCACCAACTTATTCACTATCGAAAATAAATAACAAATTTTCAACATAAATAAATAAAATCTCTAAGTTTTTCCTTAGTGAAAACACCCCCTTAGTCACAATATTGTTTCCCTTATTTTTGGACGACTCTGAATCTGCTACAATAGATCGAGTAATCCATGGTTCCAATCAAACGTCCCACTAGCAGGCTTAGTTAATCTTACTTATCCAACAAAAAAAAAAAAAACCAATCCCCAATCTTGACAAATTCAACTAGCATCTTGACAAATTCAACTAGCAACTCTCTTGTTTCACCTTAAATTGACAGTACTGAAGCTACACCAAAGTCCATTTTGTCAACATACCATTCCACAAGCAAAATGTGAAGTTATGCGTGTAAATCTGGCGTTGGTGCGGCATGACCAGTTCAATCCTACTCCACATATTGGATATCGACTAGAAAATATGTAGTTTCTAGCTCTAACTTTAATGTTCATTACCGATGTTCAACTCTCATGCGCGTACGTGTGACCTGAGATTAATTTTTTTTTTTGTGTGTGCACATTTTTAGAGTTATTGAATTGGAAATGGTCAGATGTGAATGCGAACTTCATTTTCTTGGATCTGACGTTAAGCAAGTTAGTACAACATTTCCATCCCCTGGATAGTACTGGTGCGGGTATGTGTTCAAGTGTCACACCTTGCTCGATAAAGACCGGGACCGGCGATAGTCGTGAACTCCATCTGCTGGGCATGGCTCAGGGTAATACTAAGCACAATATGAGGTTTCGATACATCGTTGCATGCTAATTATAAACTCCAAATTATCTACCTTGTTCGTTTTGGGTCTCAAAACACAGCACTA
This sequence comes from Rhododendron griersonianum, assembly GCA_018127125.1. Classification (NCBI taxonomy): domain Eukaryota; kingdom Viridiplantae; phylum Streptophyta; class Magnoliopsida; order Ericales; family Ericaceae; genus Rhododendron; species Rhododendron griersonianum. The sequence continues at coordinate 36,784,324 of CM030798.1, read as the reverse complement.
TATCAGGGCACAACCCCCAATAAGTTTTATCTTTCTATCTCCCTCTACTCATTACCCCAAAAACCTTCCTAATTAAAACCCAAACCGAACAAGCGCGATCTAGCTAGGAGGATGTTCAAACACTCGCCCGATGTCCCCTTATCCAATACCCCTCCCGCAATTGCCGAGTGCCTTCCGGACAAGAAAATATCTCCTAGCTAGGATGAGGATCGGAGTATTATAAGGAATCAAAATGCACCTTTAGTGACCTTTTGAAAACCAATCCTGCCAACTTTGTAGTAGGTGGATTTGGACGACGAGGCTAACTAACCAATATAAAAAAAAAAACCTTAAATAGAAGTACTAAAGTATCCTTAATTGTCCTTTGTTTAATATGGAAAAGCATCAACGTGAAATTCTGAAGACATAGTCCAAAGTAGTTTGATTAAGTAGGTGCTCTGTTTTGGAATATGCTTTTGCTTATCCCATGCACCTCTGTTACATGACTGATTACACTCCAATTTAAAACGATTCTTGCATCTCACTAGGAGGTCAAGAGTTTGAGTCTCCCCACCTACGTATGGGTGTTCTTCCCTTGGAGGGATTTTTTTCTTTCTTTCTTTGTTTCTACCCTATAATGGGTTTATTTCTTGTAGTGGTTGAGTTGTTAGGTTTAGTTATCTCGTGAACTCTCACAATTGATGTACTATCTCGGATTTGTACTCTATATTTTAAATCGATTGAAAAAAAAATAGTAAAATAAATCATGCAACAACTGCTTCCTCCCTTCCCTTCCGTACCAGCAGACAGCAGTGGTTGGAGTCAGGAATCCTAAAAATTAATTCCACGGCTAAGCACAATTAGACCTCTATTTCTAAATATACATAAATAAATGCTACTATCACGTATATTTTCTTACAACAATTAAAAAAAAATCTAAGATAGAACCAAAGGGAAAAGAAATAGAAAACGAAAGTCTGATTGAGATCGCTGTAATTTTAAAATTTTACTAGAAAAACGTGATAAATATTATACAGTGGGCACTAGTGTAACTAGTGTAACTCTTAGGGTCATTATTGAACTAAATCAATCCAGACCATTAAATTACGGATCGGTTCTGATTTCTTAATCACGATTTGCTTGAAAGCTGAGATATCATGCATGTTCATAATCTATTTATTTAAAAGTACTTAAAATTTAATAGATAACCAAAACATATATTGAAATCACCAAAACTCATCAATATCAACCCATAATAGAATAGTGGAATACGAGGTATCACTAAACTCAAACTATATAAAATTTAGGATATAATTAGTCATGCATGACAATGGAGGAATATGGTGGTGGACTGGAGTATTAAATTAAGTACTTCCTCCGTCCCAAAATGGATGACAATTTTTGAAACTCGTGTCATTTTTCGTTGCTTATGTCTTTCAATTTATAATATTTTTCAAGAGTTTGAAAACTTTGTATAATAGAACTAATCGAGAACTATAAAACAAAATCTATATTGCATATTTTTTGAAATCTATATTGAAAGATATAAGGAATTGAAATTGGCATGGATATCAAAAATTGACATCCAATTTGGGACGGAGGGAGAAGTAAATTAAACTTAGCCAATGCTTATTTGGCGTATCTAAATTAAATTCTACGTACGTATATATACGGTTCGTATTGACTTGGAATTAGAACTATTAACGTAAATTCACAGATTAAACCATTTAACTCAGACTTGGATTTTTTTAAAATCGAAGCCAAACCGCACTATAAAAAATTGCGTATCAAAACATTTGGTTTGGATTGGATCGCGATTTGACGATTCTTTTCTCACTCTTAACTGCAGTTGAAAAGTATTGGAGCCTGCGCGTGCTACGAGAAATGTGCATTCTTTAGAAAATGTAATTGAAGTCTGGAAAATTTGTGGACTGCTTCAAACCAATACCTAACGTTGACATAAGAGCGCGTATAAATTAAAGTACATTAATTCATAACCAAGTTGGTAAAGTTGACTTTTTTTTTTTTTACAAAAGAGAGAAGATTTTATTAATATGAGTGGCGGAAAAACGTCAAAATATCAGAGAGAGAGGAACCCCATGGGTCTCGGCCTTTCGTATTGCTAGTGGATCTGAAAAACCCGAAACGATTTGGGGTAAAGTTGACTATAAAAATCACAACATTGCATTAGTATAAAAGTAGGCACACATGGAGAAATTAAGCTATTGTGTATATAATTATATATATGGTAATTAATTTAGTAATTAGAGCAGTTTCGAGAAAGCAGGAGGAGTAGGTTTGGGGTTAGAGATTAGGTTTTGGTTCATTTTCAACAAAACTTCCTTACTGGCCCCACAAGCAAAATTTTGCCAAAATTGGGGCCCCATGTGATCTTTTCCATGCAAGGTGATCTAGAAAAGTACTAGTAGGTACCCTACTTTCTTTGCTTCTTATCCAAAACTGTTGATAACCTTTCATTATCCCTTAGTAGATTACATTATGTACGAAATTAGAAATAACAAGAATTTTTTTTAATAAGTTTTAGGGAAATTCTAAAATCAGCCCAACAAATTTGTAAATATGTATTAAAAAGTGTAAGAAGTACATGAATACTTGTTTTTCTTGTTTTCTTTTGTTCTACGGAGTAATTGTCAGCTCACTGGAGCACAATAGAAAGACTGTAAGTTTTAAGTAAAGCCAGATTTAAATCTGGTTTAGGGTTGACTCCTAAAATGAAAGGTCACACATTCAAAACTGAGTCAAGATCCTCCCACGTGATGCTAAACGAGAATCATCATGGTCCTATTTCACGATCCAAAACATTCATGTAGTAGGTCCTCGTGTGTTTAACCTCCATGCTAATGTTTTGTCCAATCATATGTATGTCCTAAGAGAAATAAAAGTCAGGCTCTAACTGTATATGTCTGTCATGCTTGTGACAAATATGATTCGTTCTAATCGATACCAATGTCCGTTGAATTTGATTTTTTGCATGAGTGTTATACACATGGTAACTTACAAAAAGAACTGTTCGGATCGTTAAATGGACTGGTGATGGGTTCCATTTTGCATCACGTGAGAGATTGTCACATGAGATGATTTTGATTCTTCAAGACTAAAGGCGCAGCTCCTTGGTCAGTTTTTACTATTTTCTCCCTTTGAGGTTAGTCGTAAGGCTTAGCTATAGTAATGTCTTGTTGTATATATGGAATATATATTTTCAAAGATCAGTTGGCAAGCCTTAGAAACCCTAAACGAGAAAAGAAAAAAAAAACCGAGTCGAGTGTCAAAATACCGAAGACATTAGAAGTCAATGTTTACTACATTTTTTTTTAAACGGCAAAAATATTATTAATGAGAAACTCGATAAAGGTACATCGAGTGAGAAAGAGAGAAAAGAGAGAGTCATAATAAAAGCCACATAACAGACCACGTAACCATCACGTAGCTTTCCTAATCAGAGTATCCAGAACTTTGTCCCAACTAATCCATTGCATATCGTTCCGCAAATATTGAAAATATTGAGTTCAAATCCCGAGAGTACTATCATTTATCAATAGATCTATCTTTCGGTAGAAAGATATAGATCTCTATCTGGATCTATCTCCATAGCTAAATATGGAAGAAACCAACACTTAAAGGGCGTAACCAACGGAAGGTTCTCACACTGTCCCCGGCATTGTTCTCTGATGACGTCCCTTGGCGGATTAATTTTTTCTTCTTCTTTTTTTTGGTGGTCAACTATCGTTTAATTTTTTTGAGATTCTAATCATGGCGCCTCGACCTTGTTCGTTTTGGGTATTTTGGACTTATAGGTAATGAATGTAGAGAGAAGTAGAATAATGATTAAAAATAGGGGTAATAATTTGAGAGATATATAGATAAAATCAAAAGTAATAATTGGAGATAGAGATAATGAGTTGAGAGAAAAATCGGGTAATAGTTACATATCCAAAACTAAAATACTGTAGCAAGCCGAGTCAGATGGCTCGGGCCGCACCGAGCGTAATACTGTGCCACATGACCGACGGTCCAGTTCGTTTCGAGGCAATACCAACAACGCCTCGGTTTACCGACTGTCCGGTTTTCTCCGAGGCGATGCCGACAACGCCTCGGCTCATCAACGGTCCAATTTGACCCAAAGAGACATCTATCAGCCTCGGATTGCCGAGGGACGAACATCACCTCCCTGGTCTCTTTCATTGTTAACACCTTCTCGGCTTGCTGACTCTTTGATTGTCGCCTCAAGTTCGGCTCTGAACGAATGTGGGGGCCATGATCCTCTCTCACTCACGTGGGAGTGCCACCATGGCCATGATGACGATTGTGACGTCAGCCGAACGGTTACCAGGGTGATGGGAACACGTGAAGGAGCCAGCTCACTCCTCAAACGGTTGCAAAACCCTAAAGTGACGTAAGGGTGGCGTAAGCCGACACCTGTCATGCAGTGAAACCGCCTTGAAGGTCAAGCTAGGACTCCCTATAAATACACTGTGATACCCTCCTGGAAGAGGTACGTTTTTACTCAATCCTAAATCCCTAGCTTCTGGTCCTTCATTACTCTTAGCAAGTGTTCTGATTCTTGCATCGGAGGGCCATCCCAGAAAACCTCCGGTGTGGTATTTAGTCGTGCTCTCTTTTGCAGGACGTTGAAGGGTTAGGAACCAGACTCGAACCCCACAGCAAAGATGATCGAACCATCCAGAAAGGAGCCCCACAAATACCTAACTGAACGGGCTCGAGTCTTGATTAGCCCAAGGTATTGTGTTACTACTATATTGTCAAACCAGAGAAACACAACCCAAAAACGAAATTAAACAATAAAACAAAGAATAAGAAGACAGAGATCATATATATATATATATATATATATGTATCCTAGCAAGTTGGAAATGGTACAAGGTCATTGAATTGGTTTTTCTTTGATAAGTTCAATGACTATTATATCCCAATTTAAATACAATCATTGAGCGGGTCATACGGGCTTGTGCCTTGAATAGTATCTTGTTAGATAAGCTTGTTAATGGAAACAAGAAAATAAATTAGACACACCTAGAGGGGTTGCATCAGTGGTTCGGTTGGATGTCCAAACTGTAGGAGTACTTCTTAAGGTCTGGGTTTCGATTTTCTATAGGGTGGGTACCTTGCTGTAAGTGGGGGATCGTGACTAGTGTGGCCGCTCTAGCTCTTCTGAATGTTTGGGTTGTGCAGTTGGATCAATTTAGTGGCTTGGTTGTAGTCTTGTAGAGCTATTCCTCCGTTACAAAAAAAAAAAAATAGAATAACTTCACCTCCCAACGGTTTGGACACAAATGTCAAAAATACTGGTACTAGTAAAATATTGTGAGCTTTTGACACTGGTCCTTATATTCTAGGACAAATTTTCGTAGTTATCCCTCTAGTTTTACGGTTGTCTTAATTTCGTCTCTCTAGTTTCAATTGCTACCAAATAAACCCTGTAGTTTGTTTTACGTTCCAAATTGGTAAAATCGTTAACACTGTTAATGAAACTAACGGAAAAATATGATTAAAAAATTAATTGCTCCAATTTTCAATCCGGTTGAACCAGTGCGAAGATTTTATTTTTTTGATCACTTTATCCTAGATGGTCATAATGAATTTTTTGCTCTAATACCTTTCAACGAGCACCCGAAGACTCCTTATTTAGTTTCAAGGCTCTCTTAGGATGCTTTTTGAAAGATCTTAGAGCCAAAAGTCCGTTATGACCATTTAAAATAAAATGATCAGAAAAATAAAATTTTCGCACCCTAAAATAGGATTTGGAAACCCTCTTAGCCCCCTCTTCAGCATTTTCATTCATTCGAAACCCTCTTAGCCCTTCCAAAGTAGGATATGGAAAGAGGGCACAATATTTCCATCCTCTTAGCCCTCCTAAAATAAGAAGTTGGAAAGAGGATATAAACATTGCAATCCTTAATTCCAGCAGCATCCACAGAGAAAGTTTCATTCTTAGCACAACTTCATAGCAATCAATCATGAGAAAGAATTCACTCTTAGCCCTCCACAATTTAGGAGTTGACAAATTTAGGAGTTGACAAATGAGTCAGCCCTTCATAGCAATCAATCCTTGCAACATTTTTTATTCGTCACATTTAAATAGTTTTGGTTTTTATTTGGGGTTTTAACACTTTTGTCCCCTCAACTATGCAAAATTTGTTTACTTCGTCCATCATATTTCAATTTTGTCTACTTAGTTCTTATACTATAAGGTTTGTGACAATTAACGACAATACAAATGACAGCCTACAAAAATGGACGGAAACTTGTCTCGGGAAAGCAGCATGTCCATGTGAACTATCAGAAATAGGGCATAATCGACCTCTCACCTTTATAGAAGCGGAGGAAACACATCTCTTTTTTGTCATCATTACACACAACATACATAACCAAACGTCTCTTTAGAAAAGAAAAAAACAGGGGAGCAAAGAGGAATTAAAAAGAAAAAAGGGTGCAACGAAAAATGGTAACAACTTAACGCAAATTCATATTTTGAGAAACCTGTAAAACATCATAGCAAATAGACAAAGAATTCCAATACCAACTCCAACAAGAAAATGATAGAAGTAATATAATACATAAATTAATTAAATTCCTAAGAACAAGATGAAAAATAGAATTTCATTGACAAAAAATTATCCAATTTTTTTTTAACAGTTTTTTCAAACTCATAAGCATTTTTTTTAAACATGTTTTGAAACAAATCATATAGCAGAAGGATTAAGTAGACGAGGGACGAAGTAAACATACTTTGAATAGTTTAGAAGATAAAAGCGTTAAAACTCCTTTTACTTGAGACAATCATAATACTTAAAGACACTATGGCACTGTTTGGTTGACAAGATTAATAATGCAACAATATAGGATCCCAGGATATGAATGGTTTCATCGAAGTAATAACGGTTGAAATAAATCTACCACAACTCGTTGTACTGTATATTTCACAATTTCTTACATTATATAAAGAATATGATAAATATTAGACCACAAAAAATTTAACAAAACATCCGATATATGGTCTTATTTGATATGTATGTATAATCCAATCGGCTATTCATGTTCGGTCAAACCAAACAACGTAAGATTTGACGAGTGAGATCAGGTTAAGAAAATTGATTTTTTTTTTTACCATCCACGCGAAAATAGCTGTTAGTAGACGATAGTGTCCAACAAGGACAAAAATAGAGGTTTTTTCAGTTTTTTGTGGGGGCGGGGGCTTATGGGACCTGTTTCATGGATATTGCCTTGACTTCTATGGGGCCTCTCTCTCTCTCTCTCTCTCTCTCTCTCTAAAAACCTCTGCCTATAAGTAAGGCACCCACCTTTGTTGTTCCCGGTATCCAAATCCCAACTTCTCTCTCTTGTTATTGCTCCTCTTTTCAAGCTCTCTGATTTGCTTCACCTTTCGGAAACACAATACTTTTCTCCTACTTCTTACAGCCATGACTGCCGCTGGAAAACTCTCTGTGGTGGCCATCATGGTGTTCATAGCCACCATTTCCAGCTCTGTTTCTGCAGACCCGGATATGCTTCAAGACGTCTGTGTTGCTGATCTCAAAAACGGTATTGAATTTTTTCAAAAATCCATCTCCCTTTTTTTATCTCACACTAATTGTTCAACGAGTAAATGCTAAAACAACACCCATTTACACACCCACACTCGCAAGTTTACTAATTGTCAAACTCGTGTATGTGTTTGTGAATGGTGTTTCGAGTTCGACCCGGATTTTTTAGTCCGTTCGTGACAGGCAAAAACAAATTAACATGGGGTATTTTTTACTCAATTACTAGTTGCTTAGTTCTCTAGGCATTTATGTGAGTGTAACTAATGAATATCACACCCATCGTGGCTGGACGGAGACACAATTTCGATTCGGGGAGCGAATGAAGAGTCAAACATTCATTCAGGAAAAAGTAGTACTTGTTACATATACTGTACATATTTTGCATTTTAGCATAATACACTATGTACTGCAATGATTTTGGTCAAATGCGGCAATAAGGGTTATTTCTTTTTTTGTCAATCTTTGTCAGCTTTCGTCCAAACCACCTTAATCTATTTCACTCTTATGTAATTACTCTGTTCTACAGCTGTGAAGATGAACGGTTTTGCCTGTAAGGCAAGCTTCAGTGCATCAGATTTCTTCTTTGCCGGTCTAGCAATGCCGATGCCCACCAACAATATACTGGGTTCAACCGTGACTCCAGCCAATGTGATGCAAATTCCAGGCCTCAACACCCTAGGTGTCTCCATGGCCCGCATCGACTTTGGCCCCGGCGGCCTTAACCCACCCCACACCCACCCACGCGCCACCGAGATCATTTTCGTGCTCTACGGAGAATTGGATGTTGGGTTCATTACCACAGCCAATGTGCTTGTTTCCATGACCATCAAACAGGGTGACGTATTTACTTTCCCTAAGGGTTTGGTTCACTTCCAAATTAATAACGGGAAAGGACCGGCCGCCGCTATTGCTGCGTTCAACAGCCAGAATCCTGGTGTCCAAGCCATTGCCGCCACGTTGTTTGCCGCCATGCCCCCGGTCTCGGACAGTGTGTTGAGTAAGGCTTTCCAGATATCATATCAGGAGGTTGATGAAATCAAGTCAAAGCTTGGAGGAAAGCCCTAGAGGGTGCTTGCTTTGTGATCTGGTGTGGGTATGGTGTTGGTTTTCTTATTTTTTCTGTTATTGTAGATTGAGATAAGGATTCATGGTTTCACGAAAATAAATGGTGGGTCGGAAAGTAAAGCTCTATTGTATTTGAGTCCATTTACCTATGTATTCGGTTTTGCTTCTTGTATTTACCGAGAAATAAGACGAGTGTTTTAAATGACAGTAGCATCTAAATGTGTATCAATGATAGTTGTGTAGCACTGAACTTTGGATTATAATGCCAGTTATTGGCTCAATAAGCCATGAATTTTGACATTAGAAGTTTTTTGTTCATCTATCAATACTACTAGTATAAAGCAGGAGTTGTAGTTTACTGTTCATCGTCCATGGCCTCTTTCTCTCTCTTCCTCTCAAAAGTCAAACCCAAGATAGAAACATAGCAAATTCCTCCCACCAACTAAAACATCAATGACACAACCAACACTTCTGCACACATGGCCTGTTTAAGGGGCATTTTAGCTAAATAATCAATTTGGATTATTTATTTTTTGTCTTTATTCAAATTTTTTTTTGTGCATTTGTTAGTTTTTTCTTCAATTTCTATGGATTATTGCTTCGCAATGATGTGAGGAATCTAAAAAGTAAAAAAATACGATCGAAACCCAATTTTCTTAATAAAGACAAAAATAAGCGCTTGTTTTCGTTTTTATTCAAAAAAAAATTGTACTATTATTTGCTACAGAAGTAGTGCATCAACAAAAGCATTAATTTGAGTCCGAAGACATATTCCATTGTAATCCTTAGTTTACATTATCGCGTGATTCCAAATTGTCATTCAAACATGTTTAAAAGAAACGAATGGAACTAAGATAATTCATGTAACAACTTCTGCCACCCTCGGTGCCTCCCTTTCCAGCAGTGGTGGATGTTGAAAGATAAGCTTGAGTTAGAAAAAATAAGAACGTGTTTCAACTGTTTCTTTGGAGGCTTGCAAGTGGAAGAGAAAGTCATCATCAGATTTGAGAAAAAGAAAAACATGAACTAAGACTTCGGAGCTTCCGTGATCTACTTTAGGATTTGCAAAATAAATAAGAGATTATCTCATCTTTGTTTTTTTCTTTATTGTTCTGCCTATAAATAGGCTTGTAAATCTAATTGTTAAGAGTATGAGTGGAGTTAGAGAATCAGAGAGATAGAGAGAGAGAAACAGAAAATTTTCTCCTCCTTGTATGTTTTATTTTTATTTTTTTATATTGAGTGAAATACAAAATTATGAGTTTGTGTGTTCAATTCTCTTGTCAAGTTCATTCACAATCAGTGTCCGAAAAATACTCCTCCACCCAACAAATTGGTATTAGAGCACTTGGCTCTTTCCAAAAGATTCTCTCTCACAAAAAAAACATACCTTCAACTTTATGCTATTTTCAACCAGAAATTAGCTCCCTCAAAATCAAATTTTTGAGTACAAAGCCCGATCACCCAAACGCCGCCCAGCATTTTCGGCGACAGCTTTCCGGCGAAAAGAAAAACAAACAGATTCTGTTTTTTCTTTATTGCTGTCCAGAAAAATCGATTCGATCAAAACCAAGTTTTGAGCATCGAATCAAGATCTCCTCGCCAAGACGATTCCTACGCCACTGGAATCAAGTAATTCCGACCGAACGGTGAAGCAATCCGGCAACCCAGTTCAGCGAGCAAAAGTTTTTTTCCGGTGAGAAATCAGACCCATCTTTGATTTCGGTAAAACCAAAGGAGTCATTGTCTTGATTTCAAAAGGGTGGTTGGTTGTCTGATCCCACATTTATTGCCACCATTTAATCCCACGAAGCTAGTATTTGCTATTTTTCATAAAGCTGGTCCACAAAGTCCAGCCAAATTGGTGAGAACGTTCAAGGAGGAGAAGATAATCCAGTGCAGCTGTAACACATCTTCAACAGGCCTAATTACACATTAGGTCACTGAAGTTTGAAAGATTGCAGTTCAATCCTTACCAGACATATTTTCATCATTTTTCAAGTTCGATGGCTAACGGAACATCCCAAGCTGTCATTCCAAAGCTCATCAAGGACAATTATGATAACTGGTCCATTCAAATGAGAGCACTGCTTGGTGCTCAAGATGTTATAGAGGTGGTAGAAGAAGGTTACGAGGAACCCGCCTCAAAAGAAGTTGAAATAGCTTTAAAGGAGGAGCAGAAGACTACGCACTACAAGAAAAATTACATTGGGTAACGAATGAAAATTGTCACAAATTGCATGTTTTTCGTCACAAATAATATAGGTGACGAAAAAAATTTGTCGACTAAAGGTTGTCGAGGATTCCTACCTGGTGACGTAATCTATTTTTCGTCACCTATAGTGCCTTTTGATGACGAAATATTTCGTCACCAAAAAGTGAATAATTGGTGACGAAATTTTTTTCCTCGCCTATTGTGCTTTTTGACAACGAAATTTTTTGTCATCAATTATTCCTTTTGGCGACGAAAAAATTCGTCACCGATGGGTCACATCGGTGATGAAATTTTTCGTTGCAAAACACATTTTCATATGGAAAAAAAATCCTTCTTTCTTGCTCCTGCTGGGTTTCAAACCCGAGTCCCTTTAGTTTTTCGGGCAAGCTCTAACAAACTGCACCACACACACTATTGAGTATATATTTGAAATATCTAATATATAACATTTATGTTTAACATGAAAATATATTTCAAATGTAATTTTGAACCTTTAAACATTAAAATTAGCAATTTTGATAAACATGAGAGTTGTAGGCAACTGAGTTATCTCAATCGGAATTTTTAGTAAAGAGTTATGTCCGAAATACATTTAGTGACAAAGTGCAATTCATAAATTTCATCATGAAAGGTACTCATTTGACGACGAAATATATTTTTCGTCGTTGAAAGCGTTAAAATGGTGACGAAATTATTTTCCATCACCAAATTAAGCATTTGGTGACGAAAACATATTTTGTTACTAAATTGGTCTCATTTAGCAATGAAATATATTTTTTGTCACCAAATGAGTATCTTTGGTGACGAAAAACAATTTCGTCACCTTTTTTAAGCTTTCGGCGACAAAAAATATATTTCGTCGGGTACTTTTGGTGACGAAAATATTTTTCTGGTCGCTAAACAGGTATAATTAGTGACAAAATTATTTCGTCACGGAAGTTGTCTAAACAGTGACGAATTTATTTATCCCTCAATGAAGGAAGGCACGATCAAGGGAGGACATCTCAAAGGGGACGAGGCTATGGTTCCCATGGAAGAGGCTCTGGAAATTCAAATTCCAGAGGCAGAGGTGGCAGAGGACCCTCTAGAGGAGGGAATCAAAACCATGCTCCAAGAGAAGGTGGTCGAGGGCAACAAAACCATGCTTCAAGAGGAGGTAGACGAGGACAGCAAGGTCATAATCCAATAGGAGGAGGACAAGGCAGAAGAGGTGGTTACAACAACCGTTTAAACGTTGACAAAAGTAACGTTCAATGTTACAATTGTGAAAAGTATGACCACTACAACAACGAGTGCCGGGGAAGGCCAACATCAGATCAAGTTGGTGAAACAGCCAACTATGCAGACAAGGAGCCAGCAGGAGGAGATTCAATGAGTCTCATGGCACACAGTCCTACCGAGCAGGATCAAGGTACATGGTTTCTTGATTTTGGAGCCAGTAATCATATGACCGACTCAAGACAGCTTTTTACTAAACTTGATGAAAAAGTTCAAGGAGATATTTCTTTTGGCGACCTTTCTAAAGTCTCAGTTCAAGGGAGAGGTGATATTATAATCAAAAGGAAGAATGGAGATCATGCATTCATCTCCAATGTCTACTGTGTTCCAAATATGAAGACTAATATTCTTAGTCTTGACCAACTATTGGAGAAAGGCTATCAAATTAGCCTGAAGGATATGCAACTAACGATCGCAGATGCTTGAGGGAAGCTGATTACTTGAGTAATGATGGCGAAGAACAGGATGTTTCCGCTAACTGTTCTTCATGACACGCCAAAGTGCCTAAATGCCATTATCAACGACAAAGATTGGATATGGCATCTCAGATATGGGCACCTCAACTTTGAAAGTTTGAAGCTGTTGGCGAATAAGAAGATGGTGTGGGCTCCCGCGCCCGAAGCGCGATTTAAGACAGAGTCGCCACCCGGATTTTTGAGATGGATGATCCGAGAAACCGAGAGTTTTGTTTTGAAAGAAAAAGGCTTTTTGGTCTAGCGAAACTGTTTGAGATTTTGGATCCGGGAGCCAGGTTACGAACGGGGAAGGTTTTGTTGAAAAGCACCCCGCTCGCCCGGTGAAAACCGATCTCTACTAAGCATTTTAAATGGGGGGATTAATACGATTCAGAAAACCTTAAAAACACATAAAGGGGAAAGGGGAACAAGATAAATCATAACACATTGCCGTGCTAGTGGTGCTTGCTGTACAAAGATGATAAAGATGGCATGGCGATGATATAAACAAGAAAGATATACAAATGGATTGTCTGAATCACTATCCTCCGTCAGGCGGCATATCGGTTTACAACGCGTGGCTTACTGATATGCCGTGCGTGGTTCCGATCTGGATACCAAACTTTTATAGTTTTGTAAAGCTTCGCACGGTATACCCATTACATCGCACGGTGTTATTTTAAAACTTCTGACAACTCACAGCCGTCAGATCATCTCAGATCTGCACCATTCCTTCAAGCCATGGAAAGAAAACCATTTTCGATACGTTTGCCTGTTTTGAAAAGATCTATTGGGTTTAAAACATGGCTTGTAGATATGGTCTCATTTTGGGACTGTTTTTTGGTATACAGAAAAGATCCAACAACAGACGCTCGTGATCCAGACAGCTTGATCAAGAAAACAATAGCCTTTTAAAATGCTGTGCGTGCAAGATTACTACGCCGTGCGACGCTCCAAAGCACTGCGCGGCGTAGCACATCTTTGCACAGAACACTGGTTTTGTTTTGTAAAAGAGGTTTTGGGTCAGATCCTAACCAAAAGGGCTAAGCCTGAAAACAGAAAGGTCCCCTCAGGGCCAGGACAGAGCCTCGCCCAAGGAAACTTGGTTTTTACCTTGGATCTGGAGCTTGAATGAGCTTTGATGAAGGCGGATGGACGTCGGAAGGTTGAAAAAGAGAGTAGAAGTATGGATGTGTGTAATAGATGGGTATATTGGGTAGTTGAGACCTTAAAGTTAGTAAGGAACTAACTTCAATGGTGAGGAGAAAATGGAGTAAAATGCCTAGAGGATGTCTTTTGAGAACAACATTCTCAAGGCTTGGAAATGGAAAAGTGGGTGTGAAAGCAAGAAGAGAGAGAAAGGGTATAATGGTGATCAAGGGCCCTTTTCCCTTGAGTGGAGGGGTGTATTTATAGGCAAGAGCCTTGGATTTTGAATTTCAAAAGTTGGAGGTATTTTCTGGGCAGGCCAGAAGTGTGCTTTCGGCTGAGCCGTATTGCAGCTGTGGCTCAAATAGGCGTGGCCGACAGCTTTCTGAGCTAGTCAGAACTTTATCCAAAATGTCATGCGGTTAACCTCATGACTGCGTGCGGCGTATTAAATTTCGATACGCCGCGCGGTGTAGAAGTGTTGCGCACGGTACTTTAGGTTCGGTCCAGGGCTTTTTGGGCTTTCTCTGGTCTGATGGTTGGTTTGGGCTGCGGATGTTGGAGGAATACTTCATTCAAGCTCGCAAAGGCTTTGTTTCCTTTATTTCATCATCGGGGTGGTCAAAGACCCTTCGAGGTCCGGATTGGGGTGTCTACAGTAGTCCCTCTTTTACGTAACTCGGATATCATTGTTTTGATACGAGTGACGCTTAAAGAATAGGCATCCCGATCCGTTTGCTCTAAAGTCTTTGAACAGAAATAGAAAACAAAATGCTCGAAAATGCAAGTAAATGACAATGGTGGTCGCGTTCGTGGAACTGCCTACGTACCCCGTTTGTAAGGATCAGACCAACGTAGTTCAATTGGGACAATGCAATCGTAGCAAACAATGCGAAAAATTCGAAGTAAGCCTTTTTTGGAAATTCGGGACAAGCCTTTGGGAGGCGAAACTTGATTTGAGACTGGTTCGAAATTGAGACCTGATTTTGAGACGAGCCTTCGGGAGGCGAATTTTGAAATTGATTTGAGACTTGAGTTGAGACTTGATTTGAGATGAGCCTTCGGGAGGCGAATTTTGAAATTGATTTGAGACTTGAATTGAGGCTTGAATTGAGACTTGATTTGAGATGAGCCTTCGGGAGGCGAATTTTGAAATTGATTTGAGACTTGAATTGAGACGAGCATTCGGGAGGCGAGATTTGAAATTGATTTGAGACTTGAATTGAGACGAGCCTTCGGGAGGCGAAATCTGAAATTGATTTGAGACTTGAATTGAGACTTAAATTAAGACTTGATTTGAGACGAGCCTTCGGGAGGCGAATTTTGAAATTGATTTGAGACTAGGAACGCGAATCTAGTAAATACTGCGAGCAAATGTGAACACGACCAATCCTCAGGGGACGGGGAAATTTTGCGAGTCCCGGGGGGACTAGGATCGAATGATCTCATCATTAATGCACGTTATTCCAAAGGATTTCTGCTGCAAAACGGCTAGAGCTTTTGGTTTTCGAGATGACTTTTGGTGGCTAGGGTGCTCAATTTCCGAGAAAAACACATTTATTCTTCTGAAGCCATAATGCCGTGCGGGCGTTCGATGTGGCACGCGGCATTTCGTTTTCCCATGCACCTCTTCGATTTTCGAGATCAATTGGCTGGTTTAAGGGTGCCCATTAATACAGGCGTGCCCTTTCGTCGGTCAGGACTCCTTTAAAGGGATGGTGATGCCTCATTCTATGCACCATTCTCCCAAGTCTCTCTAGATTTCCTGAATTCATAAACTACTCTCAAGACATGGCGGAAGGCGACTTGACAGCGGGGGAGATCTCTTTGGAAGCAAAAATGGGCTTTTACCGCGAGAAGATTGAGCAACTGAACCGTCAGATCGCGAGGCTCATATCAACGATCCGCACTCTTTGTCGCGCGGTGTCCAACCTTCAAGACTTTGCTTTTGATCAGATGGACAGCAAACATGACCCGGAGTATGCACCGGGTCTTGATTCGGATGGGACTGCAGAGGACTCGGAGGGGAATCCGAATGGCTCGGATGACTATTCCGGCGAAGGGGATGGTGCGTCCGGCGGAGGGAGCGACAGAGGATGAGGATTGAGGAAGAAGAAAGGGGGCCAGTAGGATTTTTTTTTCTGTTTTGATTTTCTCTTTTCTCTTTTTTTTTTTGAACGATGTAATGCAAATCCCAGGGGATTACCTTGGGCTTCATGGAATGAAAAATCTCCCTTTCTTGTCATCGCTTATCTGCTTTTTCATGCTCATACTGTTCAAGAACGAAATCGAACGGAATCGAATGTGAATACCATTGTCAGAAACTGCCCTCAGAATCTAAACTGTCGAACCAACCCAGTATGCCGTGCGCAGCATGGGTAATGCCGTGCGTCGTGGTAACTCGAGAATCCTCATCCAGTTAAGCTATTATGCCGCGCGCTTCTATCCAGTATGCCGTACGGTACACCTCTCTTCGAACCAGCAAACAGATTTGAAACTTTGGTTCATATATATATATATATATATATATATATATATATATATATATATATATATATATATATATATATATATTTATATATATATATATATATATATATATATATATACACACATATATATATATATATAGATATATATATATATGGGCGGTTCCGCGAACAACAACGTCCGTCTCTCTCCTGTCTCTCTCTCTCTCGTCCCTCCTTCTCTCTCCCAATCATCTCTCTCTCTCGCTGTTCTCTCTCTCTAACTGTTCTCTCTCTCACTGATCTCTCTCTCTCCCGTCTCTCTCTCTCATGGATAGCACGTATATACCCGGGGGTGATCACCCCCCGCGGGTCGAGGTTGCACCGGCCGCGGTGGCCCCGGGGAGCGGCGTGGCAGCCGAGGTGGGGCCGGAGACCATGGGGGTCTCGGCCCCGGCGGCATTGGCCGAGGAGGCTTCGGCCTCGGCTGCCGCGGCGGTTGGTAGTGACGGCGGTGACGGTGGTAGCAGGGTGTTGGCCGGGTATGGCCAGGAGATAGAGACTCCGAGTGTAGTGGAGCCTAGGGGTGAGGACGAGGCTACGGGCCGAGCGGAGGGTGCCGTTGGTGTGGAGGAGAGGGTTACGGAGACTCACGGTGGTGACAGGCCTGACGGAGCCGAGGTGGTGACAGAGGCTTCCCCTATGAGAGAGCCCCGGACTGACCTGGGGAAGGGTCCTGTTGTTGAGGAGGAGTTGGTGGAGGAGAGGGAGACGCCGGGTATGTTTGTTGGCAGCGGTGAGAGTGCAGGGTCGTCGCGGCCCATAGGTTTAGGTGACTACCTTGAGGACTTGGTTGAGACCTTACGGGGGGTGCCTGGACTGGCTGCGGCTTTACTTGAGGCTCAGGAGAGGGTGCTCCAGGTTGAGCTTGAGACAGGGGCCGCTGGAGGGCCACAGGGAGTAGAGGAGGAGGCCACCGGAGGTGAGACAGCTCCCTAAAGGGGCGTGGAGCTTACGAGGCGGAGTCCTACGTGCCCTTTCAGCACGTAGTGGTCCCTACACTTTTGGACGCCTACAGACCGGCGCGGCCCACGTACGATGAGGCTCTGGTCCTGAGGGACCCACAGCAGCACCTTTCTTTGCGCCGAGACGAGGTATGCCTTAAACACTTGCATTTCAAATTTCAATGCATCGCACTTTCATTCCCTTATTTGAATGTCGTATTTGCTTTGAATAGCATACCTGTTTACTGAATGTTATCAACTTGTTGCAACAGGCGATCACCATCTCGTGCTACGGTGGTGCGGCCGACGTGCCGACGTTCTGGGAGAGACTCTCTGAGGCTGTGAGGGAGATCGTGAGGCAGGCGGGCTTTGGGGAGTTTGTGAGCGTGTTGACGAGGGCGAGCAACGATCGCCAGGTGGTGAGGGCACTGGCTGAGAGGTGGTGGGACACGACGAACACGTTCCACTTTCTTTTTGGCGAGCTGACGGTGACGCCGCTGGACTTCGCGGCGATCACTGGTCTGAGGGTCGGGGGTGACCCTATCCCTTACGACGCTGTTACAGGGAGGAGTGCGGTGCTCCAGCGGGAGACACTGGGTACGCCGAGGCGGAGAAGGAGGACGCCGACGCGACGGAGGAGCTCCCGACTGACAGGGTGCAGGAGGAGCAGATGGCGCGGTGCTTTCTGTTGTACTTACTCGGTGCGTCCCTGTTTCCCAACAGGCGCAACCGGGTACACCTTTCACTCCTACCGGCCTTGAGGGACGTCGGGGAGATAGCCCGTTTCGACTGGGGCGGTGCAGCTTTGGGGGCGTGCTACGCCTTCATGGGGTCTCTTTCCCAAGGAGCGGGGAAGAGCCTCGGCGGTTACTGGAGGGTCTGGGAGGTACATTTCGAACTTCTCTCGCATTTATTTGTCTTTCTATTCGCTTATTGCATATCCTGTGCTAATCCTTGATGTTTGATTCTGCAGCTGTGGACGTACGAGATACTGGATATGTTCCCTCCCGAGACCTCCTGCCCTAGTGACACAGTGCTTCCCCAGGCCCTACGCTGGTCCAAGGACTTCCGGGGAGTGAAGAAGGGGAAGGGCGACTTGAACGCCTACCGCCTCTTCTTAGACGAGCTTCGTCCTGACCGGGTATGATTATATCTCGCATGCTTTCATTTGTTTGACAGTTCTTATTCAAGTCTCATGCTGATGTTATTCATCTTTGATTGCAGATTCGCTGGCGTGTGTGGGACCGCTGCGAGCTTCCTTACTTGGTCCGGAGTAGGGAGGTGATGAGGGGGAGAGTGCTGCTCGAGTCCCCTTACGGCTAGCAGTGGTACCTGGGTGACCGGGTGTCACGTCAGTCGTTGAGGCTGGACGCCTTTAGAGTCCCTGGTCTCCTCCCTGCTCTGGTGCAGCGGACGAGCTTGTACACCAGGGGAGAGGTTGAGTGGTTCGTACGACCGGACCTTGAGCTGGAGCCGCTCTTCCCGACGGGCGTGGACTATTCTGAGTACCGGGCTCGGCACTTGATGCCGAGTTTCGGGGTACGGGCTGCTGCTCGGGAGGCGACACTTCGAGCGCCAGGTGGTGCAGGTGGTAGAGGCGGACGAGGACGGAGAGGAGGGAGAGGCAGAGGACGCGAGGGTAGCGTTGGAGGTCGAGGTGACGGTGCAGGTTCGAGCGGGGCCAGCTTGCCTCGGCTCTCCTGGACCGTGGACGTGACGATTGCCCAGGGGGTTTCTGGTGTAGTGGTGGTGCCGCGTCCCACGGTCGCAGCTCCGGAGTTCCTTGCTCAGGTATAACTTGCACTCTTTCGCCCATTTGCACTTACTTGTTAGTATCACTGTACGTTCTAAACAATTGACCTATTGTGCAGGCGACTCCGGAGTACGTGAGAGAGATGGCCGAGGCTATGATGGGCCTGGAGCAGCTGGTGAGGCAATACACCATGGGGCGTGCCCCAGAGGTGCTTCCTCGTGCTGGTGGGACTATGGTAAAGCTTTCGAACCCTTTTCTTTTATTTCCTATTGCTTATTCCACGATTACAATGCAAATGATGAATACCATGTTATTGCAGGCTGGAGGAGGGGCTTCGCGTGGGCTGCGCAGGAAGTCTGTGCGCATGCAGGTGCCTCAGGCTTCCTCTGCAGGCTCGCGGGAGGAGCCCCCGTCGAAGAGGCAGCGGCTTTCTGGGGGGACAGAGGACTAGCCGGTCGACGTCTCTGACGAGACTGAGGAGCCGACAGACGTTGACCTCTCAGACACCTCGGGGAGTACAGTGCCTAGGGCGTCAGATACTCAGGAGGTAGCCAGTTCTCAGGCGGAGGAGGCCTCTGGGGAGGACGGCGAGGAGGGTGAGGACGAGGATGAGAGTTGAGTTCCCTTTTGTTTTACTTTTGCTTTTTGAATGGAGCATGCGTGCTTCTTTTGGAAGGGTGCCTGTTTACCCTCAGTAGATAGGATTTTGGGGCTTGCACGCCTTTTGGTACTTCGACTCATGGATATCTTGGAGATTATATATATAGAGAAGCTTATTTCTGTCATTGTTTTCGTCATTCAACTTCTCTTATTGTCGTTTGCTTAAGAAAGATTGAATAACAGAAACACTAACCAATGCATGCAACTAGTCCTTTGAGCCATAATCTGAAGCGAACTTGAGTTTTATGATGAGCAGTACGTTAGGGCAAAGATTTATTGATACTGGAATAGAAATCAAAGAAGATAACTGAATATTTCAGAAAAACTGATCCCTTTGTGCAAGACTTTACGAAACTACCCCTGTCGCGGACTCTTGTTTATCAACAATGACCCTGGATACTTAACACGTGATTATGATACTCAAAAAACCAAAAACTGCTTGAAAACATGCCTGAAAAGCAAGAAAACCTTGACTTTGGAGGGTAACATTCTCAGATTTTGACATTAACCACGAAACGGAACTTGGACCAGGTCACCTTTGGCCATTATGACCTGTAGGACCCGAAAGACCAACTTGAAACGGCTTGAAACGGACTCTGATACCTTGGCATGACCTAGGAAATGGGTTTTATTGACTTTTCGGTGTCCTCACGTCGAATTTTGAGAGTTGGCTTGAAGCAGGAGTTCCTTGAAGTCCCAAATACCCATTGAGACATGTTTTAATGGTTGGTGATGCTTGCGAGTGCCTTGAATAGGTTTCAAACCTCTGCTGTCAAAGTCTGCAGAAATGCAGACTTAAGATGCCGTGCGGGGCTACAAAGCGCCGTGCGTGGCTTCATCTGATTCCACGGCGTATCCGTGTTATGCCGCGGTTTTCTCCTGTTTTTGGTATGCCGTACGCTACCTCTTTACACCGCACGGCACTTTTTTTCTGACATTCTGCCTTTTGCTGCTTCCCAAGACAGATTGCACGAAGGTTGAAGTTTGACCTGTTCTATAACATATCCGGGCCAATGCATGTCTACTTTGTTCTTTTAGAGCATGACCAAGCTTTTCCCTATGCAAGACTCATGGAAAATCTATACTTTTGGAACCCAAGGCTCTTTTGGAAGTTGAAGTTGTCTCCTCTATCCTTCTATAAATTCAGGCCTTAGGTCTCATACTAACCATATCTTTTTTCCTCAAATCTTCATCTCCTCCCAATGGCTCTTTCTCTCACCGGTTCGCTACGGCTGTGGTTGATTTCCATGGAAGGGGTCGATTGGCTCAACTTTCGGGCGCATGGTCTCTACTCTATGAGATACCTTCGTAACATCCGCCTTCGCCCTAAGCTCCTAAAGGCTGCCATAAGTCTCTGGGATCCGGAGGTGCACGTATTCCGCTTTGGTGGAAAGGAGCTTTGCCCTACAATCGAGGAGTTTCGCGCCTATCTTGGCGGCTTCGGCTCTGGAGATGTCATTGTCTCTCCCGTGCGCGAGAACATGT
Source organism: Rhododendron griersonianum (assembly GCA_018127125.1). Taxonomy (NCBI): domain Eukaryota; kingdom Viridiplantae; phylum Streptophyta; class Magnoliopsida; order Ericales; family Ericaceae; genus Rhododendron; species Rhododendron griersonianum. The sequence goes on along the minus strand of CM030798.1, from coordinate 36,763,230 downwards.
CCAAGGTTCTTGCTGCCTCTCTTGGTTTGAATGACGGTGTTGCTCGTTACTTGGTTAGCAATGGTCATCTCAACGTGATGCGCCTCATTGAGATCTTCTCTCCTCTTGGCAACCTAGCGGACGCAACCTACCACTCTCGGCGCATGACCGCTCTTTGTATGTGCTTACTTGCCGCTTACTTCTTGGTTCCCTCCACTGGTCATGCTAGCTCGGCACTGGTCAGTATTGCAGTGTAGATTGGAGCTCGAAAGGATGTGATTCCAATGGTATTGGCTGAGACACTGATGGGTTTAGACAGGGTTCGTTCTGGAGAGACTGAGACTTTTGGAGGCAGCCCCCTTCTCTTGCATGTTAGTTTTCGCCTCATCTTCCCTCTTTTCAGCTCTTCCTATTTTCTTTAACGTTGGGCTTGGCTTTCTATGGTTTCTCACTTGTTTTCTCTCTTTGGCAGATTTGGCTGTGTGACAATGTGAACATACTGATTCTCCCTCCTGGCAACTTGGCGTATGGGGCTAGGTTACTTTCCTCTCGGTGCTTTGAATTTGCGGACAGGCGAGTTTCCGAGTGGGTCAACTTCTTCAAGCGTCAACGGGCTGAGACTATTTCCTGGAAAAGCTCTTGGCTTGATCTTCCACCCATGACTGTGCATTATATGGGTTCCCAGTGGGTGGTTCTTCCCGGGCTGGAGGCTTTTACCTTCTACATCCCCTATTGGATTCAGCGTCAGCTTGGTTTGAGACAGGAGGTTCCTGCAGAGATTCTGGTGGATGTAGTTCTGTCTTTCTTCCGCCATTCGGTTCTTTGTAACTACCAGCGATTCTGGAGGTCTCGCGAGGTGGCCGATGCTCATCCTTACCCGTCTGTTGCAGTGCGTGGGAGTTACAGGAAATGGCTCAAGAGGGACATTGCTGCGAGGGCAGGTGCCCAAGGAAACTGACTCGATCTTACTACCCTGATCATTGAATAAATCATGGACCTCCTTTTATTGTATTGCGCTTTTATTTTTGAAGATCATGCTCAGCCTTATGTATTAGAAGCAGTTATCTTAATAAAGTGAGTTATAGAGGGTCTCCCCCTCTCTGATTCTGCCTTTCTGGATTCTGTCAACCTGGAATTTTGTTTTGATTGATCGTGACCGAGTCTCATAGTGAGACTGCCTACGTATCCTTTTTGATGAAGGAATCAGGTCATGACGTAGTTCAAGGATAGGGTTCGCTCTGGTTTTGGTACTCTCCTTTTGCGCTCTAATTTTTGCCCAGTACCGCCCTTTCGGGTTTTCGGCCTAGCGAGCTCATTCATTGTATGCCTTGACTTTTGCCTAAGATGCCCTTGCGGGTTTTCATCCTAGCAGGCCTTTGCTCTAATTTTTGCCTGGAACTGACTGCCCTTGCAGCCCAGCGAGCTTCTCTCAGGGGTAGTAGCGCTTGAGTTGATCCAGGTTGACTAGAGTTGAGAATTCGTTTCCGTCCAGATCGATGAGTTGCGTAGCTCCTCCGGATAGGATAGTCTTGATGATATACGGCCCAGACCATTTTGGTCGGAACTTTCCTCGTGGATCATAGATTGGTGCTCGTATCTCCTTCAGAATCATGTCGCCTTCTGCCAGGTCCCTGGGCTTCACTCTTTTATTGAATGCACGCGCAATTCTCCTTTGATATCCTTGAATGTGGTAAAGTGCTCTTAAACGACGTTCATCGAATAACATAAGTTCTTCAAACCGGTTGCTCAGCCAATCTGCCTCTTGTACATTGCATTCGATCATAGTCCGGAGGGATGGAACCTCTAATTCTATGGGGAGTACGGCCTCCATGCCATAAACCAAAGAGTACGGAGTTGCCCCTGTTGGTGTACGCACAGACGTGCGGTATCCCCACAATGCCAAAGGTAGTCGTTCGTGCCAATCTCTTGCAGATTGAATGGTCTTTTCCAGGATGGTCTTGATTGTTTTATTGGCTGCTTCCACTGCCCCATTGGTCTGCGGTCGGTAAGTCGTTGACTTGTGTATTTGGATCTGAAACTCCTCTAAGACTTCCCTTGCTCGGCCTTTGAAATGAACCCCATTATCGGATACGAATGCCTGTGGGACCCCATACCGATAAATAACGTTTTGCTTGATAAAGTGCGCGACTTGAACCGCGGTCAGGGTTGCATACGAGGCTGCTTCTACTCACTTTGTGAAGTAATCGATAGCCACCAGGATGAACTTATGGCCATTAGAGGCTGCTGGCACAATCCTTCCGATGACATCAATACCCCATGTCGAGAAAGGCCACGGCGAGGTCGTTTGCTGCAACTCATGTGGTGGAACATGCGTGAGGTTAGCGTGAATTTGGCACTTATGGCAACGTCGTACGTATTCTACACATTCCGTCTCCATGGTGGACCAGAAGTAGCCTTGTCTCAAAACCTTTTTGGCAAGCATCATGCCGTTCATGTGAGGACCGCATACTCCTTCGTGGACTTCCTCCATCACCCTTTTTGCCTCCTCACCATGAATACACAGTTTGTGGGTTCCACAGTGAGACCTTCGGTATAGATTTCCTCCACAAATGATGTATTGAGCTGCCATTCTCCGAAGGGCGATCCTGTCTTTCTTGCTTGCTTCAGAGGGGTATTCTCCTCTTTCCACGAATCTCCAGATATCGTAGGACCAAGGGTGACCGTCTTCGGGCTCGTCGATGGCCGTGACATGTTGGTATACTGGGGTGTCCCTTTGCTCGATCATAATTGGCCTTAGCTTCACACCGACAGGGATTTCGACCATAGAGGCTAACGTTGCCAAGGCATCAGCGAACTGATTTCTGAGTTTCGGGACATGAGTGAAAGTTACTTTGTTAAAATGGGGAATGAGATCTTCGAGATCTTGATGGTATGGCTTTAACTTCTCTTCCCTGACTTTCCAATCACCGTTTGCTTGAGAAACGACCAAGTTTGAATCTCCCACAACTTCCAACTTTTATATACCGATTTCAATGGCTGCTTCCATACCAACAATGCAAGCTTCGTATTCCGCTTGATTGTTGGTGACTTCGAAGTTAAGCTTAAATGCAAGCGGGATATGCGACCCATCCGGTGAAATCAATAGCACGCCAATTCCGAATCCTTTCTGATTGGCTACTCCATCGAAATACAACCGCCACACATCCTCGACTATGGTCATTATGCCTTCATCCGGGAACTCGAATTCGGCATCTTCCTTTCCTTCGACTGGGCAGTCGGCCAAAAATTCAGCGACAGCTCTTCCTTTTACCGACTTTTTGCTGACATATTTCAATTCAAATTCTGCCAGCATCAATAGCCATCGTGCCATTCTTCCTGTGAGTGCTGGCTTTTCGAATAAGTACTTCAGAGGATCCATTCGGGATATTAGTCTTACCGAATAGGCCAGCATGTAATGTCTTAACTTTCTGGAAGCCCAAACAAGTGCCCAACACGTCTTTTCTAATGGAGTATAACGTTCTTCAGACCCAACCATCTTTTTGCTGAGGTAATAGACAGCCCTTTCAACCCCATCGTCTCCTTCCTGTGCCAGCATGCACCCCATGGAAGACGGAGTGACTGACAAGTATAGGATCAAAGGTTTTCCTGGTTCCGGTGGCTTCAAGACTGGCGGATTCCTTAGATAGGCTTTGATGGCCTCGAAAGCTTACTGACATCTGTCGTTCCACGCAAATGGTGTTCCTTTCTTGAGCAAGCGAAATATGGGTTCGCACGTTGAAGTCAGTTTTGCAATAAACCGGCTGATGAACTGTATTTTGCCAAGGAAACTCCTTACGTCTTTCTCTGTCCGTGGTGGTTCCATTTCCAGAATGGCCTTAATCTTTGATGGATCGATTTCGATGCCACGAGTAGTGATCATGAACCCGAGCATTTTCCCTGTAGTGACTCCAAACGTGCATTTAGCCGGGTTGAGGCGCATCCTGTACTTTCTTATCCTTTCGAAGAACTTCCTCAACGCGGGCAAGTGACCTTCTCGCTCTTTTGCCTTAACGATCATGTCGTCCACATAAACCTCTACCTCTCTATGAATCATATCATGCAACAAGGTTATAGCAGCTCGCTGATAGGTGGAGCCAGTGTTCTTCAGCCTGAAAGGCATGACCCGATAGCAATAAGTTCCCCATTCAGTGACGAACGTGGTCTTCTCTCGGTCTTCCGGGGCCATGAGAATCTGGTTATATCCCGATAAACCATCCATGAAGGAAAGTAAGGCATGTCCCGCGGTGTTATCAACTAGCACGTCAATGTGGGGCAGAGGGAAGTCATCCTTGGGGCTAGCTTTGTTTAAGTCCCTGAAGTCCACACAGACCCTGATTTTGCCATCCTTCTTTGGAACGGGAACGATGTTAGCAACCCACTGAGGGTATTTAGTTACCATTAAGAACCCAGCATTGTTCTGTTTAGTTACTACCTCTTTTATTTTAAGCACCCAATCGGGCCTCATGCGTCTCAGTTTTTGTTTTACTGGTTTTGCGTCATGGTGAAGGGGAATCCGATGTTCCACGATTTCAGGATCAATTCCGGGCATATCAGCGTGTGACCATGCAAAAACGTCTTCGAATTCTTTTAACAATTCCACGAGAGCCCGACGCTCTTCTTCTGACAGCGCGGAACCGATCTGGACCATTCGGGGATTCCCTTCATTCCTCAAATTTATTGAAACTTCTTCTTTTACAGGCTGAGCATGCCTTTCGTCTTCCCTTTCGATTAGGGACCGAATTTCTTCAGGGATTTCCCCCTCGAACTCGATCTCTTCATCATTGGGGTCGACACAATTTATTTCAAAATCAGGGAAGTAAGCGGAATCAGGTTCATTTATTTCATCATTAGCAGAGGCCTCGAGGGCATCATACACACGGGTAGACGCAAACTCAAAATACAGACTCTGAGGAGTTGGGCCAAGAGGCACCGACTCGGACTCAACAGACTCAGAAGACGCCAAGAGGCACCGACTCAGACTCAACAGACTTAAAGGACTCAGCTTCAGATTCAGACTCATGACTGGTTGCACTTGGTATGAAAGTCCAATTCTTATAATCTCCAGCGGCATCCATGATGAGTGAAGTTGGATCTTCGGGGGCCTCTTGCCCCAGCATTTGCACTTCTGCTTCCGTGACTATACCCAATGGTTCGTCCTCCTCGAATAAGGTCGCTAGGCTACCCACGGCAAGAGTTTCAACCCAATCTGTCGTCTTTGCTGGTTTGATCACCGCTTCTAGCTCTTCCTCACTTTCAGGCCAGACATCATTGGCAAATATCTCAAACCCTGGTAGAAAGGTTTTGGTTTCTTTGTCCCAGAATGGTTCCGGCTGCCCTTGATAAATCTGCTTTGCCTTTTCTTTGACAAAATAATCTTCCAACCTATCTCCTTTCTTCTCCTTCCTATCCTCGGAAGGGTGGTATCCCACACCTGTTACGCGGGTTAAAGTTCCTGGTTCTTCAAATTGTGCTGGCGCCTGAAGATTCTTTCCCAGCCCCAATCCTGGCATGTAGGACATTTTCTTCATTATCTTTATGGCAACATTACTAACGACGAAGTCGTCATCAATCTTGACAGTGAAAACAGAACGAGAGGTGTCAAGAGAGAAGCCGCCCAGGGCAACGTCCTCTTCCCCATGTTGTATCTCCAAAAGCGGGGCATTGTCTTCCACAGGAGCGCGAATCCCAGAGTCACCATGAATGGTGAGCATCCCAGTTTCCAGTCCCAGTCTAACTTTCTGGTGGAGCGTTGAAGGAACTGCCATGATGTCAGGTCGATGCATCCAAGGTCTACCCAGCAGTAGGTCGAAGGACGCGGGAATGTTTACCACATGGAACTCCACATCCGTTTGGTAAGGCCCAAAAGTCATAGGAAGCATGAGGGTGCCAGTCACATCCCGACGGGTGTTGTCATATGCCCGAACTTTGACTTCTGATGGAGAGAAATCACTATTTTTGTATCCCAGGTAATAAGCAACACGGAGTGGGCAGACATTGATTGCTGATCCGTTGTCAATCAGGATTACCGGTACCCATTTTCCGTGGCATTTCAGAGTGATATGGAGTGGTCGATTGTGATCAGTTCCATCAGCGGACAAATCTCGATCAGTGAAGGTGATAGCATGTTTGACGGGTATGGTTTTGATGAGTGCCACAAGTTCGTCAGGGGTTATGGCGGAAATGACTTTTAGGTGAGAGAGAGCTTGGATGAATCCTTCGCGATGGTGGGTGGAATGAACAAGCACGTCCAAACAGACATTTTGGCTAGAGTCTGTTCAAGCTGGCGCTTGATCATTCTTTCTGGGTCTTTCTCAGGGCGCGAAGGTTCTTTAACTGGTGGGGCAAAGGGTTGGAAAGTATCTTTGATTGGGGTAACGAAAGGGTTAGAAGGTTCTTTGGTCGGTGGAGCTGAAGGGTTGGAAGATTCTCCGATCTGAAGATTAGGGGGTTGATATATTCGACCACTCCTGGTTAATTGACCAATCTGTTGGTATTTGGACTCTTCATTCCACAAATCCGCAAGGGCCTTGCGCTTGTTTCCAATGGTGGTGTCTTGGAGGTTAGCAGCCAAGTCAGCGACAACCAGGTCTTCCCACAGATCCTCGGGCTTCCATTTCTCAGCTTCTGCTACTGCCCTATTTACGGTCCATTCTTCGTTCCCCACCTTTATGTTGATGATTTCCGTATTACCCCACAGGTTTGTCTTAGCACTTGGTTCATCTTCCCACAAATTCATCATGGCAATATCGGCATCTTTTGGGAAAGTGACAGATGACTCCGACTTAACTTCATCGACCAGGTAGTCCATTGGGTTAAACTCATTACTAGCTACATCTTCTTCGGGACCCAGCGGTTCTGGGTATGGAGCAAGACCTACGTTGTTATATGGGTCGTTAGCTATGAGATCGTGGAGGTAGGAGGAGAGGTTTGGTCGAAATGGAACAGGTTCAGGCCAGTTGTAGATCACTGCCGGTGGTTGATATTCTTCTGTAAACATCATGGGTATAGAGAAGGTATCTAAAGGATCATTCCAGGCCAAGAGTTGGTACTCATCCGGAATTGGATTCCACTCCCATTCAGGCATTTCCGGCAAGTTGAACATCATATTCAAAGAAAATCCATCAAGAGGGTCAGCATAAATGTTTTGCCAATCAACTTCCCATCCTGGCTCAAAGAACGGATTTACATCTTCTTGGAAATTAGCAACTTCAAACTCTTTCCAATCGGCAATCAAATCTCCCAAATCCCAAAGGTAGCAGAGGGCAATTTCTTCGGGAATTTCCACAACAGGCTTTGGTTCGGTATCAGGGATGATGAAAGAGATAGGATCAAAGTCTTGGCTTTTGTCTTGGGTGATTTGGTTGATATGGAATGGGGTATTATGCTGTGGCAAGGGATTTGTCATGGTGTTTGGTTTGTCAGAAGGAGGGGTATCAATGACTTTATTGTCGATGAGGTTTTGAATCTCATGACGGAGACGAATACAATTGTCAGTGGTATGGCCATGCATTTGGTGGAAATCGCAGTAGATGTTCTGGTTTAGGTTGGGTGGAATGTTCTGTGGTGGCTGAAGGGGATTCAGCACTCCTACTTCAGTAAGATTTTTGAGCAAGGCGGATCTAGGAGTGCTAAATTGGATAAAGGCTCTTTGTTGGGACTTTGGTTTTTCCGAAATTTGGTTTACTTCTGCCGGTTTGGTGGATGAAGTTCCAGCCTGATTGGAATTCCCGAAGAGGACATTGCTGTTCCCTGAATATACCTTTTTGGGCTTTGCTGCTGATTCCTTCCTTTCCAATGTTCCGTCCCGCAGTGCTTCCTCTACAGCCAGGCCCGAGTTGTAGAAAGTTTCAAAATTTGGGGCCGCTTGAGAGAGAACCATGTATGGAGCAAAAGAGTTTGGCAGATTCTTGGTGATGATCCTTATTTGTTCTTTTAAGTCTGGTTTGCTTTGCATCTGAGTGGCTTTAGCCCTCCAACGTTTCACAAAGTCGGCGAAGCCTTCTTTCTCGCCCATCTTGGTGCTCTCTAGTTCCCTCGTGGTCATCTTTAGATCGACATTGAAATCGTATTGAGCCACAAATGCCGTCCCAATATCTTCCCAAGTCCTTTTCTTAGAGGGTTCCAGGGTAAGAAACCATTGCAAAGCTGGCCCTGACAGAGATTCGTGGAATAGTTGGGCCATGGCTTCCTTCTCGATTCCTCTCATGGTGAGTGAACCAACATACCCTTGGAGGTGAGCTTTTGGATCTCCGGTACCGTCAAACTTTGCGAAATCCACGCCTTTAAACTTTTCCGGTAACTTCACGTTGGGGAACAGGCACAATTTGTTCATGTCAATCTCTCCTCTCCCTAATTGCTTATTTTCTTGCATTGATTCTTCCAACTTCCCAATTTTAACCATAAGGGCGGCTAGAATGGGATCGATTGCCGGCGTGTCTTTGGCTGGCGTTTCCTCCTTGGGTATGTCAGTTTTAACCAAAAGCTTGTCACAGACCTCCTGCATAGACTCCATTATCATATTCATGTCGCCTTTCATGGATGCAACCGAGGCTTTGAGTTGCGTATCCATCCCAGCAAGGGATTGCTTAAACTGAGCATCCATGGTAGCCATGTTCTGCCTAAGCTCTTCTATCCCGTTTCCTTGGTCAGCCATTGGTAAGAGATTTTCAAGTGACTGAGGCTCCTGTATTGCCGGGCTTAGCGAAACTGCTAATAACGACTGGCCTTCCTGTTCTATGTGGACCTCAACCAGTTGGGTTTCTTCCAGGGTATCTATGCGAACCAATCTTCGAGACGGACGAAACCAATTGGGTAAAGCCTCTTCTTTTTGCAGGTGTCCAATGTTTCTGAACTTGTAACAAAGCAAAAGGAAATAACTCAAAATCCGCCCCGAGTGTCCGTCCTACCCTCTACGTGCCTTCTAGGTCCTAGAACCTACCGTGACTTGAGTTTCACTTGGGGCATTTGTACAGAAGATTTCTAGCGATCCGGGTAGGTACTGTCAGGCAGGTTAAATTCCGATTGTTTTGGAACCAGAGCCAATCTCCTTATCTTGACCATCCGAGACAGAGCACTGTGACCGTCAGAATCCAAATACGCACACCTCCAAGGTTAATCCCATGTCAAGGGAGCCGTTCGGGCACGGCAAACACCGGAGGTATCGCAACATGGATTTATAGTCTCCTAGACTGACCGAAAAGTCCTAAAGAATTCTAAGGGAGCCCAATCCTCTAGCCTGCAGGATGCAATGATGCGTGAATGATATGTATGTACAGAAAAGAAATACACATAAGCAGGATATATCACATAAGTCCTAGCCATGGGTTCCTGTCCTAGTTGGGAAGGTTCTATGGTTATGTACAAGTGCAAAGGCCGGTTTTGGTTTGAGAGGGGTTCCCCGGACTAGAGCCAAGATGTACTACCCCATGTCGAGTGTATTGCAAGACAATGGTCGAAGAGCACGATGGCTCATCATAGTCGAGGGTTGCTAGGCATTCCGGGAGAGCTTGTCACCGGTAAACTGGGCAAGATAGCCAAAACACGCTAACGCGGCTTGTGCGGTGCATAGTGTAAAAGAAAGTTAAGTTCTCCAAATTGCATTAAGTCCCCCAAGTAAAATGCCTTTCAAGTTTGGCCCTCTTGATTATTCAACACTTCTTTATGTATTTTTTTTTTTTTTAAAAAAGAAGTTTTTGAATAAAAGTCCCCAGCAGAGTCGCCACTGTGGGCTCCTGCGCCCGAAGCGCGATTTAAGACAGAGTCGCCACCCGGATTTTTGAGATGGATGATCCGAGAAACCGAGAGTTTTGTTTTGAAAGAAAAAGGCTTTTTGGTCTAGCGAAACTGTTTGAGATTTTGGATCCGGGAGTCAGGTTACGAATGGGGAAGGTTTTGTTGAAAAGCACCCCACTCGCCCTGTGAAAACCGATCTCTACTAAGCATTTTAAATGGGGGGATTAATACGATTCGGAAAACCTTAAAAACACATAAAGGGGAAAGGGGAGCAAGATAAATCATAACACATTGCCGTGCTAGTGGTGCTTGCTGTACAGAGATGATAAAGATGGCATGGCGATGATATAAACAAGAAAGATATACAAATGGACTGTCTGAATCACTATCCTCCGTCAGGCGGCATATCGGTTTACAACGCGTGGCTTACTGATATGCCGTGCGTGGTTCCGATCTGGATACCAAACTTTTATAGTTTTGTAAAGCTTCGCACGGTATACCCATTACATCGCACGGTGTTATTTTAAAACTTCAGACAACTCACAACCGTCAGATCATCTCAGATCTGCACCATTCCTTCAAGCCATGGAAAGAAAACCATTTTCGATACGTTTGCCTGTTTTGAAAAGATGTATGGGGTTTAAAACATGGCTTGTAGATATGGTCTCATTTTGGGACTGCTTTTTGGTATACAGAAAAGATCCAACAACAGACGATCGTGATCCAGACAGCTTGATCAAGAAAACAATATCCTTTTAAAATGCCGTGCGTGCAAGATTACTACGCCGTGCGACGCTCCGAAGCACCGCGCGACGTAGCACATCTTTGCACTGAACACTGGTTTTGTTTTGTAAAAGAGGTTTTGGGTCAGATCCTAACCAAAAGGGCTAAGCCTGAAAACAGAAAGGTCTCCTCAGGGCCAGGACAGAGCCTCGCCCAAGGAAACTTGATTTTTACCTTGGATCTGGAGCTTGAATGAGCTTTGATGAAGGCGGATGGACGTCGGAAGGTTGAAAAAGAGAGTAGAAGTATGGATGTGTGTAATAGATGGGTATATTGGGTAGTTGAGACCTCAAAGTTAGTAAGGAACTAACTTCAATGGTGAGGAGAAAAATGGAGTAAAAGGCCTAGATGATGTCTTTTGAGAACAACATTCTCAAGGCTTGGAAATGGAAAAGTGGGTGTGAAAGCAAGAAGAGAGAAAAAGGGTATAATGGTGATCAAGGGCCCTTTTCCCTTGAGTGGAGGGGTGTATTTATAGGCAAGAGCCTTGGATTTTGAATTTCAAAAGTTGGAGGTATTTTCTGGACGGGCCAGAAGTGTGCTTTCGGCTGAGCCGTATTGCAGCTGTGGCTCAAATAGGCGTGGCCGACAGCTTTTCTGAGCCAGTCAGAACTTTATCCAAAATGCCGTGCGGTTAACCTCATGACTGCGTGTGGCGTATTAAATTTCGATACACCGCGCGGTGTAGAAGTGTTGCGCACGGTACTTTAGGTTCGGTCCAGGGCTTTTTGGGCTTTCTCTGGTCTGATGGTTGGTTTGGGCTGCGGATGTTGGAGGAATACTTCATTCAAGCTCGCAAAGGCTTTGTTTCCTTTATTTCATTATCGGGGTGGTCAAAGACCCTTTGAGGTCCGGATTGGGGTGTCTACAAATGGTCAAGAGCTTACCTCATATTCAACGTCCAAATGAGGTATGCGAAAGCTGCATTCTTGGAAACAACACCTGTAGACACCCCAATTTGGGCCTCCGAATAATCTTTAAGTTTCCCCGATGATGAAATAAGGAAAAATATACCTTCAAGGCTTGGATTGTTGCTCCTTTCTTACTCCTTCCCTAACCTCAAGAAAATCCCTTCCCAAACATATAGGGTGGCTCTCGGTTCAATTGCAAAAGAGAAAGATGTGTTTGCTTTGTCAAAAATAACTTTTTCCATGACACATTGAGAGTAAAATGGGCACACATTTCAATGTATGAAATACCTTTGAGTGAAACCAATTGGGTTAGAAAGAGGACTCGACAAACTTTCCAACGCTTTGAACCGTGCCTAAATCCGAGTTCAGGAGTGTCCGGGGCGCCCCCGCGAAGTTTGGTGTGCTGTGCTGTCTCGGAATACTGCGCGGCATTCCAGAAACGCCACGCGGCATTTCAAAACGCTGCACGGCATTTCAGAAAAATTCAAGAAAATCACTCCGCCGCACGGTATTTCAATATGCAGCATGGCATTTCAGGAAAAAGTTCTGACAGGTGCAGAAAGTTGTCGGCCACGCCTACAGGAGGAGCGTCTTGGCCATAAAATAAGTTTTATTCGACCCAGAAGCCACCTCCCCTCTTTGTAGTGCTCATCATTGGCTCTCTTGCCTATAAATACACCCCCCTCTAGTTGAGAAGTACCCCTTCAACTCCAAACAAAGTTACTCTGCCATTTTCTAAACTCCCACTATTTCTCTCTAAAAATGCCTCATTGATTCTCTCTCTACAACTTCTTACCCCCATCACCACTATACACACCTCTTTCTCTTTCTACATCAACCCACAAGCTAGTCTATTACAAAATCAATCGCAAATTGATTTCTCTCTCTCTCTCTCTCTACACTCATTTATTCACAAGTCTCTCAAAACTCAATCCAAATCAACATCCACTCTCCATCTTCAAGCACATCCAAGCTTCAATCAAAAGGTATAAATCAAGTTTCCTTGGGCTAAACCACATTTAGCTTTGAGGGGAGCCGATCGAGGCCCTTCTCGGTCTTTCTATACAGAGTTTGGGTCTCAAACGAGCTTTATATTCAAAAAGCACAAAAAATATTTTTCGCACTGGATACGCTACATCGTGCGGCGTTTTACGACACCGCACGGCGTAGCGTATTCTTCCGCGCGTTATTTCATTTCTTGTACATATTCCTTCTTGTTTTGTTTTGTTTAGTCTGCTTGTTACTTTTTTGTGCGGGTACATTCCAGAATCAAGTTTCATGTTAAAAGTCTTTTTTTTTACTTTATTAATCTTTTAACATTTCAAAAAGCTTTTAATATTGTTTTACATGATAAGATGAACAATAGGATCTCGTAAATCACTTTTCAAAGATTCAGAAAATATAAAAAACTATTTTGCGGATCTATGGTTTGTTTTGTCATGTAAGGGCAAACTGATTCTGGAATGCGTAGACGAGTACACCGCACGGTGTTTTAGTTACACCGTGCGATGTATCCGTTTTGTCGTGCGGTGTTTCACATTATCTTAGCAGTCTGCTGTAATGCTGATATCTCATTTTCTGTACATTGCTCATCTATTTCATACTGTACAGTTTGCACCACAAGCACGCTAATGTGTTATATTAGATCACATGTCCCTTTCCCGTACATGTTTTAAAGCTAAGTTTTTCAAATGATATTAAATCCCCCATTTAAAATGCTTAGTAGAGACCGGTTTTTACCGGGCGAGCGGGGTGCTTTTCAACAAAACCTTCCCCGCTCATAACGTGGCTCCCGGATCCAAAATCTCAACGTTTTCGCTAGATCAAAAGCCTTTTTCTTCCAAACAAACTCTCGGTTTCTCGGATCATCCATCCCAAAAATCCGGGTGGCGACTCTTCGATCACGCGCCGGGCCGCGGGAGCCTACAACACCGCAATAACTTTGGAAGGCAAGTTGATAGGAGAGCATCCATGCCACTCGAGCTAGTACACACAGATGTCTGTGGTCCGTTGAAGCCAATCTCAAACAGACATAACATATACTTCCTCACATTCATTGACGACTATAGCAGAAAGAGGTGGGTATACTTTCTCAAACTAAAGTCAGAAGTATTTGAGAAGTTCAAAGAATTCAAGGTTTTTGTTGAGAAAGAAAACGGCTACTATATCAAGACATTGCGGTCAGACCAAGGAGGAGAATTCACTGGAAATCAGTTCGAGGCATTCCTTAGATAGCAAGGAATCAGACACCAGTGCACACCAGCCTACACCCCTCAACTAAATGGTGTAGCTGAAAGAAAGAATCGCACCATCCTCAACATGGCCAAAAGCATGTTGATAGATAAAGACATGCCCAAGAGATTTTGGGCCGAAGCAGTTCAATGTGCGATTTATTTACTCAACAGGTGTCCTACAAAGACTTTGAAGTCAAGGACACCACAAAAAGCATGGACCACTCACAGACCAGGTGTGGGTCACCTCAGAGTGTTTGGTTGTATTGCCTATACCAAAATTCTAGAGGCAAACAGAACCAAACTTGAAGACAAAGGACTGAAGTGTATCCTTCTTGGATATGGTGACAGGACGATGGGATACAGGCTATACAATCCTGTCACTCAGAAGGTCATCTTCAGCAGAGATGTCATCTTCGAAGAAAATGAATCCTGGAGTTGGGACCACATAGAAGTTAACAAAAATATGGAGCTGGAAGAAGAAGAAGAAGAGCAGCAATCATCACCACAAAGAGGTGAACCATCCTCTCCAATTGCACAAGAGTTTTCAGACATGAGGCCTAAAAGTACACGAAACCTGGATGATCTGTACCAGAATACAGATCCAATGGATGCAGATTTCACCATGTTCTATCTGCAAGTAAGCTGTGATCTAGTTAGTTTCGAGGAAGCTAGCCAAGAAGGAAAATGGAGGAAGGCTATGGATGAAGAGATTCACTCCATAGAGAAAAATAAGACATGAGAGCTGACTAGTCTCCCAAAAGGTTATAAGGTGATTGGAGTAAAGTGGGTCTACAAGGCCAAGAAGAACGCTCAAGGAGAGGTTTAGAAATACAAGGCAAGGCTTGTAGCAAAAGGATACAAGCAAAGAGAAGGCATCGACTATGGCGAAGTATTTGCCCCTATTGCTAGGATGGAGACGATCAGGCTAATGATCTCATTAGCTGCTCAAAAAAGATGGAAGATCTACCAGCTAGATGTCAAGACTACAACATTCCTAAACGGATTTCTAGAAGAAGAAATCTATGTGGAGCAGCCACTTGGATATGTGAAGAAAGGTCGCGAAGATAAATTGTACAAATTGACGAATGTGCTATATGGGCAGAAGCAAACGCCTCGTGCATGTAATACCAGAATTGACAAGTACTTCCAGGAGAATGGATTCGAGAAGTGCCCCTATGAACATGCATTCTAGCTATATGAAGAAGGAGACTGATGGAAGCGAGCTGTATGTATGCCTCTACGTTGATGACTTGATTTTTACAGGCAACAATCCAGCTATATTTGACTCTTTCAAACAAAGTATAGTTCAAGAGTTCGAGATGACAGACATCGGACTGATGGCACATTTTCTTGGAATCGAAGTGATGCAAAGAGATGACGGCATTTTCATCTCTCAAGCTGGATACGCCAAAGACATCCTCAAGCGTTTTGGCATGGAGAAAAGTAATCCAGTGACTACTCCAGTTGAAAGTGGAGTAGAACTCAAGAAGAGTGAGGTGGGAGATGTTGATTCGACATATTTCAAAAGTCTGGTAGGAAGTCTTCGCTACCTAACGTGCATAAGACCAGACATACTATATGGAGTTGGTCTAATCAGCTGATACATGGAGACACCCGATCAATCCCATCTGAATGCTGCCAAGCGGATTCTACGCTATGTCAAAAGTACAGTCAATGATGGACTGTTCTATACATCAACTAAAGACTTCAATCTTATTGGTTATTCTGATAGCGACTGGGGAAGAGGCCTGGATGAAAGAAAGAGTACTAATGGATTTACTTTCTTTCTTGGAGATACAGCTTTCACATGGTCATCAAAGAAACAAGCGATAGTGACGCTATCGTCTTGTGAAGCTGAGTACGTAGCAGCTACCTCAACAGTTTGTCATGGCATATGAGTTCGGAATATTCTAAATCATTTGGGGATATCTCAAGAAAATCCCATAAAGATCTACATCGACAATCGTTCAGCAATTGCTCTCGCAAAGAATCCAGTCTTTCATGAATGAAGCAAACACATTGATACGAGGTATCATTTCATTAGAGAGCATGTCAAGAATAAAGAAGTAGAGCTGGTCTCTTGCAGGACACAAGATCAGGCTGCTGATATTTTCACGAAGCCCCTCAAACACGAAGCTTTCATCAAAATGAAGACAATGCTTGGAATGAAGAATCCCCGAGACTCAAGCTTAAGGGGGGATGTTGAAAGATAAGCTTGAGTTAGAAAAAACAAGAATGTGTTTCAACTGTTCCTTTGGAGGCTTGCAAGTGGAAGAGAAAGTCATCATCAGATTTGAGAAAAGGAAAAACGTGAACTAAGACTTTGGAGCTTCCGTGATCTACTTTAGGATTTGCAAAATAAATGAGAGATTATCTCATCTTTATTTTTTTCCTTATTGTTCTGCCTATAAATAGGCTTGTAAATCTGATTGTTGAAAGTATGAGTGTAGTAAGAGAATCAGAGAGATAGAAAGAGAGAAACAGAAAATTTCCTCCTTGTTGGTCCAAAAGCAACCCAAGAGGGGGGGTGAATTGGGTTTCACACTGACTTTTCGCAATTAAAAAAAAAACTAAATGCAAGAAACAAATCAACGCAGAGCACAATTGAGTCGACTCAACTAGTAAGTATACCAACAAGTCTAATAGATTGAGCTAGCTCAAAGACCAGAAACCCAGCAGATACAGAGAGCAATTCAACAAATTCTAATACTGCAATATAAGCACTAAATCAACTAATTATGCAGGGTAATTTATCCCAAGTCTAATTTCACAGATTTTTCAGTTTACTCAAGCAATAAAGATATGCAAAACGGAAAGTAAAGGAGTAAGGGAAAGAGAAATCAAACACGAGGATTTTATAGTGGTTCGGTCCGCAACTTCACGGCCTACTCCACTCCCCAAGTATCCTACTCGGGAATTGCTGCACTATCTCCAATAGTCGTTACAAACCTCTAGCTTCGCGGGTGCTAGAAAACCTTACAACGAGCGATTACTCCGAATCCACTCCTAACTAGCTAAGACTCCGGCGCTAGTCACACCTAAAACCCAAATGATTTTTCTATCCAAAAACCACTCACAAAAACTGTTTCAATCTCAAACAAGGGCGTGAAAACCCTTTTACAATATGGTTCAAGGTACACTCAAACTAGTGTAAGAATATTCAAGATGAAGCTTAAGATGACTAATAGAATTTCAAGTAAAAGCTCACTGGGAATTTTTTTGCTCAAGAGATGTGTAAGCCTCTGCCTTCTCCTGCTTCTTTTATCTTGAAGACCCAGAAGAACGTTGAAATCTTTTTCCACTAGCCGTTGCAAATAATCAGCCCTTGCCTTATTTGCTTCCTCCTTCAATCTCTATATTTCCCCAGCAAAAGATTTCCTCTTTCCTTTTCGAACCCATTCCAGCCGTTAGTCAATAGGAAGAGATTTTCCTTAATCTCGTTCCTTCTTCAATTCTCTTGTCTACTAGAGATAGCAATTTTGAGGAAGAGAATCCCTCAATTTGTGCCTTTGTCAAACCCGAAACAAGGGTTTCTGCATCGCCTCTTTCTTCTTGTTTACATCGCTTCTTTCTTTCTTTTCTAACGAAGAAGATTAGGTTAGGAAAATAATTCCCTGCATCTATCACATATTGATTTCAAAGGAATTACTACATAAGTCCCTATAAAAAATAAGTAATGGCAGAATTAGTTCGATAAAAACATATTATTCCAATAAAGCCCAATAGACTAATTTAATCCCAATTAGGATGTGTTTGTTATCATCAAAATCTAAAACTATGGGGCTAACAATCTCCCCCTTTTTGATGATGACAAACATTGCAACTATAATATTCAATAGAAGGAGCTGAGAGCAAAAATAATAAGAGACAAGATGACTCCCCCTTAATTGATGCACAATTTGCTTTGAGCTCAATCTCCTTTTAATATGCTCCCCCTAAATATTTGCCGCCTTTGCTTCAGCTTCTTTGTAACTTTATTCAATACTTCTCCCCCTTTGTCATCAACAAAAAAATCTTAAAAAGAGTCAATCTGTTCTTAATGAAGGACTGCCACTTGAAATCTCATAACAAGCATGTCCTTATAGGAAAATCAGTAGACATATGTAAAGGATTAGTAAAAGGAATGGCCCTTTGTATCTGCAATCAGTAGACATATGTAAAGCATAAACAATATTGAGGCAGATTATTGCTCAGAAATAATAAATAACTCAAGAGAATTAGATCAAGAGTCATGACAAATAATGAGAGCGAGAGTTATCAACAAGGGTTCGACATACCAATTTCTCTTCTTATGCTGCAAAATCTATCCTCACTAAGAGGTTTTGTAAAAATATCAGCAAGTTGATAATCTGTACTCACAAAATCAATAACAATGTCTCCTCTTTGAACATGATCTCTAATAAAGTGATGTCGAATATCAATATGCTTGGTTCTAGAGTGCTGAAAAGGGTTCTTAGTCAAGTTAATAGCACTTGTATTATCACATCGAATGGGAATATGATCAAAGTATAAGCCAAAATCCTCTAACTGTTGTTTCATCCATAGAATTTGTGCAGAGCAACTTCCAACAGCAACATATTCAGCTTCGGCAGTAGATAAGGCAACAGAATGTTGTTTTTTACTAAACCAAGAAACAAGTGAATGTCCAAGAAACTGACATGTACCACTAGTGCTTTTTCTATCTATTGAACAACCAGCAAAATCCGCATCCGAATATCCAATTAAATCAATTGAAGTGCCTCTAGGATACCACAATCCTAAGTTTGGAGTACCAATCAAGTATCTGAAAATTCTTTTAACAGCAAGGTAGTGTGATTCTTTAGGAGATGATTGAAATCGAGCACATAGACACACACTAAACATGATATCCGGTCGACTAGCTGTTAAGTAAAGAAGAGATCCAATCATACCTCTATATTTCTTTTCATCAAAAGGCTTACCCACTTCATTTTTGTCGAGTTTGGTAGAAGTACTCATAGGGGTACCCATTGGCTTAGCTTTTTCCATGTCAAACCTCTTCAATAAGTCTTTAATGTACTTGGACTGATTGATAAAAATTCCATCCTTAGATTGCTTTATTTGAAGTCCAAGGAAGTAGGTGAGTTCACCCATCATGCTCATTTCGAATTCGCCTTGCATACACTTTGCAAAATCCTCGCACAAGCTTTCGTTAGTAGCACCAAAAATAATATCATCGACATATATTTGAACAACAAGTATATCATGATCTTTGGTTTTTATAAAAAGAGTAGTGTCAATTTTTCCTTTTGAAAAGCCATTTTCAATCAAAAATTTGCTTAAACGATCATACCTTGCCCTAGGTGCTTGCTTTAAACCATAAAGAGCTTTGGAGAGTTTGAAAACATGATCTGGAAACTCGTGATTTTGAAAACCAGGGGGTTGTTTAACAAAAACCTCTTCGGAGATAAAACCATTTCGAAAAGCACTATTTACATCCATTTGAAAAAGTCTGAAATTTTTATAGCATGCGAATGCAAGTAACATTCTAATAGCTTCTAGTCTAGCAACGGGCGCGAATGTTTCATCAAAATCTATGCCTTCCTCTTGATTGTAACCTTGGGCTACGAGTCGGGCCTTATTTCTAACAACTACACCAGATTCATCCATTTTATTCCTAAACACCCATTTAGTGCCAATGACAGAGCTATTTTCAGGTTTAGGAACCAAAGTCCATACTTGGTTCCTTTCAAATTGATTGAGTTCTTCTTGCATAGCAAGAATCCAACTCTCATCTTTTTCAGCTTCAACAAAATGGCAAAGAGTACTTTGGGTGTCACTGCATCGCGTCAAACGGTGGAGAGTTCCGTGATTGTCATGTGTGGTTAGCTTGGGTTCGTAGCCTTTTTGACTCGAGTGATTAAGTCCGTTGGGGTGTTCTTTACATCTAGTACCCTAAAGCTGTCTGGTTTGGGTGTCACTGGCCTAAAGCTCGCTACAAGGGTCAATTAGAAAGCTTAAGGGACCAAGGCATTGCACGACCACATAAAAAAATATATAGCAAAAAAAAAAAGAAAAAGAAAAAGAAAACAATATGAATCAAGGGAGGGGCTATAATTTGATATAAGCATTCTGATGAGAATTGAGGCATTGAAGGTGCGTGTATTGTTTTCGAGGTTAATGAACATCTTTGTGTGACTTTTCACTTTAAACGCATGCCTTGTGATTTCTTTCTATCTAGATATATGTTGGAGGAACCATTTTTGAGCCAATTCGGATTAGAATGTTCACTTGTTTAAATTTGTTAATGGATGAAATATCTTGCCTCTAATTTGTGTTATACTCACACTAGTTACTTTGAGAGGCCAATGAGTACTTTGGGATTCTAATCGAGTGTCACTTTCTTAAGAATTTTGTGGGTATATTCACGGCAAACCCTCACGAGACTATAACTCGTCCACTAGGGCAACCTATGGGTTTAAAGGCTTGTTGCATATGCTAAATGCAATCGGACACCTCTGAAAAAGGATTAGCTAGCATTTTTCTTTTAACTTATTTTATTTTATTTCTTTTGCTCGAGGACTAGCAAAATGTAGGTTTGGGGGCCTCGTTCCAGAAGCTCTCTTTCTCGAGGTTAAGTAGTCTATATATGAAGGATTGTTTCTGTAACATGGATTTGGAGTCGGTCAGAAACAGAAACTTTTAGATGAAGATGAGCATGAGATCTTCTAAGACTATAGGACTGATCTCAAATAGCTCTCAGGGAGTAGCAGGGTTATTAAAGCAGTTGCAAGAACCTCCTATCCCCATCGCTACTGGGGTGATGATTTGACCTATTGCCTAGTTGCAGGATCTTCCTATCTGGGTGACAAATCCAACTCAGACCTGCGCATCCGCGCTGCGAAGTTCTAATCTCATAGGAACCTCGCTCACATCTGAAAAGGAGTGTGTTCCTGACTAACTTCTCAAGTATACGAATTCCAAAAGAATCAGAAAAAGAGCTACTTGGTAAGAGAAAATCTTAAACAACGATAGGATATTAGAAAAAACTGAATTTTCTTGTATTTACGAAATTATATTTTTGTACTTGACACTAATTACTAATTAACAGGCATACTACTGATGCTAGAACTAACGAGAGAAAAAGAAAAGGGAAAAACTCTTTAGAGTATCTGTATGTCTATTTCCACCTACAGGTAGGTATGTGTATGTGCTCCTACAGTCAGACTCTAACCTTGGATTCTTCTATATACGTCTGCTCCTCTGCATCCGCACTTGCTCCACTTTGTTTATATATGAGGAGACATGGAACATATTATTAGTACTGCATTTGTGTGTTATAGATGTAGTTGCACTCTTCTAATGGATCCTCACTCCCCCACACCAGTTTCTTTTTCATGCAAATTATAAATGCTCTCTTATAGTTATCTTAATGAGTTGCTTTATGTTAAATTTGTTTGCAGAACCTTATTTTCAAATACTAGGCCTAGGGCTTCATTGTATTCCCCATATTTCCATCTCTACCCTTCGCATAAACCTTGCAATTCAGCCATAGAGTGAAAAATGAAAGGCAACCCTCTCTCAGTAAGTTCAGTCTTCAGTGTGTCATAACTTCGTGGATGACTTACACCTTGTTCGTTTTGGGGTCACGGTCTTCAATAAATTTTCTCTATCCATCTCTCTCCACTCATTACTCTAAAAAATCTCCCTCAAAACCCAAAACGAACAGGGTTAATCTTTATCTCAAGTCTAAAAGTTAAACCTCAAGGAAGGTTTGCATATTGATCTTTAGATGCGGTTCCAGCTCACCACATCTCTTACACATTTTAATGTGTTTTAACTATATTCGGTGGAATGTCATGGACTAAATGTGGGTGAGTGAACTTACTGATTGTAGTTTGTACTGCACATACTTTTTTTGGTTCACTGTAGTTGGCAATAGCATACATCCATAATTGATTGCATACGTCCATAATTGGTATGCACTGACATGTTAACTCGAGTGGGGAGACACGTGAAACTTAGCGGGAGACACATGAAATGTAGCGTGAGATTGGATCAGAGACAGTTAGACAAAGAAGTAGGAAGTGTGTTTGGGCCATGATCCCACTTTGTTTGATGTGGTTATAGGGCGTGGGAGGAACTTGAGATGTTTTGAAGGGTGGCTAATCCTTTGTTTAGGATCACGGGTTTTTTGTTTAGTAGCTTGTATAGTTGGGACAAGGGGGAATGTAATCCTTCCCTTGACCAATTCATAGATTGTTGCTTTTTACAGTTATTGTGAAATCTCTTGCCCTTTCATATCCACGACGACATCCAGAAGCTATTTGGTTATTGTGTTTTTTGTTTTTTTCTACCGATTAATGTAGATGTCGCTCTCTTTGAGGTATACTGTTATCATGATTAGTTGGTATCCGAGAAACCTGGTCAAGCACTTCGCTATGTGCTAATCACTACTGCATCTCGGCATGACGCCTAACCCAGCTGTACTGGCCTAACCTAATCTAAGTGCTGCATAAATGTGCCGCCTTTGGAATCAGAAAGAGAACAAGACTCTAGATTCAGATCAATGAACCAACAAAAATGTTATGGTTTTAAAGGCACATGTGCTTGTAGTTGGGCTCACTGGTAGAATCTTAGCATGAACCCCCTTCGCCCTTTAATGAGTAAGCTCTATAAGCCAGCTCTTCTGGCTGCCCTTTGGTAAGTGAATGGTGCTATCCCCACTCAAAACCGCCCATTTCCTGTGGAAGCATTGACGCGTGATGTAGACCTGTTCTGGGTTGAACCCATCCCAGTTTATTTGCATTCATATGAACTGCTTATATATAGGCAAAGACAACCCTCTGCCTAAATTAGAAAGAAATGTACCACCAGAATTGGAATCCGTAAAATATGTCAATTGTTGTTCACGTCACATATATGTCGAATACAACTTGGACTGAATGGTACCATTCCTTTAACAATGCGAAGTGCTCGTACTTGGTTATTTGGAAGGTTAAGCAGATACGTGCTTCTATTGTATTGCGGGCACCTGATTTTGGTAACATTTTCTGCAAATATTTCCCTCATTAAACTTGTGTTCAATTCCACTGCTAGTTCAATACCTGCCAACTGATAGTCTGAAATTTCCATTGGGTTCAATCACAACTGGGCTATTTTATATTTTATCGATATCTTCTGGGCATTTATATTCTATATTCCGATAACAACTGGGCTAGTTCAATATCTTCTTCTCTTCGTAACTCCTTTTCTATTTTATCGATATGTTTCTTTTGCCAATATAAAAAATAAAAAACAGGTCTTGGTCTAAGACAAAACATAGATGTGGATCAAAGTCACTCCCAATTAGGGTTGCCGCTGCGGTGAGTTTTCCATTATATTGGCCTTCACTTTTTCACAGTATGAACATGCTTTATTAACTCATTTGATGAGAAAATAATATATCAGATGGAAGATAGTAAAGGTGTTGTGCCCGCGGTAACAGAGATGTACAAATCCACCCACTTCAATAAGGACACGCAAAAATGGGTCTCTTCAGAATCCCAAGTTCTCTATGTACGTGTATCAAGTACTTTTGTGGTGTACTAGTGTCTGCCAAATTATTAGAACTTGTCTCTACTAAATTTCTTGAACTTAAATTTGGCATTTACTTTAAAATGACAGGATAAGATGGTACAAATAGAGATTGAACATAATGCGCAGGAAGGTGCAATCCCGATTACGCAAGAGGAGCTCTCTATTAAAGGACTCAAGGCAAGGTCAGGCTATGTGAAGGGACTTGGCATTAGGCCTTCCTCCTCTATTAGGATTGGGAACGGGGAGTATGTGACACACCTTGAGGGAAAGGTGCAAGAGCAAGCTGACAAAATTCAAGAGCAAGCCGAGAAAATTCAAGAGCAAGCGGAAGGAATTGAAGCAGCAAACAATAAGATAGATGAGCTTGCCTTGGCAAAAGAGGAACAGGGGAAGACATTGGCTAGTGTTATGGCGTTTCTTAAACAACAAGGATTCACCGGTTAACAACTTGCTGGTTAGTACATCATGCTTTCCCTATTTATTTTCTTAATGAGAAAACTGAACTTTGCTTGATAATATCAAATACTTTTTGTTCTATAAATGAGTGCTCTCTATGGTTCCTTTGTCCTTGCTTGACCATTTCAATCACAATTTCTCAATGCGGTTTACTTGTTTGAGCAAGATTTTTTTTTCCCTAGCTTCTTTTTGGATGTCAGCATGTACTCCATTCAGAGGGTTGTCTTTTATTTTAATCTCAAACGACTGGAGAGCTTGAGTGTGAGGCTCTGTACTTTCCTTTTTCTGGCTGACTTCTTGTCCTCCCTTATTGTACTTTGCCTTACTATGATGCATACATGTTAAAGACTATCAAAAAAAGTAAAAGGCCATATCTGGTATTTCCAGCCCTCCCTTAAGCCACTGAGCTATTGATTTTTGAGTGAACTTATCTCCCAGCAGGACTTAATTACCTCGCCCCTCTACCTTCTTGCTTAGAATGCATGCCCCTCTCTTCCTTGAGTATTCAGTTGCTTAATCACCTCAATAGTCCTGGAACTATAGTTTGGTAGGTTTTCAAACTTCTTGTTCTAAATCCTCCTACCAATAGCCGGCAGTAATGACAACATTGACAAGTACTGGTACTACATGAACACGACACCCTCCAGTCCTCCACTTTTGACCAACCTTTTTAAAAGAACTTTTACTTGAGTTGGTTTTTGTTTTTTCTGGTATGACCAGAGCATTATGCTTTCTGCCTTGGGTACGGTACGTGTCCTTGAACCTCTCTCATTCCCTTGCTAACGTGGAAATACTTCTGAAATTCACTAGGCTATTTGGGAACGTATTTACGCTATCGCACTTGGTAACATCTGTTCTACAAGTTTTCCACACAACTGCTGGGATTCTGAAAGACTAGTGAAATGGTTGTTGTATCCTTTCATTGGAGCCTTTAAGTCTTTGTTTATTTTGGTAGCCTACGAACCCACACCGGCAGGTCCAATGTGCACCTGCCCGGCATTGTAAACCCGGGACATCTAAAAGACACAGCCGGCGAGACCAGCGCACCAGAGAATAAGATAAGTAAGAGGCAAAGCCAGTTAATGGCTGCTGCTGTTATTACATGATGATAATAGATCAAAGAGAGAAAGAGAGAGACCATGGGGCGGTAGATTTAATTGGACATTTGCTCCTGTACATGCTACGTCGTCCCTTTTGCCCTAGAGTGTTGACATCAACTTCAACTTCTGGCTGTTCATTTTGGCCAAGGTACTAGTACTTGCAATTACACGTATATGAAAACACGATAGAGGCTTCAGAATTACTTTTTTTATGCATTAGTTGGTGTTATCTGATCTTGCGAAAACAACCCTTGGAAGAATTTTGGGGTGAACTATATTTGGCTGTTCTTTAATTTTACTTGAAATCTGCAATCTCTGTGGTAAAATATATAGTTGTTCCGGTGAATCCTTGGCATCCACACAACACACACCAATAACGAAATCCACACCTTTAGAGGACACGACACACCTTTAGTGGACACGACACACACAACTCACACCAACATACACCTTTAGTGGACACAACGCACCCAACACATAACCAAAATACTTTGTGTGTGCAGATTCAATACGCATAAGGTGTGTGTAGATTGTTAAGTTTCCATAATGTTTTGTGTTCTATTAACATCATAACCAAAATACTTTATCCTACTTTTTATGTGCAGATTGAATACGCATAAGGTTGGTAGCAGGGAAGATGGTATATATATGCTATTCTATGAAGACTTTTTGTTTGGATATATGTTCCTATGAAGACTCCTTTTTTGGATGAAGGTCCGAGTCTTCCTTTTTGGATATATGCTTCTATGAAGACTCCTTTTTTGGATGAAGTTCCGAGTCTTCTTTTTTGGGTACATGCTTCTATGAAGACTCCTCTTTTGGTTGAAGTTCCGAGTCTTCTTTTTTCATTTTATTGATGCTACCGAACTTTGATGTACATATATGATATGGTCTACCTTTTATGTTTTTGTCATGGGAACATTGATGCTTTAGATCCTATGGTTGAACGGACATTTGGTGTAGAATACATAGTTCTTGTGGTTAATGGATGTCTAGTTTGGCGCATGATTATAATGGTTTATGAAGATGTGTTGGCTATTATGGTGTAACTTATTATTCATTTGTTTGGTTGAGTATTGAATTCCAAAATGAATAGGATAATATTGTATTGTAAGAAGAGTGTTAGTGACAATTTATTTTGTCACTTTTACTTCCTATACACATATTTAAGGTGACAATTTTTTTTTTATCACCAAAGATGTTTCTCTGACCAACTTTTCAATGACTATATCTTTTGTCACTAATTGGCTTCAATTGGAAATTTTAGGTGACAAAATATTTTGTCACAATTATTATTTTTAATTAATTTCTTCGGTGACGAAACTCTTTTTGTCACCTATGTACTTACATTGTTCAATCACTTGCCACAATTAGTGACGAAATTCAAAATGGGTGACAAATATTATTAGAATGGTGACGAAATATTTCGTCATCAAAAAGAATAATAGGTGACAAAAAAATTTCGTCACCAAGCAATTTTTTCGTGACGAAATTTTTCGTCATCAAAAGACACCATAGGTGACGAAAAGTAAATTTCGTCACGAGGTAGGAATCCTCGACGACCTTTAGTCGACAAATTTATTTTCGTCACGCATACTATTTGTGACGAAAAACATGCAATTTGTGACAATTTTCATTCGTCACTTAATGCAATTTTTCTTGTAGTGATTCCAATAAAGCCCAATAGACTAATTTAATCCCAATTAGGATGTGTTTGTTATCATCAAAATCTAAAACTATGGGGCTAACACTCCTCCTTGTATGTTTTTTTTTATATTGAGTGAAATACAAAATTGTGAGTTTGTGTGTTCAATTTTCTTGTCGAGTTCATTCACAATCAATGTCTTAAAAATACTCCTCCACCCAACATAGGAGCCTGGAATCCAAAACAAGAGGATCATTTGTTAATTGCAACCTTGAAAAGACTTCCGCGGCTAAGCACAATTATTTAAAACATCCATTCGATATCCAAATTATTATTTTTGAAACGGGAAAAATATTATTGAAGAAACTCGATAATGGATACATCGAGGGGAAGGGAGGAGAAGAGAAAGAAGAGCATTGGAGGAAACCACATGACACGCCATGAGGTCGCCAAAATGCCACAGAAAGCGAACTTCCAACGAGAAGTTGAAAAGCAAAAGGAGAGCAATAACATCAATCACAGCCAAACAGCAAGATAGAACAGAGCAGGCTGGCCAAAGCAGAAAGCATTGTGTAAAGAATTAACTAATGATAACGAATTAACAAATGATAACAACTCCAATTATAATGTAATAAAATAGTGATCAGAGTCTTGGGACAGAGAGCATGCAGGAGCGGAGTAGGTTTGGGGTTGGAGATTAGTTTTGGTTCATTTTGAAAAAAACTTTCTTTTCTTTTCCTTTTCTTCTTCTTAGTTTTGGAGATTAGTTTTGGTTCATAATTTCTGGATTATGCTCTAATTTCCTCCATATCTTCTTCTTCCTGCAATATGAAAGAAGAATTTTTCCTTCTTTTCAAAGTAGGATTTGGGTGAAGCAAAGGGGTGAGAAGGGGAAAGGTTTTCCAAATGGATTATTTAGCAAAATAAGTCCTTTATCTAATCGATTGTTTATATATATGTAGTCAAGCTAAGTTTCTTTGAAAAAACCACTTGATTTTTTTCCTCTTTATTCAAAAATTATCGCGTTTGGTAATCTTGTGCAAATTTTTTGTGTGAAAAAAATTGGGTTTCCGTCATAATTACTTTTTGTTTTTTTGATTTCTCTCGTTGAGACGAATCAATAATTCACAAAAATTGGGTGTCTCCTATTGAGGTTGCTAGCTGTTCTCTTGGTGGCTTGGTGCGGGTGTTTTGAGGCTGGTGTTATTGTGTGCTGCTTTTGGAGCTGCTGTTGTTTGTTCCTGCTTCTCAGGTGCTTTTCTCCAGTTTCTTCCGCGGGGTCTAGTTTTTGTTTTTTTCTTGGGTTTGGTTTTGTTTCTAAGTTGTCTTCCTGCATGTTGGTGGAGGTCTTCTCTTTTCCCTATTGGGTGTTGGTGTGTCGGTGCTGCTTTCCTTTTAGGTGTTGGCGTGTTAGGGGTTGTTTCTTTTCTTTGTTGGCTTCTTGCTAGCGTCTCTTTTGGGTCTTGGGTAGCTCATGTTTGCCCTTGATCCCTTTAATATATCTTTGTTTCCTTTTTAGAGATTAATAAAATTTCTTTTGCCGAGCAAAAAAAAAATTAACACAACACTAACAAATGCAAAAAAAGTTTGAACAAAGACAACATAAAGGCAAGGTGGCTTTTTTAGAAAAACTCTCAATCGTTTCACAAATATTCAAAGATATATTATCTTAGAATTGAGTACCATTGCTTAATTTATATTTAAATTCAAACCATGGTGCCTCTTGAGCAGTCCAGGTACGTACGTGTGTGTATATATATGTGTGTGGTAATGAAAGGTGTCTCGAGATACCTATTGATCATTTTATGGTAGTTTACACAATTACGTGTGAGGATTATGAGGTGGTCACAAGAGTTGCCGCTAAGGAAAATTGAATATGAAATCTTAAGAGAGCAAACTCTCAAATCTCAAACCAAGCGATCACCAGGCCAACCCTTAAGATTGGGGATTTTGTCACTATATTGTCTAACCAGAGATACAATATATAAAACAAAGAATAAGAAGACAGATCATATGTTCTAGCACATTGGAAATGGTACAAGGTTAGTGAAGTTTTTTCTTAGAGAAGATAAGTTCAATGACTATATATATCCCCATTTAAATACAATCTTTGAGCGGGTCATACGGGCTTGTGCCTTGAATAACAAGTTTACATGCAATATGTTATTACAATTAGACAAGTTTGTTAGAGCATCTCCAACAGGAGAGGTCAAAAGGGGAGATGTCAAATTATTTTGAAGGCTTATGTGGCAATTTGACATCTTCAATTTGACATCACGCTCCCCCTCTCCAATCTTTATGTCAAATTATTTTGAAAGCTTATAGTCAATTTTTGAAAATTGGCAGTCTAGAAGGTTGATGTCAAAGTTGACATGTTAGGACTTCATTTCAAAGCCACGTCACCTCCCTTCAAAGCCATGTCACTTTGGGCATGATAGAAGGCATCATGGTTGGATGGTGACTTAATGCCAAAACTAGCCGTTTGAATGTCCACCTCAGCTTTGACATCTCCCGTTGGAGATGCTCTTAATAGAACACGAAAATTAGATAAACTTCACCTGCCACTGTGGAACTTTATATCCATTTTAAAATTAATTGACAATGAGTGGAAAGATCTCAAATGTTATTAAGTGATCACCCATTCTACTCCGATCTCAAACAATTGGGACTCTATTTCCTTAACATCTCTTCTCACGTACAGCCGCGCTTGAGGTTTGTCACGGGTGACAACTTTTTGGGTCCTATCATCATGCAGCCTTTTTGTTGGTCTATCATCATGGGATCGATGTGGATTGTGAATTTTTAAAATGTGGGGTGGAATGGGCCCCGGTTTGATACCATGTGAAACTTTACATCCATCTTAAATCCAATTAGCAATGAGTGAAAAGATCTCAAATGTTATTAAGTGATCACCATTCCACTCCCAAGTAATTGAGACTTTATTTCCTTAACACCAACAGTATGGACACAAATGTCAAAATACTACTAGTAAAATATTGAGGCTTTCCTGAAACCTTCTTAAAAAATAAACAGTTTATTTCACATTTTCAAACTCAAAAATAATGTAAATGAAAAATAATTTTTTAATTTTTTTTGCATCGTATAAAAAAACAAGATCCATATTGCATATTTTTAGATTTCAATAAGCTCATAATTTTTGAGCTTGAAATTGTCTTCTTAAAAAATAGGGAAAATGACGGCCTAGGATGTGTTTTGGTAATTAATACCCGTCAAGGACAAGTTAAGAACATTTGTTAATGTTAAAAATGTCCTTGGCAGGTATTACTTACCAAAACACGTCATTGACCGTCATTTTTCTAAAAAATAAGGATTTTTTTTTTTTGTTCTTAAACGAGGCCTGAGAGCCTTACACAATCGGGTGACTTCCCATATTGTATGGAGTACTATTATTTTTGTAACAGGACTGGGTCATAAATGGAACGACACCCATATTATTTTCCTAACTGGACTTGATCCCACCCAAGAAATCCTTACTAATACCTTATCACCATTCGACAGTTTTTGACTTTTTGGTTTTTATTTGAGACTTTCATAAGACACTACGACACTTCGGTTGTCAAAATTAATGGCCTAAAACTTAGGTGTTTCCTCGTTTATAAGGTCTTATACGAGTTTGATTTTTCTTGCCAACAACTCTTTGAGCTAGCCACTTTATCTCACGGGTAAGCTTGTGATAAGACTATATGAGGGGTTATAGGGATTAGTTTGACATGCGCACAAATTAGTCCGGAACACTTTGTATTACTTTAAAAAAAATGATTTTATGGGACCTGATTCATGGATATTTCCTTGGCTTCTATGCGCCCCCCCCCCCCTCTATCTCAAAACATCTGCCTATAAGTAAGGCACCCATCTTTTTTGTCCCCAGTATCCAAATCTCAACTTCTCTATCTTGTTATTGCTCCTCTTTTCAAGCTCTCTGATTCGCTTCACCTTTCCGAAACACAATTACTTTTCTCATACCTCTTCCAGCCATGGCAGCTGCTGGAAAACTCTCCGTGGTGGCCATCATGGTGTTCATAGCCGCCATTTCCAACTCTGTTTCTGCAGATCCAGATATGCTTCAAGACGTCTGTGTTGCTGATCTCAATAATGGTATTGAATTTTTTCAAAAACCCGTCTCCCTTTTTTGCTCATACTAATTGTTCAACAAGCAATGCTACAACCACACTCATTTACACATCCACACTCACAGATTTACTACGCACGTCCAGTGTGTGTGCAAAAATACTAGAATTCATATATGTACACACCCTTGTGAGTATGAGTGTGTAAATGAGTGTGATTGTAGAACAGATATTGAAATGATTTTGGTGAAATGTGGCAATAAGGGTGAAATTATTTCGGTTTTTCTTCGAATGGCTAAAATGCTGATGTACGTATTTCTTATCTAGGAAATAAACTGAAAAACATTGGCAAAATCATCACTTGGATTCTGAGTGAATCAAACTATGGAATTTGAAATTATAAGAGACTAACATACTAATTATATCAAAAATAGTTGAACTTATAAGTAAGTAGTAGTAGTAGTATCAAATATAAACTATGTGTGGGGCTGAAACCTCTGTTAGCTCCACTAGAGTTCCATCAGTTTCTGTTGGTATTATTAGGTTTTATGGTATTCTCTCCTTTTTTCATAAGGAATCTTTTTTGTCCATCTTCGTCCATAAATATATTATAAGCTTAATTTCGCTCAAACCACCTTAATCTATTTCACTCTTATGTAATTAATTACTCTGTTCTCATTTTGGCATAACGACAGTTCCTAATAGTAATAGTACCTTATTTCTGAATCACAGCTGTGAAGATGAATGGTTTTGCTTGTAAGGCAAACTTTAGCCCATCGGATTTCTTCTCTTCCTGTCTGTCAATGCAAATGCCCACCAACAATATGCTGGGTTCAACCGTGACTCCAGCCAATGTGATGCAAATTCCTGGCCTCAACACCCTAGGTGTCTCCATGGCCCGCATTGACTTTGCCCCCGGTGGCCTTAACCCTCCCCACACCCACCCGCGAGCCACCGAGATCATTTTCGTGCTCTACGGCAAATTGGATGTTGGGTTCATTACCACAGCCAATGTGCTTGTTTCCATGACCATCAAACAGGGTGACGTATTTACTTTCCCTAAGGGTTTGGTTCATTTCCAAATAAATAACGGGAAAGGACCGGCCGCCGCTATTGCTGCATTCGACAGCCAGAATCCTAGTGTCCAGGCCATTGCTGCCACATTGTTTGCCGCCATGCCCCCGGTCTCAGATAGTGTGTTGAGTAAGGCTTTCCAGATATCATATAAGGAGGTTGATGAAATCAAGGCAAAGCTTGGAGGAAAGCGCTAGAGGGTGCTTGCTTTGTGATCTGGGGCGGGTATGGTGTTGGTTTTCTTATTTTTTTGTGTTATTGTTGATTGAGATAAGGATTCATTGTTTCACGAAATCAAATGGTGGGTCGGAAAGTAAATCTCTATTGTATTTGAGTCCATTTACCTATCTATTCGGTTTCGCTTATTGTGTTTACCGAAAAATAAGACGAGTGTTTTAAATAACAATAGCATCTAAATACGTATCAATGATAGTAGCTAGTGTGTCACTGCACTTTGGATTATAATGCCAGTTGTGTGTTACAATAGCATCTAAATTCTGTTGTGTGTACGGAATTAACTAATGATAACAACCTTGGGACTGAAAGCAGGAGCGGAGTATGTTTGGCCTTGGAGATTAGGTTTTGGTTCATTTTGAAGAAAACTTCCTTTAATTTGCTTTTTGATGGGCAACAAAGTTTATTTATTAAATTTCAAAAAAAAAGGTACACTGAGCAAAGGCCCCAAACCAAACCAATGAGAAGGACTCATTAGAAAAGTAGAGGCAAGAGAGAGAGAATCCAGCGATCGAAATGCCCAAAAGGAAATGAAACAAAGAAAGCTATACAACATAGTTTAAGCAAAACATTAAAGACAGCCTTGGGGCTTTCCTTAATTACCAGCCAAAAGTGCACAATTTGTTCGGGTCCTTGAAGCATATGATTGTGGATACGTCTCCGGCTTGATGCTTTGTGCTTAAGGTCCTTTTATCTTTGTAATTTACTTTCAAAGAGTAATAAAATCCTTTTTTGCCGTTAAAAAAAAACACACACACACAATTTGACCACTTCGGGACCCCATATGAGCTTTTCCAGATCAAAAGATGAATATGACCTTCTCCATGGAAGGTAATCTAAAAACTTACTTTCACGATCAACCAAGTAGATGACATAAATTATGTATGAAATAAATACCAGGAAATTTTGTGTTTCAAGAAATGCCAGATTCAAATCTCTATTATAAAACAGAATGGTGTGGGGACAAGTTGTTGGAATGGCTTAGATTCATTTGATCCAAAGGCTGTAGTGCATCCTCCCACTTCCTGATTAAGTGCCCATGGTTTTCACCTAAATCACACAACTGCCATTCCCTTCCAACCGGGATGCGTAGTGCCATAGGCACGGGTTAGCACTAGTTTTAAATATGTCCGATTACTTGGATTTGACTCCCAAATTGAAAGTCACATATTCAAAACTAAATGGGTGGCTAAATGTTTAGATTTTGCATTACACATTCACGCTAAGAGGTTACTCGTATGGCTTAGCTATTGTGAATTTAGGGACGGATTTAAAAATATGCATTGGTGGGGGCACACAAATTATTATACTTTTTTTTTTGCCCGGCAAACGAAACTTTTTTATAAACTCGAAAGAGTACATCGAGGGAGAAAGAAGAAAAAAACAAACGCAACAAGACCATCCAACAAATAGTTGGACAGGAACAACACCTCAACAGGTGCTACAATTTGAGCTTACGAATACCGTACCATCAAGAAAAATCTTAAACTCCTCCACCGAATAGATCTTGATCTCGAACTTGGTCTTCATCCACATTGCGACTCTAGGTTTCACAAGCTCACCCACCTCCCCAAGACTTGTTGTTGCATTGTTGAATACATAGTCGTTCCGTACTAACCACAAAGACCAGAGTGTAGCATAGAAAGAAGCTTCCCACAATTGTTTCTCCAAGTTTCCAAACCTGTTGTCGAACCACCATAAAGCTAAATGTGTCAAGGAAGAAGGACATACCCACTTAACATGCCCCCAGTCCAGAATCAGTGACCAAATATATTCCAAGAGAACTGATAGTGTAGAAACAAATGATTTGGAGTTTCCAGTTGCAAAGAACACAGGGGCAGGATAACGGTTGGTCCTCCTGAATGATATTTTTGCTGGAAAGCACTGATCTAGTGGCTACCCTATCTTGCACTGTCATCCACGAAAAAATTTCCACCTTAAGAGGGCAAAGGTTCTTCCAAAGTGACACCAAAACTTGGTTCCTGGATTGTCCAATCTGCTACCATTGGTTGTACACTGATTTTACTGTGAAACGTTTATCAGCAGTCCACTTCCATTGTAACACTTCCTTCTTGGATTGGTCCAAGGTCACAGAGTGCAGCCTCTGATGCAATTCCTCCGATAGGTTGTTCTCCCACATACGCAACCTCTTTCTAAATTGTAGCTTCCAAGTTCCAACGCTCGTTCCCAGACCCCTCCTTCACTGAGCTAATCGTGTCCTCTTTTTGGCTAGAAATTAGAAAGAGTCTAGGGAAAGCTTGAGAGTGCTATCCCCCAATCAGATGTGGTTCCAAAAAGAGGTATCCTGTCCAGAATGAACTTGTATTCTAAAGCCGTCAGAGATTATAGAACCAATACTTGATGAAGGGTCCCCTAAAGAACAAATCTCTCTCCAAATATTGGTGATACGACCTGCCCTTGGCAAATAAGGTAACCAAGCTCCCTGCACCAGATTATACTTCCCTCTGATAACCTTGACCCAAATAGAATCTTTATCCTCATTAAATCTCTACCACCACCTGGAGAGAAGAGCAAGGTTTTGTTGCATCAGTCTCCTCACTCCCAAACCACCAAACTCCTTCTTCTTAGCAATTGTTTCCGACTTCACCAAATGCAATTTTTTTCTTTTCCACTATATCAACCTAGAAAAATTGTCTCTGTAGTTTCTCCATAGCATTGCCACAGCCAATGGCATTTTGAAAATAGACAAATTATTATACTTACCCATATGCTTTCTTAAAATGATACACATTTTTTGCCGGTAAAACAACATATATTGGTGATATATATGTAACTTTAACTTATAATTCCCAGAGAGGACTGTGTTTGTACAAAATAATTGTGTGAAAATTTAGCAGTCTAAGAAATAGATTGACAAGTACTCGAATAAAGAAAATTTAGAGTAATTTTAGTGAAACACTGTGTTAAATTTTTTGGTATAGTAAAAAAATATAAAATTATTAACATCATATTACAAAATCGATTGGGGGCCACGCCTCCAAGGGACCCACATAGGTTCGTCCCACAATTACTTGATCATATTTTCAAATATTGATTGGATCGATGATGCCCTACCCATCCTCACCGAGGGCAAAGAGTCAAGTTTCAATAAAAAATGTCAAATTTAAATCAAATACTGAAGAAAGTAGAAGTCAATGTTTTTTTTTTTTTTGAAGCAACGTAGTCAATTTTTTTTTTTTGAAACGGAAAAAATATTATTAAAGAACTTGGCAATGGGTACATCAAGGGAAAGAGAAAGGAGAGAAAGCGAAAGAAAGCTTCCAACCGGAAATTGAGAAGCAAAGAAAGAACAAAGTTGGAAATATTTGCTTGGATGGCTGTAAAGGAAAGAGCAGCAACAAGGTCAGTCCTTCTTAGCCGAAACATGATCAATGAGATTCAACTAGCTTTGTGCCCCCTATGCTCTGAATCTTGAAACTCATCAGCATTTGTTCATTCACTGTCACTTCTTGTGGAGTGTATGGTCGATTATACTAGACTGGTGGAATATCAAATGGGCTTGCCCATCCTCTGTCCCAGAATTAGCAGAATGGTGGTTTGCTAACGGATTTTACAACTTGGAGAAACATATATGGGAAGCTTGCTTCTATGCGACGTTGTGGTCCCTTTGGTTGGTGAGAAATGACACTATTTTCAACAATTCACCGAAACAAGTTTGGGAGGTGGGGGATCTAGTCAAAACTAGAGTTGTGATGTGGATGAAGGCGAAATTCGACATCAAGATCTACACCGTTGAGGAGTTCAAGATTTTCTTAGATGGTGTCCGAAAATTGAGATTGTAACATAGTTTTTAGGTGTACCTCCAACTGTCGGTTGGAAATCTTTGTAAATTTGGGCTCAACCAAGTTCTATCCTTGGTTGTTTTTCCTCGATGTACCCCTTTCGAATTTATAAAATGTTTCGCTTTTCTGAGCAAAAAAAAAAAAAGAAAGAACAAAGTTGAAACAATAACAACTAACAACCACCAACATAAAAGACAGAGTAAACTAGCCCAATATTAGAACCAGCTCAATCCACACCACCCATCTTCAGACATTCCAAATTTTGGCCCGGCCCCATCGTACGACCAAGAATTGGGAGCAACATAATCTTGATCACTAAAGTCTAGGATCACCAACTCAATAAAAGTACTCCTCAAACAAACCAACCAATTAAGATAGAGATGCCAGCAACCAGCCTCTAGGATTTTCAGTATAGGTGACTACTCCACGTATTGTAGAGCAAATTTGAGAATCTATCAGTTTCTTTTCCTCATGATTAATTATTATCAAGTCCATGATTCAGCTTTGTACCTCAAAATGCATGCATCCTAAACTTTGTAAACGAGCATAGATGGCTCCTCCATACTTAGCCGCAGAAACATAACAGCTTTGAATGTTTCTTTGTTTCATACTGTGAGCAAACCCCCCTAATGACCCTTCAGATTCTGAGACTTCAAACTCCACCTTCCCGTTTCCCCAAAGTCTATGAAATATTGTAGTCTAATCAAACTGCTCCACCTTTGCTTCTTGGATCATTATTAATCTTCAGTGAGCTGCCCAACCCTCTGATGTTTATTTATTACTACTTGCTTTCCCAACGAGGGTATCCAAAACTTTGTCTAATCGATTGTTTATATGTAGTCACGCTAAGTTTCCTCAAAAATGTCACTTGATTTTTTTTCTCTTCATTTAATTTTTTTTTTTTGTGTTTGGTAATTTTGCATCAAATTTTTGTGTGAAAAAATTTGATTTCAGTCGTAATTTTTATTTTGATCGGTCGTAACTTTTTACTTTTTCAATTTTTCTCGTCGAGAAGAATCAATAATCTACAAAAGTTTAACTCAAAACTAACAAATGCAAAAAGAATTTGAACAAAAACATAACATGCATGAAGGCAAGATGGCTTTTTAAAGAAAACTCCCAGTTGTTCCACAAATATTCAAAGATATATTAACTTAGAATCGAGTACTATTGCTTAATTTCTATTTAAATTCGAACCATGGTGCCTCTTGAGCAGTCCAGATACACACATACATATATATATATATATATATATATGTGTGTGTGTGTGTGTGTACATGGTAATGCAAGGTGTTTTCAGCGAGCTTGCGTATACCTCGGATTGATACCTATAGCTCATTAATTCTATAGTCGTTTACACAATTAGGCGTGAGGATTATAAGGTGGTCACAAGAATTACTGATAAAGACCTTCCCTCGATGTACTCTTTGTCGAGTTTCTTAATAAGATCTTGTTGAATTGCTTATCCAAAAAAAAAAAAAAGAAGAGAGAACAAATTCCCAAATTTAAAGCCTAAGAGATCACCAGGCCAACCCTTAAGATTAATTGGGGATTTTGTCACTAAATTGTCAAACCAGAGATACAACCCAAAAACCAAAACAATAAAACAAAGAATAAGAAGACATGAGCATGTGTTCTAGCACATTGGAAATGGTACAAGGTTAGTGAAGGTTTTTCTTAGATAAGTTCAATGACTATATCCCCATCTAAACACAATCTTTGAGCTGGTCATACGGGCTAGTGCCTTGAATACCAAGTTTAAGACAAGTACGTTAATACAACAAGAAAATTAGATAAACTTCACCTACCAGGACACAAATGTCAAAACTCAAAAAATACGGGGCCAGATCCCCTCAATTTGCTTCGGACCAATTTGGTTCATTTAGTACATCCGAGCATTTTGGACAGCTCAGATTTAAAGAGAGTGTTTTTATTTTAAAAAACACTCTCTTTAAACCTGCGCCGTCCAAAACACTTTTGAACGACTCGGATGCACTAAATGGACCAAACAGGTCCGAAGCCAAATTGACCAGATCCGACCCCCCAAAAATACATAGTAGTAGAATATAGAGACCCAATTTGACAATCGAATGACTTCCCTTATTATTATTTTTTGAAGCCGCAAAAATATTATTAAGGATAAACTCGACAATGGGTACATCGAGGAAAAAGAAGAGGGGTAAAGGAAGAGGGACAAAAAAGAAAATGGAGAGAAGGGGGAGGGGGGGAGGAAACTTCCAACCAGAAGTTTAGAAGAGATAAACACCAAACCACCGATACCAAATACAACAAAAATCTTCTAGTCAAAAGCATTAAATCAGACTTCCCATATTATTATGGAGTATTATATTTTTAACGGGACTGGGTCATAAATGGAACACCCATATTATTTTTTTTAACTGGACTTGGTCCCACCCAAGAAATCCATACTAATACATTATCACCTTTCAATAGTTTTGACTTTTTGGTTTTTATTTGAGACTTTCATAAGACAGTACTAGGGAAAAATTCAAAAAAACCCCTGAACTTTGAACTCAATGTCAAATAGGCACCTGAATTTAAATAAACTTCAATTGAACAACTGAACTTTCACTCCGTTATTCAATTTATCCCCTGCCGTCTCAATCCGTGACTTGCCGTTAACGGCAAAGGCACAGTAGCCCTACCACACACCAAAACGGCAACGTTTTGGTTAAATAAAAAATACTTACAACCAGTTTGCAATCTTATGAAGCAGAAACGTGATTATGAGAGCCTTAGAGACAAAATTTGATTATGTCTCTTTAGAATAATATGATCAGAATAATAAAATCTTCACACCCGTTCAAACGGATTAAAAATTGGAGCACTTAATTTTTTAACCATATTTTTTAATATATAAACGGTCTCAAAAGATTAAGTGCTCAAATTTTCACTCCGTTCGAATCGGTGCAAATATCTTTTTATTCTTATCATATTATTCTAAAGGGTCGTAATTCATTTTTATCTCTAAGGCTCTCATATAAAGTAAGTGTTCTTTATTTAGGACCATATGGAGCAGAAATGTGATTATGAGCACTTAATTTTCTGAGCACTTAATTTTTTATGAGCACTTAAATATCTTTGTACTGATTCAAAACGGAGTGAAAATTTGAGCACTTAATTTTTTATGACCGTTTATATATTAAAAAATATGATTAAAAAATTAAGTGCTTCAATTTTTAATCCGTTTGAACGGGTGTGAAGATCTTATTATTCTGATCATATTATTCTAAAGAGACATAATCAAATTTTTTCTCTAAGGCTCTCATAATCACGTTTCTGCATAATCACGTTTCTGCTCCATAGGATTGCAAACTGGTGGTATGAATTTTTTATTTAACCAAAACGTTGCCATTTTGGTGTGTGGGTAGGGGCTGATGTGCCTTTGGGGCAGCAGAGTCCCCGGGTCCGGATAATAAGTGGAGAGAGATAGAGAGAGAAATGTTGGAAGTAGGGGGAATTTTTTTTAAAATTCTTTTTGAAAATTTGAGCACTTAATTTTTTTTGAGACCGTTTATATATTAAAAAATATGGTTAAAAAATTAAGTGCTCCAATTTTTAATCCGTTTGAACGGGTGTGAAGATTTTATTATTCTGATCATATTATTCTAAAGAGACATAATCAAATTTTTTCTCTAAGGCTCTCATAATCACGTTTCTGCTTCATAGAATTGCAAACGGGTGGTAAGTATTTTTTATTTAACCAAAACGTTGCCGTTTTGGTGTGTGGTAGGGCTACTGTGCCTTTGCCGTTAACGACAAGTCACGGATTGAGACGGCAGGGGGTAAATTGAATAACGGAGTGAAAATTCAGGTGTTCAATTGAAGTTTATTTAAGTTCATGTGCCTATTTGACATTGAGTTCAAAGTTCAGGGGTTTTTTTGAATTTTTCCCACAGTACTATGACACTTTGGTCGACATTAAAAAAAACGTGTTTTATGGGACCTGTTTCATGGATATTGCCTTGGCTTCTATGGGCCCTCTCTCTCTCAAAACCTCTGCCTATAAGTAAGGCACTCACATTTCTTGTTCCCAGTATCCAAATCCCAACTTCTCTCTCTTGTTATTGCTCCTCTTTTCAAGCTCTCTGATTTGCATCACCTTTCGGAAACACAATAATTTTCTCGTACTTCTTCCAGCCATGGCAGCTGCTGGAAAACTCTCTGTCTCTATGGTGGCCATCATGGTGTTCATAGCCACCATTTCCAACTCTGTTTCTGCAGATCCGGATATGCTTCAAGACGTTTGTGTTGCTGATCTCAATAATGGTACTGAGTTTTTCCAAAACCCGTCTCCCTTTTTTGCCCGTACTAATTTTTCAACGAGCGCGCAATGTTACAACCACACTCACAAGTTTACTATGCACATCCAGTGTGTGTGCTAAAAAGCTAGAAATCATATACACACTACTTTGAAATGCGTGCATAAATGAGTGTAGTTGTACAATAGATATTGAAATGATTTTGGTCAAATGCGCCAATAAGGGTGAAATTATTTTGTTTAATTTCTTCTTCGAACAACTAAAATGCTAATGTGCGTATTTCTTATCTAGGAAATAAACTGAAAAACATTGGCAATTAAAAATCACTTGGATTCGGAGTGAATCAAACTATGGCATTTGAAATTATAACATAAGAGACTAACATACTAATTATATCGAAAATAGTTAAAATCATAACTAATAGCAAGTCCAAGTATATATCAAATATAAACTATGTGTGGGGCCGAAACCTCTGTTAGCTCCACTACAGATCCTTTACTTTCTGTTGGTACGTATTATTAGGGTTTATGTAATTACTCCGTACTCATGTTTTCTCATTTTGACATACCAACAGTACCTAATATTAATAGTACCTTATTTTTGTATTACAGCTGTGAAGATGAATGGTTTTGCCTGCAAGGCAAGCTTCAGCGCATCAGATTTCTTCTCTGCCCGTCTGGCAATGCCAATGCCCACCAACAATATGTTGGGTTCAACCGTGACTCCAGCCAATGTGATGCAAATTCCTGGCCTCAACACCCTAGGTGTCTCCATGGCCCGCATCGACTTTGCCCCCGGCGGCCTTAACCCACCCCACACCCACCCGCGCGCCACCGAGATCATTTTCGTGCTCTACGGCGAATTGGATGTTGGGTTCATTACCACAGCCAATGTGCTTGTTTCCAAGACCATCAAACAGGGTGACGTATTTACTTTCCCTAAGGGTTTGGTTCATTTCCAAATGAATAACGGGAAAGGACCGGCTGCTGCTATTGCTGCGTTCGACAGCCAGAATCCTGGTGTCCAAGCCATTGCTGCCACGTTGTTTGCCGCCATGCCCCCAGTCTCGAACAGTGTATTGAGTAAGACTTTCCATATATCATATCAGGAGGTTGATGAAATCAAGTCAAAGCTTGGAGGAAAGCCCTAGAGGGTGCTTACTTTGTGATCTAGGGTGGGTGAGATAAGGATTCATGGTTTCACGAAAATAAATGGTGGGTCCGAAAGTAAATCAATATTGTATTTGAGTCCATTTATCTATGTATTCGGTATCGCTTCTTGTGTTTACCGAGAAATAAGACTTGTGTTTACCGAGAAATAAGACGAGTGTTTTAAATACCAGTAGCATCTTATTTCACCCTTTTCCTTTCACCTTTTGACAGCCGCGTCACCATCTCTCTCATATTTCTTTCTCTCTCTTCCTTTCAATGTCAAACCCAAGATAGAAACATAGCAAATTGCTTGACGATTTCCTAGTCTTAAATTAATGGGTTGCCCCAAGCGTAGGGCGGAAACCGACGTAGCACAATATCCGGTAACACCGGAGTCGAATCCACAGAGACATCGATGTGTGCTGACTAAAAACTCGAGTTTTACTAATTTAACGGGCTCTTAGGTAGCCACCCCTTGCCGTTTTGATTGAGATTAACTAAAACTTAAGAAAACAACTGTTCTTTCCGAATAATTAAACAAGAGATACGGTCGTAGGGTTCATAGCACTCGTAACCAGTCCGGATTAACCTTCTCCATTCGGCGTTCTTGAAAACATTCAATTTTAGATTGAAAAAGATATCCCGCAAGATGCGAGATCCTATGGTCGCCGTTTACTCATACTCAGCGGAGAATAAGTTTTGGACCCCCATTCCCCCATTCACATGGGCTCCGACAATGCCCGGGGTTTGTCTAACGAATGTTCTTTGTTAACCTAAAATTGTCTTTTCTTTATTGTTTGAAAAACAGGAGCAGAACGTGTCCGCGACCTGACCACGATGTGCTAATCACCCCGCGACCCTACCTATACAACTACTGATCACTCATTATTAAACAAGAAGCAAAAGAAACCCTAACTTGAAACATGCTTCTATTACGCGAGATGAAAAATAAACAAGAAATATCAACTAATCAAATATTAGCGAATAACTTTTATAGAGAACAAAAATTAAAACGAATTACCTGAATGCGAATAATCGAATAAAGCTTCAAATAACTTGAAAGGGAAAAACAAAGCTCTGAAGAAATCAATCTAAAACTGTAAAATAAAAATTCGGAATTCCTGCTGCTGCTAGATTTGTGCGCAGCTTTCTTTTCAAGCCAGCCGACCCTAACGGCCCGTTTGGATGGAGGATTTGTTTTGGATGGATATAGAATGAGGGGTGATTTGAAGGTGGATATGTAATGAGGGGTGATGTGTTAAGAAGGGTGGCCCCACCTCTTAAGAATGGTGGATTTGTAATGAGGTGTTTGAATGGTTTTTTGAGAAGGAGGATTTAGAAGGTGGATATGATGGGATAAGATGTGAAATGACTAAATTACCCCACTTTGATTTTTTTAATGCTCAAAATTGGTTTATTTTAAATTAGAATAAATTGATATTTGTCATTAATTTTAGGATAAAATAATTTCATTTTAGAATGATTTTTATTACAAATAAATATTATTTTCCGAAAAAAGTAAAAAACCGTAATTTAAAAGTGAAAAAATGGCAAAGCCGTAAGAAACGTATATTTGTAGATGCACAGTTTCCCATTTCCAAATACATTTCTCCATTACCCAAGAACAGTTCACCGCCGCTTCACACTTCTCCATTTCCAAAGAACCCCACCCGCAGATCCAAGGCGTCTTCTCCGTCCGGCGACCTCTGCAACCCCCTTCGTCTTCTCCGTCTGCCGCCGCCGATCATCCATCTGCTGAGTTTTTCGGCCGTAAGTCTCTCTCTCTCTCTCTTCATCGATCATCTTCTTCCACTACAACAAAATACACAATTCCCGACTAAAATTTCCTGACTAAAAAATGTTTAGTCGGAAAATTAATTTTAGTCGGTAATTTACTTTTTTGCAGACTAAATTTAAATTTAGTCGGGAAATATCATTTTTTCAAATTTAATAAAATAGAAAATTAATTCCGACGAAATTAATTTTAGTCGGCAATTTACTTTTTTGCAGACTAAATTTAAATTTAGTCGGGAAATATCATTTTTTCAAATTTAATAAAATAGAAAATTAAATCCGACGAAATTAATTTTAGTCGGTAATTTACTTTTTTGCGGACTAAATTTAAATTTAGTTGGGAAATATCATTTTTTCGAATTTAATAAAATAGAAAATTAATTCCGACCAAATTAAATTTAGTCGAGAATGTAATTTTTTGCCGACTAAATTTAAATTTAGTCGGGAAATATCATTTTTTCGAATTTAATAAAATAGAAAACGAAATTACATTTTCCGACCAAATATATTTTAGTCTAGTAATATCATTTAATCTGAATTAAAAAATCAAATACATTTCCCAACTAATAGGTTTAGTCATGGAATATCAACTTTTTCCTCTTTTTAAAAATTTCAAAGAAAGGAAATATTTGTTCCAACGACATTGATCACGATGCAACCTTTCCGATCACTACCGCTCATTTTTTTTTCCTTCTTAGTCATAAGATTCTCAAATTTTTTGGCTCAATTGGGTTAAGGAAATCCCTTTATCAACACGTAAATTCTTAAATTAAAAAAAATTTGTTGTCCGATCAAGTGTTTATCCATATGCGGTTAACTTCATTTTTAGGATGAATAATTTAATTCATATTACGCCAAAGATAGATGGTTTTGATTGCCAAAAAAGATCTCATGCAGGGCTCAGTTAGTGTAGTATAACACTTAAACGTCTCTGAAGGCATAAAATGTCTTTTGATCACGAGGTCGTCAATATCAAATGATCTCCGATTTTGGTGACGGTGCTATAATCGGTAAGACGTGAAATCCTAACGGTTCAGACCGAGTATTATAAATAATGACTCGGCAGTTACCTTTACAATTTATACTTCTGATCTAATTGATAGTCAACTAAGTCTTATGTTGCACTTATTGTTGCAGTAGTTAATGATCGCGAAACAATCATGACGATCAAGACCGTTGATTCTGTTGCACTTGTCAAATTATTCATTATCGTAAATTTGCGGCTCGATCAAGTTTAGGAAATTCCTTCATGGAGACATGGACTCATTAGAAAAATAGTGTTTTTCGTTCGATGAGTTGTCTAATTAAAAGCGATCTCAACTATAACTCGGTAAGA
Organism: Rhododendron griersonianum; assembly: GCA_018127125.1. NCBI lineage: Eukaryota > Viridiplantae > Streptophyta > Magnoliopsida > Ericales > Ericaceae > Rhododendron > Rhododendron griersonianum. The sequence goes on along the minus strand of CM030798.1, from coordinate 36,719,090 downwards.
ATGATCTAATCCATATTAAATTCAAGATGGATGGTTTTGATCCTGCAAAAAGACCTCAAGTGTGGCTCAGGTGGTGTGCTATTAGACTTTAATGCTTCTGGAAGCAGTAAAACTATTTCGATCATGTGGTCATTGATACTAAATGATCTCCGATTTTGGTGATAATTCTATAATTAATAAGACGTGAAATCCTAACGATTCAGATCGAGCATTATAAAAAACATCCATGGTGATAAAGTTTAGAGTTTATATGCAACGGTGGTGTAATTAAAGCTCACTATATTTTTTCCCAAATTCTCAAAGTAAATAATTGCCGACTAAATTAGGTTGATTAGTCGGGAAAATCGTAATTTTTTTGGCGGGACAATTTAACTTTTCGCGAAAATTGTTGGCGGCAGTCTCTTACCAAAAAATCCCTCGATCATTCTCGGTAATACAAGGTTCCAAAACGCGGAATCACTACCCCTTCACTCTCCCACCGTCCCACGATTGAAACCCCTCCCCACCTCTCTCTCTCTCTCTCTCTATCTCGATTCTCGATCGATGAAGAAGTTCTTCTCCCCCTTGCCCCCTTCCACTCTCCTCCTCCTCTGTTCGTGTGTGTGTGTGTTGTGACACATGAAAACGAGTATGTTAGCACCGCTGGTCTCCGCCATTGGCGAGGGAGAGATCCCACGAGGAGCAACAACACATGACAGATACAACAACCAGGTTGATTCTCTCTCTACTTATCTCGCTTTGTCTATCTCTCCCTCGTTCCCTTCCTCTCTCGCAATACATTTATGCATACAACCCCCAATTTCAGATATAGCCCTGGCATGATCTTTGGAATGTCAACTATGTTGAGGCTGATATAGCCTTCTCCTTTTGCTAAAGATAAAGTTGAATGTTAGTGAAGTTGAATGTTATGAGATGCTGGTGGTATGGTAGTTCAACTTTAGTATTTGAAAATTAGTGCATATGGATAAATTGGTATCTCCAATTCTGCTTGAAGTTTTAATGGAAGTATACATTCTTGTAGCATGCCAGGAGATACACGTATGCGTTTAATATTGAACACTTATTCCTTTACTTTTTTGTTGTTTCCTTTTTAATTAGTCCATTCCTTGTGTCTTCGTTGTTTATTTTCTTTTCCTTTTTAAACGATAGGCGAGGATGGTGGCGATGCGTGACGAGGCAGTTTTGGAGCAAGGTGATGGTGCCTCGAATATATGGTACGTAATTTGAGAATATCAATCTGAGAATAGACTTTGATGCTAAGTAGGAAATCTGGAATTGTAGTCAGTAAACAGAATTTTTTGCTGATATTGAAATCTGGAATTACAATTTTTTTTAATCCTTAGGGTAAACTTTTGTAGTTACCTGTTATTCATTACGGTGGTAGGCAAATTTGGAAATTGGATAATTCGATTAACTTGCTAAGTAGCTTGGTAATGAGAGTGAAAGTGGGGCAGATCCAAACAGTCCTAGAGGGAGCATTGGTAGTAGTGACCTCGAGTTCTTTGGAGATGGAGATGAGTTGTATGATTTAGGTGACAATATTAGAACTAAACAGGTGAGTGAGACCTTTGTAGGTGGTTCTGAACCATTTTTTCTTGCTGCTTCATGTGTCCTTTGTTTTTGCCGTATCTGATATCTCTATTAAAAGGGTAGAGGAAGAAGGATTGAAAAGAATTAGAGTTTGGCTATTGATTTCAAGAAAAGTCTGTATTTTGGTTCGATTATGCAAAAAAAATGGAAGCGATGCATTTCTCTTTCAGAAATAGTACAACCATGGATATCTGGATATGTAGTTTAGGTTCTGATTAGGTTATGGGATAAGAGTTTTACTTCAGAAAAATTGATTAGCTTATGGGTATACAAGTTAGAGTTCGAACACAAATGAATTTTCTAGGTTCTTGATGAATTTTTATAACCAACTTTCCGACCTCAAGCAATAGAAATCAAGCCCATCTTCCATGATAATAGAGACAAAAAAAATGGGGGGTAGGGTGGCCCTGGCCGCCCTCAACTGTTGAGTAATCATATTATTACACTCATCAGTTAAAGGGTTCTCCCAAACTAAAACGAATGGCCACTCAAGGTAGTGAGAGACATTTTTATTACCTCTATGTTATCATGGGAAACAAGCAGGAGTCTGGAAGTACTGATATTCAAGGTGTTGACTCAACCATGCTTGCTATGGAGGAACTGCATCTTTATTCAATTTTGTCAATTGGGTGGAAAGTAGTTCATGGGGTGGACGCTATAGACTTGTGGTGTGCTAAGTCACAAACTTTGCAATATAATGCAATTATTTCCATAGATGCAATCATTGCATTGAATTGGATCATTAATTTTTGTGTTTGTAATTATCTTAGATCTCCCCATCCATGGGCTGTAATCTTCTCTTTTCGTGCTGAGGGTTTCGTTAGCAGGTCTATGCAGAGGGCCCGCTGGACCTACTGGGGATGCAGCAGCTATTGGTAGGCTTATAGGGCCTAATTCACCTATAGCATTTGAAGCAAAATCAGGGGAAGCCATATGTCTCATTTTTTTTGAAACAGCAAAAATACAATTCATTACCTCATTACTAATGTTTTACCCCATTTTCATTGAACTGATCATGGTAAGCATTTCTTTTTCCGTATCTCTTAGTTGCATGCGAGGTTATAAATCTCAATTGTCCAGACAATCACAGATGGTTGCCTGAATGGAAGTTTGCGAGGATCGTCGGGAAGGAAGCCTGACCTCTAAAACTATACAGGTGAAAAAACATTGGTGGTCATATTGTAGAAAGTAAATCAGTGACTCTTTTTCACAAGTTTCCTGTGTGCTTGTTCTTTGGATGTTCTGTTGATATCGGTAGCTGACGACAACTATTTTATGGGGAACTTCAGCATTGATTCTGGTGTAATTTATCTTATCGAGCATGGTTCTTTTTATATTACAATTGCTTTGTTTTGATAGATATAATTGTCCAGAAGGAATGGCACATAGCACCCATGCGCACACACATCAGTATGCACTTCTTTCCAAGTCTCTTGACACTTGCCTTCCCCTCAGCCAGTCTGTCAGTCACTTTCTAAACTTACAGTCCAGGCCTATCTCATACATGGAACGGTGCAAGACACGTTCCAACTACACCAGTTTGCATATCTGTAAGCTTTTTCTTCCATATGTTTAATTGCTTTTAAGTTCATTTGCAATCATGGGTGTTGTTTAAAATGTGATTTATTAGGGACTTTCAGTTACATTTCATCTCTTCTAGAAGTTTGGTTTCTCAAATCCTATTCAACTTGCGTGATTCCTTATTCGGCGACACATTCTGTACAGATTAGCCACTTATTCTAACTTGCAAGCCCCAGTGTTTCACGTTTAGGTTAACTCTCATAGTCCCCTTCAACAACCTTGTTGTGACTTTCCTTCTCTGAGAAATGATGTTTTTAAGGCCAAGAAAGATTCATCGAGAACCACAAGTTTACTGTAGATCAACAGAACATGCAAAGGATTTGGGAAATACAATACATTAGTGGATTTCTCGTTGGCCAAGGCTGGTATTCTTATGTTGCTGCACACAATCTGAGGTACTATGACACTCTGATCTTTACTCTTGATTGGCAGCCAGACCTGAGGTCCAGTGCCGAAAACAGCATGTAAACAACATTTTGATCATCTATTCTCAAGGTGTATGTGGAGTCTTGTACCCAAGTTTGGGATGTGAGACATGCTATATATCATCATCCAGAGAATTTGTTAATCAAAAGCTCGATTTTCAGGTTGATGGTCAGTTCCAAACTGGTGTTCTCGATGAAACTGAAGGTCAAACATCTGTAGCAATACCAAAAGCTTCGGCCACTACCATGCAAAATGCTGAACCAACTGAACCATTCGCACCAGAAGTCCAGGCTTTACCCACTGCCCACTACCATGGAAGGCGATGCAACTACCGAGGCTTCAAAGAGCGATACCATGGAAGATGCCATTCCTGCATCAAAGAATCCCAAAAAAACACCGCACCCTCAAGATCAAAAAAGACTGAATGCAGTCACCCACAAAAACTTTTGACCAAGCTATTGAATCTATAATAGCTTACTCTACTTACCAGTACTATGTATGTTTAATGACTTCTAGGATTTTGTCGTTTTGAAAATTCTGCACTTCTATGCTAGAACAAAGCATAGGAAAGCAGAATTTTGTATGCCTGCACCGCAGCTTACAGCTTCTATAGCAATAAAATAACTTCTTCTCATCGCCTATGAAATAACATTTCAATGCAACTTAAATTAATCTCTTCATAATTCAATGCCTTACTTCTGCACTCTTCCACTTCTGCTTCCGAACTACTGCAATTTAAAAACACTGTGATGACCACAAAACTATGAACTTCAAAACAAATGAATTTGGCCTTAACCAAAATTTAAAAAAAAAAAAAAAAAACACAGAAGTCATACAAAATTGCCAATATTACACTCTAAGTTAGCACCTTAATACAAAAACGCTTAGCATCAAGGAAGAGCTTGCACTCAACTCTCTCAAACATACCAAATTACACCAGCCATACAAAACTACCAATATTATGCTCTAACCTCACATCTTAGGACACTACGACAGCCGAACAAAACTTGCAAACAACAAATTAACAAATGAGCACGCGAAAACGTGCAACGCACGTGCATTACACTAGTAAGAAGAAAAAGAGGAAAAGCGGCAACAGGACTTATCACTTTTTACGGAGGAAAAAGAAAAAAAGGGGCTGCGCTCATTCCCATGGACGATCACTGTTCGATCACTGTTCGACCAGAGAAGACGAAGAACAGGGCTGCCGATTCTTTTGTTCCGATTCTTCCGAATATTGTTTGTTTACTTCCGCGTTCTCTCTTTCCTTTATGTTATTTAAAGTTTTGTTCAATTATTCGCATTCCGGTAATTCGTATTGATTTTCCTTCTTTATAAAAGTTGTTCGTTTGTTTTTGTTTGGCTTGGATCTTTTGTTTATTTTCCTTATCAAGTAATAAAAGCATGATTAATTCTAGGGTTTTATTCCTATTATTTTTAATAATGAGTGAGTAGTCGTATAGGTAGGGTCGCGGGGTGATTAGCACACCGTGATCAGTTCGGGTACTGCTCCTGTTTTCAAATAATGGAAAAAGTAATTTTAGGTTAATAAGAACATTCGTTAGACGAACCCGGGGCATCGTCGGAGCCCATGTGAACGGGGGAATGGGGGTCCAAAACTCATTCTTCGCTGCGCATGGGTATACAGTGACCATAAAGGTTTGCATCTTTCGGGGTATCTTTTTCAAACTAAAGTTAAATGTTTTTAAGAACACCGAATGGAGCAGGCTAATCCGGACTGGTTACGAATGCTATGAACCCTACGACCGTACCTCCTTTTAATTATCTGAATAGTCAATCAATTTCCTTGTTTTTAGTTTATCTCTCAATCAAACCGACAAGGGGTGGCTACCTAAGAGCCGTTTCAAATTCTACAACCCGAGATTCCACAGCACACACTTCACCGTCCTTAGTAGATTCGACTCCGGTCTTACCGGATATTGTGCTATATCGGTCTCCGCCCTACGCTTGGAGCAACCCATAATTTTAGGACTAGGAAATCGTCAAGCAAGCTCTAATCTTATAGTTATTTTTGTATGCATAATTATGTCAAGATAATTTTTCGTTCTGGCTTCTAATTAGTAAATATTTACCATGTTCATGCTTTGTGCAATGGGATACACTAGTTCATAAATACTAATGATAGATTGTTCTTTTTTTTTTGGTTTTTTTCAGGGACGGCGTTTTAATGGAGTATCGTGCAAGATGTTGGTTATTGACTATGAAGATCGAAGTTGGATTTTGGTTGTGGACATGCTTGGATTTTTTTTGGTTATCCGTTTGTTGAAGTTGAGTGTCCACGGGGTTTGGATACATTTTGTTACTGAGCTTGGATTTTTTTTTTTATTTCCCCCCCGTGGTGGACGTGTTGTTATTTTGCACTCTAGGAATTTGGATACAAGTTTTTTAACTATTTGGTGGACACCTCTATTTATGAAAGTTTGTATTTATTTCTTGAAATTTTTATTTTGTATTAATTGCATTAGGTTGGCAATTTTGTGGAATTAATGATTGTTGACTGAAATTTAGAAAATTTTGGAATGACAAATTGGCATGGAACATTTCCCGACTAAAGTTTAGTCGTTAATAGGCCACAAATTAGTTGATTCAAAATGACATTTATCGACTAAACTATTAGTCGGTGATAATTAAAACACATTCTCCGACTAAACAATTAGTCGGCCAATAGATTAAACATTCCCCGACTAAACCATTAGTCGGCAAATAGGTTATACATCCCCGACTAAACAATTAGTCGGCCAATAGTAACACATTCGCCGACTAAAAAGTTAGTCGGCAAAGGTATATACTTTAGCCGACTAAACTTTTTTTAGTCGGCAACAACCTTTGCCGACCCTCTTCCACCGACTAACTTGCCGACCAAAATTTTTAGTCGGGGAAGGCTTTTGCCGACTAAAATGCCTACAATTGCCGACTAAAGCGTTAGTCGGGAATGGTGTTTTTTCTTGTAGTGGCCGACGACGATGGTTGCTCCGACCCACCATCACCGACGACAGGGCAGTCCTCTCTCTCTCTCTCTCTAATTTTTCTGGCAAGAAAATGTAACACAACGCCCCTGATTTGCAGGGGTAGAATGGTACCAAAAATGCCCAAAACTCCCCTGATTTGCTAACGACAGGGCCTGGGGTGTCGGTACAAATCCGGGTGAAATTCGGGGAAAGGGGGATATGGAGTCCGAACAGTAAACAAGTCCGGGAGAGGAAAATTGGAACCAAACACCGGATATGTGTGGGGCGGGGATTACATCTCCGGCTTCTTGGCATATCCGGGTGCCATATCCGGTATCCAAACAGGCTGTAAAGTCAATAGGGTAAATTGCTTATATAGGGATTGAATACCTTAATCACACAAAGGCCCTTTGGACTTCATGAAATAATAAATGAACCATTCAATTTTGAATCATTTCACATTTTAATCCCAAACTTCTTTAAAATCTTCTTTCTGTCCAAAGTCTCGGACAACGGGCTCGAGCAACCTATAAATTAACATAAAAACACATAATAAAAATCAGTTAACAAATATAAAAGCCTAATAAATGTAGATTGGAGGGCCAAAATATATGTATTTTGGCACTTATCACAAATTCCTCCCACCAACTAAAACATCAATGACAACCAGCACTTCTGCACACATGGCCTAATTAAGGGGCATTTTGGCTAAATAATCCATTTGGAGTATTTTGTTGTCCTTATTTAAATTTTTTTTCACATTTGTTAGTTTTTTTTTTCAATTTTTGTGAATTATTGGTTCATCATGATGAGAGGAACATATATAAAGTAGCTAGAAAATTATGATCGAGATCTAATTTTTTTAATAAAAACAAAAAGAAGCCAATAAGCGGCTTATTTTCATTTTTTTCAAAAAATTTGTACTATGATTTGCTACAGAAGTAAGCGTTGTTTGATATCCCATATTCAGCACTTAAAACTGAAACAATTAAGTAATAAGTGATTAAGTAGGTTTAATAACCACATTTTACATTACTTAACAGATTAAGTGTCACTTAAAATATAGTGTAAAAAGTTGATAAAACTTAAGTAGCTTTGAGCTACTTAATTCTGGCTGAATTTTTATATGCTTGCATTCAACCACCACAGCCACCAATCCACCACCACTGTCGTCACTCAACCACCACTACACCACCACCACAACCGCCACCACTCCACCACCACCACCATCACTACTTTACTACCACACTACCACCACCATAACCATCACTATTTCACTACCATTATTACCACGCTACCACAACCACCATCGCTCCACCAACACCACCACCGCCACCGCCACCACTCCACCACCATCACTCCACAACCACCACCACCATTACTCCACCACCACCACTCCACCACCACCACCACCATCACTACTCCACTACCACACTACCACCACCACAACCATCACTATTCCACTACCACCACTACAACGCTACCACAACCACCATCATTCCACCACCACTACTCCACCACCATCACTCCACCACCACCACCACCACCACCACTACTTCACTACTACCACCACCGGTACTACTACACTACCACCACCACGACGCTACCGCAACCACAACCATTACCACCACCACTACTCCACTCCACCCCACCCCACCACCACCACCACGCTACCACCACCACAACCATTACCATCCACCACTAGTCCATTCCACCCCCACCACCACCACCACTCCGCCACCACCACCACCACTACCACACCACCACTACCACGCCACCGCCGCCGCCACCACCACCACCACAACGCCACCATTGCACCACCATCATTCCACTGTCACTATCACACCACCATCTTTCCACTGCCACCATCCCACCACCACTCTCACCACTACCATTCCATCACCACCACCACCACAATCACCAAAATTAAAGAGAATTAGAACTAAAATTAATCTATTAATTTTAATTTAGTGTTTAACATGTTTATAAAACAGCTCTTCAGCTTAAAAAAATCAGCATTCAGCTTTCAGTACTTAACTTTTCAGCTTTTAGTTTCAATTTTCAGTTTTATCAAACAACCCCTACTGCATCAACAAAAGCATTAATTTGAGTCCAAAGACATATTCCATTGTAGGTTGATTCTCCTAATCCTTAGTTTACGTTATAGTGATTCCAAATTGTCATTCAAACATGTTAAAAAGAAGAGGTAGTCTTTTACACAGAGGCTCCGTGAACAACCTGTTCACGGAGCGGCGCAATTTCAGCCGTCTATTCGCGTAATCAATGGCTGAGATTCATTTTCAATTATGACCGGTCACAATTAACTCTTCCCCATAAAAGTTTCATTAACATCTGGATCGTCTAAAAACACTTTGGATGGTCGCGATTAGGCTCCGTACCTTTTTCTCTATAGAACAACCGTAAAGAAGATTTTCTCTAAAAAGAAACTAATGGAACTAAGATTACAGTAAGATTACACACTTGTTCAAACAAGAAAAAAGAACAACTAGAACAAAACCCTCCAACAGAAAGTTGGATGGCAACCATCTCACCACCCAATCTGTAGACACCTCCCAGACGGGGTATCGCCATACAGATTGATCGTTTGTTGCTCGATTGGTTGCTTGCTTCATAAACCAAGATCATGGACATTCCCATGGCTAGGAACATCGCCACACGATAGCGGTTATCATCAAAACAGAGTCGCCACCTAGTTTATTAAAACTAGGAAAACAGATAGAGATTCTGGGTACGGGAGCCAAGAGTACAGTAAGGGGAAGGTGTTAGGCACCCCTCTCTGCCCAGCCGTGAGACTGGCCCATAGTTATTCAACATAAGACATGTAGATGCTTTATTTAATTCTAACACATAGTCTGTTTAATTATGCCTTTAAATAGTAAATAAAGTGAGCCAGTGCGATAATTAAAGCATGCATCAGAAAGCAGAAAAGCAAACAAAGCTGTCCCAAGGAGATGGATCCCACGGCCAGTGAATGGATGTCATAGCCGAGGGATCCTCCTGGTTTCATGTACCGGCCGAGGAATCGAAGCCCCGGTCGGTGTTCTTCCTCACACCAGACAGAAAAGTTAGTAGATAATCAAAACGCTACGATTAGGCATAAATACAGTAAATAAAACAAACCAAAGGTCGTTGGGCCTCACCACCTTGATCCCTCAGTTGCTTGATTGCTTCGGATTGATTGTGATTGACTGATTGCTTCTTGAAAACCCTAGGGTTAGGGTTTGGACTTCGGGGTTTGATTGTCGGATTGATGGCTGCCTTTGGGAGGTTAGGTGATAGGCGCGTGGAATTCATGAATTTAAGCGCCTAAGTAGGGAAATTAGCGCGTTAGACGTGCATTTAATCCTCATTTTCCATTTAATGCGTGCACGTGGTTGGATTTTGTGTTTGTGCTTAATTTGCAGGAAATTGAGATGTTTTGGCGTATGAGAGGTATCCGGAAAGGCCGTGATGGAGCTTGAGAGCGAGAAGGGCTGTGGAGACTAAGTGTTGAAGTGGAATTCACGAGGAAGTGAACAGAATCTTCGTGAGCGCTACAAGGGAAGTGGTAAAGCGCTCAGAGGTGGCATAACTTGTTGCACGAAGTGGACAGAGAGATCGCGAGCGCTACACCCTTTTTGGTGTAGCGCTACCTAACATCTAAAGGGGGTCAATGGTCAACGCCAGCGGTCAAAGGAGTCAACGCCTCAAGGGGCTCGCGAGCGCTACACCCATTTTGGTGTAGCGCTACTGAGGGGCTTAGCAGGCTATTGAACGGTGTCATTTTGGGTGTTTAGGGTCCGTTTCCGATTTATTTTAGGATTTTAATTGTTTATTAAATGAGATTACTATAAAAACCCCGTTTTAACTCGAAATTAGGGTTACACATTCCATACTTACGTTTTTCATTTAACTTTTGGCTGCTGTTCTTTGAGTTTTTAATTGCAGATTCAAGTTTTAACCTCAGTTCTTCAAGTTTTCCAGCTTTTAATTCCTGTTCTTCTTCGGTAATCGAATCCATTGCCTTTCCGTAAGTCTGTGGTATCGTGATTTTATTTCTATTTCGATTGTTTGAAGCATGTTTAGATCTAGGGTTAAAATTATTGCTGCGTTTAATAAAGTCATGAGTGAGTAGTTTTGTAGAGTGCGGCCACGGGGCAAAGGCGTCTCGTAGCTAGTTTAATTAATGTTTTTACCTCGGATTCGAATTAATTTAATCTTTAAGCAGTTTTAGAAGGCGAAAACTCTTCCAACAAACAAAACCCAGGCATCGCCGGAATTCGAATGCGCACGGATACTGGTGACAGGTGGTGCGCATTTGTTAGGGATCCTTTTTCCTATTCTAAAATCAACGAAGTGAATAATTGTGGCCCGAGAAAACATTGGTTAGACTAGTTGCGGACGCTGAGTTCCCACGGCTGTACTCTCCTTTTTAAATCCTTATTTAATTAATTCAGCTGGGTATTTTAGTTAGTTAATCAATCTCATTGAACAAGGAGTGGCTACCTAAGAGCCAGGTTAAACTAGAATTCAACACTTTTGAGTCAGCACTGTCCGTCCGTCTCTGTGGTTCGACTCCGGTACTTCCGGATATTGTGCTACACCGGTCGAGAGTCCTACGCTTGGGACGCGTCTTTATTTTAAGTCACCCGGTCGGTCAAGCATTTTTGGCGCCCTTGCCGGGGACGGCGACGTGTGTTCTAGAGTGTGAGTTTTCGTGTCTTTTGTCTTTTAGTTGAGTCACCATAGGTAGAGAGAAGAAGGTGTCCTTTAAACAGGACCCTCTTTATTATCGCGACCCGACACATCGTTTATTTCGAAAAGAACTGGAGTCGAGTCAGCCTGTGTTGTCTAGTTCTTCATCTTCTAGTTTAGAGTCAGACTTAGCTGAGCACCAGTCAGAGTCTATTCCCATTAGTGGTCTTTATATAGATTTACCTTTTGAGTCAGTTAGTGTCAGCAATCCACTTTTCCAATCAGTTTCGGAGTCAGAATCAGAATCAGTCGAGATGGGAGATAGGCAATTAGTCAATCCGCCGTCCTTGAGATAGCACATGCATCCTGAGAGGACCACTCCTCTCGGACCCATTGTGTTCCCTCAAGAGACACAAGAGGCACGCAATGCCTTTACAGTCAAATTTGGTGTCCTTAATAGGCTCCCTAGTTTCCACGGGAGGGAGTGCGATAATCCGTACGAGCATGTGCGGACATTCGAGGGATTGGTGCGCAACCTTGCGTCTAATACCCAATATGAGAATGCGTGCCTCAAGCTGTTTGAGGCGACGTTGAAAGATGGCGCGCTTCTGTGGTTCCGAATGCAAAAGTCTCAATCCTTCACCACTTGGGCACAAGTGCGCGACGCCTTTTATAGGAAGTACTTTTTTGAGGCTAAGACTAAGAGTTTCAGGCGTCAAATTCAAGACTTTAGGCAGGAGAGGGATGAGTCATTTCTCAAGGCACGGGAGCGTTTCAAGGAATTGCTCCTAAGGCTGCCACACCATGGCTTTGAGAGAATTCAGTTAATCGGTTTCTTTCATCTGGGTCTCAACGCTGAGTCAGTCCAGCACATAGAATATTCTTGCAAAGGGGACGATTTCTTGTCCAAAACAGCAGACCAGGCTTGGGATTTCTTAGATGACCTAGCTGATAGGCAGAGGGCTTTAGAACCATCCGATTTTGAGCGATCCAGACCTTCTGGGTCCAATGTTGTCCTGGTTACCATTCGTGACCAGCGACTCCAGGCTCAGGTTGAGAAAATGGCTCAGAGATTAGAGGAGCTAGAGGTGAGGCAGGTTTGTCCAGTTAATGAGGTATCAATTGAGGAAGTATGCGTGTGGTGTGAATGTAAAGGGCACATCGCGACTGTTTGCCCTGGGTTTATTGCCGCCAAAGGGGCGAGTCAATTTAATCAAGAAGAAGTCAATGCAGTCAAGACTTGGGATCCTTATTCTACCACGTATAATGCGGGATGGAGGGATCACCCCAATTTTGGGTGGTCGGACTCCAGACCCGTAGGTGGAGGCCAAGCTTAATCCTTTGCGCCACCTCCGCCGTAGCAGTTTCAACAGGCCCAATCGTCCAGGCCTCCTCAGGGGCAGGTCATCCCATTTCACTTCCAGCCACAGGCTGGTAGGGGGGCAGGACCATCCACTCGTGGTCCTCCCCTAGGTTATTCTCAGATGACTGCGCGTGATCATAAGTTAGATGATACTGTCAATTCCCTGATGCAGTCACAGATGACATTTCAGACGGAAACGAGACAGCAAATTGGGGCCCTTACAACCCAAATGTCACAACTCACTGCGGTTGTCGGTCAACTGCAGCAGGAGAAAGGTAGGTTTCCGGCCCAGGGTAGTACAGCGGGTGCCCATTATTTGGAAAATTCTTCAGGTCCTAATGTTCATAACCCGAATCAGGAGGAGGCTAAGTCGGTCGCCATTCTCAGGAGTGGGAAGGAGATCGATAAGTCCATCCCACAAAAGCAGAAACCAGCTCCACCCCCGGAGCCGGTTGATGCACCAAAAGCAACTCCTGATATTGTTGATGTCCCTAGGAAAGAGGTAAAGGAAGATGAGGAGTCACCTGAGGTGGTGGTGCCTGCAGCTGCAGCCCCCACGACTCCAACGCCGCCAGCTGTGCCAGTAGCCCCATTTCCCCAAAGGTTGGCAGTGAAACCTAAGCAGAATATGAACCATAAGATGTTCGAACTTTTCAAGAGGGTGCAATTCCCTATCATTTTGATGGAGGCGATTGAGTCCTTTCCCCAGTGCGCGAAGGTATTGAAAGACCTTTGCACGAAAAAGCACAAGAGTCAGAACAATGTGGTTCTGACCGAGCAGGTGAGCTCTATTCTTCAGACTGAAATTCCTGCCAAGTGCAAGGATCCTGGGTGTCCCACCATTACAATAGATATCGCAGGCCAGACGTTCGATAAGGCATTGTTGGATTTAGGAGCAAGTGTTAACTTGCTCCCTTATTCAGTATACTTGAGGTTAGGCCTAGGGGATCTGAGAGCCACTCCTGTCACGCTACAGTTGGCGGACAGGAGTGTGAGAGTACCTAAGGGTGTGGTGGAGGATGTGATGATTCAGGTAGGTGAGTTCCAATTTCCTGCGGATTTCATTGTTCTAGACACTTGCCAAAATCCTGAGGTTCTAGAGAAGACTCCCATCATTCTAGGTCGTCCTTTCCTAGCCACCTCCAACGCCGTCATGAATTGCAAAACTGGCAGGGTCCAGTTGTCTGTTGGCGAGGAGATGATGGAGGTGGATGTCTATAATGTTAGCACTCTTGAGGAGGATGATGAGGAGGTAGAAGAGGTGAGTTTGATCAACGCGCTCGTTCAGGAGCATATCAATACAGTCTTGTATAAGGATCCTCTGGAGATTGCTCTTACCGTCGATGAGGCGTCATTTTTAGATTCTCCAGAGGTAGGAAGTTTGTTAGAGATATTAAATGTCGAGGATTCAGTGGAGGAAGTATGTGGGGTCTCTTATGACCCAATGTTCGAGCCTCTGGGCAACCCTCCGCCCAAGGTTCTTCCGTCATCGGTTCAGCCGCCGAAACCAGAGTTAAAGCCTCTGCCGAACATGCTCAAGTACGCCTTTTTAAAGGGCAATGATACTTATCCAGTAGTGATCTCCTCATCCCTTGAGGAGAATCAAGAGAGGAAGTTGCTTAAATTGTTGAGAGAGCACATAGGTGCGCTTGGCTGGACTGTAGCTGATTTGCATGATATAAACCCAACGGTGTGTACACACCGAATCGTTCTTGAGGATAGTGTGAAGCCTTCTAGGCAACCTCAGCGGCGCTTGAATCCCCACATGAAAGAGGTGGTTCGGGCTGAGGTTTTGAAACTCTTAGATTCTGGTATCATTTACCCAATTGCCCATAGTGAGTGGGTGAGTCCTGTTCAGGTCGTACCTAAGAAGGCTGAAGTGACAGTTGTTACCAATGAGCGAGGTGAGTCCGTACCAACCCGGGTTCCTACAAGATGGAGACTATGCAAAGACTACCGGAAGCTCAATGCGAGCACCCGGAAAGATTACTTCCCTCTCCCTTTCATTGACCAAATTCTGGAGAGGGTGGCTGGTCGGGCTTTTTATTATTTCCTGGATGGGTATTCAGGATACAATCAGATAGAGGTTGCGTTAGAAGACCAGGGAAAGACCACTTTCACGTGTCCGTATGGTACATATGCCTACCGTCGCATGCCCTTTGGGTTGTGCAATGCACCTGGTACTTTTTCCAGGTGTATGATGGGGATTTTTAGCGACATGGTGGAGAGAATTATGGAGGTATTTATGGACGATTTTTTAGTCTTCGGGGACTCATTTGATGGGTGCCTAGAGAATTTAGGTAAGGTGTTGCAGAGATGTGAGGAGAAGCACTTGGTACTGAATTGGGAAAAGTGCCACTTCATGGTGACCCAAGGGATTGTGTTGGGACACATTGTGTCCTCCAAGGGTATCAAAGTGGACAAGTCTAAGATAGACTTAATTCGTAAGCTTCCTACTCCCAAGTCTGTCAGGGATGTGCGTTCATTTCTTGGACACGCTGGTTTTTACCGGCGGTTCATTAAAAATTTCAGTGCTATCTCCCGTCCGTTGTGTCAGTTGTTAGCAAAGGACACACCCTTTGTGTGGTCCGATGCGTGTGAGGAGGCATTCCAAATGCTGAAGCGGAGTCTCACTACTCCGCCTATTGTGCAATCTCCTGATTGGAGTCTTCCTTTTGAGTTGATGTGTGATGCATCCGACTATGCAGTCGGAGCTGTTTTAGGACAGAGGAGAGGGAAGGACCCATTCGTGATTTACTATGCGAGCAAGACACTCATTGAGGCACAGATGAATTACACCACTACCGAGAAAGAGTTGTTAGCGGTGGTGTTTGCCTTAGATAAGTTTCGATCCTATCTGGTAGGGTCGCAGATCACGGTGTTCACCGATCATGCGGCCCTGAAACACTTGATGACCAAGCAGGATGCGAAAGCTCGCCTTATTCGGTGGATTCTGTTGCTGCAAGAATTCCACCTCATTATTAAGGATAAGAAAGGGGTAGAGAATGTAGTAGCTGATTATCTGTCTCGCCTGGAATTCGAGGATCCCACCTCGAATCTTCCCATTAGAGATTCTTTTCCAGATGAGCAGTTGTTTGCTGCTAACGAGTGCCCGTGGTATGCTGATATTGCCAATTATTTAGTAACCGGGCAGATTCCTTCCCATTGGTCTACCCAGGAGAAGCAGCGTTTCTTGAGGAGTGTCCGACAGTACATTTTCGATGACCCATATTTGTTCAAGTACTGTGAGGACCAAATTGTGCGTAGATGTGTCCCCAAGTCTGATCAGCAGGGGGTCATAGAGTTTTGTCATGGGGAGGCGTGTGGGGGTCACTTCTTTTCGAAGAAGACCACCGCCAAGATTTTGCAGTGCGGGTTCTGGTGGCCCGATATATTTAAGTATGTGCATGCGTTCTGTAGGTCATGTGACCGTTGCCAACGGCTTGGCAAACTGTCTTCACGTCAGGAGATGCCCCTCAGGCCCATTCTTGTGCTAGAGGTGTTTGATTGCTGGGGCATCGATTTTATGGGTCCATTTCCTATGTCTCATGGTTTTGAGTACATTCTGTTAGCAGTGGATTATGTGTCGAAGTGAGTGGAAGCAATTCCCACTAAGTCTTTGGAGTCTAAAGTCGAGCTAGAATTTCTTAAGGCTAATATCTTGTCGAGGTTTGGCGTGCCACGCGCCATTATCTCGGATCAGGGCACGCATTTCACGAGTCGGTCATTTGGGAAATTGATGGGGGAATTTCAAATCACTCACAAGGTGTCCACTTCTTACCACCCCCAGACTAATGGGCAGGCCGAATTAGCTAACAGAGAGATTAAGAGGATTTTAGAGAAGACTGTAGGTGTGACGAGGAAGGATTGGTCCACCAGGTTGAACAATGCGTTGTGGGCCTACCGCACTGGTTATAAGACCGTGTTGGGTGCTTCACCCTATCGGCTTGTTTACGGTAAGGCTTGCCACCTGCCAGTTGAGTTAGAGAAGAAGGCCTATTGGGCCATTCAGAAAGTCATTTCTAGTTTGAGTGAAGCGGGTGAGCATAGGAAGTTACAGTTGTGTGAGCTCGAGGAGCTTAGGAATGACGCGTATGAGAACGCTAGCATCTATAAAGCTAAGGTTAAGGCGTATCATGATAGGAATATTCAGCGCAAAACCTTTAGGGTTGGTCAGAAAGTGTTGCTCTATAATTCACGTCTCCATTTGTTTCCAGGAAAGTTGAGGTCACATTGGGACGGTCCCTATGTAGTGGTTCAGGTGTATCCAAATGGTTCAGTCGACGTCCAAGATTCTAAGGATGATCATGTGTTTGAAGTTAATGGGCAGCGTCTCAACCCCTATTTGGAATTTCTAGAAGTAGGTGAACCCGATGATGAGTTGGTCAATCCTGTCTATAAGGATGAACCGGTTGCATAGGCTTTAACAGCCATGTTTTGACGGGTAGCTCACGCGTACCATGCTCTTCATTGAGTGTGGACCCAGCTCCTAGCGATAGGGGTACCCATCATTGACTTGGGTTTTATAGCTTCGCACGCCGCTATTAAAATAAGGATCGTGTGCCTAGCCCCGGTTAGTAAGGGCAATTTTAATATTTAGTTCTTTCTTTCTTTCTCTTTTTCTTTTAAAAATTCAAAAAAAAAAATCAGAAAAATTGAAAACAAAAACATTCATATATTTAAAATCCAAAAAGATTTTCTTTTCCGTTTGGGCTTTTGCTTATTGGTCTTGTATAGCCACCCGTGTCTTGCTCATCCGCTTGACACGGGAAGAAAAGTATGACACGTGAGACTGCGTGAATGTTGGGTGGTGTTCTTTTATTTTATTTCAGTTGATTGTAGCCCGGATAACACGAACCGGGCAGGACTAATGCCATTTGCATCTTGCCGGTAGTTGTGGTTTCAATCTTTTGGCACGGTTTGCGTGTGGTATGCAACGGCAACAAACTCCTCGAACATCGGCCGAGGTCATGGTGGTTGGCTGCCACCCCAGGTTCACTCTTTCCTTCTCTTTGTTCTTATTTTTCTTTGTCTTCATGCTCTGGTGACCAAGCGCATTTCAAGTTGGGGGAAGGGGTGTACTCTGTACACGTGTTTTTTGAGAGTTGTTAGTCGATTGGGTTCATTTTCATTTTTATATTTTATTTTGTATGGGGATACGATTGTTATGCCTGTTTGTATGAGTTAGGTAAGCATGCTAGATTTTTGTCTCATTGTTTGCGTGTTTAACTCGTTTACATGCATATATCTGGCATCTCTCACTACAAGAAATTTTGTGTTTGGTGACGAATTAAATTGTCACAAAATGCACATTTTTTGTCGCCAAAAGTTTAGAGACGAAAAAACTTTTGCCACCTATAGGTTGTCTTAGAAAGTCACGTGGTGACGAAAATCATGTCGTCACCTATAGTAATTTTTGGAGACGAAATTTATCGTCACCAATTTATAGATTATTCGTCACCCTTGTCCAGTTTCGTCACTAATAGTGAATGAATATTGACCAGGAAAACTACATAGGTGACAAAAAATTTCGTCTCCAAAGATTTTAATTTAAATATTATAAAATAGTAAATGTGACAAATAATTTCGTCTCCTATAATTGTAAAATTAAAGACGATTAATGACAAAAAAAATTCGTCTTTGAAATGCTTCTACAAAAATCCTTTAATGACAAAAATTTGTCACCTATTTTTCAGATATTAGAAATATAGGTGACAAAAAATCGCCTCGCACTCTTCTAAATACCATATCCTGTGCATTTTAGAATCCAATAGATCTCAAACAAGAACTATAATACATATGAATTGCACTAAATAGTAAGCCCATTCTATTTTACCATAATATCCAACACATCGTCATACCCAACATTCATCCACACCAAAATAATCCACACTTAGGATGTAATGCATCTATGTACGAATGTCAAAAATAACCAAACTAGACCACATACATTGTTCATCATAGTTCTTATCCTATGAATCATCAAAAAAGAAGAGTTCTCGTAGCATCATCAAAAAAAAGAAGACTCTGAACTTCATCCAAAAAGAAGTCTTCATAGAAAAGCATATATCATCTTCTGCTACAAACCTTCTACATAGTCAATCTGCAAATTAACATAAAACAAGATTCAGAAAATATTGTTACAATATTGTTAATAGAAATACGAAACATCATGTAAACTTAAGTTTTATGCCAAAATCAATGAACTGAAGTGTAATGCCTTCATTTTGTGCTTCATAAACATTGACACGTATGCAGCAAAAAATCTAACAATAGAACTGGAACATTACTATTTGGACGAACAATGGATAGAGTATGCAGCAAACAACTTGGATAGATTATAGAGTGTCCCCGGAGTGTCCAAGCAAAAAACATTGACCAAAAAAATAGGAAACTTCGGATTTGAGTGTCGGACGCATGTCTAGAGAGTGTCGGTGTTCGAAAATTGTCCGACACCCATAAGTGGCCTCCAACGAAGTGTCCATGCTACATAGAGTGACCATTTACATCCACATGCTTTAAGGAAGAGTTGCAGCAGTGATGTGCTTAATTTTTGGAACGATTTCTGCTGCTAAATCCAACTTGCTGTTTCATGTAATTATAGTAGTGGACTTGAAGCATTCGTGCTTTACAACAAATAAAACATAAATACATTTAGAAAAGTGAAAGGAGACGCAAAAAACATAAATACATTTTAGGTAAGTTACAAGTGGCACCAATCAAAGAGATAAATAAGAGCAAGTAGAGTTGAGCAATCCAACTTCTGGGTAGAGGTGTGGGGAAAAATCAAAGAGCAAGGCTCTGAAAGGTGAGGGTTGAGGGGTAATGAAAGGGGACATAATCAGCCTACCCATTAGCAAAAAAAGTGGTAGTGGGCGTAATTGGCTTAGAATCAATTCATGTTATGGCTGGATGGATCCTATACGGGGAAATGGATCCATCTAGATTCTAGACAACTCATACTGATTGGGAATAACGCTAACTGAGTCAAGTTGAGCTTGACTTTGTTGCTTGGGAGATGAAGACGAATGTTCCCGAGGAATACTGGTCTCAGTCCTCAATATAGATACTGCTTTCTTATCCCTTTGAAAGAAAAGAAGAAATACTAAAAAGCTTTAAAGGGTCACAGAGATGTTCAACTTCTCAGAAAAGCTGCCAAGGTATATACTGGTGATCTAAGTTCATGCAGTAAAAAGTTCAACTTTTCGGAAAACTGCTAACGTATATGACTAAATCTGATGATCTAAATTCGTGTACTCATGGTGGGTTGAGTCAAAGAACCACTCAAGAGTTGCTGGTCAAGTAGTGTGCTGTAAAAAAATCTAATGCCAAAAAATATAACCAAAGTTGAAGACGAAGTGCAACTGAAACATAAGTGCTTTCATTTTGTGCAATTGAAACAGAAATCAAACTCTAGAAGGTCTTCAGTTGCAAGAGGAGGGGAAGGGTCTGGTCATCATCATTGGAGCCCATTTAATGTCGTCTTGCGGCTTTGGATTCAGCTAGTATTCACAGTAGGCCAAATTATTGCAGCCATTTGTGTTTTGTCTGTATCAACAAAAGAGTACTCGTAAACTCGTTTGTTGGCTTGGATTGTGGGCTATGCAGTTAGGAGTACTGCAAGCCTTCCTGTAATCTACTGGCGTTATCTTCACCAAAACCAAGGTACTGAACTAGCCACTACAGTTCTATCTCCACCATAATATGTTGCAATTCCTTTTGTTGGAAATTACTTTGAGTTATTACGTAAGTATTTCATTGCTATCTCTTTAGCTCGGTCCTCTGAAACGGAGGGTGGTCAGACTACATCTTCAGGTTCTTGGAATGGTCAGACAGTGAGAGTTCCAAATGCTAGGTAACGCTTCTCCCGTATGTTGCTTATGAGACATAGAATTCCAAGCTTATAGTACATAGAATGTAAGACTTTACTAGTTTTGAGTCAATGTGGTTTAGTAGCTTGACTGACGAGCTGTTTTGTTCAGTTGCAGTTTTAAGCAAATCTTGGCTAGTTGGATGTGTTATACAACTGTTATCCCACCCGCCTCCCAACAAAACATTCACCATCACCCACTTAAAGCGCAATCCTTAACAAGCACATGTTACATAAGAAAAGTTAGAGATGTTATGCCTGAACTAAAGTTTTTGACTACTCAAGTGTCCATACCGGCTAAAGTGTCAATACCTAACAAATTTCCATAAGTGCTGCAACTCAACATATCACCAGCAAACAACAAAAAATAGACCACATAACTGTCTGTAACTTGAACATAGAACCATAAACCAAAACAGACCACAAAATTGGTTCATAACAAGTCTAATGCTGTAGCAAGTAAAACCAAAAAATGCACAAGCAGAACATACTTGAAACAGAAATGTATATGCAGAAATCAAAACCTGCTAAACCTACACTGAAACCAAAATACCAACTGGGGGTCTTATGACTAAACTTTTGCGGCTCTTATTGGGAACACTTCTCAAATCCACTAAAGGTGTGTGTTGGTGTGGGTTGTGTCCACAAAAGGTGTGGTGTGTCCTCTAAAGGTGTGGATTTCATTACTGGTGTGTGTTGTGTGGGTGCCAAGTTAGTTGGAATGCAAAAATAGCCAAAAATTATCAGCAAAGATCAGCCAAGCAATCCAGAAAATTAAGAGCAAAAATACAAAACAGAAGTATAGAGTGAAATGGTTGGCTTTAGGAGACCAAAACTCTAAGTACTTTCACCAGAAAATGTGTTCCCATAGAGCTAGAAATACAATTCTAATCTAGCCATTCAATCTAAGGTTGCAGTTCATTTCAGAGATCAGTTGATTGCTCCAGTTACAGAGCATGAAATCCCGCTATCCAAGTTATTTGGTTAAGGACATTGAACGCACTCTCATGGCATTTCTTTGGTCTGGATTTGAGCTCAAGCATTCAAGGGAAAAAGTGAAGTGGGATTAGCTCTGTTGTCCTAAAGAGGAAGGTGGTTTGGGATTCAAAAGGATTAAAGAATGGAATAGGGCTGCCATGCTGTAACTTGAACATAGAACCATAAACAAAAACAGACCACAAAACTGGTTCATAACAAGTCTAATGCTGAAAAAGGGCAAAAAATCAAACCAACAAAAATATATAGCCCACTCCAAGTTTTCTCATTAAGAATATAAATAGGGAAAGCATGATGTACTAACCAGCAAGTTGTTAACCGGTGAATCCTTGTTTAAGAAACGCCATAACACTAGCCAAAGTCTTCCCTTGCAAATTTAATAAACAAAGTAACACCATTATAATACAGCTGACTAATTCTTCCATCTGCTGTCATGCCCATTTTCATCCAACTTTTGTCCATGTCTGATAGCAAATGCAAGTACATTTTAAGTAATCAAATTAATGTCATGTCATGCATCACATAGTAATTAAGTTGCTTACTATGAATGAGGTCTTCGGATTGGATAGATTTGAATAAACTAAAATATTAGAGTAGACCTACTTAAGCTAAGGCACAGTACAAAGTTCAATCTAATAATTTTAGAGTAACCTGATTAATGAAAGTATTTAGTTTGACTGTGACTAAGTATACAATGGAGTAAAATTCGAAAGCAGGGAAAAGCTTAAAGCGCCATATGGAAAGCAACTAATGAAGTTAAGAAACCTCCATAATCCATAGACTTCCAAATTAATGAACATAAAAACCAAAGAGAACATTATGTCAAACATCTTAGACACATATATTCTTAAACTTAACTAAATGCTGGGAATCTCTCTCCTTTTCACATTCTCCAATAGAAAGAAAGAGACTGTTGTTCTGTTACTCATTCTGTTCTGTTATGTATGCTCTATTCTAGTTCACAAAAGTCTTGTAATTCTCCGGCAGTCCAGCAGTGTATAGAGTGGGCTGTATTTCTGCTGTCCTATTCCTCCTAGGCTGAGCAGCTACTTTGCTCGACCATTCAAAGTGCTGGACTGTTTTGATGCCTTCATAAAGTTGTATAAGGTGTTTATGTTGTAATTGTCTAGCTTGGGAGCTTGGTAAGTCCCTATGTTTTGTACCTACCCTTAGGGGGTTGTCCCTCGGGCTGTTTTAAGCTTTCCTAGAGGGCTTGTCCCTAGCTTCCTACATTCTCTTTGAGTTTCAAACTGTGTCCATGATAGATCTCTGTGTGCCTTGCTGCTGTTGTTTCCGGCACAGTTTGTAAATGCTTAACTGCCTTACTGCTACTGCTGTAGTTCGGTAAGTCCAGCTCCTGCTGTTGTTTCGGTTCTCATTTTATGGGTTGCTATTGTTGTTGTTTGCTGCTATCATGGTAGCAAGTAGCTGCTGTTCTGCTGCTCTCTACTACTGCTACTGGTTGTCTCCAGCTAGTTGACAAAGTTTGTCATGGTGAAGTTGCTAGTTGTTACTGCTTATTGATGTGTGGCAGTGAGACTACTACTGTTAATAGTCACTAGATGCCTGTAATCTGGTTAGCTAAGTGTCAACCACCCTCTCATGGTGGCCTCTCATGCTACTGACTAAAAGCTACATTGCTGACTAAAACCGTGCTATGTCGCTGTGTTTGTTATGCAGTTCAGGCCAGTTTCAATTTTCAATGTTCAATGCCATGTGTTTTTCTTCCATCTCTTAGATGGAATTGAAACACGTGGATGTTCAATGTAACCTTAGACGTAAATCAATGTAGCCACTTGGCTTAGATCATTTTTCTTAATCTTTGTTCTTTTCTCTTGTTTTTCTCCTCCTGGGGTATGCCACTTGTATGCTGTATATTCGCTTAGCCTCTTTTTATTTCAAGCTATTTTACCGGAAAAAAAAAATTGCCAGGAAAGTCAATACAATTGTGCATTGACAAAAAATTCTCTATTAGCATGAAAACTCTTCACAATTAGCTATGCATAAAACAACACAATACATTAGGTAAAATGCATACTTCAAGCTTAAAAGTTCTGAATACGTGTGCATGTGGAAGAATCACCGTCTTCTACTACCTCTTAAAGTAAAAAAGCAAACATGTAAATACTACATTAAACAACTATTGGTCAAAAGGTCATCTACATCCCTTTGGTTAAGATTTAGTATGCCTTCCAGTCCTCACAACAGCTTTTATTTCGAAGGATTGTTTAGTCCCAACATATTTCTATACCTCAATGGCTACTCTTGTTTCAGCGATTCCTATGTACAAGCTTGGTGGCAGTAGCCGCTGTACCATATAATAAGAGGGTTTAGCATATAACAAGTCCCCTATAGTAAGCAAGTAATGTGAAAATATGTTGGGCATCAATAATCATTCAAAACTCTAAGATAAACTTCCTCATTATCCCATATTTTACTAACAAGATTCTAGGGTCAAGGTATAAGGTTAGGTTGAGATTCAATAGCTTAGAAGTGATGTAATCGCTAGTTCCGGTAGGAAGTCCAAGAGTCATTAAAAACTAGACTTCAAGAGCTTTGAAACGACAGGTCATAGATTAAAAACGGAGTTCAGACAACATAGCTATACCCGTTTAAGTTGGCCTTTTAGCTTTGGAAAGACAAAGTTGCAGATTCTGCAATTCTACCAACTTCAAACCAAAAACTGATTTAACTCAAGAACATTTGAGGCACAATCTTTAAATAGCTTGAAAGGTCTATGTGTCTAGTTTCAAAATCAAGAAACGGTGCGCGTTTTCGATGCTCGTGCTAAAAGATACGGCTGTTTTCCTAACATGTGACAGTGCTGACTGCACAGTAACGAATTTGAGTGCTGTTAGGTTACGAATTTCTATAGAACTCAATACTTCGAGTTATGGTCTGAAATTTTTACCATAGATAAAAGACTCATAGAGGAACTCTCAATAAAAATCTCATAAGTTTTGGAGCTTAGGAACTGCCTCAACAAAAATCCACAAAATCAGGACAGACACAAGGTTTCCAATTCTGCAGATTTCCAGAAAATTACTTGTTCTTCGTCCTGTGATTTTCAACTCTTAAACCCTTCCGAAATACTTCAAACTCACATCAAATCCTTACTAATCAAGCTCAAACCCATATATATTAAAGAGCTACTCTAGAAACATCAAATTCATGGATCAAGTAAGTTCTAAATATGAAATTCAAGGGATTCAATTAGGGTTCTTGAGCTTCTTCAAGAGTTCAACCCTAAAACTCAAATTCAACTTAAATCAAACATCTAGAGCATGAATTCAGTCCCTAAGATATGAAATTTAACATAAAAATCATGGAATCAAGTAAAAGAAACATGTATTACCAAGTTAAATCTTCAATTCCAAGCCAAGCAAGGTTTTTCCCCAATTTTTTTTTCCTTTCTCTTCTTCTTCTTTTCCACCGTTTCTCTCTCTCTCTCTCTCTCTCTCTCCCCCTCTCAACGTGGAGGATAGAGGTGGAACAAGAATAATGTAGAACGTTCTCTTTTGTTTTCTCAGGCTAGGTGGATAAATACTTGTGTGTGGCCTGGTCCATACTCTACCATGTACTCCAGTTCTATTTAAAAAGTATGACAAGTGCAATACTCACCTAATTAACCCGAAACACATCACCTAATTAAACTCCAAGCATAATTAAAGGTCAGGGGTATTACAGAAATCATCTCTAAAACCAGTCCTAAGCAGCCCCCAAGCAGCCATAGCCCCACCCTTATTCCTCCTCTATTATCTAGAATCATGTTTGACTTGAAGAATATAAAACGTTAAAAAAAAAAATATGAAGTTAGCTCCATTAAAAAAACTAGGGCATAAGACATATAAGGGTACAAGTATCAGAATAAAGAAATGCTAAACAATCTCATTGTGTCGGCACCCAAAAGGAACAAATTAGATAAACAAACCAACAAATTTTGATTACAGAATAAACTAATCACAGTATGGGAAATCTATATAGCAAACATAGAATAGGTTACAATGACTTTATGAAGAAATCGAGGGCGGCTTACAGGATCTACTCGGGATTACAAATATAGGGCTTTACAAATACTCCAAAGTAAGAAATTCGGAACCTAATCAAGAAAAATAGAGAGAGAGAGCTCACCAGAACCAGAAATTGATGACTGATGATGCCGCTTAAAAAAAAAAAAAAAGGAACGCAGTAGAGGTTAGAAATCAGGGGAGGAAAGTGATGAAGGGATCGGAATCTATAGAGGAGAAGAGAAATAAGTTGATCCTTACATACCTTGAGAGAGAGATTCGGAGTTGCAGAGATGGCGGGGGGAGCGGTGTGAGGATGGAGTTGCAGAGATGGAGTGGGGTGCGGTGTGAGAGACGGTGATGGGGTTTGGTGTAAAATATTAGAACGAACAAGGGCTTTTCAGCGCCCAAAATTTTGGGATCAACGCCCAAAATATTCAGCGCCCTTTACACCCGCCAAAATCCCCCCTCAACGACGACGAAAAAAATTTCTCACCCAAACCCTTTACTTTTGTGAGGAACTTATTTGTCATGTATTGATTGTAAGCATCTGTGCAGATTATGAAGGGAACATATTAGTGACGAAAAAAAATATTTCATCACCTTATATTTATTTTGTCAATCCTTTAGGTGACGAAATTTATATTTTCCTCACTAATTAGCTATTTTTGGTGACAAAATAAAATTTCCTCACCTTAAATTTGTCTATCCTCTTAATTGGTGACGAAAAAAAAATTTCCTCACAAATAGGCACAATTGGAGACAAAATCTATTTTCCTCACAAGCAATTTCGTCACTTATTCTCTTTTTTGTTGTAGTGTCTGTTTGAATACTTTCGCACCATAAGCATTGTTGAGTAGGTGTTCCCACTTAGTTCACAGTGTGTCCCTAAAAGCATTCCCATGTTTCTTTGTTCATCGATTTCCGCAATTGCACAAAATAGTAGGCATTTGTACCACTCGTCATAGTCTGAATATTTTGCATGCATGTGGTGAGAGTTGGAAACAGGCTTAGGGGAAGAAACAAGGCAGTTCTTGTGTGATTAAACCACTATATGAGTCCCGTTGATCCATTTTAGACCCGTTCGTGTCAGTCAAATTCTGTGTCAAACCTAGGGAACCGGTGTTTGGATGGGATGTTAGTTCGGTAGTCCAGCTCTGTGCACATCTTAGAGGTTGCAAACTGATGAGATAAAAGGGCAGTGTCCTTTTGGGGAAATTCAATAATTGCTTTTGGGTACTGTGTCTTGGTAAAAAAAAAAAAAACCTAAACCAAATTCCCAGCCAAAACCCCAACCCTTAAGCCATTTTATCCCCACCGAAAATCCCATTTTCTTTTAAAAAAAAGAGAGAGAAGTCAACTGACCCCTTTGACCAGCTTAAAAAAAAAAAAAAGAAGAGAGAAAGAGAAAAGCCACTCGGGAGCGCTACACCCAAAGTGGTGTAGCGCTAGGGTATGATGAAAGAAAAAAAAAAGGCAGAGGAAATGAGTGGACTATAGACGTTATATCCCATCACTCTGGTACCTCCCCACTTCCCCACCCACGAACTTCTCTCTCTCTTCCATCACCATCATCTTCTTCATCTTCTTTCAATTTCCAGAACTTCCATCCTCCATACCAGCCAAAACCCTAACTTTTAAAACTCCATATCTCCCTCAAAACTCCACCATTCTTCACCAAAATCCATAGAAACACTCCTCTCACCCTCCTCTACCATAATATCCAACCCAAAATTCATTCTAACCCCCTAAATTTTCAGATCCGAAAATTTCAAAACCCACCAAGTCATGGCACCCAAAAAGCAAAATACTGGCAAGGGGAAGGCGGTGGCTGGAACCTCTGGCGCGCCGGAGGAAGTTCCAAAGGGCCGGGCTAAGCGTAGGGATCGTAAGCAGATTGAGAGGGATAATCAGGCTGCATGGGAGGCGTCTGCTTGACGATTTCCTAGTCCTAAAATAATGGGTTGCCCCAAGCGTAGGGCGGAGACCGATATAGCACAATATCCGGTAAGACCGGAGTCGAATCCACTAAGGACGGTGAAGTGTGTGCTGTGGAACCTCGGGTTGTAGAATTTGAAACGGCTCTTAGGTAGCCACCCCTTGTTGGTTTGATTGAGAGATTAACTAAAACACGAAATTGATTAACTATTCAGATAATTAAAAAGAGGTACGGTCGAAGGGTTCATAACACTCGTAATTAGTCCGAATTAGCCTGCTCCATTTGGCGTTCTTAAAAACATTTAACTTTAGTTTAGAAAAGATACCCCGAAAGATGCAAACCTTTATGGTCGCCGTATACCCATGCGCAGCGAAGAATGAGTTTTGGACCCCCATTTCCCCGTTCACATGGGCTCCGGCGATGGCCCGGGTTCGTCTAACGAATGTTCTTATTAACCTAAAATTACTTTTTCATTATTTAAAAGCAGGAGCAATACCCGAACTGATCACGGTGTGCTAATCACCCCGCGATCCTACCTATAAAACTACTCACTCATTATTGAAAGAAAAATAAAAGAGATTTTAACTTGCATCATGCTTCTATTACTTGGAATGAACAAGAAACAAGAAAAAGCAATAGCTTGAATATCAACGAGCAACTTTAATGAAGAACAAATATTAAAACGAGTTACCGGAATGCGAAGATCTGAACAAAACTTGAAAGCTTGAAAGGAAAATAACTCTGGAAAGAAAGAACGGAAAAAGAAAGCTGCTACGTAATGTTGCCAACCCTAAAAACGGAGTTTGGGGGTATTTATACAAGTCCCCGAATAAAAAAGGAATAAAGAATAAAGAAAGAATAAAAAAAACAACGAAGACCAATAGTCCCCATGGAGCCTTCGGTATCGATACAGTAAATGGGAGTATCGATACAAATGAAACTGTCCAGTTTGGGAATGCTTTTGCACCTCTTTGTATTGATACTTGGAATATGTGTATCGATACTGCACACTATAATGGCCAACTTCCAATCCTTGCATGGGTTTTGACCACCCGACGCCTCACGCTTTCGCCTTGACTTCCCATGACGACGTCCAAACCGACCTCAAGGCCTCGCAATCCAATCTTGGCGTAAAATCCGCCTTATTACCTACGAAAAGAACAAAAACACAAAACAAAAGAAAGCACGGCATCGAGTGGATAGTGGAATAAAACGCGCCTCTAACGCGCTAATTCGCCCTACTTAGGCACTCATATCTATGATATCACGCGCCTATCAGCGTCCATTAAGGAGCGGGGAGTAAAGAATGAGAGGCACATTGTTGATGACGGTTTATGGCCGGCGAACTTCGCTCCTTTTCTCGCCACTCGGGACCAAGGTTTGAGGTATTGGTTTGAACCTAATCCTGGGTATAATAATGCTTTAGTTGAAGAATTTTATAAGAATATAGTTGTGCCGGAGCCGGGTCACTTTTTGGCTCTGGGTGCCCGGATTACTTCAAAAATAGGTAATACCCCGGTGTTTATTGATCCGGCTGAGATATATAGCCACTGCTTTGGGGTATCAGAGGCCCACGGGACCCGTAAACTACCCTAGGCCGGATGAGACTTTTAATCAGGATGAGGTGGCTGGATATATGTATGAGAACCGCAGGAATGCCAGGATTCCCCATTGGCTTGGTAGATTCACGACAGCATATAGGTTTCTCAACCAAGTGGTTTGCTATAATTTGTATCCTAGGGGTCTGGAGGGCGCACCCCAGAGATCGGTTGGGAACTTGATGTTTGCATTCATGGCTGAGGAAACGGTCTGTGATTGGGCCCTATATGTGTTTGGGCAGATGTGTGATTTTAGGGATGCGCCGACTACATTGAGGATGCCTTTCCCGTGCCTGGTTACCAAAATTCTTAGAAGCAGAAATGTTCCGGGGAGGCGATTTTATAGCAATGATGATCTACTGCCGGGGGATTTGGACTCCTCGTTTGTTCAGCGGAGTATGGCTCAGTTAAGAGGGATTGAAGGATCGTTACTTTCTCCACCGCCGGCTAGCGCTAGTACTAAGACTTGGCTGGAGAAGATATTTGGTTGTGTGACGGGCATTGCTAGGTCAGCCAGCGCAAGTTGAAGAGAGAGCAGAGGCAGTTAGCTAGGAATCAGGCAGATTTACTTGATAGGCAGCGCCACCTGGAGGCGCAGATTTCTGGGCAAAATCCAGGGCCTTTCCGACCTAGGCGGTGGCCGGTATTGGAGGTGAGCAATGACTTCGCGGATGCACCTGATGAGGAGGAGCATTCGGATGCTGGGGATGGAAATTGAGCATAGAGCTGGGATAGTGGTGGTGTTATTTTATGTATCTTTGTCAAGTCATGTTAGTTTATGTGTTATTTCATGTGGTTTGTGAGTCGGTGGTTAGAGTCTTGTCATTTCATGTGTTATGTAATGAACCCGTACTTCGTTATGTTTATTACTAATGTTTTGTGTTGAGCACCGGTGTGGTGCCAGTGTCAAGGTGGCGGCCAGTCAGGGTAGGCTGTCCATGCGCTTCTATAGGCCACCACCCTTTGCATGTTCCTTTTTCTTTTGTAACCACGGTCGTTATAAGCCTGTTAAAGTCCTTAGTTGACCCGTGCGCATTGTTTGACTCTCTTGCATGCATGTTTTATATTTAGCTATGGATGTGTGGTATCTTAAATTCGTTGAGCTTTCATTGTGATAATTGGCGTTGTTTTGATTGGCACGTGGTGACTTTTTGTTCCATCCCACGTTGGTCGCCAAGCGCCTCGCATGGAATGTTGAGTGTTCCGGTGAGTGAGAGTGACATTGTAACTTTGTGGGGGCGTTTTTATCTCTATTTGTTTTAGTGCAGAATTTTTCGAATTATAGTTAGGGCATGCATGTGACTGAGTTAAAGGTGGCAATGAGGAGGAAATTTTGTGTTCACTCGATTTTTGTCCAGGTTGCATAACCTCATATCCCTTGATTGAGTTTTTATTTCTTGTTTTGTTATTTTTATTTCGTTCGTTGCTAGGGACTAGCAACGCTCAAGTTGGGGGATGTGATAGGCGCGTGGAATTCATGAATTTAAGCGCCTAAGTAGGGAAATTAGCGCGTTAGACGTGCATTTAATTTGCAGGAAATTGAGATGTTTTGGCGTATGAGAAGTATCCGGAAAGGCCGTGATGGAGCTTGAGAGCGAGAAGGGCTGTGGAGACTAAGTGTTGAAGTGGAATTCGCGAGGAAGTGAACAGAATCTTCGTGAGCGCTACAAGGGAAGTGGTATAGCGCTCAGAGGTGGCATAACTTGTTGCACGAAGTGGACAGAGAGATCGCGAGCGCTACACCCTTTTTGGTGTAGCGCTACCTAACATCTAAAGGGGGTCAACGGCCAACGCCAGCGGTCAAAGGAGTCAACGCCTCAAGGGGCTCGCGAGCGCTACACCCATTTTGGTGTAGCGCTAGTGAGGGGCTTAGCAGGCTATTGAACGGTGTCGTTTTGGGTGTTTAGGGTCCGTTTCCGATTTATTTTAGGATTTTAATTGTTTATTAAATGGGATTACTATAAAAAACCCCGTTTTAACTCGAAATTAGGGTTACACATTCCATACTTATGTTTTTCATTTAACTTTTGGCTGATGTTCTTTGAGTTTTTAATTGCAGATTCAAGTTTTAACCTCAGTTCTTCAAGTTTTCTAGCTTTTAATTCCTGTTCTTCTTCGGTAATCGAATCCGTTGCTTTTCCGTAAGTCTGTGGTATCGTGATTTTATTTCTATTTCGATTGTTTGAAGCATGTTTAGATCTAGGGTTAAAATTATTGCTGCGTTTAATAAAGTCATGAGTGAGTAGTTCTGTAGAGTGCGGCCACGGGGCAAAGGCGTCTCGTAGCTAGTTTAATTAATGTTTTTACCTCGGGTTCGAATTAATTTAATCTTTAAGCAGTTTTAGAAGACGAAAACTCTTCTAACAAACAAAACCCAGGCATCGCCGGAATTCGAATGCGCACGGATACTGGTGACAGGTGGTGCGCATTTGTTAGGGATCCTTTTTCCTATTCTAAAATCAACGAAGTGAATAATTGTGGCCCGAGTAAACATTGGTTAGGCTAGTTGCGGACGCTGAGTTCCCACGACTGTACTCTCCTTTTTAAATCCTTATTTAATTAATTCAGTTGGGTATTTTAGTTAGTTAATCAATCTCATTGAACAAGGGGTGGCTAACTAAGAGCCAGGTTAAACTAGAATTCAACACTTTTGAGTCAGCACTGTCCGTCCGTCTCTGTGGTTCGACTCCGGTACTTCCGGATATTGTGCTACACCGGTCGAGAGTCCTACGCTTGGGACGCGTCTTCATTTTAAGTCACCCGGTCGGTCAAGCATTAGGGCTTTTGAAGAGAGGATTTGAGAGAGTATTTTTGCAGAGTATCGTGACTGATGAGGGTGTATTGTCTTCTTAATTTCGGAGCCCAAACGCTTCTTTATATAGGCATAGGAGTGACACAACTCGACCAATCAAAGCACACGATTTGGAATTGGAGTTGCAATGTAATACAAACTCTTCGTCGTAATCTCTGAACATAGCCCGAAAGCATCGGAGAGGTAGTGTAGTTGGATCAAACAATTGACAGAACGTTCCAGAGTCTGGAAAAAGGACGATCTGGCGGCCGGGCAAAAGATCTTGCGGCCGAGGAATGGTTCTTGCGGCCGAAGGATGGATCCTGCGGCCGAGGGATTGATCTCTCGGGGAGATTTTCTAGCAACAGGTTGCTCGGGTGAGGAAATGATGTTAAGGCCGTTAGATCGATGTTACGGCCGACAGATGGATTCTCCTAGGCTTCTGTATTTTCTGTCTGAAAGGCTATAAGGCTCTGGATTGGGTCCTCTAGGTGGCTCGAAGTTCTTACCGAAAGTCCTAAGGTTCTCGAGAAGGCAATCAGCAATCACTGTATCCATTTCATCACCGGGATGGTACCTAAGGTGGGACTTGAAATAATCATTAGGCCAAATTGGGGTGTCTACACAATCAAATTATAGTTTCAACAACCTGCATGACTCCATCTAGTCTGTATTTTGTTACGTTCATAGAATACACAGGCACAACAATATTATATCTCTCTAAATTTTTCGGATACAATGGTGCTCACAAGATAGTCAGAAATGTTGTACATGCATGATATGAGTTTTTTTTTTTTTGAAAAGGAAATTTTTTTTTATTAATATTTGGAAACAAATGACAAAAAGATTAAAAAAAAATCAAAAGTACAAGGCATCAAAGCAGAGCAAGGGCGAACCCACAAAAAGATCACCTCCTCACTCCGACAATCATACGAGGTTTTGATACATAGATATGTGGCAGGTGGAGTCAAATACAACTTTTGATGCTTGCAATAGGTGGAATAATTTGTACTAAGATCTCTGCTACAAAATTAAGTACTCCGTAGTAATTAATCAACAAAGCATCAATCTGAATCCGAAGACACATTTATTCTCCTAATCCTTGTTTAGGTTAACGGAAAACACTTTTGAATATCATCCCACTCTGTAACATGCTTTATTACACTCAGGGACGGAACTAGGATTTTGTACACGCAGGGGCCAAACTATAAACACCAAAATTTTGAAATTTCAAGGTTCGGAAATTTAAAGGATTCAAATGTCTAAATAACACCAAATACAAAACACAATATTTAACAAACAAAAAATAACTATTTTTGTGAAAATATAAAAGTTTCTCAATGCGTTACCTTAAGCATGTATCAGAATGGAATGCGACGCTCCTTTAGATCCTTAAAGTCATCGATGATTGAATCGGAACTGAATTTCGTAGCAATTTCCTTCTCGATGAATAAAACTAGAGCATCGGTGAGAAACTCATTCTCCATTTTGTTGCGAAGCCTCGTTTTGACAATATTCATAGCTGAAAATGCCCTTTCTGTAGTTGCCGTAGAAACTGGAAGAGTAAGCACAAGTACCACCACTCGGTAGACAAGTAAGTAGGTTTCTGATTTTCGAGTCTCAACCAACCATTGACATAGCCTAGAAATACTTCCCAATTGTTTGAATTCCGGATGCTGAACGACATTATACTCAAAATGCTTAAGCTCCATTCTTATCAATAATTTTTCGTGATCACTGAAGTCTTCCGGATAATACTTCTCCACCAAACAACAAATATCATGAATCCTAAAAAATGCATGTGCATCTCGAGGATCCAAAGCTGAGGCTAAACGAAGCAATTCCATGGCATGCTCATCAAATCGGCGTTTTAAACTCTTGCACTTGATAATCTATCGCAGCATTGAAAATATCCACTTGATAATGATGTTCAATAGTAAAATCATCTTGTTGATGGCGAGCTTGACCGCCTCTCTCAATATAACGACCAATCATGTCAGGAACATCAATATTCCGTGCCTCGCAAAATAATATCACATTGGAATTTAAAGCATCCCATCCATCATCTCTAACTTTTTGAAGAAGTTCTTTGGTAGATGAAACAAGATTCATGGCATTTAAAATGTCTTGAGTCTTACATTGTAAAGTTTGGCAAAGAGAATCTGTTACCAAGATAATCTCTTTCATTAAGTGCAGCATAAAGACGAAGTCAAATGTGGTGATTTCCTCATACGCCGATTTTGCTTCTCCTCTTTGAGAACTATTTCCTTCAGCCTGGACTTTAAGCAAAACAACACATGTGAGACCAAACAACTTAATGAAGCTAGAAATTGATCTCAAGTGAGAACTCCAACGAGTATCAGCAGGTCGTTGCAAAGTGCTAATCTGATTAAGTCTGCTTCAACTCTCAAGCTCATTAATGGCTAACAAATGTTCAATATCACTCGCTTGAGCCAATTTCAATTCCTCAAAACGTCTGCATGAAGCACCAACTGTAGTGACAATCGGAGGCAATTTTGTGAAAAAACAATAAACAACACCAACTTCTTTCGATGCTGCCACTAGTGCCAATTGCAATCTATGCGCAAAACAGTGAATATAATAAGCATATGGACAATCCTTCAAAACCAAAGCTTGCAAGCCATTCCCTCCACCCCTCATATTACTCGCACCATCATATCCTTGTCCTCGAATATTTTGAATATTGAGACTATGATGAGACAATATAGAATAGATCTCATTCTTTAAGGTTAATGAGGTAGTGTTAGGGACGTGGACAACCCCAAAAAAATATTCTCGCACAAAACCACACTTGTCAACAAATCTTAAAACTATAGCCATTTGCTCTTTCATTTCATTGATTCATCACGAGCTTCATCAACAATCAAACAAAACTTTGCATCACCAATTTCTTCTTGAATTTCCTTCTGCACTTTGGTTGAACAAACATGTAGAATTTCTTTTTGGATTTGTGGGGATGTGTAAGTTGCATTCTTGGGAGCATTCTTTATCAAGTCAACCATTTTCTCACTGAAAGACGCACCATAATGTAATGTTTCAAGAAAATTTCCACGATTCATTGAGCTAGCACTTTCATCTCTCCCTCTAAAAGCAATACCTTGATGTGCGAGCAATCTTACCGTATCAATTGAGGCCTTCAACCGTAGTCTATTGTTTGCAATTTGCTCTAAAGTGAAATTATCTAGCACCTTTTGTATGTGTTGCGATTGATTCATCAAATCCTCGCATGATCTTTGGGCAATTTTGTGAAAATTAAGAACTAGGATCTTTTCCCACATGATTAAAAAAAACCACCACGGACTCCATCCATAGCTTTCTTCCAAGACTTAAATCCCTCAATTGTGAATGCAACTTGCCCATGATAACCAGATGTTCCAGTAGACTTGCTGAAAAGAAAGCACGGAAGACAAAAAGCTGCATCTTTCTCAATTGAATATTCAAGCCACGAAGGAAATGCCTTGAACCAAGCATGTTGAAAACTGCGTAGGTGCTTTTCTTTTCCAGATTTTGGATAATTGGCAAGTATAGGTTGGCAAGGACCTAGCTTAATATAAGCTCGTCGAATTTCATCTTGTTGGTTAACATCATAGTCACATATCTGCTTACGTAATCCAGGATCACGCTCCAACATACTCACATCAATTTCACTAACTTCAATTCTTCGATACTTTGTAGGTGAATTTTCGAATATTGGTATATCAATACTAATAGTAGAAGTTGGCAATGAAGTCTCAACAGCATTTTCCTCTGGTATGTCAATTTTTTTGATTATTGGTATATCAATAGTTGTAGAAGTCGGCAATGAGATCTCATCACTAGTATTGACCTCTGAAATTGAACAATTTGGGGTTTTTTTTTTTGATATACCCATCAATGGTAGACACCCTTCTCATATCAATAAACTACAAACACAAAACAAACATATCTTTTTTTAGTACAAATCAGGTGCAACATGCGAGATATAGCCAGGTCAATGCTCTGATAAAAATATTGCAAAGATCGAAGTTTTATTGTTTATACAACTAATACAAATATATTAAAATCCAAACTAGTCCAGACTCTAAAGGAAGAGAGAGGGGGGAATTACCTGCGGTCCAGAGACTCTAAAACCAGAGGTGAGACTTGAGAGAGAGCAGAGGTGGGTGCTCCTACTTTGTCGTGAGAGAGAGAGCCAGGACGTAAAGTGGTAAAGCCCTAAATTATTTTTTGTTCAACTGTACTAGAATGCCGATTGTATTTGTCGGCTAAAGGAAATCCCTAATTTATTCTGGGTACAAGGCCACCCATGTGGTCTTTGGTTTTTAGACTTCTAGCTCACGTGTCTTTCTAGTTTCTTTCATTAAAGTCCAATATGGGGACCACCGGACCACCGTGAGTCAATATTCCAAAAAAAAAAAAAAACCCAGAAAACACGTGGGGGCCATGGCCCCCATAAGCCATCATTTACCTCCGTCTCTGATTACACTAGACCAATCGCAATTATAAACGTACCAATTTCTATATTGAATTTGTTGGCCATCGATCGATTCCAAACTGTGATTCAAATTTTAGGAAGAAACAAAAGGGAATAATATAATTAAGGGGGTCTCTGTTGGGACAAAATGATCATAATTGAGGGGGTGTTTATGTACTTTCGCCAAAACCAGATTCAAAATTTAAATCTGTCCGATTTCCTGGATTTGGCTCCCAAATTGAAAGTCACATATTCAAAACTAAAGGGGTGGCTAAATGTTTAGATTTTGCATAACACATTCACGCTTTGAGATTACTTGTGCGGTTTAGCTATTGTGAATTAAGGGATGGATATAAAAATATTCATTAATTAGTAGGGGCACACAAAGTACTATCAAACTTACCCCATTCTTTCTTAAAATGATACAATTTTTTGCAGGTAAAATAACATGTTGGTTACTATATATGTAATTTTAACTTATTTTTAACAAAAAGGAGTATGTTTGTACAAAATAATTGTGTGAAAATTTAGCACTCTAAAAAATAGATTGACAAATATATTCGAATAAAAAAACTTAAAGTAATTTTAGTGAAACACTATCATGAATTTTTTGGTATAGTAAAAATATATAAAATTATTAACATTATTTTACAAAATCAATTGGGGGTCACGGGACCCACATAGGTTCGTCCCACAATTACTTGAGCATATTTTCAAATATTAATTGGGATGATGCCCTAGACATCCTCACCGAGGGAAAAGAGTTGAGTTTCAATCAAAAAGTCAAATTTACGGAAGAAAGTAGAAGTCAATGTTTATTTTATTTTTTTGGTGCAACGAAGTCAATGTTTAATTTGTTTTTTTTGGTGCAACGAAGTCAATGTTTATTACTACTTGCTTTCCCAAGGAGGGGTATCCAAAACTATTGTCTAATCAATTGTTTATATGTAGTCAAACTATGTTTCCTTAAAAAAGCCACTTGTTTTTTTTTCTCTTCATTTAAAAAACTTCGCGTTTGGTAGTTTTGCACCAAATTTTTGTGTGAAAAATTGGGTTTTGGTCGTAACTTTTTACTTTTCCATTCCTGTCGTCGAGGCGAATCAATAATGTATAAAAGTTTAACGCAAAATTAACCAATACAAAAGAAATTTGAACGAAGACATAACATAAAGGCGAGGTGGCTTTTTTAGGAAAACTCCCAGTCTCGTTCCACAAATATTCGAAGATATATTAATTTAAAATCGATTACCATTGCTTAAAGTTTAATTAAATTCGAACCATAGCGCCTCTAGAGCAGTCCAGTTACATGCATATATGTGTATATGCATGGTAAGGCAAAGTGTTTCAAGTAAGCTTGCGCACACCTTGGATTAATACCCATATGTAGCTCATTAATTTCATACTCCCTCCGTCCCACTTTGTTCTGCCTGTTTTCTTTTTTGGACGTCTAAAAAAATTGTCTATCTCTTAATTTATAATATTTTATATATTCGATAGGAATCTTGTTTGATAGATTTCAATTAATTCTTTTAAACAAAGTTTATTATAGATTGTAAAATATAGACAATTTTTTGCGAGATGCCAAAAACGAAACAGGCACAATAAAGTGGGATGGAGGGAGTAGTTGTTTACACGATTATGCGTGAGGGTTTTTTTTTTTTTTTTGATAGGCAACAAAATTATTATTACTCGACAAAGGGTACATCGAGGAAGCCAGACTCCTAATACAAAAAGCATTTGGATCAAAGAGGTGGCCAGAGAAAGAAGAAAGAAAAGAAAAGAAATCAATGAGGAATTGAAAAAACCACTACATTAGTGGAGCCAAACAACACCCGATTAATCGAACACCTATAATCAAATCTCAACTCCTGATGTCATGAACACCTCATGGATGAAACCGGCTTTGGGGAGACCTTCAGTCAGACATCAACTTCAATATTGGAAAGACAAACAATCACAGTGGGAGAAGAAATCCTTCAGCAGCAGCATACCTTTAGAAACTTAGTCCTCCCGAAATTGTGAGAATTGAGATACTCTCCGTTCTTAAACTCCTAGGATCAAGGTTGCATCAGTCAGACCATAAGTAAGTTCTGGTCTCTTTCAATTTACTCTTAGCCCTCCTCTGTAATGGAGTTGAAAGATTTATTCTAACTCTCCTCTGAACCTCTCGAGGTCTTCCACCAGGATTGAAATTGAAACAAAAGTGTAGCATCAGATCACTGCAGAAGATTTCCATAACATCTGAGATAGCCGCAGAAAATCATCTCAGCTATCAGGACATCTCATCTAACTGAAAATTCAAAAACTCTTAGCCCTCCAGATAGTTGGAGTTGAAAAGAGCAGTAACACCGAAACATATTACCTGATCACAACTATCAGAAATTTAAAAACTCTTAGCCCTCCAGCAATTTGGAGTTGAAAAGAGCAGCAGCAAACCTCAAAGCAAAGCAAGGATTCAGAGACTCTTAAGATTGGCAGCATCCAACAGTGGACCTTCCTTACCCAAACAGAACTCAGACAGAAAAAACCAATACTAACAGCCAGAAAGAACACCCCAGACACAAGTTGCTTCGGATCTTGTGACCGATCTTCCTTGATCAGCTCACCACTGAAGCCTTTCCATTAGTCTCAGAAATACCCACAGCAGTGAAACAAAACCAGTCATCTCACTGACTTCCAAGCCTAACCTCTTTACTCCAAACATCTCTTAGCCCTCCAATAAAATTGGAGTTGAAAAGAGCAGCACCGGCAGATCTGGACAACCATTTACAGAAATATCTCTTGATCTAAACAAGGTACCCACAATAGTTGTTGATAAGGAGAATTGAATATGAAATTTTAAGAGAGAGCAAACTCCCAAATCTCAAGCCAAAGAGATCACCAGGTCAACCCTAGATTGGAGATTTTGTCATTATATTGTCTAACAAGAGATAAAACCCAATAACCAAAACAATGAAACATAGAATAATTAGAAGACAGATCGATCATATATCCTGGAAAGTTGGAAATGGTACAAGGTTCGTGAAGGTTTAATTTTCTTTGATAAGTTCAATGACTATGTAGCCCCATT
Source organism: Rhododendron griersonianum (assembly GCA_018127125.1). Lineage (NCBI taxonomy): Eukaryota > Viridiplantae > Streptophyta > Magnoliopsida > Ericales > Ericaceae > Rhododendron > Rhododendron griersonianum. Next base: position 36,679,721 of record CM030798.1, on the reverse strand, counting down.
TAAATACAAACTTTGAGCGGGTCATATGGGCTCGTGCCTTGAATAGCGAGTTTTATAGGAGTAATATGTTATTTTTATTTGGTAATGTAGGGTGTCTTGGGTCAGCTAGCGCGCACCTCGGACTAATCCCTACAGCCCCTCCCACAACCGTTTCACACGCTTAAGCGTGAGGGTGAGGTGGCTCTAAGAGTTGTTGGCAAGAAAAATCGAACCTAAAACCTTAGGATGGAGCAAACACTCAAGTTTGGCCCAACCCCTTGAGGTTATAATAATAATAATAATAGAAATAGACAAGCTTGTTAATTAATGGAAATAAGAAAATCAAATAAACTTCACCTGCATGCCAACGGTAGAGAGTCTAGAGACCCTACAGTCCTATATATTATTATTTTTACTTCTTCTTTTTTAACTGGACTGGGTCATATATCCTGGCAAGTTGGAAATGGTACAAGGTTAGTGAAGGTTTAATTTTATTTGATAAGTTCAATGACTATGTAGCCCCATTTAAATACAATCTTTGAGCGGGTCATCCTTGCTCGTGCCTTGAATAGCAAGTTTTACGGGAGTAATATATATGTTATTTTTATTTGGTAATTTAGGGTGTTCTGGGCCAGCTCGCGCGCACCTTGGACTAATCCCTACAGCTCCTCCCACAGCCGTTTCACACGCTTAAGCGTGGCGGTGATGAGGTGGCCCCAAAAGTTGTTGGAAAGAAAAATCGAACCTGAAACCTTAGGATGGAGCAAACACCCAAGTTCCAGGCTAAGACCACTCGGTCCAACCCCTTGAGGTTATAATAATAATAATAATAATATATTATTATTATTATTAGACAAGCTTGTTAATAGAAATAAGAAAATCAAATAAACTTCACCTGCATGCCAACGGTAGAGACCCTACAGTCCTATAGGGTGACTTCCCATATTAGTTTTACGGGAGTAATATGTTGTTTTTCTCTTGGTAATCAGTTTTCGAGTTCGATTTTGTTCACCCTCACCAAACGAGGTCTTCCTATTTAAGAAATTATCCCGTGCATTTCGAGAAAAAGAGACGCGTGGGAAAGAGTCGAAATAGGAACAATTTGTTGGAAATTTTTACGGAATTTCAGATGAATGAAATCGGGGCTACCGGAGGGTCTCTCGGGGCAACCAAGCATGAACCGGGTTCGTTGTATCTGGACGCACCACAATCAATAGACGTATTGATGTGTGGATTATGTAACCCCTCCATGATTGTGAATTCATTCCCGTAACCTCCCTCTTCAATGGCAGAATTCATTGACAGAATTCATTGGCAGAATAATGGCAGTGTTACTCCTTTCCTGCCTCCTTCCCCTATAAAAGGAGGCTCACGTCCTTGGAGAAAGCACAAGCAAATTCGCAACCTTTCAGCATATTCCAATATTCGTTCTTGAGAGAGAGAGGCAGGCGGTAGTCAGTTCGCCAAGACGGTCTTCGGTGGTGTTCCGACGGCCTGCGGTTCAACCGAGCCAACCCTGGGAGAAAGTCGCCGACGCAACCTACAACACCCACGGTAGGCGGCGAATATTTCTTAAGGTAACTGTGGTAATACACAGGCCTCGGTTCGATGTTCTGTTAAAATAAAAAAAACAGTTTGGATCTCGTTTCTTCATATTCTGTAATTTGTTTTGTTTCTTGTAATTCGATTTATTCCTGTAATTTTATTATTGGAAATGAAATTGTTCTCTGGAATGTTACGTGGCTGCCGAAAATTTCCCAACACAATTATCACTTGCATTGCTTGAGAGTGGAATGGGTTATCGCTTAATAACATTTGAGATATTTCTACTCATTTTTTTTATCAGCAAAGAAAGATTTTCATATCATATCATTAATAAAAATGATAAAAAAACAAAAACTCAGTAGTGATACACCAAGGAGCATCATGCACAGACAGTAGTACCTCACCTATCATTGCCAATTGATTTTGAGATGGATATAAAGTTTTCACATGGTATCAGAACAAGGCTCATTCCACCTCACATTTTAAAAATTTATAATCCACACCCCATGATGACAGATTAACAAAAAACTGCACGATGATAGAACCCAAAAAGTGGCCACACGTGACAAATTTCAAAACGCAGCTGCACATGAGGGGGGATATTAAGGAAAATAGATTCCCACATTATTTGAGAGTGGAATGAGTGATCGCTTAATAGCATTTGCGATCTCTCTACTTATTGCCAATTGATTTTGAATGAAATCAGTTATACTTGCATAATTTGTGGCTTTTGATTGTTAATAGTGGTTAAAACTTGATAGGGTCTACAAGTTATAAACAAACAATAAAAAATAAGGATAAAGTTTTTTTTTTTCGTTTGGTGAGAGTGGACAAAATCAGACTCTTAGAGCCCGTTCCAGAATACCTTCTTAAAAAATACTCCGTAAGTACTTATTTCACATTTTCAAACTAAAAAATAATGTAAATGAAAAATAAATTTTCAATTTTTTTTTGCACCGTATTAAAGATCTTAATGAGATCTTTCAAACAAGATTCATATTATATATTTTTAGATTTCAATAAACCTATCGTTTTTAGCTTGAAATTGCTTTATTAAAAATAAGTACTTATTTCGCATTCCGGAATGGGACCTTAATTTTCTACTCGAAAACAAAACCATAACGGTGAGAAACAGATCTCAGAAGACTATGTCCAAGAAAGGACAGAAAATTAGTTTTTTCAGTTCATTGTGGGGGCGGGGGCTTATGGGGCCTCTCTCTCTCTCTCTAACTAGAAGACGTCTCTCTCTGAAGACCTCTGCTATAAGTAAGCCACCCCACCATTCTTGTTCCCAGTATCCAAATCCCAAGCTTTTCTCTCTTGTTATTGGCTTATTGCTCCTTCTTTTTCTAAGCTCGATCTAATTTGCTTCACCTTTTAGAAACACAACACATTTCTCATATAACTTCCAGCCATGGTTGCTGCGGCTGGAAAACTCTCAGTGGTGGTCGTTATGGTGCTAGTAATAATAGCCACCATTTCCAACTCTGTTTCTGCAGATCCGGATATGCTCCAAGATGTTTGTGTTGCTGATCTCAATAATGGTATTTATTTTGTCCATAGAGCATTAATTCTACAAGCACACCTTAATTTAACACACAACTCCGGACATAACTGTGTATTTGCACATGGATTTTTAAACATATTTAACGGTTTCGAGCACAATTGTATTCCGAATTGTGTTTTAAATGTATTTCTTGTCAAAAACACGTTTGCTGATTTTGCTCGTATTAATGGTTCAATGACATTATCGAATTTGTGTGTGTTTGTGAATAGTGTTTTGATTCCGCCCCAATTTTTTTGAATACCATGCACCCATAATCTTCCCTTAAACTACATATAATCCAATGTGGCGCGAGAAAATAAACTTTGGTTGGATAACGTGGGACCCACAATTAATTTGGAGATCCACATCAATTAGATTTATGAGGCGTTTATGGGTTCCAGATATGGACGGTAACATTTCTCTAGGAAAAAGTATTTGTTGTAGTGTATGTTTTTGTATTGTAGCATAATACACATTATGTTGGAATGATTTTGAAAATAGTTAAAATTATAACAAAGTACTAGTATCGAATAAGTATAAATAATTTGTATGCTCGAAACCTCTGTTAGCTCCACTACACTAAGAATTGGGGAATGGGGAATGGGGATCCAAGGAGGGCTTCAGATGTTGATCCCAGGAACTTCTTAGATTGGAGGGCTCTCATTTGAAAAAGCATCGAATCCTTGAAGTTTAACACATGGCTGGGTTCATTTGATAAATATGTGTCTGTCTCCTCAATGCCTGTAGCTGCAGTTTCTTTGAAGTACCTTGAGGCTGGGCTCTCCCCTGTCAGCTTGATGATGTTAAAAGTGGTTATTAGTATAGGTGTTAGCTGTTGCCGGGTGATGTCTGTTAAGTGAACTCTTTCAATTTCTCATTGATCCCTTTTCCTTTTGCTCTTTTCTTTCTTTTGGCCATCTCTTTGACCCAAGTTCTTCTTGTAATTGAAGTTTGGCCTCCTCGATGTACCCTTTGTCGAGTAATAATAAACTTGTTGCCTTTTCGAAAAAAAATTTCCATTGGTATTATTTCTCATTTTGACATATATAACAACAGTACCTAATAGCATACTACCTTATTGCTGATTCATAGCTGTGAAGATGAATGGTTTTGCCTGCAAGGCAAGCTTTAGTGCATCAGATTTCTTCTTTGCCGGTCTAGCAATGCCAAAGCCCACCAACAATATGCTGGGTTCAACCGTGACTCCAGCCAATGTGATGCAAATTCCCGGCCTCAACACCCTAGGTGTCTCCATGGCTCGCGTCGACTTTGGCCCCGGCGGTCTTAACCCTCCCCACACCCACCCACGCGGCACCGAGATATTGTTCGTTCTCTACGGAGAATTGGATGTTGGGTTCATTACCACAGCCAATGTGCTTGTTTCCATGACTATCAAACAGGGTGACATATTTACTTTCCCTAAGGGTTTGGTTCACTTCCAAATTAATAACGGGAAAGGACCGGCTGCCGCTATTGCTGCGTTCAATAGCCAGAATCCAGGTGTCCAGGCCATTGCTGCCACTTTGTTTGCCGCCATGCCCCCGGTGTCAAATAGTGTGTTGAGTAAGGCTTTCCAGATATCAAATCAGGAGGTTGATGCAATTAAGTCAAAACTTGCAGGATATCCCTAATATGTGCTTTGTGATCTAGGGTGGGTATGTTGTTGGTTTTCTTGTTTTTCTTGTTGTTGATTAAGATAAGGATTCATGGTTTCACGAAAAGAAATAATGGGTAGGAAAAGTGAATTAATGTTGTATTTAAGTCCATTTACCAATGTATTCAGTTTTATTTATTTTATTTACCAAAAAATAAGCAAGTGTTTTAAATAACCATTGTATCTAAATACGTAACAATGATAGAGTTTATCACCCGACTTTGTATTTCATTTTCGTCTTTTGATCTCACACAGCAAGTTGCAACATTCACCGTCCTTCATCTATGCTTCATGGATTTGGGTAGTATCGGCGTGAGTATGTGTTTAGATATCAAATTTGTCTACATTTTGAAAGAGATTCATAGAATACGCAGCCACGACAATATTTTATCTCTCTAAATTTTTCGGATATATGCAATGGTGCTCACAACTCACAAGATAGTCAGAAATGTTGTAGATGATATGAACATTTTTTTTTTTTTGGAAAAATAAAAAGTATTGTTATTAATTTTCGGAAACAATTACAAAGAATAAAATGACCCAAAGCTCGAAGCACCAAAGCAGAGCAAGAGCAAACCCACAAAAGATTACTCCCTCACTCTGACAATTATACGAGGTTTTGATACATAGATATATGGTAATTTTCAAATCATTAAGCTCTCTAGGACGATGTCCAAAGACTCGCGCGCCCCCTATCTCATACCCTCTAAAAAGTGTCGAGTGTCCTATACAGATACTTCATGAAGCGTCCTTATAGTATAATTAATTCCTTGCACCCTATTTGTTATTGTAGTTACCAAAATGACCAGATATAGTATGACGCCAAACATGACAATTCAGCTGCACCAATATCCGGAGTGAGTAATATCCCGGGCCGGAACTTATCCCCAAAAACAATTTATGGCCAGTCTCCCTCCTGTTCAAAAATTTGGACCCTAGGCCTCTATATCCAATTATTTACGATAATGTCATTATTAATTATGAAATTGCCACCAGTATTTATGAAAATCGTCATTATCCACCCATATACCTTTCCCCAAACAAACAATATGTAAGTAGTCACTCCTATATGATAACCACCTACTGTATCTCCATACCCTCAAAAGTCCGAAACGCTAACGAACGGGCCGTACGTCGGTGAATTGTGAAAAACGTACTGGATTGTAGCATAAAATAGCTCCAAAATATCTCTATACTAGTGTTTGCCCGTGCCTATGGCACTACGCACTCCGGTAGTGCCATAGGCGCGGGTATTTTTGTAATATATTTTTGTTTTTTTATGCCAACACCAGAAGCCGAGCAGTGGATAGAGGTAGAGGATCATCAAGAAGGATTGGATAGAAATAGAACCAATATTACTGGCCCAATCGTGATTGATTCCAACTGCTCCATATGTCCATCCCAATTGAAAGGTATAAACTTGCAAGTAGAGCTAAACCCAAGCACCATTAGAAAAACAAAAGAAGTCAGCAATATGCGGAATGTTCTAGCAAGGAGGACAGTGTGCATGAATACTCAAGTGATGACATATCAGATCAAGACCATAATAGAGAAGGGGAAGAGGATAATTTTGAAGACACCATTGCAGCAGGGGAAATTCTGGGCATAGATTTTAAGGAGTCTGATGTAAGGTCAATGAAGAAAATGTTCGAAGCAGAAGGAAAGGAAACAAAAGCACTCAACAATAACAGGTTTGCTCCACTCCTAAGGAGCAGCAATAACATCACTCAACAATAATGGGTTTGCTCCACAGCTGAGGAGCAACTCTACCATCTGAAGCTTCTCTGCAAAACTCTTTCGCAAATTCAAAGTTTTGGACGGCTAAAGATTGTAGGAGGGCTAAGAGGATCATTTGTTACTATATCTGATGATTAGCTGTTTCTAATGCTATTCTGTTTTTGGGCATGTCTTTCGTGTTACTGCTAACTGCTGAGATTTATTACTACTGGCTGTATGGAGAGGATTCTGGATGTGGATGAAAGCACTCGAAGGTTTCTTGATGCTACTGGTTCAGTAGTTTCACCATGGAGAATATCTGTCTAATTCTACTGCTCATGAACACTGCAAATCTAATTATGCTGCTCATGAACACTGCTGCATATGTTTCTGCTATGAGTGCTGCTGCTACACTGCCTTTACAGTGCTGTTGTGGAGGATATATTTCTGGCTATTGTGACTGTTTCTGCTATGGGTGTAGCTGCTAAGTCTTTGCAGTGCTGTTTTGGACGGCATAGTTTTGGCTATATATTATCATTATCTCTGGAAGTGCTTGCTGGGGATGGACTGTTGATGCTCTGAAACTTGCCTCTATTCCTGACATCTTTATGCTACATGATACGGAATGGGGCCACAATTCATAAACATGCTGCCCTATGGTTTTGAATGGTTCCACATTCCACTGTGGTCCTTTTCAATTTATGTTGAATGTAATTTTCTTTTTCATTTTCCCTTTTTCTTAAGCCTTCTCTATGATTCAAGTTTTCCTTGTATCTAGAGTGGACCACCTCGATGTACCCTTTGTCGAGTTCAATAAAATTTTGTTGCCGATCAAAAAAAAAGAACGGATGACATTTTTGTAATATATTTGTAAGAGTGTAGGTGTTTTCTTAAGAGAGTTGGAGAACACACATCAGCCCTTTGATCAAATGAATCTCAACCTTTCTTTCAACTTGTGTTTGTGTGGTCACTACATCCTTGTGTTTTATTAGGTAGATTTTTCAGGACTTGAAAATCAACTACAACTTTTGATGCTTGCAATAGGTGGATTTGTACTATACATGATCTCTGCTACAGAATTCGTAAATCAACAAAGCATCAATCTGAATATCCCAAGACACATTCCATTTGTAGGTTTAGTCTCCTAATCCTTTTTTTATTTTGATCGGCAAAGAAATTTTATTTCTATTAATACTCGAAAGGGTACATCGAGAACGTTGAAGAAGCATCATGGTTAGAACAATTGACACCAAAGGCGAAGGAGATCATGTGGTAAACTTAAATACACCCAACAAAAAAATCCAATTGAGCAGCGGATGAAAAGAAGACCCAAACAAAAAGATGAATGGATCTAAACCTTACTCTTAAGCACCTTTTGAAGTCTTCAATTGAGTATTCATTCAAGTTAAACATCCATTTGATCCAAAATGCCATCTTAGTTTAATTAATTCCACCACCTCTGACTTCTCAAGCACCTTGTTGTTGAAGATAACATAATTGCGAGCTAACCAAATTGACCAAATCACTGCAAAGAAACATACCCTCCCAACATGATTTCTCCAAGTAATTCTACAACTGTTTGAAAACCACCATTTTGCAAGATCCAAAATGGATGCAGGGCAAGCTATCCCACCAGTTTAGTATTGCAATCCAGACATACCATGTAAAAGGGCAATGCAACAATAAGTGATCAGGTGTTTCAATACATTTTTTTTGAACGGCGAAGAATTTTTTTTTTTTATTGATATGAAAAAAGGATTACAAAAAGGGCAAGAGAGGAAAATAAGCATCACAACGCAAAGGCAACATCCCAACTTTGTCGGCACCCTACCCTGCGACAATCATCTGCTGCTCTGCCCAGATTTGATAAGAATTCAACCCAAACAAGGAAAAACAGTACTAAACAAATGGATAACAGGTTCCAAAGCCACAACCCTACACAGAGGTCCGCAAGACGTAGACCAATTATCATGAGGCGAGATAATTTAGAGCTCTATCCAAGACACTGCCCATAAGTTAGTGCAGCAACCGAAATCAGAGTTGATCCAATCTATCCGGAATTTGTTCATAAGCCACAGCAAAGCAAGCAAGTCTGGTGTCAAAATCATGTGAACTCCAAATAAGTGCCCCTATCAGTGAGAGAAGTTCTTAAAGGCTTGAGGGACACCAGTGAGATAGACCAAGCATCTGGACTGAGAGGCAACACCAAGTGATCAGCAAGCATCCGGAAGAGTTACAAATTTATCTATCCGCAAGCATTCCAATAGCAAAAACATGCTCTCTCCCAAGACGGTAATTGCCACCGTTTACGTTAGTAGCCAATTGGAATGGGGGAAAGAGATTAGTCAGCAAGTCTTCTTAAGCATCAAAGGCCAGCAAGCCCCATCGTATGCCCCTTTATCAGCGATTGAGTCCCGAGTTTTACTTCCCAAAGTAAGGGGAGCAAAAAATTAAGGAGACTCGAGCATCAAAAGCAGTTTGGCTCCATCATATGCCTCAGACGTCTGAGAGAATGTACTCACCCAAAGAGATACCCACAAGAAAAAGAGGAGAAGCAAACACACACACCCATGCCAGAAAAGCTCCCACACCACCACAAACGCGCACACACATATTCAGCTCAATTAGAGTTCACAATAGAGTGTAATCTGAACATGATATCATCCATTGTGTATGCACATCCATCTTTTTTTTGTTGTCACCCAGAAAGCCACCCTTGATTTGATGAGCTCAACAGTTTCCATCCAAATTCACCCCCTTATTATCAAACACCAGCTGAAAGATACTAGTGGCGTGAAGTAATAAGGTAGGAGATGTAGCCAGACATCACCGGGTAATGATATCTTACCACTCTTCAATGGGGTCGATCTCCAACCAACTAGCAATAAATACTGTTGAATTCTATTATCGCTCAAAAGTGCAAAAGTTGAAAGAGAAATGAAATGAAAAGGGTCCATCTCTTGGACCGAAGAAATGAGCTTACGGACAAAAATGCATGTACTGGATGGTCAATGAAATATTTGAATTGTTGCTTTGAACTATTATATAATGTGGGGTATTTCCATGGTCAAACTTGTAACTTTGGTATACTTTTCTCATCTGAGCTTCGGCTTATGAAAACCTTTTCCAATTTTTCAGGTTAAGGTAGATAGCAAGTTGTGGACTGAATGGGGTGCTAGAATAACTGTGAAGAATCATGTGTAGTCTAATGGTTTGTAATTATTATACTTGTACACCTAGAAGCTCTGGGATTAAGTTATTTATTTTATGTTTCTGCATACTTTGCTTATACGGTTTAAAATGACAATGATGCGAGAAATTCCTAAACTAGAATATGAGCAGGCCTTCGGCGGCTTAACACCCGCTTGGCCGGTCACGACTTCCAAGGTAGGTTTTGGGTCGTGACACTCCCTCCGTCCCACTTTGTTCTGCATGTTTTCTTTTTTTGACGTCTCAAAAAATTGTCTATCTCTTAATTTATAATATTTTTAGGCAAATGATAAAGCCACGACACATAACGCTAGTGCCATAAACGTCATACTGATAATGACGTTTTGACCCTTGAAAGGAATTGGGGAATCTGCGTGCTTCTCTCTCTCTCTAAATTTACATCTCATTGTTTCTCTCTCCTTGTCCCTGTTAGACTTCAACCGCAACAGCTCTTTTTGATTGATCGAACACTCGTCGAAGCCGATTGGGGGAACTTAACAAACGGTACGATCCTGAGTCACTGAGTTCTTTATCCGATTGGGAGATTTTGGTACCGTCGGCAGTGTCGGAGGGGAGGCGGTGGTGGTTCGGCCACGTTGAGCTCTTCCGTGGTCAGATTTTTGCAGAAGAGAGACATTGGTACACCCGTGAAGCAAAGAGATTGGGTTCTGATTTACGATTTGGGGTCGCAAGGACTTTGGTGCTCTGTTCTTTGTATTGATACTAGGTTCCTTCTTCGTGCACAACACGAATGTTTTGCCCGTTGAAGAGAGCGTGTTGGGCAATGGTAGATTCATCTTCGTGTACAGCACGAATGCATGTCCGTCGAAGGGAACAAATTTTGATATAGGCTAGATATGTCTTGTTTGTAATTTTAGAGCTGGAAGCAATAGAAGAGTATGAAAATAGCTATGAATGTATATTATATAGTTTGATCAAAGTAGCAAAAGCATTAGATGATTTACACACATACCACATATAGTGTAGTCAAAGAGCGTAAGTCTTTGAACTTATTTCCCCAATTCCAACAGTCGTATGGTGAAATCTTTTCATAGAATTTGGTTTTTTTCCTATTCGATTAAAGGAAAGGGAACTTGACAACAAAATTTGTTGCTTTGGGTTAATTTTTGTTACACTTGCAGTAAGAATTTGATACGCTTTCGTCTCTTAACTACATGGGCAATTAGTTTTGGGTTAAACGTTTTCATAAAATGGATGAACAAAAACTACGATTATTCCGATAAATATCTCCTCATTTACATTTTAAATCCAAATCGTTACGTATTTAATTATTAAATAATTTCTACATAAACTATGATTATTGCGATAAATTTATTAATCGCACAATTTTTCTACACATGAATTTCAATACCACAATCCACCATAACTTCTCATCTATGCAACAATTAAACCATCCAATTTAATATGCCAAAAACTTTTCCATACAAATAGGACTAAAAGTTAATGGAAACAGGACTAAACATTAATTAATAAATTAAATTCAGGTCACCATCTACATCAAAAATTATGTTTCGGTACTATTTCCATTAAAATGCAGATTAAGGTTTTGGGTTTTCAGAAAACTACCTCAAACGCGATTCTAAGCTCGGGTAAGTGTTGCACGGTGTTCGTAGATCGCTCTGGCGGCACTCCGGCGGGGCCCGCGGCAGCGGCGTGGGTGTGAAACCCACTGTATGTGGCTGTTTTTTTTTTTTTTTAAAGGTGATAGGTTGAGGGAGCTGCGGTGGTGGGGTTTCGCGGTGGGTGCGATAGTGGTGGTGGCCGAAAGGGGTGGTGGCGGTTCGGGGGAGAGCCGAAGGGCGGAGGAGATGATGGTGAGGCCGAGAGGAGGAGGTTTTGGGTTTCCGGAAAAAACTACCTCAAACACGATTCTAAGCTCGGGTAAGTGTGCACGGTGTTCGTAGATCGCTGTGGTGGTTCCAAAATCTCGAGGCGGCATCGGCGACACTTTGGCGGCGTGGGCGTGAAACCCACTGTTGGTGGCGGTTCGGCGGAGAGCTGAAGGACGGAGGAGATGGTGGTGAGGCCGAGAGGAGGAGGTGACGGGTGGTGGAGCTCGGTGGTGTGGGGAGAGGAAGTTGGTGGTGCCGTGGAGGAGGAGAGGAGAGGTGGGTGTTTTTGGTGGTCTTGGGCCGGAGGTGACGGTGGAGGCGGGGAGGGGCATTATTGGAAATGGCATCCCTGGGCAATTGGTAAAAGGAACGAAATTAAAGGGCAAAATTGTCCAAAATAAAAAAATGGCAGGCCAAAATCTAGGCAAACTGTGGCGCTTTATAAACCTAGGCAAATTGTAAATTGTCCGAAATTGAGGGGCAAAATTGTAATTGAGAATTTGGCATGGCTGGGCAATTTGTAAAATGGGGGAAATCAAAGGGTAAATTGGTCCCAAATTGAAAAATGGTTGGCCAAAAACTCCTCCTTATTATTTAATGCTTGGAGATATGTGACTACATTTAAGCTTATGTGTATGGATGCAGACAATCAGAGAGAGATTGAGAGAGAGCATGGAGTAGAATTTGGAAACATGTTCTATGTTGGTTTCTGAATACCTCTTCAGTTTTGAGAAAACGTGTTTTATTCCCAGTTTGGGGTTGGGATTAGAGGGGCCATGGCTGAGAAAATGAGGAGAGAGGAAGAATGGTTTTCTCCGTGAGGGGAAAACTCTGGTTTAAGGGTATAAAGGGCAAATGGTATAACTATGTCGTGGCATTAGGGGTATATTCGATATGAATCTTGTTTGATAAATTTTAAATAATTCTTTTAAACAAAGTTTTTGAAATCATAAAAAATATTATAAATTGTGAGATATAGACAATTTTTTATGAGGTGCCAAAAATGAAACAGGCACGACAAAGTGGGACGGAGGGAGTAGTCGTTTACACGATTATGCGTGAGGGTTGCGAGGTACCTGATGTGCTTAATTTATATGCATGTTTCGGCATACTTTTACTCTTAGTTTGTGTTTAATTGTCTTATTTATTACTCACTCCGTCCCCTTTTTAAAGTCTAGTATTCTATTTTGAATTGTCCCTTAATAAATGTCCATTTTGTAAAGTTAGTAGGTAAAAATTGGTGCATTTTCCATTTTGCCCCTAAAAGTAGATTCCATTTTAAAAAGTTAGTGTGTAAAAGTGTAATAATGATATCTCCATAGAGGGTAAGTAGGTAAAGTGGAGGTAAAAGTTGATGTTAAAGGTGTAATGATGATGTATTCTTACTAAGTTGGAGTTACGAAACGGGATACTTAAAAAGGGACGGAGGAAGTAGAATTTTTATTTACTTTATTTATTTTTGTTTAGGAATAAAAACATTGAAGGCTTGATGGGAATTGAGGAGGAAACCTTCCATTTCGAATGAACAAAGATTCCCTTCATCAGAAGAATAGGAAATAGTCTATCCTTTCTCGGATTTCATCATGAAGTTCCCTTCCATAATCGGAGCATATCTTTGGCTAGAGAAATCCAATAAGGGCAATCTTGGTGTCTACGGAAAGCTAAGAGAGAATCCTACACCTTTCATGCATGTTGAAGACTTTCCAAAAATCGAAGAATAATATGGCGAAAATTGGGGATCAAGTCAGAGGTCGAAAACTGCCTAATTGAGAAACAAAGAGAGGTGTTTATAAGGAAGATAGACGAGAAGTTGGGGCACGACCAAAGCCTTGAGAAAGGAGTTTTTTTTTCACCATTGGAGAAGATCCAATTAGAAGTTTGGGAAAAGGAAGAAGAAGGCAAAGGCCGAATTGGAGTTCGTCGACAGATTTTCGATCTACATACAATCTACATATAGTTTCCTTCTAAACTCTTCACCTTCTTTTCGTACAATTTTCATTGAATAGCAGAAATATTATGGGTTGTTTTGATTCTATTATGAACTAATATCTATTGCTAAGGCTATGATGTAGCCTCTCCATGACAATTCCGAATCCTATTTTTAAGTGATCATAATTTTATCAGTCCTTTTGAGTTTACATCATTGTGTTTAGTGCTTTCAATTATCTGGCCAATATTTGAGTGATGTGTTGTGCATGCTAATTCGAGAGAAGATGCATGTAGTTTAGCTTCGTATGATGTAAGCCATGAATTAAATGAAAGACAGGAATGTGCCAACGTGATTTGTGCGGCTTACATGAGAAATATTGTTAATCTTGATGGGCTCAAATGCTCTTAAATTCGCATAGACATATCCCGGATTATTGTATGTTGGGTAGATCTAATTCTACTCGAGAGAGGGTCTTAGAAAAGTTTGAATTTCTCACTATCAAATAGGACTATAATTGATTGATCGCATGGTTAGGATTTGGGATTGGATTAGTTAGGTGAGTCGGATGCCTTAGTATTTTCCTTCCTGAGTGAATGCTTATTCTTTTTAAGTGTTCGGTCAAATTTTCAGTTGTTGAATTACTTTTAGTTGTTTTTATTTTTCAAATCCAAAATCCATCACTTTTATTGATTCCAAATAATTCAGAACTAAAACAATTTCAATAGTTAATAGGTAAATAGTCCTCGTGGGTGCGACATCTTTCTTTATCACTATATTACTTGTTACGATTTCGTGCGTCGTTTCACAACAGTACCCACAAGAGTTATTGATAAGGAGAATTGAATATGAAATTTTAAGAGAGCAAACTCCCAAATCTCAAGCCAAATAGATCACCAGGTCAACCCTTTAAGATTGGGGATTTTGTCATTATATTGTCTAACCAGAGATAAAACCCAATAACCTAAACAATGAAACATAGAAGGGAAAATGACGGTCCATGACGTGTTTTGATAATTAATACCCGCTAAGGACATGCTAAGAACATTTATTAATACTAAAAATGTCCTTGACATGTATTAATTATCAAAACACGTTCTTGACCGTCATTTTCCCAACATAAAATAATTATAAGAAGCTGAATGATGAGCTGACAGTTTACGGATTCTTGCTAAAAATCTGTTTGGTGGGATTTTGATGATCTTATAATTTTGTTGATTTTGTTTTTGTCGGTCCCAAGCTGAGGAAGGAGCTGTAATTTGCTGTAGTGGATATGTGTGCTCTGTACTTGCTGTGTTGGATATTTGTGTTTCAACTGATGATGTTTTGGCTGCTAATGGATCTGATCTGCTTTTGCTGAAACCTTGCTGAAGCTCCTCTAGTGCATGCTTCATCTGCTGGATATCTGAAGTTCTTGTCTGCTTTTCCTATCCTAGTGAAGCTGGTTAAATGGATGGCTGCTGCAACTGGTTTGAGTTGGAAATGTTATGAAGCTAGAAGTCTTAAATATTGAACTCACCCCTGGGTTAGAGATCTGTTGCTAGTATTGTCTATTCAAATGGATTGAAAGTAGTGATAGTTGGGCCATCTTGTTACTGGGCTCATTCAATATCCATTGAATGTAATTTCTTCTTCTTCTTTTCTTTCTTTTGTTGGCCTCTTATGGTACCTCATCCTCTGTGGTCCGTAATTGGTCTTCCCTCGATGTACCATTTGTTGAGTTCTAATAAAATTTTGTTGCCTATAAAAAAAATTAGAAGACAGATCATATATTCTTGCCAACCCCAAGTGTTGTTGGCAAGAAAAATCGAACCGGAAACCTTAGAATGGAGCAAACACCCAAGTTCCAGGTTAAGACCACTCGGTCCAACCCCTTGAGGTTATAATAATAATAATATATTATTATTATTAGACAAGCTTGTTAATAGAAATAAGAAAATCAAATAAACTTCACCTGCATGCCAACGGTAGAGACCCTACAGTCCTATAGGTATTATTTTGTAGTACTTCTTTTTTAACTGGACTGGATCATAAATGGCACACCCATATTAATTACTTTTTTAACTGGACTGGATCATAAATGGCACACCCATATTAATTACTAGTTAATTTTCCAGAACTGGTCAGTAGGGTAGAATGATAAATGATAAGTCAACAAAATTTTTATCAAACACCGTGTTTATGATCCTGTTTGATATATAAAATCCAATCTGCTATTCATATGAACGTAAGATTTGACGCGTGTTCGACTGAGACCAGGTTGAGAAAATAGATTTTTTTGTTGTCACCATATCCACGTGAAATCGATGTTTTTCTCTTGGTAATGACTTTTCGAGATCGATTTTGTTCACCCTCACCAAACAAGGTCTTCCTATTTAAGAAATTATCCCCTGCATTTCGAGAGGAAGAGACGCGTGGGAAAGAGTTGAAATAGGAACAATTATCACTTGCATTGCTTGAGAGTGGAATGGGTTATCACTTAATAATATTTGAGACATCTCTACTCATTTTTTTTATCAGCCAAGAAAGATTTTCATATCATTAATAAAAATGATACAAAACAGAAACTCAGTAGTGATACACCAAGGAGCATCATGCACAAACGGTAGTACCTCACCTATCACCGCCAATTGATTTTGAGATGGATATAAAGTTTTCACATGGTATCAGAATGAGACTCATTCCACCTCACATTTTAAAAATTTATAATCCACACCACATGATGACAGATCAACAAAAAAACTGCACGATGATAGGACCCAAAACTAGCCACACATGATAGATTTCAAAAAGCAGCTACACATGAGGGGGATGTTAAGAAAAATAGAATCTCACATTGCTTGAGAGTGGAATGAGTGATCGCTTAATAACATTTGCAATCTCTCCACTTATTGCCAATTGATTTTGAGTGAAAGCAATTATACTTGCATAATTTGTGGCTTTTGAATGTTAATAGTGGTTAAAACTTGATAGGGTCTACAAGTTATAAACAATCAATAAATAATAAGGGAAACATTTTTTTTTCGTTTGGTGAGGGTGGACATAATCAGACTCTTAATTTTCTACTCCAAAACAAAACCATAACGGTGAGAAACAGATGTCAGAAGACAATGTCCAAGAAAGGACAGAAAATTGTTTTTTCAATTCTTTGTGGGGGCGGGGGCTTATGGGGCCTCTATCTCTCTCTCTCTCTAGAAGACGTCTCTCTCTGAAGACCTCTGCCTATAAGTAAGCCACCCCACCTTTCTTGTTCCCAGTATCCAAATCCCAAGCTTTTCTCTCTTGTTATTGGCTTATTGCTTCTTCTTTTTCTAAGCTCGATCTGATTTGCTTCACCTTTTAGAAACACAACACATTTCTCATACACCTTCCAGCCATGGTTGCTGCTGCTGGAAAACTCTCAGTGGTGGTCGTTATGGTGCTAGTAATAGCCACCATTTACAACTCTGTTTCTGCAGAACCTGATATGCTCCAAGACGTTTGTGTTGCTGATCTCAATAATGGTACATTTAAAACACACCTCAATTTAAAACACAATTTCGGACGCAATAGTGTCTGAAATTGGTAGACGCACATAGATTTAAACTTATTTAACGGTTTCGAGCACAATTATATCCGGAGTTGTGTTTTAAATGTATACTCCTAGACTTTTTGTTGTCAAAAACCCGTTTCCCTTTTTTTGCTCGTACTAATGATTCAACAGCATTATCGAATTTGGGCATGTTTATAAATGGTGTTTCGAATTCGACCCAAATTTTTTGAGGAATACTACGCACCCATAATTTTCTTTCCTTAAACTACCTATAATCAAATGTGGCACAAGGAAATAAACTTTGGTTGAAGAGTTTGGGACCCACAATTGATTTGGAGATCCACATAAATCAAATTTTGGGAGCGTTTATGGATTCTAGATTATGGGACTGTAGCATTTCTTTCCAGGAAAAAGTATTTGTTGTGGTATATGTTTTTGTATTTTTAGCATAATGCACTTTATGTTGGGATGATTTTGGTCAAATGTAATGATAAGTTTGAAGTTATTTCGTTCTTTCTCCGAGTAGAAAATACTGACGTACTTATTTCTTATCTATTAAATTGAAAAACATTGGAAATTTAAAATCACTTGGATTTTGTGCTAATCAAACTACGATATTTAAAATTATAAGAGACTAGCATACTAATCTATTTCATTTTGGTGTAATTTTTGGGCTCCCATTTCTCATTTTGAAAACAACAGTACCTAATAGTATACCTTATTGCTGATTCACAGTTGTGAAGATGAATGGTTTTGCCTGCAAGGCAAGCTTCAGTGCATCAGATTTCTTTTTTGCCGGTCTAGCAATCCCACAGTCCACCAACAATAGGTTGGGTTCAAATGTGACTCTAGCTGAAGTGATGCAAATTCCTGGCCTCAACACCCTGGGTGTCTCCATGGCCCGCATCGACTTTGCCCCCGGCGGCCTTAACCCGCCCCATGAGCACCCACGCGCCACCGAGATATTGTTCGTTCTCTGCGGAGAACTGGATGTTGGGTTCATTACCACAACCAATGTGCTTGTTTCTATGACCATCAAATAGGGTGACATATTTACTTTCCCTAAGGGTTTGGTTCACTTCCAAATTAATAATGGTAAAGGACCAGCCGCCTCTATCTCTGCGCTCAACAGTCAGAATCCGGGCCGTGAGGACATTGCCGCCACGTTGTTTACCGCCATGCCCACGGTGTCAGATAGTGTGTTGAGTAAGGCTTTCCAAATATCATATCAGGAGGTTGATTCAATCAAGTCAATGCTTGGGGGAAAGCCCTAGAGGGTGCTTCGTAATCTGGGGTGGGTATGGTGTTGGTTTTTTTTTTTTTGTTATTGTTGATTGAGATAAAGATTCATGGTTTCACGAAAAGAAATGGTGGGTCGTAAAATAAATCGCTTTTGTATTTGAGTCCATTTACCTATGTATTATTCAGTTTCGCTTTTTGTGTTTAATGAGAAATAAGATGAGTGTTTTAAATAACAGTAGTATCTAAATACGTATCAATGATAGTAGTGTATCACCCAACTTTGGATTATATTAATGCCTATAATATAGGCACAATAAGCCACATGAATTTTGACATTAGAAGTTTTTTTTTTGCATGTTTCTATAGTTATTGACTTGGAAACGGTGGGATGTGAATATCAACGTCATTTTCGTTCTTTGATTTTACACTAAGCAAGTTGCAACATTCCCCATCCTTCATCTATGTTTCATGGATTTGGAGTCAGTAGAATACAGGGAGAGTTGAACATCGTTGATATCTTTGGTCCAGTCCCCTGTTTTGGAGCGACTATACTTACCACCAATTTTAGGCTTAACCCAAATACATGTGCTAGGAATTTAGCACTCTAAAAATAGATTGACAAACATCCGAATAAAGAAAATTTCGAGTATTTTTAGTGAAACACTGCCGTGAACTTTTTGGTATAGTAGAATTATAAAATTACGTATTAATATCATTTTTGTTACAAAATAAATTGGGGAACACGCCCCCATGGGACCCACATAGGTTCGTCCCAGAATTACTTGATCATATTTTCAAATAATAATTGGGATGATGCCCCAGACATCCTCACCGAGGGAAAAGAGTCAAATTTCAACGGAGAATTGGATATTGAGTTCATTACCACAGTCAATATACGTACTTGTTCCAATGACCGTCAAATAAGGTGACGTATTTGCTTTCTCGAAGGGTTTGGTTCACTTCGAAATTATTAATAGGATCTTTCTATTATCCGCCCACTGGGCGGACAGTAAAACACAAAGCAATCATAATTCTTACATGGAAGAGTTTTTACTGTTTGAATTCTTACATGTAAGAATTCATATTCTATACACTTTATTGTCCGCCCATTGGGCGGACGGTAGATTAATGGTTATTAATATTAGGAAAGAACCAGCAGCCACTATCTCTGCGTTCAATAGCCAAAATCCGGGCCGCGGGGACATTGCCGCCACGTTGTTTACCGCCACGCCCCCAGTGTTAAATAGTGTGTTGAGTAAGACTTTCCAAATATCATATCAAGAGGTTGATGTAATCAAGTCAAAGCTTGCAGGAAAACCCTAGAGGGCACTTTGTGATCTGGGGTTGGTATGTTGTTGGTTTTCTTGTTTTTCTTCCTGTTGCATGTTTATTGAGATAAGGATTCATGGTTTCAAGAAAAGAAATAGTGGGTCGGAAAGAGAATCAATATTATATTTGAGTCCATTTACATATGTGTTCGGTTTTGCTGATTGTGTTTACCGAAAAAACAGTAGCATCTAAATGCTTGTCAACCGTTGCACCCAGGCAATTTCCTAAGACGAAACCTTAGCCGACCTCTCGCCTCCTCCGGTGGCTATTCGCCAGCCGCCTCTTATCCCACCCCGAATCTCCCTTCTTTTTTTTTTTTACCCTTTCTCTCTCACATCAGACCATAATCTTTTCCTCCCTCCTCGATCTATCGCCGGCGAGGGTGTCCGTTGGTCTTCAGCGCTGCCCGAACCTTCTCGCCAGTGCTATCGCGCGTCCGTTCGCTGGGATCTCTGCGTCGTCCGATCTCCGTTGCTAACGTGATGCAGCGCAGCCTCCTTTTACGAAACTAAGTGCAAGAAGAGATCACGAACTTGCTTATGTTAAAGATTCTCTCTTTGAAACACAAACACGAATAGAGATAAACTCTCAATTTTTCATTAATTCAATATCAAAAGCTCCCTTCCCTAAGGCTTACAATGAAATATAAATAGGGCGATAGAACCCTAACAACTTAGGAAACAAAGGAAACAATTAGGGCTGAAAATCAAATACTAGAAAGAAATCTAAGGTTGCCAAAACAAGCGGCAACTAAAACAGAATTTCCTATCAAAAGTTATTAGCAATCTAAATAAAAATGATTTAGTTAATATTCACTAAATCTCCTCTCAAAAGGAAACAGGACATTAGTGAATATTAACTAATTTAGAATTAGTGAATATTCACTATTGAAACCAGTGACCGTTGTCAAAAGGAAACAGGACATTAGTGAATATTAACTATTCTAGAATTAGTGAATATTCACTAATTTAGAACTAGTGAAACCAGTGAACATTCTGCCGTTGTCACCCCGCTCCAGTTTGGGTTGGGTTGTGCTCGGTCCAGTCGCTTGAGGAACGTGGACGTGACCCGCTCTACTCCATTCTGCATCATTCTCCCCGTCTTGAAGAAACTCGTCCTCGAGTTTATATAGTTGAGTACGCCGAACCTTGTCTGCATCAAGTTTGTTCTTCAAATTAATCTTCTCGAACCTGAATTTGAACGAGCAATCTTCAAAAATCGCTAGGACAATGTCCTTAGATAACTCTAATATTTGGTCTTCACTGAAAGACAAAATCATCCTGCCGTGCTCATGAATTTTGCAAAATAACTTTGCATTTATTTCAATTGTGGTGTCTAGGATGAGAGCTTCCATATATGATGGATTTATATTCTCACCAACCAAAATAGAAGATAGTTCTTTATTGCACCAAAAACTTGCACTAGCACAACTGGGTACGAGACCAACCATTGGTTCCGCTCGGGCAATCTTTCCAGCCACTGGGACAATATTTTCTTCAGCAATAATTTCTTTCATCGGTTCATCCTTCACATTCTCTTCCACTTCATGAATGACAACTTCCTCCTCATCCGGATACTCATCGAATTTTGGAGGTGACTCCCAATCAATTTCTAACTGAAACGGTGACAGATTAGTGTCCAAAAATATTTTATCGGACTCTTCCTCTAACATATCGTCGAGAAAGTCTCCTACGTCTCCCTCAACTAGAATTTCTTCTATGACTTTTTTTTCTCCTGCACTAACCTTTAAGATTTTTTCTGGTGTCATACCTCCCTGGAACTCAGAAAAGTTGATCTTCAAACCAGATTCCCAAAGTCGCGAATCATGATTAACAACCTTGACCGCCCTTGTCCTCCCCGTTGACTGATGGCTACCCAGCAACGGTTTGGTGATAGAAACACCATCCGAAAAATTTACCTCCGTTGGAAGGCTAAGTTTAAACGGTTGGCGGCGAGGCAATCTCCCAACTTCTAAAGCCTCGAGGAGTTGTATAACTGATGCAACCCTCCGCTTTAGTCGTTGAAATCTTTCCTCCGCTCGAGCATCCCGAGCAGCATCATCTCGCTCATAGACTTCATCAACATAAGCTGTACGACCTCCTCTTCCACCTCGAACTCCAGCACGTCCTTCGGCCATGGTCAGGATTGGAACGAGAGCTCTGATACCAACTGATGCAGCGCAGCCTCCTTTTACGAAACTAAGTGCAAGAAGAGATCACGAACTTGCTTATGTTAAAGATTCTCTCTTTGAAACACAAACACGAATAGAGATAAACTCTCAATTTTTCATTAATTCAATATCAAAAGCTCCCTTCCCTAAGGCTTACAATGAAATATAAATAGGGCGATAGAACCCTAACAACTTAGGAAACAAAGGAAACAATTAGGGCTGAAAATCAAATACTAGAAAGAAATCTAAGGTTGCCAAAACAAGCGGCAACTAAAACAGAATTTCCTATCAAAAGTTATTAGCAATCTAAATAAAAATGATTTAGTTAATATTCACTAAATCTCCTCTAAACAGGACATTAGTGAATATTAACTAATTTAGAATTAGTGAATATTCACTAGTGAAACCAGTGACCGTTGTCAAAAGGAAACAGGACATTAGTGAATATTAACTATTCTAGAATTAGTGAATATTCACTAATTTAGAACTAGTGAAACCAGTGAACATTCTGCCGTTGTCACCCCGCTCCAGTTTGGGTTGGGCTGTGCTCGGTCCAGTCGCTTGAGGAACGTGGACGTGACCCGCTCTACTCCATTCTGCATCATAACATCAGTTCGTTTCGATTTGGTTGGTTGCTCTGCTAGTGCTTGCTGTTTCAAATCTGCATGTTTGCGTTTGGCTTTCTGCTCTGTTTGTTTTGGAGGGTCTATTTTGTATCTGTTTTTGGTTGGCTGTGGTTTTTGGCTGCTGTTTGTGATCTCTGTTATGACGTAAATCGTGCGGCTATGGTAGTTGGGAGCCAAAGTGTGGGAGGATGGGTTCCTGTGCTGTGATTAACAAACAGAGGAATAAGACTGGTGGGTTAGGGACGTAATAATCAACCTTTGTTCTCTCTTTTCATTGACAACTTGCCAGAGGAGGTTTATCATGGCTCAGGAGAACTTTCACTAATTATGGTGTTGTCAAAGATGCTTTTATTCCTAATAAGCATAGCAATTTATTTTATTTTTTTTTACCAAAAAAAGAAGAAGAACTGATTCCAAATTTGGGTTTGTTAGATATGATTGTCATGTCTCAACAGGGGTTGCAATATCAAAATCCATTGGTTTGTGGGTTAGTGACAAAAAGCTTTATGTCAAAGAAGCATCTTTTGATCAATATAAGAACAAATCAGATTTGAAGATTCCTCTTTTCCAACGACCAAAAGTGGTTAATTACTAGTTCTCATGGGATTCTTAGGAATCAAGGTATTCACTTTGATACAGACAAAAGTGGACAAAAGAGCTACTTTCATGGAAAATCTTTTGCCCAAATGTTTCAGGTGAAACAAATAAAGGCGGTAGAGATGGGAAGGAGACAGAGAAGGGGTTGGAAAGTAGAGATCAAGTGTGTCGAAGGGTATCACTAAAACCAGCTGGTAATGGGTGGCTATACCGCAGTGCGGTGGCAAAATTACACAGGTTAATCTCAATCAACGAATTGAAGATCCAGATGGCACGGATGGGCTTAGACAATATTGATATTAAGGCGTTGGGCGGAAGGTCTGTGATTTTAACTTGTCCTAGCAGAGATGATATGGAGAAAATAGTTAAAGAGCGCTGTCTTCAAATGTGGTTCTCTGAAACTAATCCATGGGATGGTCAAGCGGCGTGCGCTGAAAGATTTGTGTGGTTATGTTGTTATGGGATTCCGCTTAATGTATGGAGTAATATTCCCTTCAAATCTATTGGAGAATTATGGGGTTCTTTCATATCTACCGATGAATCGACAATGAAGATGTCATCTTTTGCGGAGGCTAAGATTCTAATCGCCACTAATAATTTTAAGAAAATTGATGAGTGGATTATCGTAGAGGTTGAAGGTAAGAGTTACAAAGTTAAGGTGATGGAAGATTCGTGCGACCAACCACACGAAGCGGAGAAACAAAATCCTAGAGTAAGTCTAGCTTCTTCCTCGCATTCTGATGAAGAATCAATGGAAGCGGAGGAGGACAAGGATGATGAGGTGGATATTTCGGTGTCTGGGAGTGAAACTAATGGGTCCTCTCCGATTGCGGAACTGTTCGTTCAATAAGGGAGTAGAATTCACTGTGATTTAGTAAGTGGTGGGGATGATTCTAGGCTCAATTAAGGAGGCTAATCTTGATGGGGATAATCAGTTTGTGGCCGACTCTAAACTTGATAATGCCAAAATTGCTGCTAAGGATACAACCCAATCCTTGGATGATGTTGGAGCAATTATTGTAGGGGATAATTTTCCTTGCTTAGAAGATGGCGCAGTGGTAAAAATCCCAGTTACAGAGTTAGTGGAATCTAAGGGCATGTACACCAGGCTAGCAAAAACCACCTTTACAGCCATTTTACCTAGTTCAACCCCCCAAAACAGCTTGCAGCAGCCTCGGAAAACTGGAAGGTATTTTCCCTTTCGAAAAAATGCTCTCTATTTCTACCGAGCTACTGTTCACGAGCAATCGATTAAAATATTGTTCTTCCTCTCTCCTCCATACCACTCCCTCATTCTCTCTCTCGTTCTTCCTCTCTGCTACGAAGGATTCCGACCAACGACGACGAAGATCCCGGACAAAGAGGATATCCCACCGGATCAGCAGAGGTTGATCTTTGCTGATGGAAACGGCGCCGGCAGCGACGTTGGGGTTGGGGAAGTCGTGGTCAGAGCAGATGCCGACGCAGACGGTCTTCCAGAGGTCAAGGGTGAGGCGGGGGTGGAGCGGATGAGGTGAAGGCGACGATCTCGTTGACGCCGGATTCGACGAGGATGGAGATGTGGCAGCCCGCGGCGGATTGCTGGAGGGCTTGGAGGAGGGCAGAGGACGGACGGAGGTCGACTTGGATCTGAGCGGAGGTCGGATTGGAGGACGGCAGAGGACTGGGCGGAGGATTTGATTTTCCTGGGTTTGAGTTTCTCTCTCTCACTAGTGAATATTATATGAATATTTGATGAATACAGAAAGGCCAATAAAGAGTCTGGTGTAAGTTGGAATGAAAAAGGAAATAGGTAAAATACAAATATGCTTTTTTGAGTAGGTAAAATTGCTATTGTTGGTGTACATGCTCTAATGGAGGCTTTTATAACCTTTCAGAAGTAGGCTTTTTAAATGATAAGGAAGTTGAGGGCCGCTAGTTAGTTGTGGATCGATCTTAATCCAATTGAAGAGGCTAAGGATACAGGGAAAGGAAAATAGAAGCAGAAGTCGGTAGAAAATATGTTGGGCATTCCTAAGTCCAAGAAAAAATTAAAGATGATAAAAAGAAGCAAAGTAGTGTTTTGTTTAGATCAGTTGTTGCCACTGCTGCTTTACCAATTTCTTCTGAAGGTAAGCCTCGAACAGGCTTGGACTGCCCCTGTCCACCATATATAAAATGCGGTTGAAAAGTACAATGCTCCTGCCACAACAATGGTGCATGCTTTAGAAAAATTACTCACATTTGGGATTTGTGGATTGATTTGTTGTGTGGAAGCGATAACAAATATTGAAAAAAGAATGTGATACTGTTATGTAATTGAACAAACCACATGAGTGTGTGTGTGTGTGAGAGAGAGAGAGAGCATAAAGAACACCAAGATTTTATGTGGCTTGGTTCGTAAACCTACTCTATAATACTAATTTACTAAACTGTCTCGGCATCGTCCGGACCGTCGTAGCACCGGGACAACAAAAAAAATTTTACAAAAAATGCATTTTTAGACACTTGGGAAAATTAATCAGTTGTACGGAACTGATAACAACTGCAACTACTAAATAATGATTAGACCAGTTTTGGGAGAGCAGGAGGAGTAGGTAAGGTGGAGTCTAGTCGTTGGAGATTAGGATTTGTATCATTTTCAACAAAACTCCCTCACCAGCCGAAATGCAAAATTTCACCAAACTGTGACCCCATATGGGCCTTTTCCATGCACTTAAGGTCATCTGGAAAACTTACTTTGTTTACTTCTTTAGTCATGATTAATTTAAGTAGATGATTTAAATCTGTTTGGTTACTTGGCTTTCACTTCCAAGTTGAAGGTCACATATTCAAAAATTAAAGGGGTGGCACAGTGGTTAAATTTTCTATTTCTCAATCTCCCTTTGAGGCTACTCGTAACTACAGTAATTCGCAAGGGTTAAAGCTCTTGGGGACATTATCTAATTTCAAAGATTAGTCGGGATGAAGCCCTAGACGTACACCCTCGTTACGAAAAGAAGCCAATTTCAATCACATATGGGAGATAATAGTAGTCAATATTTATACGTATAGCATATTTTGTCCCGACTAATCCATCGGGTGTATTTACGTCTTCCGTTACACATATATCCGAAATCACAGAGACTAAATCTTGAGAGTACCATTGGTCAATTTTTTGAGATTCGAACCATGGCCACTTGGGCTGCTTTCCTTAGCTAAATTCAATGATTATCCCCATTTGTTGATAAAAAATATATATATATTGATTATCCCCCATTTGTTGACAAATTTTGAGCAGGTCATACGGGTTTCTTCCTTGAATTGCAAGTAATTACAACAATATGTTATTGGATTAAAGCTTGATAATGGAAAAAGAAAATTAGGTAAAGCTTCATGACTGCCAAAGGGGATGAATATAAATGCCAAAAATACTACTCCAGTAATAAAAGATTAAGACCCTTTGACAATTCTTAATTTAGGCTTATTTCTCTTCTTTCCGTACTGGGTCGCCCCTATTTGATGCCAATTCGTAAGGGAAGCTTGTCTCTGACAATCCTTTAAGCTTTTCTAATTGGTACTATTAATTGCATTGAGTCTTTCAGATGTGTCTCGTAAAACGAAAAATAAGTACTTAAAAAATAAGAACCGTAGCGAAACACAACACATTTCTCATACACCTTCCAGCCATGGTTGCTGCTGCTGGAAAACTCTCAGTGGTGGTCGTTATGGTGCTAGTAATAGCCACCATTTCCAACTCTGTTTCTGCAGATCCGGATATGCTCCAAGATGTTTGTGTTGCTGATCTCAATAATGGTATTTATTTTGTTCATAGAGCATTAATGCTACAAGCACACCTTAATTTAGCACACAACTCCGGACATAAATATGTATTTGCACATGGATTATTAAACATATCTAACGGTTTCGGGCACAGTTGTATTCTGAATTGTGTTTTAAATGTATACTCCTAGACTTTTCTTGTCAAAAAAACGTTTCTTGATTTTGCTCGTACTAATGGTTCAACGACATTATCGAATTTGTGCGTGTTTGTGAATAGTGTTTAATTTGATTCCGACCCGATTTTTTTGAATACCATGCACCCATAATTTTCTTCCCTTAAACTACATATAATCCAATGTGGCGCAAGAAAATAAACTTTGGTTGGATAACGTGGGACCAACAATTAATTTGGGGATCCACATCAATTAGATTTATGAGGCGTTTATGGGTTCCAGATTGAAAAACCAAGATCGGATCACCTCGCGATTTACTATTACGGTGAACAAATTAAATTAACCAACTAATTTAATCAAACCCTAATCTATGTGATTATGCAAGATAATAAACGCAATAAATAAAGAAGCAGGCATCACATAGAGATATACGTGGAAAACCCCAAGACGGGGAAAAAACCACGGGAGGGAAGAGAGCACTATACGCAAAACGCGGAAACAGAGAGTTCTTACAACCACGCTATGACTCCTCAATATTGGCTAAGAATCTCTTTGCTGACTCCTGATGAACCGCTCTAATAGATACTCCTTCGTATTCGACTCCTCGAATATTTGATCTACGCAGGACACCTCCTTTAGACCAACCTCCAATCGCCTTTGAACTCCTTCAAAGAACTCGGCATAATGTAGAAGATGAACAAAGCACCTTGAGAGAGATTATGTAAGTGTATAAATCTTAAGATCTCATCAAATCTCTCAAAGAATTGACCCACCAAAAATTCCCGTCAATCTGAACGAACTTTTTTTCTCTTAAAATGATCCTTTGTTGCTACCGTCTTTTTTCTTTTTGTCCAACCCTAGCACCCAACAATAGCCTTGTATTTATATATAAATTATAGTATGCGCTCAGAACACCTTTGGTCCCACGTTCCACCTCTTTTTAGTCAGCCCGTTCAGATCGATAGCAGATTGATAACCCGATCAATCCGTTCTAGTTTAGCTCCCTCCATTTGCGAAGTTGTTCAGCCTTTAGTCATTCAATTCACTCTCTCTCAATTACAACTCGATAAAGAAAGAGATATAATGAAAAATATATTTTGTCAATGGAATTGTCAACCAAAACAAATGGCGCCGTTTTTTGGAGCTAACAATCTCCCCCTTTGGCACTTCCATGACAAAACACACTACAAAAATAATACCATATCCCTAAGTCGTTAATCCGCTGCAATCACAACTCAAACAAAATCAAGGATTAGATAAACAAGAATTCCTACTCCCCCTTTTTGTCATGGAATGACAAAGAACATAACAAGCATGAAAAGAAACCCAAAGAGAGATAGTTGACCTACTAAGCATACATACGTATAAGTCCAACATCCACTTACCCACATAAAATCACCATACGAGCAATATATCTTAAAATCCAAATAGAAGCGACGGCTAAAAACACAAACCGCCACACCGAACAATGACCAATAGGAAAGTAGCATGAGCAGTCAAAATATTAAAAGCATAACTTAATTATGAATGAAAACAAAAAAAATATCTAACCACGTCACCATGATCAAAAAAAAAAGAGCAATGCGACACACCAACGAAGACCAAGTTCTTGAACATGAGATTTAATGAATATGAGAACATTTAAAAATGCATGGACAACCTCTTTTGAAACCAACCCACGGATTTATTTAGAAGATAAATGTGCCATGAGACATGAATCGGTGACAAATGGTGAATGTGTGAACCACGTCATAAGCTATTCAAATTAACATTCAAGTGCCTTGATTTCTCATGTAACTCTGGGCTGTCAAATTGTCTCCCCCTCACGAAGTCAAACCAAGCAATCATCGATACACATTTTGAGCCAAAGATCGATCACAACTCCCCCTCAACCAATGAATACTCCCTCCATTTTATATTTTTTTTATAACCATCAAAAGTGCGTTTCTCTTTTACCCCACTGCCGTTTGACGCGAACGTTCAGACTGGATAGAGCCAAATGGATCCGGTTACTAGGCAAGTGGTCCAATACGAATGCCTTAACAAGGTCAATCCACCTTTTGACGCGAACACTCACTGCTTACTGAGGCAAGAGGCCCGATTACTCGGTGAATGCCCGGATAAGCATTATCAACTCAAACATAACATACCTAATTTTTTTTTTTTTCATAGCATGGCATATGGAACGTTGTATCCCAAAACAAAATTGATATGCTAAACGGTCAATCGCGGAGGGAGTACAGAAGACAGAGGAGCAAAGTACATGGGAACAGACAAGTCTCTATAAGAAATCTGGCTATCTTTGACGTGTAAAAAAAAAATGGAAATCACAGAGTCATGGATCAAGACACACTTAACTTTCTAATGCATCACATGAATGAAATCATCCAAGACACCCATGCATTAACAAATATGCTCATATGCCTAAAACCCATAGTAAACAACTGAAGACTCATGAGCATGCTCATTGTAAACAAGAAAAATCTTTTTTTTAAAATGATTTTAAAGACTTTTTTTTTTTTTGGATTTTCATAAGTATTGCATAAATGAAAACCAACCGCACTAAACAAATGAAGCTAGATAAGAAAAATAGGAATATGCAAAAAAAAATTAAAAAAATGACTCAACCATAGCTCTAGGTATTAGATAAAAAAAAAACAAATTAACCTATACTATGGACACGATACCAAGCATTAAAAAACAAGGTCAATGCCTCCGGATGATTCAGCGTCATCTAGAGGATTGGAAGGCAATTCTACAGGATGTCTCAAATCTGACCTCCGTACCCAAATAGGTCTAGTCCGGATACTAACTGATTTTTCTTTGACGTTACTGTGCACATACATTTTATGATTACCACCATTCTGATTAACATTAGTGCTGTTACGGTGAATGTGATGATTTGTAGGATAACCATAAAGTTGAAAACAGTTAGGGCGAATATGACCTTTCACACCACAATAGTGACACACAGGAATAAATTTACTAGCAGTAGACCTTTGAATATATCCAGGCATTTTAACAAACATTCGAGGCTTAGCATTATTCTGAATAGGTTTAGCTTTTACCTCGTTATGCTGAGTCTGAGATATTTTGGCACTTACTGGGACTTTTGATACAACCTTCGTACTCTTTTCATGTATCTTTTCTTTTTTTCCTGGACGTGAAAAAGAGGCCTGATACCCAAGTCCCGATCGGTCGCTGGTTGGTCTTTGAATATCAAGAATCTCATTTAATACTTTAGACCCTGCATTGAAACGCTTAAAAACAACATCAGCATTTTTAAGTTCAGAATTCAACTTGTTGATTTTAATTCTAAAGATTTGTTTAATTCAACAAGATTGTTTTCTTTCTCTTGAAAATCACAAACTGTTTTTTTCAACACTTCACATTCATCATTACTAGATTTCAAAGAGACTTCCAACTCTCTTATCTTGATTTGATCCTTCTCCAAGTCTTGTGTGAGATTAACAACATTTTTGTCACTAGATTCAACTTTACTCACCAGCTTAACATTCATGCGAGATATTTTCAGACTCTTCAAATAAAGTTTGTTGTAGTCGTCTTTCAATGTCTCAAAATCTAAAGTCTCATTCACCTCCTCTTCCTCACTATCATCTTCAGAGTTAGACGATGCACACTCAAAAGATGCAACAAAAGTAACAACATTCTCATTATCACTACTGCTTTCCTCTTTGAGATAATCAGAACTACTAGAGTCACTATCATCATCCCAAGTCTTAACATTCAAGACTTTATTGTTCTTTCTATTTCCACAATCTTGAGCAATATGCCCATAGCCTTGACATTCATAACACCGAGGACCCGAGGATTGACCTTTTCTAATTTTCTTCTCTTTATCTTTGGAAGAATAAAAATTAATTTTTCCACTGCCTTTATCTTTTGACTCCATTTTAGAAGATCTCTTAGTAAAATTTCCTTTTTGAAAAGCCTTCTGGAATTTTTTAGTAAAGAGAGCCATAGCTTTAGTATCATACCCAACATTATTGCAGTCTGAATCAGAATCATCAACTTGAGTACTCTTAAAAGCAATCGACTTAGCCGAAGTTTTAGTTTTATCATTCACAGAGTCATACTGCAATATGTCTGCTTCATAAGTTTGAAGGAGTCCGACAATTTCTTCAACAGACATGTTAGGAAGCTTTTTCTTACCCTGAAGCATGGTGACTTTAGTTCGAAAACGTTTAGGCAGGGATCTTAAAATCTTTTTAACAACTTTAAAATCAGACATAGGCTCACCCAGGGTAAAACTCGTGTTGACAATGGCATTAAGTCTCGCATAAAACTCATTGAAGGATTCATCTTCCTGCATCCTAATCAACTCGAAGTCAGTAGTGACCCTTTGAAGTTTGGATTGCTTAACAGTGTCAGTTCCCTCATGAGTAGTAACCAAAATATCCCAAGCTTCTTTAGCAATTTCACAATTGCATATGCGAGAAAATTCATTAAGATCAACAGCAGAAAATATCGCATTAATCTCTCGATCATTAGCATGACGAGCAGCTTTCTCAACGTTGTTATGCTCATATTTAGGGACTATCTTCCCTTCAAGCGTAACCGTGGGTATTGTGTAACCCGTAAGACAAGTATTCCAAACACCACTATCAATAGCTTTTAAGTAGGCTCTCATCCTAGCTTTCCAATAATCAAAGTTATTACCATCAAGCATAGGCGGACGAGGAGTGGAGTTATTTATCTCCATAACAGTAAATCAATGTTCAGATTTTTGAAGAAGTTTTCTTTTTTAAAAAAAAAACTTTGATTAACCCGCTCTGATACCACTTGTCGGACTGCTTATCCACCATCTCTCCTAAAACAAATTGGTCGTAGGAAGGGTTTCAATTAAGTCTTTTATGGCATTCGACATCGCACCCGCAAGTCTGTTTTTAGAGCGGTTGCAGGGAGTGGCATTGTGTAACCAAATCCATGGGGGCACTCCAGGCCCAACAGAGATAAATGTATTTGTTGTAGTGTATGTTTTTGTATTGTAGCATAATACACATTATATTGGAATGATTTTGAAAATAGTTAAAATTATAAATAATTTGTATGCCCGAAACCTCTGTTAGCTCCACTACACCACATTTTCGTCGCTTAATTTCCATTGGTATTATTTCTCATTTTGACATATATAACAACAGTACCTAATAGCATACTACCTTATTGCTGATTCATAGGTGTGAAGATGAATGGTTTTGCCTGCAAGGCAAGCTTTAGCGCATCAGATTTCTTCTTTGCCGGTCTAGCTATGCCAAAGCCCACCAACAATATGCTGGGTTCAACCGTGACTCCAGCCAATGTGATGCAAATTCCCGGCCTCAACACCCTAGGTGTGTCCATGGCTCGCGTCGACTTTGGCCCTGGCGGTCTTAACCCTCCCCACACCCACCCACGCGGCACCGAGATATTGTTCGTTCTCTACGGAGAATTGGATGTTGGGTTCATTACCACAGCCAATGTGCTTGTTTCCATGACCATCAAACAGGGTGACATATTTACTTTCCCAAAGGGTTTGGTTCACTTCTAAATTAATAACGGGAAAGGACCAGCTGCCGCTATTGCGGCGTTCGACAGCCAGAATCCGGGTGTCCAGGCCATTGCTGCCACTTTGTTTGCCGCCATGCCCCCGGTGTCAAATAGTGTGTTGAGTAAGGATTTCCAAATATCAAATCAGGAGGTTGATGCAATCAAGTCAAAACTTGCAGGATAGCCCTAGAATGTGCTTTGTGATCTAGGGTGGGTATGTTGTTGGTTTTCTTGTTGTTGATTAAGATAAGGATTCATGGTTTCACGAAAAGAAATAATGGGTAGGAAAAGTGAATTAATGTTGTATTTAAGTCCATTTACCAATGTATTCAGATTCATTTATTTTATTTACCAAAAAATAAGCAAGTGTTTTAAATAACCGTTGTATCTAAATACGTATCAATGATAGAGTTTATCACCCGACTTTGTATTTCATTTTCGTCTTTTGATCTGACACAGCAAGTTGCAACATTCACCGTCCTTCATCTATGCTTCATGGATTTGGGTAGTATCGGCGTGAGTATGTATTCAGATATCAAATTTGTCTGCATTTTGTAAGAGATTCACAGAATACATGTACACAGCCATGACAATATTTTATCTCTCTAAATTTTTCGGATGTATGCAATGGTGCTCACAACTCACAAGATAGTCAGAAATGTTGTAGATGATATGAGTGTTTTTTTTTTTTTTGAAAAATAAAAAGTATTGTTATTAATTTTCGGAAACAATTACAAATAATAAAATGACCCAAAGCACGAGACACCAAAGCAGAGCAAGAGCAAACCCACAAAAGATAACTCCCTCACTCCGACAATTATACGAGGTTTTGATACATAGATATATGGTAATTTCCAAATCATTAAGCTCTCTAGGACAATGTCCAAAGATTCGCCCCCTATCCCATTCCCTCTAAAAAGTGTCGAGTGTCCTATACAGATACTTCACGAAGCATCCTTACAGTATAATTCCTTGCACCCTATTTGTTATTTTAGTTACCAAAATGACCAGATATAGTATGACGCCAAACATGACAATTCAGCTGCACCAATATCCGGAGTGAGTAATATCCCGGGCCGAAACTTATCCCCAAAAACTATTTATGGCCAGTCTCCCTCTTGTTCAAAAATTTGGACCCTCTATATCCGATTATTTACGATATTGTCATTATTAATTATGAAATTGCCACCAGTATTTATGAAAATCGTCATTATCCACCCACATATACCTTTCCCCAAACAAACAATATGTAAGTAGTCACTCCTATATGATAACCACCTATTGTATCTCCATACCCTCCAAAACGCTAACGAACGGGCCGTACGTTGGTGAATTGTGAAAAACTGGATTGTAGCATAAAATAGCTCCAAAATATCTCTATATTTTTCAGGACTAGAAAATCAACTAGGATCGATGACACTTGTAAAGAATCAAATACAACTTTTGATGCTTGCAATAGGTGAATTGTGAAAAACTGGAAGAATTCTGGAGAATCCAAACGAGATTAAAGTTGCAGCTGTTGAGTATTTTAGTTCCAATTTTAAAGAAGATGTTTCGGTCAGACCAGTGTTAGGGGGGGTGTTTTGTAAGAAACTCAGTTCATTGGTATCATATTCTTTGGAAAACCAGTTTGGGGAGGAGGAGATAAATGCAACTCTAAAGCAGTGTAGTAATTTCAAAGCATCAGGCCCGGATGGTTTCAACTTTTCTTTTGGTAAGAGAGATTGGGATTTTATGAAGGCGTTGATTCTCCAGTTCTTCTTTGATTTTCATGCCAATGGAAAGCTTACAAAAGGTATCAATTCCACTTTTGTGTCTTTAATCCCTAAGGTTGATTACCCTTCTTCTTTCAAAGAGTTTAGACCGATTAGCATGGTGGGGTGGGTCTACAAGTTACTGTCCAAGGTATTGGCTAATAGATTTAAAGTGCTTCTCCCCTCTATAATTGGAGAGTCCCAAGCTGCTTTTATAGGTGGAAAACAGATTTTGGATGGTGTTCTTATAGCGAACGAAGTGATTCATAGCTGGAAAAATAGTCGTTTTGGGGGCCTCATTCTCAAAATTGACTTCGAGAGAGCTTATGATTGTGTTAATTGGGGTTTCCTACTTGATATGCTTTCAAAGTTGGGATTTGGGCAAAAATGGTGTGGTTGGATAAAAGAATGTATCTCGTATGTAGCAATGTCTATTCTTATCAATGGTTCTGCTACTTCGAAATTTCACACTCAGAAAGGTCTTAGGCAAGGGGACCCTCTATCCCCTTTCCTTTTCAATATTGTGGTGGAAGCATTGAATATTTTATTGATTAGAGCAAGAGAGTTAAATATTATCAAGGGTACAAAGATAGGGGCAAATGGTGTTATTCTGTCTCACTTACAATTTGCAGATGACACGATTCTATTTTGCAACAATGACGGTGCGGAGATGGCCAGTATAACAAGGATTTTGAGATGTTTTCAGCTTATGTTGGGCTTGAAGATTAATTTCTCAAAAAGCTCACTTTGTGGTGTTAAGATTTGTCATCAAGATGTTTCTAATCTGGCTCGGGTGATGGGGTGTAAAGTAGAGGTCTTGCCAATTAAATACTTGGGGCTACCCTTGGGTGCAAATCCGAAAAGAGTTAAGACTTGGGAACCTGTCTTGAACATAATGGGAAAAAAGCTGAGCATTTGGAGAAGTAGATTCAACTCAACGGGAGGTAGGCTTACTCTTCTAAACTTCAACTTTGGTCGTCTCCCTATTTACTTTATGTCCCTTTTTAAACTACCAGCAGCTGTTGCACAGTCCATTGAGAAATTGCAAAAACAATTCTTTTGGGGAGATTCTATTGATAAAAAGAAGTTTCATCTGGTGAATTGGGGTGTGGTTGCTAAGAAAAAAGAGTTTGGGGGCTTGGGGGTGAAAAATCTGAAGATTCAAAACCTAGCACATCTTGCTAAATGGTGGTGGAGGTTTAGTAATGACAGGGATTCTCTTTGGGTCAAGGTCATTAAAGGAAAGTACAACCTCGATCAGAGCTGCTAGCTTCCTCATCTTCCCAATTCTGGATAGGTCACGAATATATGGAGGGATATTTGCTCCATAGGGAATGCGTCTTCGGGTATCGGTGCTATAATTAAAGCGGGTTTCAAAGTTCAAGTGGGGTCAGGCCAAGAAACGTTGTTCTGGGATCATATTTGGTTGGGGGAGGTGGCTCTCAAGGAAGTTTACCCCAGGTTATTCCGAATTTCTACCCAGAAGGATCAAGTGATGATTAGTGTGGTTAAGGAAGGGGCTGGTGATGGCAGTTGGAATTTAAGTTTCGGAAGACAGTTATATGATTGGGAAGATCTCCAAAAGGTGGAGTTACAACAAAGGTTACAAAGTGTAGCTTTGGACTCTACTAAAAAGGATGCACTGCAATGGACTTGGTCTTCAGACAAGTCTTTCTCAGTGAAGTCTGTCTATAATCAATGGGAGCAGCTGATCCAAGTTAAAAATGAGGTTTTGGGGTTTTTATGGAAGAACCTTAGTCCACCTAAGTGATTGCTCCATAACTGTGATTTTATTTTTACCTGTCGATTGGGTGACACGTGGCAAGGACTTACTTAGAGAGTTGAAAAACTATTTCAATTTACCATAAAAGATGAGTTTGGATTATATAACTCAATAGACATCAATAAAACTATAATAAAGTTTTGGAGTTATTGATCTATTATCAAGCCAATAATTGGTTGGTTGTTTTTAATCGATTAATCGTTATGTGAGTTGTTTTACCCGTCGATCACGTGACAAATGTTAGAGAGATATGTAATCAGTTCTTCCATGATCGAAGAAGCGGTTATGCAAGACCAATAGAGTGGTTTCCAGACGTGGATTCCTCATTATTCGTGGGAGTTATTTGCCAAAGTCTGAGTGGGAGTTCAATTGCCACCTTAGAGGGAAGATTCAAATTCAAACTCAAAGGGGCCTCTATTTATGTTTGGGATCGTGCCAGTTTCAGGGACACACAAACAACGCCATCAAGCCTTTATTTTTTCTTTTCTAGGAGTAGGAGTAATTGTTAAGTGAATTGTGCTCTGTCGATTAGGTCATACCCTGTCGATTTTGTACTTCTACTTGGAGATTCAATAAAAGTCTCTTTTATTAAGTCTTCAATTCCATTCCATTTCATTCCATATCACTACGTTTGCTTCCAGAGAAGTCCTGAAACACGGCAAGGAACCAAACTCCACTTCACAAAACACCCATATTCCCAGCAAACACCAGAATATATCCCTGTCGATTGGTTAATCCCCGTCGATTTAGAAGAAACCAGGAAATCTAGTAACACTAAGGTGGAAATATTTTCTTGGATGGCTGTTCAAGGGAGAGTGGCTACTAGATCTTTACTCGTGAGCAAAAATATGATACAGGAGGGTCCATTGTCCAAATGCCCATTCTGTGTTACCTTCGAGGAAACCCCGGATCACCTATTCTTGCACTGTATATTTTCGTGGAACACTTGGTCTCTTATTGTGGTGTGGTGGCAAATGCTCTGGGTTTGTCCACCTTCTTTGGCGGACTTAGCAAATTGGTGGTTTGACAACAAGTTTAGGAGATTGGAAAGGCACATTAATTTGGGAGGTGACCTTCTTTGCTACCTTATGGTCTTTGTGGCTTGCAAGGAACGACCTTGTCTTCAACAATGTATCACGGTCAGCTAGCGAGGTAGGGGACCAGATTAAGACGAGGGTGGCTATGTGGATGAAAGCCAAGTTCGAAATCAAGGTGTACTCAGTAGAGGATTTTAAATGCTTTCTAGGTGGTATCCGTAAGCTAAAGCTTTTAGCTCTGAGGAGTTGCGCATCCATCCTCCGACTGGATATTTAAGTTTCATTTTGTGTGTTCTTGTTTTCAGTTTGAGCAAGTTTGCTCATCCATATCATGTTCTCGATGTACCCCTTTCGAGATTTATAAAAAATCGTTCATTTGCCGAGCAAAAAAAAAAAAAAAACTATATGCGTTAAAACAACATTATCATATGTTCATCATCTATTTTTCTATTACTAACTCTACGATTACAGTTTTGGGGACCAAAAGTATACAAATACAATGTGAGGGTAAACTCAAACCCACGAACAGTATAAAAAATAAGGTATGCACTACTATTTTCTACTGCCTTTTGGGGAAAAAAAAACACATTTTTCTATTGCCTTTTGGGAAAAAGGCAAAAAACACCCAAAGGAGAGTGTGGGGATAGTCTCGAACCCACAACCTTTTGTTTACAAGGAGAGCACTTTACCACTGCACCAACAAATTACTATTTACATGCATTCGAAATAAATAATATATATACAAAATCGCAAATTTTTTTTTTAAAGGGCGTGGGAGCATGTGACCCCAAGTGTCCCAAGGTGGGTCCTTCCCTGGATTAATTAAAAGGATTCAAAGCACGAGGCATGAAGATTACCATGTATATATACATGGAAATGCAAGGTGTCTCGAGCAAGCCTGCTCACACACCTCGGATTAATATCTATAGCTCGGTCCATAGTCGTTTTCATGATTACGCGTGAGGATCATTATGAGGTGGCCAGAGATATATATAACCCAAAAACCTAAACAATAAAACATAGAATAAGAAGACAGATCATACATCCTAGACCTAGCAAAGTTGGAAATGGCACGAGGATAGTGAAGGTTTTTGTTTGACTCTATCCCCATCGAAACACAATCTTTGTGCGGGTCGTACTTGCTTGTGCCTTGAATGCCAAGCTTTAGACAAGTTCGTTAATACAACAAGAAAATTAGATAAACTTCACCTGCCAACGGTATGGGATACATTTTTGGGTGCCGGTAGGGTATTGTCCGCATGGTATCTCGTCGGCAATCTGGACCGTCCAATCGTGTTTCGGACAGTCCGAATTTAAGAGAGAGAAAAAGAGGAGAGAGAGTGGTGGGGTGAGGGGAGGGGAGGGGAGAGAGAGGGATTAAATCCAGACCGTTCAAAATACAATTGGATGGTCCGGATCACGGATGGGTACCACCACGTGGTACCCGCTCGGCACCAAAAACTACACAAATGTCAAAAATAGTAGTAAAATATAGAGACCCTTGGACAGTCCTATAGCGTGACGTCCCATATTATTATGGAGTAGTATTAATTTTTTAACGGGACTGGGTCATAAATGGCACACCCGGCCATATTATTTTTCTTAACTGGACTTGGTCCCACCCAAGAAATCCTTATATACTCCCTCCGTCCCTTTTTAAATGTCCTGCTTCGTAACTCCAACTTATTAAAAAGACATCATCATTATACATTTCATATCAACTTTTTACTCCACTTTCCTTACTTACCCATCATCATTACACTTTTACTCACTAACTTTTCAAAATGGAATCTACTTTTAGGGACAAAATAGACAATTCACTAACTTTTACCCACTAACTTTACAAAATGGACACTTATTAAGGTACAGCCCAAAATGAAATACTGGACGGTAATAAAGGGACGGAGGGAGTAATAACTTATCACCTTCCAATAGTATTGAGTCTATTGACCTTTTGGTTTTTATTTGAGACTTCCACAAGACACTTTGATTGAATTCAGTATACCACAACTTCTAATACCGTATATTTCACATTTTATGGTATTACAGCAAACAGTATACGATAAATGATTTTTTTCAAACGGAAAAAATATTATTGATAAAGAATTTGATAATAGGTACATTGAGGGAGGAAGAAGGAGAAAAAAAAAATCCTCCCAATCAATGTGTAGTATATGATACATGTTAGTCCATATAAAATTTATCAAACATCGTATATGTGATCCTGTTTGATATATTATAATCTAACAGTCCGGATCTAGTCAGGAATCTAGGATTTGGGCTTAAATTCGGACCAGCATCTCAGCCATTGGATTGTATTTTCAATGATTCGGATTTGCTGATGGTTTATGACTAGTCATAATTAACTTTTCCCCGGAAAAGTTCATTAAGATCTAGACCATTAAAAACACAATCCAATGGCTGTGGGAGAAGTCCGAATTTTAATCAAAATCCGGGATACCGGACCTGAGAATTAGTGTATAATCTAATCTGTCATTCATATCAATGTAAGATTTGACACGGTCGAGTGAGATCAGTATGAGCATATAGATTTTTTGTTTACACCATCACGTGAAGTAGATGTTTTTCTTTGAGGAAAACTTAAATAAGCTATTTGCAGCAGGTGGTAATCTTTTGACATGTCAGGCAAATCGACGGACGCAGGGCTCGCCCCTACGTGGGAACCGTTGGCCAAAAAAAAAAAAAAAACTCGTTAAACTCTATTTCCGATCCGATCCTATATATGAAGCAAAAACATAATTATGAAAGCTATAGAGATAAAATTAAATTATGCCACTTTAGAATAGTAATATATTTAGAAGACTTAGGTGGTGTTCCACTTTTTCTAAAAGTTCTTTTTTTTCAAATCTAAGTAATTTCAAACTCAAATATAATGAAAATGAAAAATAATTTTTTAATTTTTTTTGCACCGTTTAAAAGATCTCGATGAGATCTATCAAACAAGATCCATATTGGCAAGAAAATTATTTGCGTAAACACATAATTTTTGGGCTTGAAATTACCTCCGTTTGAAAAAAAAAAACTTTTCCAGAAACTGGAATGGCCCCTAATTGTCAATTCGAAAATTCACTGTCCAAGAGAGGGCAGAAAATTGGAGTACTTAGTTTTTTCCGTTCTTTGTGGGGCGGGGGCTTTATGGGGCCTCTCTCTCTAACTAGAAGACTTTCTCTCTCTACTGACCTCTGCCTATAAATAAGGCACCCCACCTTTCTTGCTCCTTGTATCTAAATCCCAACTTTTCTCTCTTGTTATTACTCCTCTTAACTTTTTCCAAGCTCTGATTTGCTTTACCTTTCCTTTTAGAAACACAACACATTTATCATACTCCTTCCAGCCATGGTTGCTGCTGCTGGAAAACTCTCAGTGGTCGTTATGGTGCTAGTAATAGTCACCATTTCCAACTCTGTTTCTGCAGATCCGGATGCACTCCAAGACGTTTGTGTTGCTGATCTAAATAATGGTACTCCCTCCATCCTATTTTTATTGTCCATTATTTTGTTTGTCTTTTTTTTTTTTATGTCTTTTACCTATATCTTTTAGTGTGGATCTTGAAAAATATGTAATATGAATCTTGTTTGATTGATCTCGATTAGTTTTATAATACAAAGTTTTTAAAATTATAAAAATATTATAGATTAAAAGATATAAACAATTAAAAAATAGCACGCAATTCAAAAATAGACAATGAAAATGGGACGGAAGGAGCATTTATTTTGTCCATAGAGCAATCCTACAAATGCACCTTAATTTAAAACACAACTCTGGACATAACCGTGTTCGGAACCGTTAGATGCACATGGATTTAAACTTATCTAACGGTTATGGGCACAGTTGTATCAGGAGCTGTGTTGTAAATGTGTATTCCTAGCCTGTGCCTGTCCAAATCTTGTAAATCTATTTCATTTTGGTGTTGTAATTATTGCGCTCTCATTTCTCATTTTGACATAACAACAATGCTCGCTAATAGTATACCTTGTTTCATGCTGATTCACAGCTGTGAAGATAAATGGTTTTGTCTGCAAGGCAAGCTTCAGCGCATCAAATTTCTTTTTTGCTGGTTTGGCATTGCCAAAGCCCGCCAACAATTTGTTGGGTTCAACCGTGACTCCAGCCAGTGTGACGCAAATTCCTGGCCTCAACACCCTAGGTGTCTCCATGGCCCGCATCGACTTTGCCCCCGGCGGCCTTAACCCACCCCACACCCACCCACGCGCCACCGAGATATTGTTCGTTCTCTACGGAGAATTGGATGTTGGGTTCATTACCACAGCCAATGTTCTTGTTTCCACGACCATCCAACCGGGTGACATATTTACTTTCCCTAAGGGTTTGGTTCACTTCCAAATTAAATAATGGGAAAGGACCAGCTGTCGCTATTGCTGCGTTCGACAGCCAAAATCCAGGTGTTCAGGCCATTGCTGCCACGTTGTTTGCTGCTTTGCCCCCGGTGTCGGATAGTGTGTTGAGTAAGACTTTCCAAATATCAAATCAAGAGGTTGATGCAATCAAGTCAAAACTTGCAGGATAGCCATAGAAGGTGCTTTGTGATTTGGGGTGGCCGGTCTGTTCT
Source organism: Rhododendron griersonianum (assembly GCA_018127125.1). Lineage (NCBI taxonomy): Eukaryota > Viridiplantae > Streptophyta > Magnoliopsida > Ericales > Ericaceae > Rhododendron > Rhododendron griersonianum. Next base: position 36,638,169 of record CM030798.1, on the reverse strand, counting down.
TGGATTTCTTGTTGTTGTTGTGATTGAAAAAGGATTCATGGTTTCACGAAAATAATAGTGGGTCGGTGTTTGTCTATTTTTCTCTTAGTCGACGAATCGATTGTGAATGGTGTAAGTGCTGGAATGTGGATGTTTGTGGTGGTGGAGTTTGGTTCCTTGCCGTATTTCAGAACTTCTCTGGAAGCAAACTTAATGAAGTGAACGGAAATGGAAGAAGAATAACAAAATGGACTTTTATTACTCCTCAAAGTAGAAGTCAGTCGACTATGGATACACAATCGAAAAGACGATTTTAAGATAACAAGCTACTCCTAGTGCAAGAAATGTAAAGTACAGATAAAAAGTAGAAGCCTTTGGGCGATTGAGTGGGGCTTGAATTTGTCTTCTCTTCTTGTATTTATAGGCTTCACTTCGACTTGAAATTCAAATCTGGCAGATTTCCCTCCAATGATTTGAATCAAGCGGTTATCTCCTCTTTCTTCTCCACGTTCTTGACCGAGCGGTTGCTTCATAGTCTGGACACACGATCCATTGTGAACCTTTTCTTCAACTGCTCTTGTCAAATGCTCCTATCCACGATCTGCTTGTAACTTGTCATCAAACACGTGATTCTATTATTTCTGTAACCGTCGACTAGTCCATTTGAACCCTTGATTGTACGCCTTTTGTCTTTCTTTATTGCAGGCAACACGTGTCAGCAATTAAGCCAGTCGATCAACATGGGTCTAAAATATGGTGCAAACAATGCCCTGAGTTAAAAGCTAACTTTGGTAAATAATCCCTTAGTATTCCCCGCCTTTATAAAGCAGAGTACTTTGAATTTCTAGGGCACGAGTGCACGGCATTTCATTGCTTTGAATCTCCGAAATCACAGAACCCCTCATGGCTCCAAAGATGAAATCGAAGGTTCCTGACATTCCTGCTGTAAGCCCATCCAACGAGCCAACGATGATGGACATTCCTCGCTTCCCAGACTCTTTTCGCGGTGAGGCGACCCAGCTCGCCCAAGTTTTGATTCCTGACGAGAGTGTTAGTTCTCGCTGCACTTTGGGTCCGATTTTTCCATCAATCGTTCCAGATGGTATTCCAGAAGTCTACCCCGTAGTGGAACATGACCCACTTCTTCTTCAACATTCTTCGCTTGCATGGTCTGGTTGGGGTAAAAGCACTTGTCTTCGTTCCTGGCCCTATACCGTTGAACTCGGATGGGCCGATTGGGTCACGCGTATGACGAAATTTGCTTTCCACGATTGGAAAACAATGGGACTCTCGCAATTTCCCTTAGAGATGAATTCTGAACTCCTAGTTGCTGCGGCTTGTTTCTGGTCCAAATCGTCCAATGCTCTGATTCTTCATTGTGGTATGTTGGCTCCCACGATTCTAGACATCTCTCACCTTACTGGCCTCTCTTCTTTAGGCCGCGAGGTAAACGCTTTACTAACTCCTGATCCATATGAACCCCCATTTGTTGTTCCGACGTCTGGGGAAAGTTACTCAAAATGGTTGAGGACATATTTCAAGCCGAAATCATCTGCCCCTAGCTTTCATGAGAAGGTGGCATTCTATCTTTTTTGGATTTGTAGATTCCTTCTGGCAGTTCCAGGACTTAGGGTTACCAAAGAATACCTCAATTTGGCCATTTGTTTGGCCCAAGTGAAAAGGTTGGCCCTAGCCCCATTTGTCCTAGGTTCCCTATATAGAGGGATGTTCACCTTTGTTGACAAGAAAATTGCAGACTTCTGTGGTGGTCCCTTTTGGATACTCCAGGCTTGGTTGTATGCTTACTTTCCTCAGCTTTTACCTAAACTGAAGAATCCTCTTAGGGAAGATGAAACTATTGTTCAATGCCGTAGTTATGCTGAATACCTTCTAGGTTTCCTTACTAGTACGGAGGAATCCTCTTTTCAAAGGTATTTCACTTTCTTTTATGAAGACAAGAAGGAGAACTGGCCTGTATTCTTTCCATTCGATAAATTTGAGTATGCCTCTGAAAGAATAAAGCTATGCTTTGAGTACCTTCCAGTTGCTTCCCCTCAGGTTTCAGAAAGAATGGCAGCCTCTAAACGTTTGTTTTGGGCTAGCATTCTTCTCCCCCGACTCATTCCAGTCGGCTTTGCTTTAAACAATACTCCTTTTGGGAATTGTAGCTTCGAGAACTACTCCCCTTGTCAGTTTGCCAGACAATTTGGTCTAGTGCAAGGCATTCCTATGCCTTTTGTTCACCCAGAAATCACTGAGTTAGCAGGCTAGCTATTAAGATGAAAGACTCCAAACTGATCTCCCTAATGGTTGACAATTTTCACCATCGAGTGAAGGCTTTCCAGCTCTACGACTTCAAGATCAATGTTGGGATTTCTACTGCTTTTGAGGAATGGTGGTCGGCTATGAAAGTCGTATACCTGAATGCCCCACTTCCTGACTGTCTTTACAGACTTGATCCGGAATACAAATTCATCCAAGACAAAGCTGGTAAGTCTTAGACAATACCTTATGTACTCATTTTTTCTATTCTCCTTTATCTGATGTTACTTTCTTGACAGAAGAATCGGCTCGACTGCCTGATGAAGCAGAAGCTTCCAAAGCTATCGTATCTCACGCTGGGGATGTTCTTCCCATATCAGCAGTGCCAAGCAGCAACACAAGGAAGAGGAAACCTAGGACTACTGAGGATAAGCAGTTGGAACCACTCAGAAAAACTCCCAGGATTCGAAAGAGTGGCTTGACGCAGAAATCTTCAAACCTTTCCATTACAGAAAGACCTACAAGACAGGTCGCAATTGATGCATCTTCCACCCCAAAGAAGCCATCAAAGAAAGGGCAGACTAAAAAGGTACATTGCTTCAAAAATGTTGCCACTTCCTACATAATTGTTATTAGGTAATTTTTCTTTTCATGAGCTCCTATGTCCTCAAAACTTCCTTTTATCTACAGAAAAATAAAGGTACCAAGATTGTGGATGCCTTTGAGGAAGCAGAAGAGGAAGAAAACTCCTCCAAGTCATCACAGATTCAGAAACCTCCCCTTTCCCCAGGGGAGACAGTTGATACTGAATTGGCAATCGACCAATTCGAATATGAAGAAACGGCTATCTCAAGCTCCATAGACCAAGCTCAAGAAATGCCAGAATCACAAGAGAATCCTTTATTTCAGGAAAGCCCTTTGCTGCAAGATGACTTATTTTTGCAGGTGACTGAAGGTTCCATTTCAATCCCTGCTGGTTCTGACTTTGACAAGAGTAATGTCCAGCCAGACACTGACCTTGCAGTCCACCATGGACCAGCTCTTCAAACTGTTGAACCAGAGCTCTCAAACGTAGAGAACACTCCAGCTGCTGTTGATCCCTTAACTCCTTTCCAAGCTCAAGACATTGATCTAAATCGACAAGAAGAGCACGGGGGAGATGTTGGGAGGACTCCAACAATGGACTTGCCTATCCTGAAAGGCCAGCATGAAATTCTTCCAACGCAAACCAATGAGAGAAATTTGGAAGAGGGTCCCATAGGAAATCCTGTGCACATAGGACAAAATCAAACAGCTCCACTTTCGGTGGGTGATCAAAATTTAGAGGGTGTAGCTTCTAGCCCTACCGGCATTAGAACTGTTCCCCTTGACATTCAGACTGTTCCAGAACCTGTCACCAATCCAGCTCTGGTGATTGTTCCAACCAATACTGCTGTTAATGCATCCCCTCGTTCAGTGAACAAGGCTGGGGTCCATCTCACAGGAACAGAAGGTTCAGTCCAAGCCACTTCTTCAAGCAATTCTCTAGACCATCTGATGGAAAAGATCAGGTCGACCTCCCAAACCTTTCAATCTTTAACCGAGGTATCTGAAACCAGCTCGTTTACTTTCCTCCAGTATAGTGAGGAGATTCAGACAGAAATCCGTGGTTTCTTTGATTTCTTGAAATTTCCTTTTGAGGAATTGGTGACAACCAAGTCTGTTGAGTTCATCTCCTGTGTTGAGTCCCTTGCTCAAAGGCATGTGTTTCCTCTCAAGGAACAGATTGCATTGGATAATTTTGTATCCTCTCTGAGTGATAACGTTAATCTCTTTCGTTATTATCAAGGAGAGATCAAACAGAAGCAAGCATTAATTGGCAATTTGTCCAACGTCACGGCTACGTTATCGTCAATGCACAATGAGGCCTCGTCTTTAAAGTCAAAACTTCTGACGATCGATCAGGAAGAGCAACATTTGTTGTATCGACTGGGCCAGCTTCGGACTGACAAGGAACGCCTTCTTGGAATGGTTAGCCAGCTTGATCAGGATTTCAAGCGTACAGCTGAAGAAGGGAAAGGTGCCTCAGTACACGTTTCTGCTGCAAGAGAGGATTTGCATAGAAACTACTTCAAACGAGACGAGATACTAGCGAAATGGGAAACTTTCCAGTCTTTCTTCCCAAACAACTGACTTTGTAGTAGTCGATTAATTTCTTAGCATAAACTTGTTAGTTTTGATGATGAAAATTTTGATGCCTTTGCTAATAGGCATAATTCTCATGACTTCATATTGTATTGCCTTTCCAACCAGGCGAAAATGAAACAACTGTTGGTTAGCACTTGATAATTGTACTCAATGAACATGCCACATGATGTCAAAATCTTGTCCTAAATACCTTTTAAAATATAGATGAGCCAAAATAATGACTTTATGACATAAGCCATGATGACGTTTTCACTATTTCTAGGGGACAAGCACAGTAATTACTGACGGTTGGGTTTAATGACCCTTGTTAATCCGAACTCAAGTCATAATGACTGTGGCCGCCAGATCTTCAATATTTTTATTAGACCGAGGGCGTATATTGCTCCCTTAACTGCCACGTCTCTTGGGTTTCCCTCGGGGAAACTGCCCACTACTTCACGTCTGCAGATCTTCTTGGGTCTATAAAAGCTAACCTTTGGTCTTTAGGTTTTCTCACTCAAACATTTCTTTCAACCCTTGCAATGGCGTCCAAACCAGAGTCCCATCTTCCTTCTCCTCTCTTTACTCAGATAACTCCAGCCCACATAAAACAATTGGCTAATGAACTCAAGTGGGTCCTAATGGAGGATCACAACGAGTGCAAGAGGAAAACCCAGGCCATCCACGATCGGGTGGAAGGCATGGCCCTACGCGTGGAGAAGATGGAGGCTGCCCTCACAGTTCTAGTAGGCACCTGGGACTCCTTTGATGGTCCTACTGGTCCAGTCGACCCTGCTGACATCCGATCCTCCGCTGCTGGCACCTCTGGCCAGTGGAGGGAATGGCCTAAGAAATAGGCCTTCTTTCTGTGGGGTTTCTTCGATGTCAGTAGATTTCTAGCATTTTCTTTTTAGATCTCACTTGAGAACTTTTCTTTTGATAGATTCCACTTGGAATCTTTTGTTAGATCCTTCTTGGGATCTTTTCCTTTTGTTGTTTTTGATCCCCCAGGGATCTTTCGTTTCATTCTGGGCCAACTTTGGCTTCGTACTATGTAATGCTGTCCTTCTTTGGACATTTCAATATAAGAATATCTTTATTCTAGACCATGTTCTCCCAAACAGAAGGAAAATACTGCTTTAGGTATTTACCATTTATAGATCTTTCATGCACAACTCCTTCGACTGATTCTAAATGATAAGCACCTGCTCGTAGTATCTTAACAATACGGAAAGGACCTTCCCAATTTGGTGACCATTTCCCATATCTTCCTTTTTTTTCTTTGAATCGATTGGAAGAATCGTTTTCCAAACTAGATCTCCAACCGCAAAAGATTTTTCTTAAACCTAATTATAGTAAGATCTTTCCACTCTTTTCTTTTGAGCTTGCATTTGATTCAGGGCATCCATTCTTTTCTCTTCTAACCCATCGATATCCAAATACATTGCCTCGTCATACTGTAAACTTGGATCGTAGTGTTGTGCCACTCTCATCGATTGCACATTTATCTCGACTGGCAGAAACGCTGCATGCCCATAAACTAACTCGAAAGGAGTCACTTTGGTACTGTTTCTTTGTGATGTTCTGTATGCCCATAACACCCTGGGCAAAAGATCATGCCATTCTCTTGGATTATCATCGACCATTTTTGACAGTGTATTTTTAATGATTTTATTAGTCGATTCGACTTGCCCATTTGCCTGGGCATAGTAAGGGGTCGAGTTCAGAATCTGTATCCCATACTTTTGTGCATATTGAACGACCTCTCTGCCATTGAATATAGAAGCTTGATCAACAACAATAGTTTCAGGAATTCCAAATCTACATAGGATATATTCCTCAATGAAATCAATAACTTGCTTTTGTGAAACACCTTTTAGAGGTATTGCTTCTGTCCACTTGGTAAAGTAATCAGTTGCCACAATAACAAATTGATGTTGTAACGAAGAAGCTGGGTGAATTTCACCTATCATATCGATAGCCCAACCTCTAAATGGCCAAGGCTTTATAATCGATTGCAATTGGTGAGCAGGCACCCTTTGAATTGGTCCATGCTTTTGGCATTGCTGACACCCTTTGGCATATCGAATGCAATCGGCCCTAATGGTTGGCCAATAATATCCGTGCCGTTTAATCAGCCATCTCATTTTATCTCCAGCTTGATGAGCGCCACAAGTCCCTTCATGGATTTCTCCCATTATTTTCATTGACTGGGCCTTATTAGCACATAACAATAGTAGACCATCAGATGTTTTCCTGTATAAATCACCTCCTAAAAGGATGTAATTTATTGATCTACACCTAGTCGTTCTGTCTGCCTTCACGTTAGGATTTGCCAAATAGTTCCTTATTGGCACCATCCAGTCTTCAGAGATATCAATGATCAAAACATCCCTCTGAATTTCTTCCCTTTCTACAGAAAAAGGTAGAAATCTCTTTTGAACTCTGATTACTTTCTCATTAACACCTTCAGGAATTTGTATTCCTGAAGCTGTTTGGGCCATTTGGTTGGCTTCACTATTCTGCAGTCTCATTATATGATGAAAATGGATCTCGTTGAACTCCTGAGCAAGGTGTTTGACTTTTCCCAATTGTAAATTCAACAAAGGATGATAACATTTGTATTGTCCAGTGATTTGTCGAATGACCAATTGCGAGTCTCCAGAGACTTTCAAATGTCGTATATTTAAATCCTTTGCTATTTCCAAACCTATAATCAAGGCTTCGTATTCCGCTTGATTATTCGTTAACACTCTATTTTCATCTAGTTGGAAAGAAAACTGAAACATTTCCCCTTTCGGTGACGTTAGAACTATGCCAGCTCCAACTCCGTTGTCTGTTTTTGATCCATCAAAGGATAGATCCCATGGTTTCACCTCGACTAAATGTATCTCAAAAGTATCCTCCTCTAAAGGCAGATTTGGATGCTCGGCTAGAAAATCAGCCAATGCCTGTCCTTTAACTGCCTTTTGAGGCACATACTCAAAATCATACTCGACTAGAGCCAAAATCCATTTCCCTTGCCTACCCCTTAAAATGGGTCTGGACAAGATATATTTTACTATATCTGTTTGGGAAATAATTTGTATTTTCGCCGGCAATAAATAATGTCTTAACTTAATCGCCGAAAAGTATAAAGCCAAGCAAATCTTCTCAACGGAAGCATATTTTGTCTCACAATCATTCAACCTTCTACTCAGGTAATATACTGTTCTCGGCCCTGCTCGTTATCTTGAGCCAACAAGCTTGCAATCGATTGGTGAGTTGCCGAAATGTACAACTTCAATGGCTTTCCATTTACTGGAGGCATTAACACCGGAGGTGTTACCAATGATTGCTTCAATATTTCAAACGCTTTTTGATGTTCCAACTCCCATTTGAAATCTTTTTCTGACTTCAGTTTTAACAATGGGGAGAAAGCCGTTGTCTTCCCAGATAGATTGGCAATAAACCTACGTAGGAAGTTGATTTTCCCCAAGAACTCCTGAAGTTCTTCCTTGTTGGTTGGAGGTTGAGCTTTTAGAATAGCATCAGCCTTGGTTTTATCAATTTCAATTCCTTCTGATGAATTAGGAATCCCAAGAAATTCCCTGCTGTGACTCCAAATGCACATTTCAGTGGATTCATTTTCAAATTATAGTGCCTCATCCTTTCCAAAGTTTGTCTAAGGTGATGTAAATGCTCTTCGACTGAATTCGATTTTACTACAACATCATCGATATAAACTTCCAGGAATTTATGGAGGAAATCATGGAAAATTAAGTTCATAACTCTTTGGAAAGTTGCACCTGCATTCTTTAAACCAAAAGCCATGACTACCCATTCGAATGTTCCTATATAACCAGGACATCTGAATGCTGTTTTATGGGTATCTTCCTTGGCTATGTAAACTTGATTGTAACCAGCGTTACCGTCCATAAAGGACAGCATTTGATAACCAACGGTCGCATCAACTAATAAGTCAGCTACAGGCATTGGATATTCATCCTTTGGTGATGCCGTGTTAACGTCTCTAAAGTCGACACAAACTTTAACCTTCCCATTCTTTTTCAAGACCGGGACCACATTTGATACCCATTCAACATACTTAACTGGTCGAATGAATTTTGCTTCAAATAATCTTTCCATTTCTTTCTTTACTTGAGGAAGAACGTCATCTTTCATTCTTCTTGGTGCCTGTTTGAAAGGTACATAATTCTCTTTTATGGGTATTTTGTGTTCAACTAGTGTTCTGTCTAAACCTGGCATTTCATCATAGTTCTAAGCAAAACAATCTTTAAACTCAAGCAACAAACACTTAAACTTTTCCTTTATTTCATTAGGCAAAGTAGCATTAACATACGTGACCCTAGGATCATCCACAGTTCCTAGATTTACTTCCTCCGTAGGGTCTTTAACCTGAGCCCTATCATCATCTAACTTAGCTGGTGCAGGCTTCAAATCTGCCAAACCTAACTCTTTCATCGTTAGTGGACTGTCGTCAAAGACACACTCAGCCCAATTACAAGAAATAGGCTCATTTGCCTGTAATTTCCTATCGACTAGAAAAGAAAACAGTCTTTTGAAGGTGGCTTTGACAGAAGCCAACTCTTCCATTCCTACATTAGATAGGTTTTTAAACATTAAAAACCTGTGGTTTTTCCTCAATAGGCCTTGAAATAACGTTAGACCTAACAAACTCCTTACTTAACTCCTGGAGTCCTTCCTTCACATAAGTAAGAAACTGACTTTCGGTTACACCGACTCCAGTGGACTTTACTTCAGAGTCTTCTATCTTCATCGGCCAATGGTATTCCTTATAAAGGTCTGCCTCGACGTTGTTAGTTTCAGCTTGAAAAGGATGCTGGTCTGCCCAAAAGACCTCCATTCCTGCTGCTTCTCCATGCTTCAGAAAGATCAAAGCCTGATGCAAAGAAGACGGAATACAGCCATTTATATGAATCCAATCCCTGCCTAATAAGGCATTATAGTTGGATGATGAATCGACTACAAAAAATGTTGTATTCATTTTCCTTGTTCCAAGTTGTAGTTGTAGAGATATGACTCCTTTAGCAGGAGAACAACCCCCGGCAAAATTCCCAACGGTAACCTCTGTCGGGATTAAGTCATTGCTAGTTTTGTTTAACAACTTCATCATCCGAGAAGGCAAAATATTCACCACTGCCCCATTATCGACTAGCACTTTTGAGATAGGCTGGCCATTCATGTGGACCTTGACGTACAACGGTTTCAAATGCCTTGTTGAGGCATCATCAGGAGACCTAAGGACCACAACTTTGTCTCCCCTTTTGTCTGTTTCAATTTTAATTAACTGTGAATGAGGGTGCTCTTCCTCATCTACTATTTTCACAGTCGATTGGGTAGTATCTTCTACATCACCTGCCAATTCCGTAGGCTGGTCTGGCTTTGCCCTAAAATGTTTGGGCAAGACTAAAATCATGTTGCATTGAAGGTTTATAGGTACTGACCCGAATTGTATTGCGGCCAAACTTTCTCCAAACGTTGCAGATTGTTGTGGAGACGGGGTGGTAACTTTGATAAGGTCTTCTTGTTCTGACCCTTCACCAAGGAGATCATCATCATCAGCCTCTATCAGCTTCTGGAATTCCTCCATCTTTTTCTTCAAACTCTGCCTCAATTCTTTCTTCCCTCTTGGTTGGGCATTCGACTTAGATGAAGCCTCGTGATTGCTGTCTTGCCCCAAGACCAGGAACTGCTTGCTTTGGTACACTGGACTCCCCTTGCTCTCGGGTCCATACCATGTTCGGAACTTTGGAGGGTTCCACTCTTCCCCTAGGTTCAAAGACATGATCCCAAGGGTCACCATACGCTCGAGCTGCAAATTTCCTCTGAAGTCTCCTCTTCTGTGAAGTAGACACCTTCGTATACCAGCCTTCTGCAGGGAACTTGGGATGGCTAAGTGTACTCCATTCTTCATGACCTTGGTTTGGTGGCATCACCATTCTAGGCTGATGCCCCCATATCCATAGGGACCTCTACCTCTGGGTCCCATTCCTCTTCTAGGACCAACTCCTCTGTGGTTGGGGTATCTCCCTCGACTGGGAAATTGATATCCCACTGCTTCCAAATCTTGGTGAGAAGGCACCCCGGGCCTAGCAGGCACCACTGGATTCCCTCTGAACAAGAATGGTCCATCATCTGGTCCGTAACAATGTTCTGACTCTATCCTGTTGAAGAGCCCTGGATCTATTCCTTCGTAAATCAACTTTGCCCCAACATATATCTGGAGGTCATTTCCACCCATGGTGTTAAACCTTATCCCAGATTTGGAGAATGCATTCTTCTGCTCTTTTTCCAACATGATTGCTTCTCCATACTCGACCTCATGTCCACACCGAATACAGAGGTAATCATTCGGGAACCTCGAGAAATGGGACTTTGCTAATTCATCATCAGTCTCCATTTGGTTTTCATCTTCTCGTTTCTTATTCTCGACTGTAGACCCCAACCTTTTAGACAGGCTGGCAGTCACCATGTTCACTTCGATCTTTGGAAAAGGGTTGGCATCTATACCCATTGGTTCTTTGTCACCTTTGGCGTACTGCAGTAACCCCTTTTGAATCAAATCCTGCACACAATTCCGAAATGTGACACAATTGTTAGTATTATGTCGAAATGAATTATGCCACTTGCAATATTCTTTCCCTTTCCTTTCTTTATCAGAAGGAAGAATATGCCCAGGACTTAAAGTGATAAACTTTTGTTTCAGTAGTTCATCAAAAATTGGATTTGCTTGTGCTAAATCGAAAGAGTACTGTCTATAGTTTGCTTGCCCCCCACGCCTATTGGGTTGAGATGAGGGCATGTTCATTGGTTTCTCAGTTTTAATCAATGTGTCACAAACTATAGGGTTTTTGCCAATGACCTGTGCTACATCGATTTCAATATCTCCTTCTACATCTTGGTAATATGTTCCCAAAGATGTGTTTTTCAACTGTTCCTCTTCTTGAAGGATTGCCTCAAACTGAGAAGCTCTCATTGAAAGTTCAAACAGATCTTTAAAATTAGATCCATTAAACTGCTTTTTTAAATTGAACTCAAGCCCATCTTGGGCTATGCGAACTATTTCAGTTTCTGGTACATTACAGTGGCATTGATTTCTCAACCTTTTAAATCTGGTCAAGAACTGCTCTGCTGTTTCATTTGGCTTTTGTTTCAGTTTAGCCAAGTCAGCAATTGATACCTCTGGTTCGTGCCTAAAATACTGAGCATGAAATTGCTCTTCCATATCTTGCCAAGTATGGATAGAATTAGCAGGCAAACTTATAAACCATGTGAAAGCTGTTTTTGTCAAGGAATGAGGAAACAATTTCAACTTTAAAACATCATTAGAACTAAGTTCTCCTAACTGAAGACAAAATCTGCCCACGTGTTCTATTGTCGACTGGTTTTCTGTGCCACTAAAAAGCGACAACTCAGGGATTTTGTAGTTTTGTGGCAAAGGAACACCATCAACCCATCGTGGGTATGGCTTTCTAAACATGGGTTTCTCCACTCTACGTAGCCCTGGACCATACGTATCCTGAATAACTTCCATTATTTGGGCTCTGTTCACATTCAAGGGTTCCTGTGCTCTGTTAAGATTCATGGGATCCTGTACCCTATGAACATTTACGAAATCTGGGCCTCTAAGAACATTTGGAACATTCTGTGTTACATATGGTTGTGTAAAAGGTATATTTTGCCCATTTCCATTGCCAACATTTGGCATAGCTTGCACATATGAACCATTGTTGTTGCCATTATTTGGCAAAGTTTGTGCAGTTTGACTCGCATAATTGCCATTACTTGGCATATTAGGCGCCATACTGTATGGGTACGGGCCGTTACTCACAGTATAATTTCCTATGGGACCATTTTGGGGACTCTGACCATGACTGAAATTGACATTTTGGCCATAACCACTGGTATTCCCAGTTTCATGTGCAGACGGGATATTTTGATAAAAACTGGTTGGTCTCACTGTAGACCTTAAAGCATTCGGTCCCATGAATGGTTGATTGTGTATATTCAAATTTGATTCAAATGTAGGATTTGAATATACCTGTTGAGGGACCTGTCTAGGCACGTCATCGAGACCCACTTGCTCGTGAACCACTCCGTTGGCATCAACACCTTTGACAGATGGAGGCGCGACTACCCTTCGCAACAGAGTAATTAACTCCTGTGCTGCTTCGTCTTCTGGATTAGACAAAATTTGTGCCAACTGCCTAGAAAGGCTCTGCACATTAACCTGTAGGTTTGAGCCATTTCCTTGGCTATTCTCTGGCATCCTTTGTTCAGGATGCGTCGAATCACTCGGGACTTCGAAGCCCTCGTTCTGAGACTCTGTCGGTCGGTCTCCTTGCTTTCTTGTGGTTGGAGCCATTACTTCCAAATTACTAAGTAGCCCTCCTTCTAGCGCCAAAACTTGTTTGTCTATTTTTCTCTTAGTCGACGAATCGACTGTGAATGGTGTAAGTGCTGGAATGTGGATGTTTGTGGTGGTGGAGTTTGGTTCCTTGCCGTATTTCAGGACTTCTCTGGAAGCAAACTTAATGAAGTGAACGGAAATGGAAGAAGAATAACAAAATGGACTTTTATTACTCCTCAAAGTAGAAGTCAGTCGACTATGGATACACAATTGAGAAGACGGTTTTAAGATAACAAGCTACTCCTAGTGCAAGAAATGTAAAGTACAGATAAAAAGTAAAAGCCTTTGGGCGATTGAGTGGGGCTTGAATTTGTCTTCTCTTCTTGTATTTATAGGCTTCACTTCGACTTGAAATTCAAATCTGCCAGATTTCCCTCCAATGATTTGAATCAAGCGGTTATCTCTTCTTTCTTCTCCACGTTCTTGACCGAGCGGTTGCTTCATAGTCTGGACACACGATCCATTGTGAACCTTTTCTTCAACTGCTCTTGTCAAATGCTCCTATTCACGATCTGCTTGTAACTTGTCATCAAACACGTGATTATATTATTTCCGTAACCGTCGACTAGTCCATTTGAACCCTTGATTGTACGCCTTTTGTCTTTCCTTATTGCAGGCAACACGTGTCAGCAATTAAGCCAGTCGATCAACATGGGTCTAAAATATGGTGCAAACAGTCGGAAATTGAATCGATGTATTAATTTGAGTCCATGTACCTATGTATTCAGTTTCATTTGTTTTGTTTACCGAAATATAAGATGAATGTTTTAAATAACAGTAGTATGTATCAATGATAGTTGTGTATCACCCCACTTTGTATTTCACAATAAGCCACTTGAATTTTTACATTAGAAGTTTTTTGTGCATGTGTCTATCGTTGTTGACTTGGAAATTAATGGTCGAATTTTAATGTCAACTTTATTTTTGTTTTTTGATCTCACACTTCGCAAGTTGCAACATTCCCCATCCTTCATCTTTGTTTCATGGATTTGGGTAGTATCGGTATGAGTATGTGTTTAGGAGGTATCAGATTTGTTTGCATTTTGTTACGTTCATAGAATACACAGACACAGCAATATTATATCTCTCTAAAATTTTCGGATACAATGGTGCTCACAAGATAGTCAAAAATGTTGTACATGCATGATATGAGGTGTTTTTTTTTTTTGAACAGGAAAATTATTTTTATTAATCTTTGAAAACAAATTACAAAAAGATTAAAAAAAAATTAAAAGTACGAGACATCAAAGCAGAGCAAGAGCGAACCCAAAAAAGATCACCCCCTCAGTCCGACAATCATATGAGGTTTTGATACATAGATATGTGGTAGGTGGAATCAAATACAACTTTTGATGCTTGCAGTACGTGGAATAATTTGTACTAAGATCTCTGCTAATAAATTAAGTACTCCGTAGTAATTAATCAACAAAGCATCAATCTGAATCCGAAGACACATTCCATTAATTGTAGGTTTATTCTCCTAATCCTTGTTTAGGTTAACGGAAAACACTTTTGAATATCATCCCACTCTGTAACATGCTTGATTACACTAGACCAATCGCAATTATAAATGTACCAATTTCTATATTGAATTTGTTGGTCATTGATCGATTCCAAACTGTGATTCAAACTTTAGGAAGAAACAAAAGGAAATAAAATAATTAAGGGGGTTTCCGTTGGGACAAAGTGATCATAATTGTGGGGGTGTTTATGTACTTTTGCCAAAACCAGATTCAAAATTTAAATCTGTCTGATTTCCTGGATTTGGCTCCCAAATTGAAAGTCCCATGCATATTCAAAACTAAAGGGGTGGCTAAATGTTTAGATTTTGCATAACACATTCATGCTTAGAGGTTACTCGTGCATTTTAGCTATTGTGAATTCAGTGATGGATTTAAAAATATGCATTAATTAGAAGGGGCACAAAAAAGTACTATCAAACTTACCCCATTCTTTCTTAAAATGATTCAATTTTTTGCAGGTAAAATAACACGTTGGTGACTATATAGGTAACTTTAACTTATTTTTAACAGAAATGAGTATGTTTGTACAAAATAATTGTGTGAAAATTTAGCACTCTAAAAAATAAATTGACAAATATATTTGAATAAAAAAACTTAAAGTAATTTTAGTGAAACAAACAATGTCATGAATTTTTTGGTATAGTAAAAATATATAAAATTATTAACATTATTTTACAAAATCAATTGGGGGCCATGGGACCCACATAGGTTCGTCCCACAATTAGTTGAGCATATTTTCAAATATTAATTGGGATGATGCCCTAGACAACCTCACCGAGGGAAAAGAGTTGAGTTTCAATCAAAAAGTCAAATTTCAATCAAATACGGAAGAAAGTAGAAGTCAATGTTTATTTTATTTTTTTGGTGCAACGAAGTCAATGTTTAATTTTATTTTTTTTTTGGTGCTACGAAGTCAATGTTTATTACCACTTGCTTTCTCAACGAGGGGTATCCAAAACTATTGTCTGATCGATTGTTTATATGTAATCAGACTACGTTTCCTTAAAAAAGCCATTTGATTTTTTTCTCTTCATTTAAAAAACTTCGCGTTTGGTAGTTTTGCGTCAAATTTTTGTGTGAAAATTTGGGTTTCGGTCGTAACTTTTTACTTTTCCATTCCTGTCGTCGAGACGAATCAATAATGTATAAAAATTTAACGCAAAATTAACCAATACAAAAGAAATTTTAACGAAGACATAACATAAAGGCGAGGTGGCTTTTTTAGGAAAACTCCCAGTCGTTCCACAAATATTCGAAGCTATGTTAATTTAAAATCGATTACCATTGTTTCAAGTAAGCAAGCTTGCGCACACCTTGGATTAATATCCATATGTAGCTCATTAATTTCATACTCCCTCCGTCCCACTTTGTTCTGCCTGTTTTCTTTTTTGGACGTCTAAAAAAATTGTCTATCTCTTAATTTATAATATTTTATATATTCGATAGGAATCTTGTTTGATAGATTTCAATTAATTCTTTTAAACAAAGTTTTTGAAACCATAAAAAAAATATTATAGATTGTGAGATATAGACAATTTTTTGCGAGGTGCCAAAAACGAAACAGGCACAATAAAGTGGGATGGAGGGAGTAGTCGTTTACACGATTATGCGTGAGGGTTGCGAGGTATCCATAAGAGTTGTTGATAAGGAAAATTGAAAATGAAATTTTAAGAGAGAGCAAACTCCCAAATCTCAAGCCACAGAGATCACCAGGTCAACCCTTAAAAGATTGGGGATTTTGTCATTATATTGTCAATTGGGGATTTTGTCATTATATTGTCTAACCAGAGATAAAACCCAATAACCTAAACAATGAAACATATATAGAATAATTAGAAGACAGATCATATATCCGGGCAAGTTGGAAATGGTACAAGGTTAGTGAAGGTTTAATTTTCTTTGATAAGTTCAATGACTATGTAGCCCCATTTAAATACAATCTTTGAGCGGGTCATACGGGCTCGTGCCTTGAATAGCAAGTTTTATAGGAGTAATATGTTATTTTTATTTGGTAATGTAGGATGTCCTGGGCCAGCTCGCTCGCATCTCGGACTAATCCCTACAGCCCCTCCCACAACCGTTTCAAACGCTTAAGCGTGGGGGTGAGGTGGCCCCAATAGTTATTGGCAAGAAAAATCGAACCTGAAACCTTAGGATGGAGCAAACACTCAAGTCCAAGCTAAGACTACTCAGCCCATCCCCTTGAGGTTATAATAATAATAATAATAATAATAATAATAATAATAATAATAATAATAATAATAATAATAATAATAGAAATAGACAAGCTTGTTAATGGAAATAAGAAAATCAAATAAACTTCACCTGCATGCCAACGGTAGAGGCCCTACAGTCCTATAGGGTGACTTCCCATATTATTATTTTTACTTCTTCTTTTTTAACTGGACTGGGTCATAAATGGCACACCCATATTAATTAGTTAATTTTCCGGAACTGGTCAGTAGGGTGGAATGATAAATGATAAGTCCACAAATTTTTTTTATCAAACACCGTGTTTATGATCCTGTTTGATATATATATAATCCAATCTGCTATTCGTATGAACGTAAGATTTGACGCGTGTTTGAGTGAGACCAGGTAATTGAGAAAATAGATTTTTGAGTGAGACCAGGTAATTGAGAAAATAGATTTTTTTCTCTTGGTAATCAGTTTTCGAGTCCGATTTTGTTCACCCTCACCAAACGAGGTCTTCCTATTTAAGAAATTATCCCCTGCATTTCGAGAGGAAGAGACGTGTGGGAAAGAGTCGAAATAGGAACAATTATCACTTGCATTGATTGAGAGTGGAATGGGTTATCAACTAATAACATTTGAGACCTTTCTACTCATTTTTTTTTATCAGCAAAGAAAGATTTTCATATCATTAATAAAAATGATACAAAACAGAAACTCTATAGTGATACACCAAGGAGCATCATACACAAACGATAGTACCTCACCTATCAGTGCTAATTGATTTTGAGATGGATATAAAGTTTTCACATGGTATCAGAACAAGGCGCATTCCACCTCACATTTTAAAAATTTATAATCCACACCCCTTGATGACAGATCAACAAAAAACCTGCACGATGATAGAATCCAAAATTGGCCACACGTGACAGATTTCAAAACGTAGCTGCAGATGAGGGGGGAAGTTAAGGAAAATAGAGTCCCACATTACTTGAGAGTGAAATGAGTGATCGCTTAATAACATTTGCAATCTCTCAACTTATTGTCAATTGATTTTGAGTGAAATCAGTTATACTTGCATAATTTGTGGCTTTTGAATGTTAATAGTGGTTAAAACTTGATAGGGTCTACAAGCTATAAACAATCAATAAAAAATAAGAGTAACGTTTTTTTCTCGTTTGGTGAGGGTGGACAAAATCAAACTCTTAATTTTCTACTCGAAAACAAAACCATAACGGTGAGAAACAGATGTCAGAAGACAATGTCCAAGGAAGGACAGAAAATTAGTTTTTTCAGTTCTTTGTGGGGGCGGGGCTGATGGGGCCCCTCTCTCTCTCTCTAACTAGAAGACGTCTCTCTCTCTGTAGACCTCTGCCTATAAGTAAGCCACACCTTTCTTGTTCCCAGTATCCAAATCCCAAGCTTTTCTCTCTTGTTATTGGCTTATTGCTCCTTCTTTTTCTAAGCTCGATCTGATTTGCTTCACCTTTTAGAAACACAACACATTTCTCATAAACCTTCCAGCCATGGTTGCTGCTGCTGGAAAACCCTCAGTGGTGGTCGTTATTGTGCTAGTAATAGCCACCATTTCCAACTCTGTTTCTGCAGATCCGGATATGCTCCAAGATGTTTGTGTTGCTGATCTCAATAACGGTATTTATTTTGTCTATAGAGCATTAATGCTACAAACACACCTTAATTTAACACACAACTCCGGACATAACTATGTACTTGCACATGGATTTTTAAACATATCTAACGGTTTCGGGCACAGTTGTTTTTTGAATTGTGTTTTAAATGTAAACTCCTAGACTTTTCTTGTCAAAAACACATTTCCTTATCGAATTTGTGTGTGTTTGTGAATTGTGTTCTGATTCCGACCCAATTTTTTTGAATAGCATGCACCCATAATTTTCTTCCCTTAAACTACATATAATCCAATGTGGCGCAAGAAAATAAACTTTGGTTGGATAACGTGGGACCCACATCCAATTTGGAGATCCACATCAATTAGATTTATGAGGCGTTTATGGGTTCCCGATATGGACGGTAACATTTCTCTAGGAAAAAGTATTTGTTGTATAATACACATTATGTTGGAATGATTTTGAAAATAGTTAAAATTATAACAATGTACTAGTATCGAATAAGTATAAATAATTTGTGTGCCCGAAACCTCTGTTAGCGCCACTACACTACATTTTCGTCGCTTAATTTCCATTGGTATTTTTTCTCATTTTGACAAATATAACAACAGAAACTAATAGCATACTACGTTATTGCTGATTCATAGGTGTGAAGATGAATGGTTTTGCCTGCAAGGCAAGCTTTAGCGCATCAGATTTCTTCTTTGCCGGTCTAGCAATGCGAAAGCCCACCAACAATATACTGGGTTCAACCGTGACTCCAGCCAATGTGATGCAAATTCCCGGCCTCAACACCCTAGGTGTCTCCATGGCTCGCGTCGACTTTGGCCCTGGCGGTCTTAACCCTCCCCACACCCACCCACGCGGCACTGAGATATTGTTCGTTCTCTACGGAGAATTGGATGTTGGGTTCATTACCACAGCCAATGTGCTTGTTTCCAAGACCATTAAACAGGGTGACGTATTTACTTTCCCTAAGGGTTTGGTTCACTTCCAAATTAACAAAGGGAAAGGACCAGCCGCCGCTATTGCTGCGTTCGACAGCCAGAATCCGGGTGTCCAGGCCATTGCTGCCACTTTGTTTGCCGCCATCCCCCCGGTGTCAAATAGTGTGTTGAGTAAGACTTTCCAAATATCAAATCAGGAGGTTGATGCAATCAAGTCAAAACTTGCAGGATAGCCCTAGAATATGCTTTGTGATTTGGGGTGGGTATGTTGTTGGTTTTCTTGTTTTTCTTATTGTTGATTAAGCTAAGGATTCATGGTTTCACGAAAAGAAATAATGGGTAGGAAAAGTGAATTAATGTTGTATTTAAGTCCACTTACCAATGTATTCAGTTTCATTTATTTTATTTACCAAAAAATAAGCAAGTGTTTTAAATAACCGTTGTATCTAAATACGTATCAACGATAGAGTTTATCACCCAACTTTGTATTTCATTTTCGTCTTTTGATCTCACACAGCAAGTTGCAACATTCACCGTCCTTTATCTATGCTTCATGGATTTGGGTAGTATTGGCGTGAGTATGTGTTTAGATATCATATTTGTCTGCATTTTGTAAGAGATTAATAGAATACACAGCCACGACAATATTTTATCTCTCTAAATTTTTCGGATATATGCAATGGTGCTAACAACTCACAAGATAGTCAGAAATGTTGTAGATGATACGAGCTTTTTTTTTTTTTTGAAAAATAAAAAGTATTGTTATTAATTTTCAGAAACAATTATAAAGAATAAAATGACCCAAAGCACGAGGCACCAAAGTAGAGCAAGAGCAAACCCACAAAAGATAACTTCCTCACTCCGACAATTATACGAGGTTTTGATACATAGATATATGGTAATTTCCAAATCATTAAGCTCTCTAGGACAATGTCCAAAGATTCGCCCCCTATCTCTTTCCCTCTAAAAAGTGTCGAGTGTCCTATACAGATACTTCACGAAGCATCCTTACAGTATAATTCCTTGCACCCTATTTGTTATTGTAGTTACCAAAATGACCAGATATAGTATGACGCCAAACATGACAATTCAGCTGCACCAATATCCGGAGTGAGTAATATCCCGGGCCGAAACTTATCCCCAAAAACTATTTATGGCCAGTCTCCCTCCTGTTCAAAAATTTGGACCCTCTATATCCGATTATTTACGATAATGTCATTATTAATTATGAAATTGCCACCAGTATTTATGAAAATCATCATTATCCACCCACATATACCTTTCCCCAAACAAACAATATGTAAGTAGTCACTCCTATATGATAACCACCTATTGTATCTCCATACCCTCCAAAACGCTAGCGAACGGGCCGTACGTTGGTGAATTGTGAAAAACTGGATTGTAGCATAAAATAGCTCCAAAATATCTCTATATTTTTCAGGACTAGAAAATCAACTAGGATCGATGACACTTATAAGGAATCAAATACAACTTTTGATGCTTGCAATAGGTGGATTTGTCTTATATATATATATATATATATACATACAGTCCTTTTCAGGTCCAGTCGCCCGGATTTTCTTATGGTCCGGATTTGTGCCTTAGCTCTCATTTCCAGATCGATTTACAATGATCTGAGACGCTCAATGTATTCAAAACGTGATTTTAAGGGTACCCGCAAGAAATCAGCAAAAAAAATGACCGGGAAGGACTTGATCTGAGCGGCAGCGGTGGGGGCGCCTAAACATGAGACAAATGAATTCAACTAACTTTTGAGGAGAAATCTCAGAGCTCCGCAAGACGTAGACCAGTTATCTTGAGGCGAGATAATTTAGAGCTCTATCCAAGACACTGCCCAGAAGTTAGTGCAGCAACCGAAATCAGAGTTGATCCAATCTATCCGGAATTTGTTTATAAGCCACAGCAAAGCAAGCAAGTCTGGTGTCAAAATCATGTGAACTCCAAATTAGTGCCCCTATCAGTGAGAGAAGTTCTTAAAGGCTTGAGGGACACCAGTGAGATATATAGACCAAGCATCTGGACTGAGAGGCAACACCAAGTGATCAGCAAGCACCCTAAATAATTATATATTATTATTATTATTATTAGACAAGCTTGTTAATAGAAATAAGAAAATCAAATAAACTTCACCTGCATGCCTACGGTAGAGACCCTACAGTCCTATAGGGTGACTTCCCACATAATTATTTTTACTTCATCTTTTTTAACTGGACTGGGTCATAAATGGCACAACCATATTAATTAGTTAATTTTCCGGAACTGGTCAGTCGGGTGGAATGATTAATGATAAGTCCACAAAATTTTTATCAAACACCGTGTTTATGATCCTGTTTGATATATATACAGTACGAACGTAAGATTTGACGCGTGTTCGAGTGAGACCAGGTTGAGAAAATAGATTTTTTGTTTTCACCACATCCACGTGAAATAGATGTTTTTCGCTTGGTAATCAATTTTCGAGTCCGATTTTATTCACCCTCACCAAACGAGGTCTTCCTATTTAAGAAATTATCCCCCGCATTTCAAGAGGAAGAGACGCATGGGAAAGAGTCGAAATAGGAACAATTATCCCTTGCATTGCTTGAGAGTGGAATGAGTTATCACTTAATAACATTTGAGACATCTCTGCTCATTTTTTTCTATTTCAAAATCCTCAGACTCTTTCCCACACGTCTTTTCCTCTCGCAATGCCAAGGATAATCTTCCAAATAAGAATATACCGAATCAGTTATACTTGCATAATTTGTGGCTTTTTAATGTTAATAGTGGTTACAACTTGATAGGATTTACAAGTTATAAACAATCAACAAACAATCATTCTTTTAAAACTTGATAGGGTTTACAAGTTATAAACAAGTTATTTGACTTGGGTTTGGATAATATATACATGCATCCAACAACTTTGCCGAAGCGGAGGAATCAACGAGAAATTGAAACAAACTGTTGGGCGGATTACAAATAGTTTGGTCTTTTTATTATAAACAAAATCATTCTTTTAATTTTCTACTCGAAAACAAAACCATAACGGTGTGAAACAGATCTCAGAAGACAATGTCCAAGAAAGGACAGAAAATTAGTTTTTTCAGTTCTTTGTGGGGGCGGGGGCTTATGGGGCCTATCTCTCTCTCTCTCTCTCTAGAAGACGTCTCTCTCTGAAGACCTCTGCCTATAAGTTCGGCACCCCACCTTTCTTGTTCCCAGTATCATAATTCCGACTTTTCTCTCTTGTTATTGGCTTATTGCTTCTTCTTTTTCCAATCTCTGATTTGCTTCAACTTTTAGAAACACAACACATTTCTCATACACCTTCTAGCCATGGTTGCTTCTGGAAAACTCTCAGTGGTGGTCCGTGGTCGTTATGGTGCTAGTAATAGCCACCATTTCCAACTCTGTTTCTGCAGATCCGGATATGCTTCAAGACGTTTGTGTTGCTGATCTCAATAATGGTATTTATTTTGTTCATAGAGCATTAATGCTACAAACACATCTTAATTAAATACACAAGTGACACAATTCCGGACATAACCATGTACTTGCACATAGATTTTTACACATATCTAACGGTTTCGGGCACAGTTGTATTCTGAATTGTGTTTTAAATGTAAACTCCTAGACTTTTGTTGTCAAAAACACGTTTCCTGATTTTGCTCGTACTAATGGTTCAACGACATTATCGAATTTGTGTGTGTTTGTGAATAGTGTTTTGAATCCGACCCGATTTTTTTAAATACAACGCACCCATAATTTTCTTCCCTTATAGTACGTACATATAATCCAATGGGGCAGAAGAAAATAAACTTTTGTTGGATAGTGTGGGACCCACAATTAATTTGGAGATTCACATAAATCAGATTTATGAGGCGTTTATTGGTTCCAGATTATGGGACCGTAACATTAATTTCTCTACAGGAAAAAAATAGTTGATGTAGTATATATTTTTGCATTGTAGCATAATACACTTTATGTTGGGATGATTTTGAAAATAGTTTAAATTCTAAGTACTAGTATCGAATAAGTATAGATAATGTGTCTGCCCGAAACCATGGGTACTAATTCTCATTTTGACATAACAACATTACCTAATAGCATACTACCTTATTGCTGATTCATAGGTGTGAAGATGAACGGTTTTGCCTGCAAGGCAAGCTTTAGCGCATCAGATTTCTTCTTTGCCGGTCTAGCAATGCCAAAGCCCACTAACAATATGCTGGGTTTAGCCGTGACTACAGCCAATGTGATGCAAATTCCCGGCCTCAACACCCTAGGTGTCTCCATGGCTCGCGTCGATTTTGGCCCCGGCGGCCTTAACCCTCCCCACACCCACCCACGCGGCACCGAGATATTGTTCGTTCTCTACGGAGAATTGGATGTTGGGTTCATTACCACCGCCAATGTGCTTGTTTCCATGACCATCAAACAGGGTGACATATTTACTTTCCCTAATTTTGGTTCATTTCCAAATTAATAACGGGAAAGGACCGGCCGCCGCTATTGCTGCGTTCGATAGCCACAATCCGGGTGTCCAGGCCATTGCCGCCACATTGTTTGCCGCCATGCCCCCGGTGTCGGATAGTGTGTTGAGTAAGGCTTTCCAGATATCAAATCAAGAGGTTGATGCAATCAAGTCAAAGCTAGCATGAAAGCCCTAGAGGGTGCTTTGTGATCTGGGGTTGATTTATTATTGGTATTTGTTCTTGTTGTTGATTAAGATAAGGATTCATGGTTTTATGAAAAGAAATAGTGGGTCGAAAAAGTGAATTAATGTTGTATTTAAGTCCATTTACCTATGTATTCAGTTTCATTTTTTTTATTTAGCAAAAAATAAGACGAGTGTTTTAAACAGCTGGTATCGTTGTATCTAAATACGTATCAATGTGATGGAGTTTATCACCCAACTTTGTCTTTCACAATATGCAAATTGAATTTTGACGATAGAAGTTTTTAATTTGTGCATGTTTCTATCGCGCGTTATTGATTTGTAAATGGTCAGATGTGAAAGTCAACTTCATTTTCGTCTTTTGATCTCACATAGCAAGTTGCAACATTCATTGTCCTTCATCTATGCTTCATGGATTTGGGTAGTATCGGCGTGAGTATGTGTTTAGATATCAGATTTGTCTGCATTTTGTAAGAGCTAGATTCATAGAATACACAGCTGCGACAATATTTTATATATCTATCTAAAATTTTCGGATATATACAATGGTGCTCACAACTCACAAGATAGTCAAAAATGTTGTAGATGATATGAGCCTTTTTTTTTTTTTTGAACAATAAAAAGTATTGTTATTAATTTTTGGAAACAATTACAAAGAATAAAATGAACCAAAACACGAGGCATCAAAGCAGAGTAAGAGCAAACACACAAAAGATTACTCCCTCACTCCGACAATTATATGAGGTTTTGATACATAGATATGTGGTAATCTCCAAATCATTAAGTAATTATGCACTCTAGGATGATGTCCAAAGACTCGCCCCCCATCTCATACCCTCTAAAAAGTGTCGAGTGTGATATATAAATACTTCACGAAGTATCCTTACATTATAATTCCTTGCACCCTATTTGTTACTAGTTACCAAAACGACCAGATATAGTATGACGCCAAACATGACAATTCAGCTGCACCAATATCCGGAGTTTGCTTGCACGCATTTTCACACTCGGGTGTAATATCCCGGGCCGAAACTTATCCACCAAAACTATTTATGGCCAGTCTCCCCCTCCTCGAAATTTTGGACCCTCTATACCCAATTATTTATGATAATGTCATTATTAATTATGAAATTTCCACCAGTATTTATGAAAATCGTCATTATCCACCCATATACCTTTCCACAAACAAACATTATGTAAGTAGTCACTCCTATATGATAACCACCTACTGTATCTCCATACCCTCCAAAACGCTAACGAACGGACCGTACGTTGGTGAATTGTGAAAAACTGGATTGTAGCTTAAAATAGCTCCAAAATATCTCTATATTTACTAGGATCGATGACACTTATAAGGAATCAAATACAACTTTTGATGCTTGCAATTGGTGGATTTGTACTATACATGATCTCTGCTACAGAATTCGTAAATCAACAAAAGCATCAATCTGAATCCCAAGACACATTCCATTTGTAGGTTTATTCTCCTAATCCTTTTTTTATTTTGATCGGCAAAGAAATTTTATTTCTGTTAATACTCGAAAGGGTACATCGAGAACGTTGAAGAAGCATCACGTACGGTTAGAACAAAGATGCCAAAAACAATTGACACCAAAGGCGAAGGAGATCATGTGGTAAACTTAAATACACCCAACAAAAAAATCCAATAGAGCAGTGGATGAAAAGAAGATGTTATGGATTTTACGCAATCCTACAACGCCCCTACGGATCTTGGAACAATGGATCACAGAATAAAACAAACAAATACGTGCGTAATGAAAAACTGGAAAGAAAACGAGACACAAGATATACGTGGAAAACCTCAACGTGAGGAAAAACCACGGGAGCCACACCAGTCCACTATGAAATCAATCCAAGAGTACAAGTCTTCTCACAATCTCTCTGAGATGTGTTTTCTCTCGCCTCTCTCTTTTTCACGCTCAGAAAAAGTGATTACAATTCCATCCAACGCGCAGCCGTTCACAAAACCCTAAATACACTTTAAGGCCCGAAGGCTCTCGGTAGCGCTACACCATTTCTTGTGTAGCGCTAGGAAACCCTCTGGACTGGCTGAAGGTTGTCTTACCCCAACAATCTCCCACTTGAAGATAACCTGAAGCATCCGCAAACAATCAACAGCAAACCCAAATAATCTCAATCAATCATGGACGTAGTCATCTGACCCCTCTTGGTGTGGCTCTATGCCCATCATCTCTTCAAGCATGAAGGCCAAATGAAGTCGAACACAACTTCAGTTTCTGAACAGTAACAGACTTGGTCAACATATCTACCGGATTTCGATCCCCCAAAATCTTCTCTAGCAACAAATCCCCATCTTCCAAAAGCGAGCGAATAAAATGATACCTCAAATCAATGTGCTTCGTCCTGGCATGGAACACTGGATTTTTGGCAAGGTGTATAGCACTCTGGCTGTCACTGAAAAGAACGCAGTTTTCTTGCTTCAAACCCAGCTCCTCCAAGAAGCCCTTTATCCAAACCATCTCCTTTGCAGCCTCAGTCACGGCCACATACTCAGCTTCTGTAGTAGATAATGTCACTAATTTCTGCAGACGTGAGACCCAGCTCACCACTGTTGAACCCATAGTATAGATATATCCTGTGGTACTTCGCCGCGTATCATGATCACCGGCAAAGTTAGCATCCACATATCCCTGCACTGTCAATTTCCCTCTCCTAAAACAAAGTGGCAAATCAGTGGTACCTCTCAAGTATCGCATAATCCACTTTACTGCTTCCCAATGCTGTTTCCCCGGATTGCTAGCAAACCTGCTCACAACTCCCACTGCATGGGCAATGTCTGGTCTCGTGTTCACCATCGCATACATCAGGCTACCCACGGCCGAGGTATACGGAACCTTGGCCATGTATTCTCTTTCTGCATCTGTCTTGGGTGATTGCCCCTGAGAAAGTTTGAAATGACTTCCCAAGGGTGTGCCAACTGCCTTAGCACCCTGCATATTGAACCTCTCCAGAACACGCTCAATATACTCAGCTTGACTCAACCGTAAGGTTCCCTGAGCCTTATCTCTGCTGATTCTCATCCCAAGTATCTGCTTAGCTGCACCAAGATCTTTCATAGCAAACTCTGTTGCCAATTGCTGCTTCAATTTGTTGATCTCCCTAACACAGGAACCTGCTACAAGCATATCATCTACGTAGAGCAATAAAATGATGTAGCTAGACTCAAACCTCTTGAAGTAACAACAGTGATCCCCATTGCACCTTGTGTAGCCACTGCGCTGCATGAAACCATCAAACTTTCTGTACCACTGTCTGGGAGCCTGTTTCAAACCATACAGACTCTTCCTGAGCCTGCACACCATCTCTTCCTTGTCTTTCACAATGAAGCCAACAGGCTGCTTCATGTAGATTTCTTCATCCAAGTCCCCGTGAAGAAAAGCAGTTTTAACATCTAACTGCTCAAGGTAGAGATTTTCAGCAGCAACAATCACCACTCTGATAGTGGCCATCTTCACAACGGGTGAAAATATCTCTGTATAATCAATCCCCTCCTTCTGTTGGAAGCCCTTTACAACCAATCTTGCCTTGTACCTTTTCTTGCCATCACTCTCCTGCTTAAGCTGAAAAACCCATTTGTTCTGCAAGGCTTTCTTTCCTGCGGGAAGCTGAGCTAACTGCCAAGTACCGTTGGAATGAAGAGAATCCATCTCTTCCTGCATCGCAGTCTTCCACTTTGTTGACTCAGAAACCTACATAGCCTCATCATAGCACTCTAGTTCTCCACTGTCCGTCAAAAGCAAGTAATCAAGCGAAGAAATATATTTCGGATTCGGCTTGTGTACTCTGGTTGTCCTCCTCAACTCTCTGACCGCTGAACTAGTCCCTGTCTCTGGAGCTGCCTCATCTGAAACTGTCCCCTCTGAAACTGTCTCATCTAAAACTCTCTCCTCTGCCTGACCAGACCCCTGTTCAACCCCCCTGTCACCTGGAAGATCCTCCAACCCAAAGTACTCGGATGTATCTCCATCCGAAGTGGTACTCCCACTGCTCAGTTTGCTGTCCCTGTCTTTGTACATCACCTTTTCATCAAACACAACATCTCTGCTTCTGATTATCTTCCGGTTCTTGTTATCCCAAAAACGATGACCAAACTCATCTCCGCCGTATCCAATAAAGGTGCACTTCTGTGACTTAGCATCAAGTTTATCCCTGTCCTTGTCGCTAATATGCACATCGGAAACACAACCGAAAACACGTAAGTGTGAGAGATTTACCTCTTTACCACTCCAAACCTCCTCTGGTATGCCAAAGTTCAACGGAACTGATGGCCCAATATTGATCAAATGTGTTGCTGTGCTGACTGCATCTGCCCAAAACATCTTGGGCAACCCTGCGTGTATCCGCATGCTCAGTCAAAGTCCTGTTCATCCTTTCTGCAATGCCATTGTGCTGCGGAGTCCCTGGAGGTGTCCTCTCTAAACGAATCCCGGATAGAGCGCAGGCTTTCTTGAACTCCCCCAACTCATATTCTCCGCCGTTGTCGGACCTCAACCTCTTTACCTTCAAATCTGTTTCATTCTCAACCATGGCCTTCCACTTCTTGAAGACTTCAAAGACCTCTGACTTGTGCTTCATGAAGTATACCCATACCTTCCTCGAGCGATCGTCGACAAAGGTAACATAGTAATAAGAACCGCCAAGAGAAGACACTGTAGCTGGACCCCACACATCTGTATGGACAAGCTCTAGCTTCTGAGCCCTGGGAGGCCTGCCGCCTTTCTGAAAGCTAACCCGTTTCTGTTTCCCGAAGATACAATCTTCACACATGTCAATGTCCACTGACCCTAAACCCGGTAGCTTCTCTTTCGACTGCATAACCTTCATTCCCTTCTCACTCATATGCCCCAGTCTATAGTGCCACAGATTTGAACTCTCCTTGATGTCTATAACTGCAAGTATGTCGCTACCATGTGAAGTCAAGTAAAGTGTACCAACTTTCTTGCCTTTAGCCGTCACCATGGTACCATTTGAGACTTTCCACATGTCCCCTGTGAATGTTGATGTATAACCTGCTGCTGTAAGCTGTCCAACCGAAATAAGATTCCTCTTCAACTTCGGAACGTGCCTGACATCTTTTAGACACCATTTGAACCCATGCGTTGCAATATGAACATCCCCTTTTCCCACAATACTGCAAGGCTCGTCGTCCCCCAAGTATACTTTCCCAAAGTCCCCTGCTACATAGTTCTGCAGAACCTCCCTGTTAGCAGTGGCGTGGAATGAGGCACCCGAATCAATCACCCAAGATTCAGTGTCGCTGTTCATGGAAAGAATAAGTGCATCGTGCACAACGTGAGCCTCCTGCCCACCGTTATTCTTTTTCGGTGCTTTGCAAGTTTGTGACATATGGCCTGTTTGACCACAATTCCAACATTCACCTTTAATGGGCCGAACCTGAGATCTATCTTAATTTCCCTTGCCCTTGCCCTTCGATTTCGACATGTTCCTGTTCTGATTCTGACCACCCTTGGTTTGGCTTCTGCCCCTCTGCTCAAAACTTAGAGCTGAACCTGAACTACCTGAACCATCGATCGAACCCCTTCTGACCTCCTCAGTTAGAATCAAACTAACAACCTCACTCAGTTTCAACTTTTCTTTCCCTGCCGAATTACTGACTGCAGTAACAGTACCCTGCCAGCTCTCTGGCAACTGAGACAGTATTAACAAGTCTTGAACCTCATCATCAAACTTGATTTCGACAGACATAAGTTGACCAACTATCGTATTGAACTCACTGAGATGTGACATAAAGGAAACCCCTTCAGCCATAGACAGATTGAAAAGTTTTTTCATGAGATGTACCTTATTCGCAGCAGACGGTTGCTCGTACATCTTTTTCAGTGCTTCCACAAGACCCTCCGTCGTTTTCTCCTTCAAGATGTTGTGGGTGACTGACTTTGAAAGGGACAGGCGAACAACCCCTAATGCCTTCCTGTCCAGGACGTCCCAATCCTCGTTGCTCTCATCTTTCTTCTACCCCTTTTCTTTACCCAACAGCGGCCGGTAAAGATCTTTCTGATACAGATAGTCCTCTATCTGCGTTTTCCAGAACGCGAAGTCTGACCCGTCAAACTTCTCCATCCTCTGCTTGCCTTCTTCAGAACCCATAGCTCCCACTAAACTCTGGCCTGCCCGAACGAGATTAAACCCTAACCTGTCGAACAAAACCTACCGCAACCGCGGCTCTGATACCAGTTGTTATGGATTTTACGCAATCCTACAACGCCCCTACGGATCTTGGAACAATGGATCACAGAATAAAAACAACAAATACGTGGGTAATGAAAAACTGGAAAGAAAACGAGACATAAGATATACGTGGAAAACCTCAACGTGAGGAAAAACCACGGGAGCCACACCAGTCCACTATGAAATCAATCCAAGAGTACAAGTCTTCTCACAATCTCTCTGAGATGTGTTTTCTCTCGCCTCTCTCTTTTTCACGCTAAGAAAAAGTGATTACAATTCCATCCAACGCGCAGCCGTTCACAAAACCCTAAATACACTTTAAGGCCCGAAGGCTCTCGGTAGCGCTACAGCCATTTTGCTATAGCGCTAGACCACTCGGTAGCGCTACACCATTTCTTGTGTAGCGCTAGGAAACCCTCTGGACTGGCTGAAGGTTGTCTTACCCCAACAGAAGACCCAAACAGAAAGATGAATGGATCTAAACCTTACTCTTAAGCACCTTTTGAAGTCTTCAATTGAGTATTCATTCAAGGTAAACTTCCCTTTGATCCAAAATGCCATCTTAGTTTTAATTAATTCCACCACCTCTGACTTCTCAAGCACCTTGTTGTTGAAGATAACATAATTGCGAGCTAACCAAATTGACCAAATCACTGCAAAGAAACATACCCTCCCAACATGATTTCTCCAAGTAATTCTACAACTGTTCGAAAACCACCATTTTGCAAGATCCAAAATGGATGCAGGGCAAGCTATCCTACCAGTTTATATAGTATTGCAGTCCAGACATACCATGTAAAAGGGCAATGCAACAATAAGTGATTAGGTGTTTCAATACATTTTTTTTGAACGGCGAAGAAATTTTTTAATTTTTTTATTGGTATGAAAAAAGGATTACAAAAGGGGCAAGAGAGGAAATTAAGTATCACAATGCAAAGGCAAACATTGAAGGCTCGATGGGAATTGAGGAGGAAACCTTCCATTTCGAATGAACAAAGATTCCCTTCACCAAAAGAATAGGAAACACTCAATCCTTTCTCGGATTTCCTGAAGTTCCCTTCCGTAATCGGAGCATACTTTGGCTAGAGAAATCCAATAAGGGCGATCTTGGTGTCTACAGAAAGCTAAGAGAGAATCCTACAACTTTCGTGTTGAAGACTTTCCAAAAATCGAAGAATAATATGGCAAAAATTGGGGATCAAGTCAGAGGTCGAAAACTGCCTAATTGAGAATCTTGTTTTGGGAAACGAAGTGAGGTGTTTATAAGGAAGATAGAAGAGAAGTTGGGGTACGACCAAAGCCTTGAGAAAGGAGTTTTTTTTCACCATTGGAGAAGATCCAATTAGAAGTTTAGGAAAATGAAGAAGAAGACAAAGGCCAATTGGAGTTTGTCGACAGATTTTCGATCTACATACAGTTTCCTTCTAAACTCTTCACTTTCTTTTCGTACAATTTTCATTGAATAGCAGAAATATTATGGGTTGTTTTGATTCTATTATGAACTAATATCTATTGCTAAGGCTACGATGTAGCCTCTCCATGACAATTCCGAATCCTATTTTTATGTGATCATAATTTTATCATTCCTTTTGAGTTTACATCATTGTGTTTAGTGCTTTTAATTATATGACCAATATTTGAGTGATGTGTTGTGCATGCTAATTCAAGAAAAGATGCATGCAGTTTAGCTTCGTATGATGTAAGCCATGAATTGAACGAAAGGCAGGAATGTGCCAACGTGATTTGTGCGGCTTACATGAGAAATATTGTTAATCTTGATGGGCTCAAATGCTCTTAAATTCGCATAGACATATCATGGATTATTGTATGTTGGGTAGTTCTAATTCTACTTAAGAGAGGGTCTTAGAAAAGTTTGAATTTCTTGCTGTCAAATAGGACTATAATTGACTGATCGCATGGTTAGGATTTGAGATTGGATTAGTTAGGTGAGTCGGATGCCTTAGTATTTTTTTTCTTCCTGAGTGAAAGCTTATTCTTTTTAAGTGTTCGGTCAAATCTTTAGTTGTTGAATTACTTTTAGTTGTTTTTATTTTTGAAATCCAAAATCCATCACTTTTATTGATTCCAAGTAATTCAGAACTAGAACAATTTCAATAGTTAATAGGTAAGTAGTCATCGTGGGTTCGACATCTTTCTTTATCACAATATTACTTGTTACGATTTCGTGCGCCGTTCCGCAACAGTACCCACAAGAGTTATTGATAAGGAGAATTGAATATGAAATTTCAAGAGAGAGCAAACTCCCAAATCTCAAGCCAAAGAGATCACCAGGTCAACCCTTAAAGATTGGGGATTTTTTCATTATATTGTCTAACCAGAGATAAAACCCAATAACCTAAACAATGAAACATAGAAGGAAAAATGACGGGCCAGGACATGTTTTGATAATTAATACCCGCTAAAGACATGCTAAGAACATTTGTACGTTAATGCTAAAAATGTCCTTGACGGATATTAATTATCAAAATACGTTCTTGACCGTCATTTTCCCAACATAAAATAATTAGAAGAAGTTGAATGATGAGCTGACAGTTTACGGATTCTTGCTGAAAATGTGTTTGGTGGGATGTTGATGATCTAATAATTTTGCTGATTTTGTTTCTGTCGGTCCCAAGCTAAGGAAGGAGCTGTAATTTGCTGTAGTGGATATGTTTGCTCTGTACTTGCTGTGTTGGATATTTCGGTTTCAACTGATGATGTTTTGGCTGCTAATGGATCTGATCTGCTTTTGCTGAAACCTTGCTGAAGCTCCTCTAGTGCATGCTTCATCTGCTGGATATCTGAAGTTCTTGTCTGCTTTTCCTATTCGAGTGAAGCTGGTTCTTAGGATATGGATGGCTGCTGCAACTGGTTTGAGTTGGAAATGTTATGAAGTTGGAAGTCTTAAATATTGAAGTCACCCCTGGGTTAGAGATCTGTTGCTGGTATTGTCTATTCAAATGGATTGAAAGTAGTGATAGTTGGGCCATTTTGTTATTGGGCTCATTCAATATCTATATATTGAATGTAATTTTTTCTTCTCCTTTTCTTTCTTTTGTATGCCTCTTATGGTATCTCATCCTTCGTGGTCTGTAATTAGTCTTCCCTCGATGTACCATTTGTCGAGTTCTAATAAAAATTAGTAAAGGTTTAATTTTCTTTGATAAGTTCAATGACTATGTAGCCCCATTTAAATATAATCTTTGAGCGGGTCATACGGGCTCGTGCCTTGAATAGCAAGTTTTATTGGAGTAATATGTTATTTTTATTTAATAATGTAGGGTGTTCCGGGTCAGTTCGTGCGCACCTTGGACTAAACCCCATAACCCCTCCCACAACCGTTTCACACGCTAAAACGTGGGGATGATGAGGTGGCCCTAAGAGTTGTTGGTAAGAAAATCGAACCTGAAACCTTAAGGTGGAGCAAACACCCAAGTTTCAGGCTAAGATCACTCGGTTCAACCCCTTGAGGTAATAATAATAATTATATATTATTATTAGACAAGCTTGTTAATAGAAATAAGAAAATCAAATAAACTTCACCTGCATGCCCACGGTAGAGACCCTACAGTCCTATAGGGTGACTTCCCACATAATTATTTTTACTTCATCTTTTTTAACTGGACTGGGTCATAAATGGCACAACCATATTAGTTAGTTAATTTTCCGGAACTGGTCAGTCGGGTGGAATGATTAATGATAAGTCCACAAAATTTTTATCAAACAACGTGTTTATGATCCTGTTTGATATATATACAGTACGAACGTAAGATTTGACGCGTGTTCGAGTGAGACCAGGTTGAGAAAATAGATTTTTTGTTTTCACCACATCCACGTGAAATAGATGTTTTTCTCTTGGTAATCAATTTTCGAGTCCGATTTTATTCACCCTCACCAAACGAGGTCTTCCTATTTAAGAAATTATCCCCCGCATTTCAAGAGGAAGAGACGCATGGGAAAGAGTCGAAATAGGAACAATTATCCCTTGCATTGCTTGAGAGTGGAATGAGTTATCACTTAATAACATTTGAGACATCTCTGCTCATTTTTTTCTATTTCAAAATCCTCAGACTCTTTCCCACACGTCTTTTCCTCTCGCAATGCAAAGGATAATCTTCCAAATAAGAATATACCGAATCAGTTATACTTGCATAATTTGTGGCTTTTTAATGTTAATAGTGGTTAAAACTTGATAGGATTTACAAGTTATAAACAATCAATAAACAATCATTCTTTTAAAACTTGATAGGGTTTACAAGTTATAAACAAGTTATTTGACTTGGGTTTGGATAATATATACATGCATCCAACAACTTTGCCGAAGCGGAGGAATCAACGAGAAATTGAAACAGACTGTTGGCCGGATTACAAATAGTTTGGTCTTTTTATTATAAACAAAATCATTCTTTTAATTTTCTACTCGAAAACAAAACCATAACGGTGTGAAACAGATCTCAGAAGACAATGTCCAAGAAAGGACAGAAAACGAGACACAAGATATACGTGGAAAACCTCAACGTGAGGAAAAACCACGGGAGCCACACCAGTCCACTATGAAATCAATCCAAGAGTACAAGTCTTCTCACAATCTCTCTGAGATGTGTTTTCTCTCGCCTCTCTCTTTTTCGCGCTAAGAAAAAGTGATTACAATTCCATCCAACGCGCAGCCGTTCACAAAACCCTAAATACACTTTAAGGCCCGAAGGCTCTCGGTAGCGCTACAGCCATTTTGCTTTAGCGCTAGACCACTCGGTAGCGCTACACCATTTCTTGTGTAGCCCTAGGAAACCCTCTGGACTGGCTGAAGGTTGTCTTACCCCAACAGAAGACCCAAACAGAAAGATGAATGGATCTAAACCTTACTCTTAAGCACCTTTTGAAGTCTTCAATTGAGTATTCATTCAAGGTAAACTTCCCTTTGATCCAAAATGCCATCTTAGTTTTAATTAATTCCACCACCTCTGACTTCTCAAGCACCTTGTTGTTGAAGATAACATAATTGCGAGCTAACCAAATTGACCAAATCACTGCACAGAAACATACCCTCCCAACATGATTTCTCCAAGTAATTCTACAACTGTTCGAAAACCACCATTTTGCAAGGTCCAAAATGGATGCAGGGCAAGCTATCCTACCAGTTTATATAGTATTGCAGTCCAGACATACCATGTAAAAGGGCAATGCAACAATAAGTGATTAGGTGTTTCAATACATTTTTTTTGAACGGCGAAGAAATTTTTAAATTTTTTTTATTGATATGAAAAAAGGATTACAAAAGGGGCAAGAGAGGAAATTAAGTATCACAATGCAAAGGCAACATCCCAACTATATCGGCACCCTACCCTGCGAAAATCATCTGTTGCTTTGCCCAGAGTTGATAAGAATTCAACCCAAACAAGGAAAAACAGTACTAAACAAACGGATACAAGGTTCCAAAACCAGAACCTTACACGGGGGGGAGGGGGGCGGCGCACCCAAACATGAGACAAATGAATTCAACTAACTTTTGAGGAGATTAATTTTAAGTTCCTTTTGTCCTTGTCCTATTAATCTTTGTAATCTTGCGGAGATTAATAAAATTTTCTTTTGCCGATAAAAAAAACTTTTGATGAGAGATCTCAGAGCTCCGCAGACGTAGACCAGTTATCTTGAGGTGAGATAATTTAGAGCTCTATCCAAGACACTGCCCAGAAGTTAGTGCAGCAACCGAAATCACACTACTACAATAAAGCATAACAATCACAGCTATTGACAGTGTTAGTTAGTCTTCTATCACACTCCTCCTACCGTGATAGATGTGGGTGTGATTGTAAGTCACTCTCTTTTATCACGGTTATAAACCGTGATTGAAAGATAGAAACAATCACACCCAAAAAGCGTGATTGTTTCTAGGCAAAACCGAGATGGAAACTCCTTTCCGTGTTCTTTTCCGGGTTTTTATCACACTCTTCTTGAAAAACCGTGATTATATGTAGATAACAATCACCACCAAAAACTGTGATCTTTCATGTCTAAAAAATGAGATGGAAAGTAGTTAGGTGTGATCTTTTCTGGTTTTTAGATCACGATTTTCGTCTAAAACCGTGATTAAATGTTCTTATCATCACAGTCTAGAAATGTGATTGAAAGATGCATCTTTTTTTTTTTTTTACATTTAAAAAATGCCCGAATCTCTAACCAATAATAAATACACGTAAAATGTGTATTCAGCCCGTAGCTATCTTTTCCAAAACAAAAGACATAGCAATACGAAATATGCATAACTGATATTGCATCTCGCACAAAACATGTCATAGATAGAAATATCGTGCCGGAAAGCCTACATTGAATTAATCTAACATCAATCAAATTTCAGAAAATACATAAAAAATGCAGAACAAAAGCTTAATAATAAAAAGGACAAAGAAAACTAATTGAACCATAAGCATGGAGTTGTGTCCTAAGCTACAACGAATTCTTCATTCTTTGAGGCCAATTTCAAGCACTTCGTCATTCTCTGAAGCCAATTTCAAGCACTTCATCATTCTCAGAGCATGCCTAAATCCACCAGAAAACAAAAAGTAGCAGCATCAAGAACTCCAATGCCTAAATCCAGCAGAAAACAAAAAGTAGCAACATTAAGAACTCCAAGGAAAAAATAGCCGAAAACACATCTTTAGAACCAAACTATGACAACTGACTGAACCTTGAAGTTCTCAGTACTACCATTAGGATGGTTATTTGACTGCACAGGTGAGACTAATATTAAATCAGTGGTCACTAAATGCGCCTAGAGATGTGGCAGACAAAGTTGATCATAAAATTACATAGAAGCTGTTATACCGGCAATTGTGTCACCAGAATTAGGATAGAAGCTTATAGTGTAAAGGAAAGAATTGAAGCAGGCATGCACATACCTACTGGTAACAGAATTAAGAAATTAACGAAAGGAAGCTAGGGACATGCCCCCTAGAAAGGCCTAAACGTTCCAAGGGACATCCCCCTAGAATCATTTTTTGGTTGTACTATGTTTAAACTTTGATCGATTTTGGATGAAGTGCCTGCATAACACGTCACGTTACTTTCTAAGCCACCTACTATTGAACTAAAGGTAATGAGGCAAATTTGTTTGTCCGCGATCCAAAACTAACTACATAGAAGGGTAATCCCAAATGAATTCCAAGGTCATGCTATTTAAATTTAAAGATCCACACAAGATAATCCTTAAGTACAACAATTGCTTCCTAACTCCTAAGTCATACCAGCTATCATATCTTCTTACAGTAAAAACATCAGAGCTGTTTTTCTTATTCATCAATATGAATATGAATATGGTGTATCCTGTTCAACCTTTTTCAATTCCATCTACAAATCATACAGTAAAACATCGTTGAGCAAAAAGAATAAAATAAGTATTAGAGAGTACCAGCTCTGACAGTACTTCGGGGCCGGGCATGTCCTAATTTGGTGTTGGCATCCAGAATTACAATGAACTCCGCATCAACATTTGCATGATTGAGCCAATGCAGGACTGCAGCAGGTTTATTGATTGCAGGATTCCTGATGTGGCACATATAAACTGATTAGCATCATATTCAACTTTTTGTATTGTAAAAAATGTACCTTTGCCAACCTTTGGGAGCATGATGGAAGTGCATGAATAGGGTAGGAAATTAAACACGTCCAAATATCAAGAGAGTTGTTTAAACTTTAAACAAGCTGCGCAATAATTTAGTTCCAAGAAAAAATTGCAACGGATTCACCTCATTTGTACTCTTCATGTAGGGTAAATAGTGAATCTAATACATTGAAATTTTTTAATACTACAAACAGATAATGTTTAATAGGTACCTTTTGTGATCAACATGATGAGATCCAAGCAGCTACTGAATTAGAGCTTTAATGATATTTTTGAAAGTCCTTACAAATGCTACAAACAAACAGTAAGTCAGTGAGTACAGTTGGGCTAAATCAGACAAGGGGAGTTTATCAACCTTAGTTTTTCTGAAGAAGTCAATAAGTAGAAGGACAACAAATACGAAATACCAAAAAAGGAAACAAAAACAAAAACAAAAAACATAGGGCAGCAATAGAATTACCAATCCCCTGTTAACGGATGTCGACTCATGGATGGAACATAGTGGGTGGGAGCCAGATCACGGCCCTTATAATTCTTTAGGTCCTCATCTGTTAATACATTCTATATTCAAGAAAGTGCTCTCCATCTATTTGGATCAGCTTCCATTGCTTTTATCTGCACAGAAAATATGCAAGTTTCCAGATCACAACCGAAGCAGAAAAAAAATTGAACATAAATAAGGAATTGGAATGCAGTCCATGGATAAGACTACCTATTAGTCTCAACCCCTTAATGATTAATAATAACCAAGTGAGCGACACACTTTATAAGTTGATTGAGCTACCATGCATTGAGCCTTCAACACTCAACCCCAAAAGACAAACACTCCTGCTTGTTTCTTAGGTCGGTTGTCCTCTACGAATAATCTTCACTCTTTTATTTGAATATCAATCACAGAACAAGATGGAATTGACAACTCTTCAAGAATATCGTGAGTCGTGAGACTCGTGACCAATGCGAATAATCAAACCTGTAACAGGAAATCTCACCAATGCAGTATCTCTTCCAATCAGTATTAGGAACTAGGTCAAGTTACCATCAGTAGAGTTTGAAAAGAAGGTAATTCACTGAGTGACTTTATCAGTATAGTTTCATATTCAGGTGATTACTCAAGCGTCAAATAAAAATTAATGTGCTAGCATCCATTAAGCATGCCACAAAGATGGGAAAAGGTCCCAAAAGGGGATTGCCACCAATTTTCTCGTCAAGTTCAAAGTATTAGTATACAAGAAAGCAGTATAGACTACAAAGCTTACAATCACTAAATCATTTGGTTGAGGTCCACTAAAGGCCATCTTACACATTTTCATGCAGTTACTTCACGAGATTAACAAGAGTAGTAAACAGACAAGATAGAATTAGAAGACATCCTTTAAGACACAAATCCCATAATTTTACAAATGCCAACACAGGTATTGTACTGTGCATATAACTTACTAACAGTAAGACTGATATGGCCATAATCAACACTATGGAGCAACCAAATAATCAGGCATAAATATGATATGCATAAAAGGGAGTCAACAGGTCTCCATGATTTGCTTCTTTCCGTGGAAGGAGAAAGTCGAATTGATGCAATGTGTGGATGATTTTGCGTTTGTTTGGAACAAAGAGGAGATTAGTTAAGGTGTGCGTAAACTGATCCCAACACTTTGTCGGAAAAAAAAAGGAGCAATGGGAGGGAGAGAGTTTGTCACTACACCAGCCTGGCTTCTCTTCTGTATTCCTATTCACCCATCCAGATCGACATGCAAACTTACCAAATTATGTACAGTCAGTGGCCTTAAAACAATTGTTCCAGCAACATCCATAAGGAATGCCGCCAGTTACATGAGCTTTGAGGGCATGTTAGGTGTGGCCAAATATTCAAAGGACATAGTGCATGGCTAAATATTCAAAACGGTAAGCAGAGTTACACAATGGGCAATTTACTCATTCATAAGAAATTGAGTTATCAGACCTGTAATACTCCAACAAATTTTAGGTGCAATTATACTTAAAAATAGAATTATCAGACATGTCTCCTACAAGACCCGTCCGATGTAACTACATAATACATATATGTCACAAACCCCTAAAATCCAACCCCAAATTTGCTTATCCGTACATTACCACATATATGTCAGTCAAGTATTTAAGATAATCATTCTCAAAGTGGCTGGATTTGTGCATGTTCGAAAGCTTCTCATTCCACAACTGGGTTCATGGCTGGGTTTTACATGATCGAAAGCTTCTCACTCTAATAGCGAAGTGGCTGAGTTTGTAGATATTTAGAATCTACAAATCAAAATGTTCAATCAGAAAACACGATGCATCCCATTACAGAGAATTAGCCACAATCAGTGTAACCAGAGCATACTATTATAGAGAATTAGCCACAATTAAAGTAAACAATGCGTACTATTACAGAGAAAATATACACAGACATACATGAGCATACACAATTATACTCAACTTAAATACTCCTATAAACCCTAAAACTGCAAAATAACAGAAGTTACTAAAATTATTCCTAAAACTCAGGGTACACGCAGTGATTGATCGATTATGAGCATATATACCTACAAATATCCAAGATATATATATATATATATATATATATATATATACGTATAACACTTTTAAGGGAAGAATATCGTCGATTAGAAGTAGAATGCTTACTACTTGCATCTTTGAGGTGCAAACTTGAACTCAGATCTGAGCCAATAGGTCCCAAACAACTGAAACTCTAATAATATAAAACGGAAAAAAGACTGAAAAACAGAAAGATTGAAGAAGCAATTGATAAGTAGAAAGGGAGAAATCTATATAGACATATACACATAGAGATACTTGTATAGAAAGATCTAGAGCTTTGCGAAACCCCATTGTTAGGTAAACGGCGATTCACTCTTTGAAATCTTCCTCCCAATCGACGATCGGGGAGATCTGCACCGCGATCGTATATATCTGCAACACATAGAGAGAGAGAGAGAGAGAGAGAGAGAGAGGTGCTCTGGAAGAGCGTACGTGAATAATGAAGGAACGATGGATCGCGGGTGGATCGTGGGTTTTGATGTTTCATTTTTTTTTTAATCTTCAAAAACGCCTAAATGAGTAGTTTTTTTTATCACGGTTTTTTTAGACTTTTTATCTCGCCATAAGAGTGAGGTCATTTATCTCATTTTTTTCCACGCTAAAGTTTTTTATCACGCTACAAGGGTGAGATCTTTTATCTTTTATCTCGCCACAAGAGCGAGGTCTTTTATTCAGCGCTAAAACCCACTTTTTATCACAGTTTTGGATTTAAACTGAGATAAAAAAATTTAAGCACCACTTTTTATCACGCTTTCACTAAAAACCGTGATCTTTGTGAATCTCCTTAGCGTGATATTTATCTATTATTGTAGTAGTGTCAGAGATCCAATCTATCCGGAATTTGTTCATAAGCCACAGCAAAGCAAGCATGTCTAGTGTCAAAATCATGTGAACTCCAAATAAGTGCCCCTGTCGGTGAGAGAAGTTCTTAAAGGCTTGAGGGACAGCAGTGAGATAGACCAAGCATCTGGACTGAGAGGCAACACCAAGTGATCAGCAAGCATCCGGAAGAGTTACAAATTTATCTATCCGCAAGCATTCCAATAACAAAAACATGCTCTCTCACAAGACGGTAATTTCCACCGTTTACGTTAGTAGCCAATTGGAATGGGGGAAAGAGAATAGTCAGCAAGTCTTCTTAAGCATAAAAGGCCAGCAAGCCCCATCGTATGCCCCTTTATCAGCGATTGAGTCCCGAGTTTTGCTTCCCAAAGTAAGGGGAGCAAAAAATTAAGGAGACTCGAGCATCAAAAGCAGTTTGGCTCCATCACATGCCTCAGTCTGAGAGAATGTACTCACCCAAAGAGATACCCACAAGAAAAAGAGGAGAAGAAAACACACACACCCATGCCAGAAAAGCTCCCACACCACCACAAACGCACACACACGCACACACACATAATCAGCTCAATTAGAGTTCATAATAGAGTGTAATCTGAACATGATATCATCCATTGTGTATGCACATCCATCTTTTTTTTGTTGTCACCCAGAAAGCCACCCTTGATTTGATGAGCTCAACAGTTTCCATCCAAATTCACTCCCTTATTATCAAACACCAGCTGAAAGATACTAGTGGCGTGAAGTAACAAGGTGGAAGATGCAGTCAGGCATCACCAAGTAATGATATTTTACCCACTCTTCAATGGGGTCGCTCCCCAACCGATCGACTAGCAATAAATACCGTTGAATTCTATTATCGCTCAAAAGTGTAAAAGTTGAAAAAGAAATGAAATGAAAAAGGATCCATCTCTTGGACCGAGAATTGAGCTTACGGACACAAATGCATGTACTGGATGGTCAATGAAATATTTGAATTGTTGCTTTGAACTGTTTTATAATGTGGGGTATTTCCATGGTCAAACTTGTAACTTTGGTATACATTTCTCACCTGAGTTTCGGCTTATGAAAACCTTTTCCAATTTTTCCGGTTAAGGTAGATAGCAAGTTGTGGACTGAATAGGGTGCTAGAATAACCGTGGAGAATCATGTGTAGTCTAATGGTTTGTAATTATTATACTTGTACATCTATAAGCTCAGGGGTTATGTTATTTATTTTATGTTTTCGCATATTTTGCTTATATGGTTTAAAATGACAATGATGCGAGAAATTCCTAAACTAGAATATGAGCAGGCCTTCGGCGTCTTAACACCCGCTTGGCTGGTCACGACTACCAAGGTAGGTTTTGGGTCGTGATACTCCCTCCGTCCCACTTTGCTCTGTCTGTTTTCTTTTTTGGACGTCTCAAAAAATTGTCTATCTCTTAATTTATAATATTTTTAGGCAAATCATAAAGCCACGACACATAACGCTAGTGCCACGAACATCATACTGATAATGACATTTTGACCCTTGAAAGGAATTGGGGAATCTGCATGCTTCTCTCTCTCTCTAAATCTACATCTCATTGTTTCTCTCTCCTTGTCCCTATTTGACTTCAACCGCAACACACTACAAGAAAATACACCTTCGGCGACCAAATTCGCCGACCAAAGTAAATTTGGTCGCCTGAAGGTTAAAAATTGCCGACAAAAATAGTTTTGTCGGGGAATGGTTAACTTTCACCAACAAAAATATGTTTTGTCGCCATTCATATATGTTACACCGACTAAAATATCATTTAGTCGGGGAATGTTCGCCCGAAAACTGCCCCTCGGCGCCAGAAGGCGGGAATACATTTGGCAACCAAAAATTTTGTCGTTGAAGCATAAGTTTCACCAACTAATTAATTTTAGTCGGCGATAAATTTGATTATTCCGCCAAAAAATCCCGTGAAAATATTTGGCGGGGCTTTAAAATAATTCATCCATGAAAAAGAAAATTGATATTGGGGAGTATTTACCCAAAACTACGTAGTTTTGGTTGTAAGTTTATGGGTTTGGGTAATGTTATCTCGATTCCCCCAAATCCCCTCTTCACTTTACTACTCCTGCTCGATCTCGACAGTGCTCTGGCGAAAGGCGAAAGCGTATACCCCTCTCTCTCTCTCTCTCTCTCTCTCCCTCCCTCCCTCCGACTCCGACTCTCTCCGACTTCTTGGAATTTCTGTGCAGGTGGGCTAATGGTGTGAAATCAGGGCTCAAAGTGATGTGCGATTTTGGAGAAGTGACCATGACTGTAGGCCTGTAGCATAGCGTACGTCTCTCTCTCTCTCTCTCTCTCTCTCTCTCTCTCTCTCTCTTTCTCTCTCTCGTTGCAATTCCTGTGCATGTGGACAAACTTGTGAAATCTGGGCTGCTCAATGTGTTTGGAAACATTCCAAA
This sequence comes from Rhododendron griersonianum, assembly GCA_018127125.1. Lineage (NCBI taxonomy): Eukaryota > Viridiplantae > Streptophyta > Magnoliopsida > Ericales > Ericaceae > Rhododendron > Rhododendron griersonianum. The sequence continues at coordinate 36,594,651 of CM030798.1, read as the reverse complement.
CAGCAATAGGGCTCAATCTGCTAGTATAGAATGTATAACTTGTTTGGTTCTTAATTTTTGTCAAATTTTTACTAAAAGATGGAAGAGAGGGGTAGGGTTTATGTTTTTCTGTATTTTTTCTGCTAAAAGGTGGAAGAAAGGGGTAGGGTTTCGGGTTGTCCATATTAATTTTAACAAAAAAGGTGGAAGAAAGGGGTAGGGTTGTGGGTTTTCCGTATTTGTTTACTAAAAGGTAGAAAAAAGAGGCAGAGTTTTGATTTTTTCATATTATTTTAACTAAAAGGTGGAAGAAAGGGGTAGGGTTTTGGTTAATCCCAAAAAGTTAGTATGTCTTGACCTCAAAAGGGGTAGGGTTTTTGTTTTTCTGTATTTTTTCTGCTAAAAGGTGGAAGAAAGAGGTAGGGTTTTGGTTTTTCCATATTAATTTTAACAAAAAAGGTGGAAGAAAGGGGTAGGGTTGTGGGTTTTCCGTATTTGTTTACTAAAAGGTAGAAAAAAAGAGGCAGAGTTTTGATATTTTCATATTATTTTAACTAAAAGGTGGAAGAAAGGGGTGTGGGTTTTGGTTAATCCCAAAAAGTGGGTAGGGTTTTGGTTAATCCCAAAAAGTTAGTATGTTTTGACCTCAAAAGGGGTGGTATCCTTTTATGGGTTTTTCTTAATTGCTAATAGTTACCGGGGAATACTATCCTAGTAGGTTAGTGCTGAAAAGGTCCTATTTCTCTTTGCCCACTAAAAGTGGAAATAAAGGCTCAAGGTGGACCAGCTTGGTGAGGGCTATGAGGTCTGGTGGGTCTCTCGTAAAGTACTGGATGTTTCAATTATAACTTCAAACTGTTTGGTGTTGCTGTTTTTTCCAATAATGTGAGGGCCAAGTGATGTGGGGGTCTGCAATTCTAGAATATAAGTGTTGAGAAGGTCTTATTTCCTTGCTTATTGAAGTGGAAGCAAGTGCTCATGGTGGTCAATGTTTGTTAGAATCTGTGCTCCAATTTTTTTTATTTTTTTTGATTGGCGAATCTGTGCTCCAATTGCCTTATTGTGTCTGGTGATGCTTTGGATTGTAGCTAAAAAGCCTAAAATCTCTGCTTTGCTGCCCAAAGGGTGCTCCAGCTATGATGTTTGGTTTTTTTTTTTTTTTTTTCTAATTTAGGATATCTTCTTTCCATCTTATCTTTCGGCCTGTTGTTTTCAGCCTTTGCTTTCTTTCTTCCAATGCTCTATTGGAAGTCTTCTTTCCCTTTTCCATGTATCAATATCATGGTTTTGGTTTCTTTTTCCTTGATGTACCCTTCTCAAGTTTTTAATAATATAATCTTTTGGACGATCAAAAAAAAAAAAGAAACCTGTTTTTTTAGGTTCTGGGTACCTAGTTTTAAACCTAATTTAGAGTTATAATAATGTTGTATTTACAATGGGAAACCTTGGCTACTTCCCAAATTATGATTTCTCTGTAAGAATTTGAGGACACTATTCATTGGATCACAACCCTCGTCTTTGCTAGCTCCTCAGATAAAGGTGCCTTTTTTTTTTCTTCTTTCACATTTTGAGTTTCATGAAACTTCAAATTCTAATAGCTAGTCCGAATGGGTACTTGAAAAGGAAAATGGTGACCACCCAGCATCCTTCAATGGATGTTAAAGTGATTTTGACAATATTCCATAATCACAAGGAGATGTGCTAGAGACACGCACAAAACTAGTCGTTCTTGGTATTTTGGGGGCTCAAAATGAACTTCAAGATTGAGCCCTTTTAGCATTTTTATGAGCAAGTAAAATAACAGCAATCTATTTGAAAAGTAAAAAATATGTGATATAGTAGATTTAATTTCTGAAATAGTGACCATTGCAAGTATGTGAATGTATCTTTGAAGTATCACAATTCCTGGAAAAAATGGACCCAATTTTTTGTATGGGTTTAATCTTAATTGATTATTAGAGGTGGGAGTGTCTAACAAAGTGTATTTCTTGGCAATTGTTGGAGAGGGGACTATGTAGCGCTCATTTGTTACGGTTAATGGTGACATGCTATGATGATGACAATGAGTTAAATCTCATGGGGTGAAGAATAATGCAACTCCATTTATGGATGACGATGACAATGAGTCTGTTTCTTTTGAGCAGGAGGTACAATAAATAAGTATACGTTAATGATCAGCAAAAATAATGTATCTTTTTCTATCTTTCTTTTCTTTCTATTATTGTCTTGTGTTGTGAATTATGTACATTATATATTTATGCTTGGGCATTCTATATTATGTTGTTATAATGTTCTATATTATGTTGTTATAGGCCATAGAGATGCCACCAGGTCATCGAAATGTTAGAGGGCATAGAGATACACCATCTCCTCCTCAAAGTGTTACACGATCTCCAACTCAAGGGTTAACCTCATCTCCACATACACCATCCCCCCTCCAAAATGTTATACCATCTCCAACCCAAGAGTTAACCTCATCTCCACATACACCATCTCCCCCTCAAAATGTTACACCATCTCCAACCCAAGGGTTAACCTCATCTCCACCCCAAGGGTTAATCCCATCTCCACATACACCATCTCCCCATCAAAGTGGTACGCCATCTCCACCTCAAGGGTTAACTTCATCCACACCCCCTATCGTTGCACAATCTTCACAAGTGAATGGCGCAGGTAAGATAATTTTAGCTTATGTTTCATGAATGCTTTGCTTTCATCATCGTACCCTATTTCGAATCTATTGTTTGTTCAACAGGTCCATCATCCTCAAAGCGTGTGCGGGGACCTACTGTTGGCAAAAGTTTAGATAAATTCATAGCACACCATGAAGGAAAAAAGCTTGTAGTTACTGTCCCAGAGGAGATGAAGGCATTCTGTGGGGTGAATGCCACCATGGCAGCAACTGATCTTGGGGTACAGATTAGGAGGTTTTGCCCTATTCAAGGCTTTGCCCATTCATGGAAGTCTGTGGACCCAATGGCTAAAATAGCCATCCTGCAATCTAATCGAGTAACGATTCTCTATTCCATAATTTAGTTAGTGTTCTTGTAAGAATGAAGTGTATCAATTAGTGTATTATGGTTGCAGGACAAGTTTGACATCGTAGATGGAACAGAGGGAAATTCACTGGCTGATGCTGTAACTGACAATAAGGCCTCCCGTTTGTATAAAGATTGGAAGTGTAACATGAGGCGTCATTATAGAAAACTTAGGAAAGCGAAAGTCGACCCATATAGTAGTCCATATTCAGGGATGCATATAGATGATTGGAAATACTTAATCGACAAAGTATTCAAAGATCCAAAAATTCGGGTAAGTTACTACCTATTAGTTTTAAACTCTTATGTGACATTCATACATAACCGCATAAATATATTTGCAGAAGCGCTGCATAGCTGGAAAAAAAAACAGGAAAAAACTCCCGTTTAACCACACTATGGGATCCAAATCTTTTCCTGCTGCGATGTCCATTGAGGTGAGAAGTTTAGAAAAGCAAATGTAATAGTAGGAAATTATTGTTATTTTTGGTGATATTGATTGGTCAAACTTTATCGACTTGAATTTGACAGGCTGAAGGAAATGACAATGAACTTCCCGACTTCTGTAAATTCTTCAAAAAATCACATACGCTGAAGAAGACAAAAGAGTGGATCAAACCTACTTGTGCAGTGCTACATGTATGTCTTACAACTGTGTTATTCTAGGCCCTTAATTTCGATGCCGTCCTCAGGGACACCCTGGCCACCTACGCCATTGTTGAATTCTTCGCTCACTGGTCAGTTAGAATTTTTTTCAGTTATCAGTGGCGGTGAAATTCGTAATTTTTAACTTCGATCCGGATTTGGATTGCTGTGCTACCGTACTATAGTGTAACTGTTAGGCTCTGTTTGGACAGTAGCGGCTCAAGTTTTTATTCTTTTTTAGGGCAGCTGAAGGTTGAGAAATGTGTCATGTTTTGTAGAAAGATATAGATTCTTGAATGACTACAATCTGTGACATGAAAGATTTTTAATAGGTCCGATTAAACAGTCAATACCATCAAGATCTTGTTGTCTTTTGAATTTTTTTTTGGGGGGTTCTGTTTGTTGGGAGTGGGGTTGTTGTGGGCTTTGGTTGTTGAGTCTAGGGTTCGTTTTGTTTAGTCTAGCTGACCCTGTTTGTTCCTGGCTGCTCCTTGCGATATGATTACCTTTTGATGCTTAACTGTTGAACTTTTAACCGCCAAATCCTAGTTCGATGTTGTTGGACTGCATTTACTCTCATGCTCTGCTATATGTTATGTGTCCGAATGTTCCCTTTGATGTTGAATTACAAGACTAATGCTGAACTACTGAGCTTTTAACTGCAAATTCTGGTTTCGTGTTGCTGAATTGCATTTATTTTCATACTGGACCTGACCTTTTGGAACTGCTGACCATGGATGTGCTGCTCTTTTTGCATTTTCATGGAACTGCTGTTCGACTTGATAATGCTGATGCTTGCTGATATTTCTCCTTTGCTGAATTAGAAGACTAATGCCATTACTGAGTCTTTTTTTGAGCTGATTATTTGGCTGGGGATATGAAAGTGTACTCTATGGAGAAGCTTCTATCACTTTTTGAAAGCTTCCTTTTGAGCTTTATATTGTAATTCGTTGGGGTTGATCTCTTGTCAATCCTTGGGCAGGAATAGCATATGATTGTCGTGGGGTAGGGTGCCAACCTAGTTGAGATATTACCCACACGTTGTGATGCTAACTTATCTTGTCCTAAATCTTGATGTACTACTTCGTTGTGAACAATAAAATTCCTTTTTCGCCGTTAAAAAAGTGCCAACCTAGTTGAGATATTACCCACACGTTGTGATGCTAACTTATCTTGTCCTAAATCTTGATGTACTACTTCGTTGTGAACAATAAAATTCCTTTTTCGCCGTTAAAAAAAAAAAAACTCAATGTTGAAAGTCATAGGCAATATGAATTGGGATCTTGGATATATAGGGCAGTGGCCAGTGAGTTAGTCAATGGTGTTTTGTTTTTGTTGCGTTGGCACTGTCCTTTATTTGTGTGGTGTTAGTTACAAATCTGATTAAGAATGTTTACGAAATTTCTTTTCGTGCATGCATAAGATACAATTATTTGATTATTTGGAAGGTTTTCAAACTCTTAGGATCAATATTTGAGTTCCTTGGACAACTTTACAAGTTACACTATAGTACGTGCATTGTACTGTAAAAGCTATTATCTTCAATAGAGCAATCTAAAAAGTGGGAGACTTCACCATGCACGTTCATCGCAAATTGGCCAAATTTAGATCGAAGGTGTTGGCTTCTTGTTTGTATGCATTAGAATCACATGCATAATTGATGAGCTGATATGTCTGATGTTAATGTTGACATGGAAAAGGATTGTTCTAACGCAATCTATGCTTTGTTCAAGTCTTTAGGAGTGAAATGATCTCATTTTTCCAGTTTAAGTTAACGTCTTGCGAAGGTGAATTTTGTTATAATCTGAATTGGCCTTCATTTATTGATTCAACATAGTTAACCGTTTTGATACAGAAATTTAGATGATAAGCTTAGTTAGCATATGATTGTCTGATACTCTGATTGGAATTAGATGATAAGCTTAGTTAGCTTAGCTTTCTCTCTGTTCTGATCAGAACATGGTTGTAAGTTCTTTATGTACTTTGGGTTTTCCTTGGTGGTTGTAACTTCTGATCAGAACATGATCATACACCATTAGCCTACCAATCATTGTTCTTGTTTTTTGGGGTGGAGTCACTCTATTTCTGCAGGCTGTTCACTTTATTTCTAGTGGGTTTCTATTTTTATTATCTCGTCTATATAATCTTTTCTTTGCTTGGCACTGATAGGCAGTGATGGAAAAAGCGCGAGACGAGGCATTGGAGTCTGGAGTCTCGTTGACACATGAGGAGCTTTCAACAAAGGTGTTGGGAAAAGGAAAGAATCCTAAATACCTTAGAGGACTTGGGGTTGGCCCAACGCCCGCTTCCTTGTCTTTCAAATCACATCTTGAGTCACGAGCACATTCAGAGCTACTAAGTATCAGATCTGAAATGGAGTTGCTTCGTCAAGAACAACAGCGAGAGCGAGAGGAGTATCAACGTGAGCGAGAAGAGCGAGAAAGAGAGCGCCAAGAGGAGCGAGATCGCTTTGCTAGGCTTGAAAGCCTTGTCACAAAATTCCTGGACACTCGTGGAACTCCTTGGTAAGTGAACTCCTTGTACACTCATTTTTTAGGCCATTAGTAGATTTTCTTGCTGCCCATTTGACTAATTTTGTGATTGATCAAACCAATTTGTCTTTTTGGGACGTGGGTCGATCCTGTTTATTTCAGAGTTGGGTTAACTTAATACAATAAGGACCGGTATAATATTTGCCTTAACTTATTTAAAAAATCCAAACCCAATCATTGACTGGAATCAATTATCATTGGCTCTAGTTTTGTAGATCTCATATATATCCTTGTTCTCTTCATTGTTTGATAATTAAATTCTCATTTCTAATTGCATATGATTATGTGGATCAAAAAATTGCATATGATTACGGGCTTTCTTTCTTTCTTCTTTTTTTTTTGGTTGAACTTGATTGTGGGCTTTCTTTAATTCTCGTTATTCTGAACAATACTATGGACCAAAATTGGAATAGAAATGGGCCTTTGTGGGCTCAACTAGACTTCACCTGAGAACAACTTGTGCTTTTAAACTGTTGGGCCCCCGAAGTATGTTATGAGGTAGCCCAATATTATTAGAGGAACAGAGTCTAACAGCTAAGAAATTTTTGGGGCCAAATAGGGTACCTTGATAGGCTTTGATAGGCTGCCTTGCGACAAAATTCATCGGCTGATATTCTTCTTTTGTATGGTAAAAAGTGGGAAATTATAAGCTATAGTATACCTTCGGCTTTTTGGTAGACAGCCTTGGTCCCATCTAGGGATGTTCTGTTGACATCTTTGCCTTCTTTTTTGAGTTACTGGTAGACAAATGAGTAGACATAGGTAGGTTATAATTGTTTGTATATTGGTGCATGGTAATTGACAAATAATTTGTTGTTTACCACTTCTTCGTCTACAGATACGAGATCAGTCAAGAGATGCTTTTTGTAAATGAAGAAATTTGAAAGATGATTTTTGCTTTTGATGGACAGATTTTGTACATGGAGCATTGGCAGATGATTTTTTCTTGTGATGGAGGACTTAGATGGATGGTTTTTGTTTACTTAAGACTGTTGACTTGTGGTTTTTGGTTATGATGGATATGAATTTGTAATATATGAAAATTTGGAGTTGGAATTGATTTATGCTTGGTGGTTATATATATATATATATATATTAAATTGTGCTTTTGGATGGACTAAGTTTGAATATTATGTTTCATTTGTTATTGCTTTTGATTGGATTAAATAGAGTGATTTGAAATATTGCACAAAGATTTTTGGGTCACAAATTATTAAATGTTTCAAAAATGGTTCTAAACTCGGAGTCCGCAAGTCAGGGAAAATTAAAGTTTGTTTTTCCGACTAAATAGTTGGCCGGGCTAAGTTTGTTTTCGTGCATAAGTTCAATATTTTCGCCGACAAAATATTTAGTCGGCATAAATTTTTAATTTTCGCCGACAAAATACTTAGTCGGTATAGTTGTTTACTTTCGCCGACAAAATACTTAGTCGGCATAGTTGTTTTCTTTCGCCGACAAAATATTTAGTCGGCATAAGTCGTTTACTTTCACCGACAAATTATTTAGTCGCCAAAAACTTTCCCTGACCAAGTGTCAACGACGAACATGGCGACCAAAAATTTAGTCGCTGAAATATTTGGGCGACTAAAATATGACATTTGGCGACTAAAATTTTAGTCGGCGAATGTGTATTTTCTTGTAGTGACAGCTCTTTTTTTTTGATCGAACACTCGTCGAAGCCGGTTGGGGGAACTTAACAAACGGTACGACCCTGAGTCACTGAGTTCTTTATCCGATTGGGAGATTTTGGTACCGTCGGCAGTGTCGGAGGGGAGTCGGTGGTGGTTCGGCCTCGTTGAGCTCATCCATGGTCAGACTTTTGCAGAAGAGAGACATTGGTACACCCGTGAAGCAAAGAGATTGGGTTCTGATTTGTGATTTGGGGATCGTCAAGGGCTTTGGTGCTCTGTTCTTTGTATTGATATATGTGACTACATTTAAGCTTATGTGTATGGATGCAGACAATCAGAGAGAGAGAGAGATCGAGAGAGAGCATGGAGTAGAATTTGGAAACATGTATTGTGTTGGTTTCTGAATACCACTTCAGTTTTGAGAAAACGTGTTTTATTCCCAATTTGGGGTTGGGATTGGAGGGGCCATGGCTGAGAAAATGAGGAAAGAGGAACAATGGTTTTCTCCGTGAGGGGAAAGCTCTGGTTTGAGGGTATAAAGGGCAAATGGTACAACTATGTTGTGGCACTAAACAACTGTGTCGTGGCATTAGGGGCATATTCGATATGGATCTTGTTTAATAAATTTTAATTAATTCTTTAAAACAAAGTTTTTGAAATCATAAAAAATATTATAGATTGTGAGATATATATAAATAATTTTGTTGTGAGGTGCCAAAAACGAAACATGCATAACAAAGTGGGACGGAGGGAGTAGTTGTTTACACGATTATGCGTGAGGGTTGCGAGGTACCTGACGTGCTTAATTTATATGCAAGTTTCGGCATACTTTTACTCTTAGTTTGTGTTTAATTGTCTTATTTATTAGAGTTTTTATTTACTTTATTTATTTTTGTTTAGTAATAAAAACATTGAAGGCTCGATGGGAATTGAGGAGGAAACCTTCCATTTCGAATGAACAAAGATTCCCTTCATCAAAAGAATAGGAAACACTCAATCCTTTCTCGGATTTCCTGAAGTTCCCTTCCGTAATCGGAGCATACTTTGGCTAGAGAAATCCAATAAGGGCAATCTTGGTGTCTACAGAAAGCTAAGAGAGAATCCTACAACTTTCGTGTTGAAGACTTTCCAAAAATCGAAGAATAATATGGCAAAAATTGGGGATCAAGTCAGAGGTCGAAAACTGCCTAATTGAGAATCTTGTTTTGGGAAACGAAGTGAGGTGTTTATAAGGAAGATAGAAGAGAAGTTGGGGTACGACCAAAGCCTTGAGAAAGGAGTTTTTTTTCACCATTGGAGAAGATCCAATTAGAAGTTTACGAAAATGAAGAAGAAGACAAAGGCCAATTGGAGTTTGTCGACAGATTTTCGATCTACATACAGTTTCCTTCTAAACTCTTCACCTTCTTTTCGTACAATTTTCATTGAATAGCAGAAATATTATGGGTTGTTTTGATTCTATTATGAACTAATATATATTGCTAAGGCTACGATGTAGCCTCTCCATGACAATTCCGAATCCTATTTTTATGTGATCATAATTTTATCATTCCTTTTGAGTTTACATCATTGTGTTTAGTGCTTTTAATTATCTGACCAATATTTGAGTGATGTGTTGTGCATGCTAATTCGAGAAAAGATGCATGCAGTTTAGCTTCGTATGATGTAAGCCATGAATTGAACGAAAGGCAGGAATGTGCCAACGTGATTTGTGCGGCTTACATGAGAAATATTGTTAATCTTGATGGGCTCAAATGCTCTTAAATTCGCATAGACATATCATGGATTATTGTATGTTGGGTAGTTCTAATTCTACTTAAGAGAGGGTCTTAGAAAAGTTTGAATTTCTCGCTATCAAATAGGACTATAATTGACTGATCGCATGGTTAGGATTTGAGATTGGATTAGTTAGGTGCATGAGTCGGATGCCTTAGTATTTTTCTTCCTGAGTGAAAGCTTATTCTTTTTAAGTGTTCGGTCAAATCTTCAGTTGTTGAATTACTTTTAGTTGTTTTTATTTTTTAAATCCAAAATCAATCACTTTTATTGATTCCAAGTAATTCAGAACTAGAACAATTTCAACAGTTAATAGGTAAGTAGTCATCGTGGGTTCGACATCTTTCTTTATCACAATATTACTTGTTATGATTTCATGCGCAGTTTCACAATAGTACCCACAAGAGTTATTGATAAGGAGAATTGAATATGAAATTTCAAGAGAGAGCAAACTCCCAAATCTCAAGCCAAAGAGATCACCAGGTCAACCCTTAAAGATTGGGGATTTTGTCATTATATTGTCTAACCAGAGATAAAACCCAATAACCTAAACAATGAAACATAGAAGGAAAAATGACGGGCCAGGACATGTTTTGATAATTAATACCCGCTAAAGACATGCTAAGAACATTTGTACGTTAATGCTAAAAATGTCCTTGACGGATATTAATTATCAAAATACGTTCTTGACTGTCATTTTCCCAACATAAAATAATTAGAAGAAGCTGAATGATGAACTGACAGTTTACGGATTCTTGCTGAAAATGTGTTTGGTGGGATTTTGATGATCTAATAATTTTGCTGATTTTGTTTCTGTCGGTCCCAAGCTAAGGAAGGAGCTGTAATTTGCTGTAGTGGATATGTTTGCTCCGTACTTGCTGTGTTGGATATTTCTGTTTCAACTGATGATGTTTTGGCTGCTAATGGATCTGATCTGCTTTTGCTGAAACCTTGGTGAAGCTCCTCTAGTGCATGCTTCATCTGCTGGATATCTGAAGTTCTTGTCTGCTTTTCCTATTCGAGTGAAGCTGGTTCTTAGGATATGGATGGCTGCTGCAACTGGTTTGAGTTGGAAATGTTATGAAGTTGGAAGTCTTAAATATTGAAGTCACCCCTGGGTTAGAGATCTGTTGCTGGTATTGTCTATTCAAATGGATTGAAAGTAGTGATAGTTGGGCCATTTTGTAATTGGGCTCATTTAATATCTATTGAATGTAATTTTTTCTTCTCCTTTTCTTTCTTTTGTATGCCTCTTATGGTATCTCATCCTTTGTGGTCTGTAATTGGTCTTCCCTCGATGTACCATTTGTCGAGTTTTAATAAAAATTAGTAAAGGTTTAATTTTCTTTGATAAGTTCAATGACTATGTAGCCCCATTTAAATACAATCTTTGAGCGGGTCATACGGGCTCGTGCCTTGAATAGCAAGTTTTATTGGAGTAATATGTTATTTTTATTTAATAATGTAGGGTGTTTCGGGCCAGTTCGTGCGCACCTTGGACTAAACCCCACAGCCCCTCCCACAACCGTCTCACACGCTAAAACGTGGGGATGATGAGGTGGCCCTAAGAGTTGTTGGTAAGAAAATCGAACCTGAAACCTTAAGGTGGAGCAAACACCCAAGTTTCAGGCTAAGATCACTCGGTTCAACCCCTTGAGGTAATAATAATAATTATATATTATTATTAGACAAGCTTGTTAATAGAAATAAGAAAATCAAATAAACTTCACCTGCATGCCAACGGTAGAGACCCTACAGTCCTATAGGGTGACTTCCCACATAATTATTTTTACTTCATCTTTTTTAACTGGACTGGGTCATAAATGGCACAACCATATTAGTTAGTTAATTTTCCGGAACTGGTCAGTCGGGTGGAATGATTAATGATAAGTCCACAAAATTTTTATCAAACACCGTGTTTATGATCCTGTTTGATATATATACAGTACGAACGTAAGATTTGACGCGTGTTCGAGTGAGACCAGGTTGAGAAAATAGATTTTTTGTTTTCACCACATCCACGTGAAATAGATGTTTTTCTCTTGGTAATCAATTTTCGAGTCCGATTTTATTCACCCTCACCAAACGAGGTCTTCCTATTTAAGAAATTATCCCCCGCATTTCAAGAGGAAGAGACGCATGGGAAAGAGTCGAAATAGGAACAATTATACCTTGCATTGCTTGAGAGTGGAATGAGTTATCACTTAATAACATTTGAGACATCTCTGCTCATTTTTTTCTATTTCAAAATCCTCAGACTCTTTCCCACACGTCTTTTCCTCTCGCAATGCAAAGGATAATCTTCCAAATAAGAATATACCGAATCAGTTATACTTGCATAATTTGTGGCTTTTTAATCTTAATAGTGGTTAAAACTTGATAGGATTTACAAGTTATAAACAATCAATAAACAATCATTCTTTTAAAACTTGATAGGGTTTACAAGTTATAAACAAGTTATTTGACTTGGGTTTGGATAATATATACATGCATCCAACAACTTTGCCGAAGCGGAGGAATCAACGAGAAATTGATACAGACTGTTGGCCGGATTACAAATAGTTTGGTCTTTTTATTATAAACAAAATCATTCTTTTAATTTTCTACTCGAAAACAAAACCATAACGGTGTGAAACAGATCTCAGAAGACAATGTCCAAGAAAGGACAGAAAATTAGTTTTTTCAGTTCTTTGTGGGGGCGGGGGCTTATGGGGCCTATCTCTCTCTCTCTAGAAGACGTCTCTCTCTGAAGACCTCTGCCTATAAGTACGGCACCCCACCTTTCTTGTTCCCAGTATCATAATCCCGACTTTTCTCTCTTGTTATTGGCTTATTGCTCCTTCTTTTTCCAATCTCTGATTTGCTTCAACTTTTAGAAACACAACACATTTATCATACACCTTCTAGCCATGGTTGCTTCTGGAAAACTCTCAGTGGTGGTCGTTATGGTGCTAGTAATAGCCACCATTTCCAACTCTGTTTCTGCAGATCCGGATATGCTTCAAGACGTTTGTGTTGCTGATCTCAATAATGGTATTTATTTTGTTCATAGAGCATTAATGCTACAAACACATCTTAATTAATTAAATACACAAGTGACACAATTCCGGACATAACCGTGTACTTGCACATAGATTTTTACACATATCTAACGGTTTCGGGCACAGTTGTATTCTGAATTGTGTTTTAAATGTAAACTCCTAGGGGGTGTTTGGTAACCTTTTTATTTTCAGTTTTTGCTTTTCATTTTCACTTTTTTGAAAACTAAAATAAAAAACTTGTTTGGTAACATATTTTTACTTTTTTGTTTTTATTTTCACTTTTAAGAATTTCTGGAAATTATCAAAACTACAAAATGGTGTTTTCCCCTGTTTTCAAAACAGAAGTTTTGGATAAAAAAAAATGAAAACAGAAGTTCAGCCCGTCGATCCCGATCGTTTCTCTCTCTGCGATTTCTCTGGTACGCTCCTCCCTCCCTCTGGCTCTCTCGCTCTCGCTCTCTCTCTCTCGTCTCTCTCGTCCCCTCTCTCCCAGTCTCCTGCAAAACCCTAGATGGATCCCTTTGGGTTTGTGTGTTTGGTCCATTGATATTTGTTCCTCTTTATGAAACTCAAAATCTGCAGTTGTATATGTATAATCTGTGTTCTTCTTGTAGATTAATTGAAGAGTACAAGCTTATTCAACCATTTTGAAGAGAAGGTACGGACTAAATCTATGTTCTTCTATTGTTACTTCTGCTAGGTTATGATATTGGTTCTGGGTTGTTCTGGTACTGCTATTATTCTGATAATTTGGTTGCCAATTGATGTTGCTATTGTTATGTATCTGGTTGATATGAGTTATGTGTCAAACAATGGCTCCAAACTATGTGACCATTTTGAGACAAGTCTTTCCCAACATTCAACAAATTGACTCTGCAGTATTTTCTTAGAAGTTGCACTTGGTGGAATTTAAACTTGTAAAGCGAGTAAAGTTTGTGCCAGAAAGTTTTTCCCAAAACAATGGCACCACCTCTTGACCTTGTCCTGTACTTAGAGTATGTATGTAAGTTTTGTCATGGCTAATATCCAGTTGACACTGAGCTTAGAGTTGATTTTCCATCACCATCCCAAACACATGCTATTCTCAAGCCATGAGGGTACTGGTATGAGACTAAATTGGGAATCCTCATTATTTATGGATGAGGTCAAAACAGAAACTGCTCTCAGAATATTTAGGAGTATATATTTGGATCACAATGGAACAGGGTTCCAATGCTCTACATATTAGGTGCTATATAGGTGCAGGACTTAAAGAGATGTCATCCCATTTGATGTACTAGTAATGGTCTATGATATACTAGTCATTTGTGTGCTGAAAATATGCTCTGTAACTACTGTGTTTCTGCTGCGTTTAAGACTGTTTTTTGAGTGATATTTGTGTTATATTTATGCTGTTATATTGCTGAAACAGAAAATTTTGCAATATGGATCCTATATCTGACTCCGATGACGATTCCGATGATGAAGAGGTGGTGGTTTTGCTAAGTTTGGCACTATATGAATACTATAACATATACATAGACCATAGACCATGTCGAACATCAATGTTAAGGGGCCATGACTACGTCTTAGAAGTCCTCAATGGTCACGAAGATAGGTGTCATCAAAACTTTAGAATGAAGCTAGCCTCAAGTGTTCATTGCCTTTTGTGAGGCGTTGAAATTACATGCAAACTTGAAGCATTCGCGATACTTGACACTCCAAGAGCAAGTTTGCATTTTTTTGCTCACAATAGGGCATAATGAAAGGAATCGTGTAGTGCAAGAGAGATTTCAACATTCTGGGCACACCATATCTATTTACTTCCACCGAGTACTGAAGGCTGTTTGCAAGCTAGGAGTGGTTATAATTCAACCCCCGTCCTTTGATAGCATCCCGCATCAAATCCGACGCAATGCCAAGTACTTCCCTTTTTTCAAGGTATTGTGCCACAACTGAGCTCCTTTCGTGGTCGTTTCATCACATTGATAGTTTTGTTTGTCCGGTTATGTCATTACATATTCTGTTTCTTTAGTTTCTGTTAATCTTACTTTGCATGTAGTTTGTTAGCAGTATAATGTTTGGGTTATGAAAACTGTGGAGATGCATATTCTGTTGAGGATGGGTTGTTCTTGGGTCGCCAGTCCTTCAAAGGACTTATGTAACCTCTTTGACCAGTAAAATTTAGTTGCACGAGGAACGTGAAGAAACAATTAGGATTAGAATGAACAAGACTTGTTTATAGATTTCATATGTATAAGGTTGATGAACAGTCATAGTAGAGGTTAATATGAACAGTCATAGTAATTTTGCATGAAGCAGCTATTGCTTTTGCTACTAGGGACATTCTTTTGAATATTTTCAGTGGGTTGTCTGTGCAGATTTCACAACCTTTTTCAGTTGGGTGTCCCTTGTTTCTACAGGGATGTTAGTGGTCTCCAATTTAATCTTACCTCTTCTTTCTTTTTGAAACTAGGACTGTGTTGGAGCGATTGACGGTACCCACATATCGGCAAGTGTTCCGGCATCCGATCAAATACCATATCGTGGTAAACACACTGTTACAACCCAGAATGTAATGGCGGCTTGCTCTTTTGATATGCGGTTCACATATGTACTAAGTGGTTGGGAGGGAACTGCTAATGACTCGAGGGTCTTTTAGAATGTGTTAATAATCCTGCTATGGGATTTCCCATGCCTCCAGAAGGTGAACTAGAAACTTGTTACAACTAAATCTTATTATCAATTCATTGCTTAGGTTAATGGATAATATGACTTGCAGGTAAATACTATGTCATGGATTCGGGCTACACTAATATGCCGGGTTTTTTATCACCATATCGAGGAGAGAGGTACCATTTGAACAATTTCCGTGGCCATGGCCGACGACCAAAAAAGATAGAAGAGTGGTTTAACTTTCGTCATTCGTCATTCGTCTTTACGTAATGTTATCGAGCGATGTTTTGGAGTGCTAAAAGCTCGATTTTCTATATTGAAGCAAATGCCACCGTATAGTGTTCGAACACAAAAGTATATTCCCACAGCTTGTTGTACGGTTCACAATTGGATTAGGATGCATGATGACAATGATGATCTATTCAGAGAATATAGCCAAGAGAATATGGTGATGAGACAATGTCAAAGAGCTAGCGGGAGTAGTTCCCGAAATCCAGTTGAGATTGATATCACTCGTGGACAACTCCGTCGTATGTCCAATGTTCGTGATCGGATTGCTGAACAAATTTGGGCTAGTATGAATCATAGTGGATGATACCCTATGATTGATAGTGGATGAGACAATGTAATTATCATTATTTAAAATTATGTTACCCTTATTTGAGGTTTGAACTCAAAGTGAACATTATTTGTATGTGATTGATGGATTTGAGTTTTGGTTTAAGTAAATGTCCTTCTGCTTTTTGTTGATAGGTGTCTATGCAATTTCATTCAATTTGCAGAATAAAAACAAAAACAAAAATGATACTACCAAACATGTTTGTGTTTTCAGTTTTTGTTGTTTTCAAAAAGATTATTACCAAATATGTTTCTTGTTTTTGTTTTTATGAAAACAAAAACCTGTTTCTATTTCTAGTTTTCAAAAAACTGAAAATTGAAAACTGAAAAGGTTACCAAACGCACCCCTAGACTTTTGTTGTCAAAAACACGTTTCCTGATTTTGCTCGTACTAATGGTTCAACGACATTATCGAATTTGTGTGTGTTTGTGAATAGTGTTTTGAATCCGACCCGATTTTTTTAAATACAACGCACCCATAATTTTCTTCCCTTAAACTACATATAATCCAATGGGGCAGAAGAAAATAAACTTTTTTTGGATAGTGTGGGACCCACAATTAATTTGGAGATTCACATAAATCAGATTTATGAGGCGTTTATTGGTTCCAGATTATGGGACCGTAACATCAATTTCTCTACAGGAAAAAATATTTGATGTAGTATATATTTTTGCATTGTAGCATAATACACTTTATGTTGGGATGATTTTGAAAATAGTTTAAATTCTAAGTACTAGTATCGAATAAGTATAGATAATGTGTCTGCCCGAAACCATGGGTACTAATTCTCATTTTGACATAACAACATTACCTAATAGCATACTACCTTATTGCTGATTCATAGGTGTGAAGATGAACGGTTTTGCCTGCAAGGCAAGCTTTAGCGCATCAGATTTCTTCTTTGCCGGTCTAGCAATGCCAAAGCCCACTAACAATATGCTGGGTTTAGCCGTGACTCCAGCCAATGTGATGCAAATTCCCGGCCTCAACACCCTAGGTGTCTCCATGGCTCGCGTCGACTTTGGCCCCGGCGGCCTTAACCCTCCCCACACCCACCCACGCGGCACCGAGATATTGTTCGTTCTCTACGGAGAATTGGATGTTGGGTTCATTACCACCGCCAATGTGCTTATTTCCATGACCATCAAACAAGGTGACATATTTACTGTCCCTAAGGGTTTGGTTCATTTCCAAATTAATAACGGGAAAGGACCGGCCGCCGTTATTGCTGCGTTCGATAGCCAGAATCCGGGTGTCTAGGCCATTGCCGCCACATTGTTTGCCGCCATGTCCCCAGTGTCGGATAGTGTGTTGAGTAAGGCTTTCCAGATATCAAATCAAGAGGTTGATGCAATCAAGTCAAAGCTCGCATGAAAGCCCTAGAGGGTGCTTTGTGATCTGGGGTTGGTTTATTATTGGTATTCTTGTTGTTCTTGTTGTTGATTAAGATAAGGATTCATGGTTTTATGAAAAGAAATAGTGGGTCGAAAAAGTGAATTAATGTTGTATTTAAGTCCATTTACCGATGTATTCAGTTTCATTTTTTTTATTTAGCAAAAAATAAGACGAGTGTTTTAAACAGCTGGTACCGTTGTATCTAAATACGTATCAATGTGATGGAGTTTATCACCCAACTTTGTCTTTCACAATATGCAAATTAAATTTTGACGATAGAAGTTTTTAATTTGTGCATGTTTCTATCGTTATTGATTTGTAAATGGTCAGATGTGAAAGTCAACTTCATTTTCGTCTTTTGATCTCACATAGCAAGTTGCAACATTCACTGTCCTTCATCTATGCTTCATGGATTTGGGTAGTATCGGCGTGAGTTTGTGTTTAGATATCAGATTTGTCTGCATTTTGTAAGAGATTCATAGAATACACAGCTGCGACAATATTTTATATATCTATCTAAAATTTTCGGATATATACAATGGTGCTCACAACTCACAAGATAGTCAAAAATGTTGTAGATGATATGAGCCTTTTTTTTTTTTTGAACAATAAAAAGTATTGTTATTAACTTTTGGAAACAATTACAAAGAATAAAATGAACCAAAACACGAGGCATCAAAGCAGAGTAAGAGCGAACACACAAAAGATTACTCCCGATCACTCCGACAATTATATGAGGTTTTGATACCTAGATATGTGGTAATCTCCAAATCATTAAGTAATTATGCACTCTAGGATGATGTCCAAAGACTCGCCCCCTATCTCATACCCTCTAAAAAGTGTCGAGTGTCATATACAGATACTTCACGAAGCATCCTTACATTATAATTCCTTGCACCCTATTTGTTACTAGTTACCAAAACGACCAGATATAGTATGACGCCAAACATGACAATTCAGCTGCACCAATATCCGGAGTTTGCTTGCACGCATTTTCACACTCGGGTGTAATATCCCGGGCCGAAACTTATCCACCAAAACTATTTATGGCCAGTCTCCCCCTCCTCGAAATTTTGGACCCTCTATACCCAATTATTTATGATAATGTCATTATTAATTATGAAATTTCCACCAGTATTTATGAAAATCGTCATTATCCACCCATATACCTTTCCACAAACAAACATTATGTAAGTAGTCACTCCTATATGATAACCACCTACTGTATCTCCATACCCTCCAAAACGCTAACGAACGGGCCGTACGTTGGTGAATTGTGAAAAACTGGATTGTAGCTTAAAATAGCTCCAAAATATCTCTATATTTACTAGGATCGATGACACTTATAAGGAATCAAATACAACTTTTGATGCTTGCAATTGGTGGATTTGTACTATACATGATCTCTGCTACAGAATTCGTAAATCAACAAAAGCATCAATCTGAATCCCAAGACACATTCCATTTGTAGGTTTATTCTCCTAATCCTTTTTTTATTTTGATCGGCAAAGAAATTTTATTTCTGTTAATACTCGAAAGGGTACATCGAGAACGTTGAAGAAGCATCACGTACGGTTAGAACAAAGATGCCAAAAACAATTGACACCAAAGGCGAAGGAGATCATGTGGTAAACTTAAATACACCCAACAAAAAAATCCAATAGAGCAGTGGATGAAAAGAAGACCCAAACAGAAAGATGAATGGATCTAAACCTTACTCTTAAGCACCTTTTGAAGTCTTCAATTGAGTATTCATTCAAGGTAAACTTCCCTTTGATCCAAAATGCCATCTTAGTTTTAATTAATTCCACCACCTCTGACTTCTCAAGCACCTTGTTGTTGAAGATAACATAATTGCGAGCTAACCAAATTGACCAAATCACTGCAAAGAAACATACCCTCGCAACATGATTTCTCCAAGTAATTCTACAACTGTTCGAAAACCACCATTTTGCAAGGTCCAAAATGGATGCAGGGCAAGCTATCCTACCAGTTTATATAGTATTGCAGTCCAGACATACCATGTAAAAGGGCAATGCAACAATAAGTGATTAGGTGTTTCAATACATTTTTTTTGAACGGCGAATAAATTTTTTAATTTTTTTTATTGATATGAAAAAAGGATTACAAAAGGGGCAAGAGAGGAAATTAATTATCACAATGCAAAGGCAACATCTCAACTATATCGGCACCCTACCCTGCGAAAATCATATGTTGCTTTGCCCAGAGTTGATAAGAATTCAACCCAAACAAGGAAAAACAGTACTAAACAAACGGATACAAGGTTCCAAAACCAGAACCTTACACGGGGGGAAGGGGGGCGGCGCACCCAAACATGAGACAAATGAGGGACAGCAGTGAGATAGACCAAGCATCTGGACTGAGAGGCCACACCAAGTGATCAGCAAGCATCCGGAAGAGTTACAAATTTATCTATCCGCAAGCATTCCAATAGCAAAAACATGGTCTCTCACAAGACGGTAATTTCCACCGTTTACGTTAGTAGCCAATTGGAATGGGGGAAAGAGAATAGTCAGCAAGTCTTCTTAAGCATAAAAGGCCAGCAAGCCCCATCGTATGCCCCTTTATCAGCGATTGAGTCCCGAGTTTTGCTTCCCAAAGTAAGGGGAGCAAAAAATTAAGGAGACTCGAGCATCAAAAGCAGTTTGGCTCCATCACATGCCTCAGTCTGAGAGAATGTACTCACCCAAAGAGATACCCACAAGAAAAAGAGGAGAAGAAAACACACACACCCATGCCAGAAAAGCTCCCACACCAACACAAACGCACACACACGCACACACACATAATCAGCTCAATTAGAGTTCATAATAGAGTGTAATCTGAACATGATATCATCCATTGTGTATGCACATCCATCTTTTTTTTGTTGTCACCCAGAAAGCCACCCTTGATTTGATGAGCTCAACAGTTTCCATCCAAATTCACTCCCTTATTATCAAACACCAGCTGAAAGATACTAGTGGCGTGAAGTAACAAGGTGGAAGATGCAGTCAGGCATCACCAGGTAATGATATTTTACCCACTCTTCAATGGGGTCGCTCCCCAACTGACTAGCAATAAATACCGTTGAATTCTATTATCGCTCAAAAGTGTAAAAGTTGAAAAAGAAATGAAATGAAAAAGGATCCATCTCTTGGACCTAGAAATGAGCTTACGGACACAAATGCATGTACTGGATGGTCAATGAAATATTTGAATTGTTGCTTTGAACTGTTTTATAATGTGGGGTATTTCCATGGTCAAACTTGTAACTTTGGTATACATTTCTCACCTGAGTTTCGGCTTATGAAAACCTTTTCCAATTTTTCCGGTTAAGGTAGATAGCAAGTTGTGGACTGAATAGGGTGCTAGAATAACCGTGGAGAATCATGTGTAGTCTAATGGTTTGTAATTATTATACTTGTACATCTATAAGCTCAGGGATTATGTTATTTATTTTATGTTTTCGCATATTTTGCTTATATGGTTTAAAATGACAATGATGCGAGAAATTCCTAAACTAGAATATGAGCAGGCCTTCGGCGTCTTAACACCCGCTTGGCTGGTCACGACTACCAAGGTAGGTTTTGGGTTGTGATACTCCCTCCGTCCCACTTTGCTCTGTCTGTTTTCTTTTTTGGACGTCTCAAAAAATTATCTATCTCTTAATTTATAATATTTTTAGGCAAATCATAAAGCCACGACACATAACGCTAGTGCCACGAACATCATACTGATAATGACATTTTGACCCTTGAAAGGAATTGGGGAATCTGCATGCTTCTCTCTCTCTCTAAATCTACATCTCATTGTTTCTCTCTCCTTGTCCCTATTTGACTTCAACCGCAACAGCTCTTTTTTTTTGATCGAACACTCGTCGAAGCCGGTTGGGGGAACTTAACAAACGGTACGACCCTGAGTCACTGAGTTCTTTATCCGATTGGGAGATTTTGGTACCGTCGGCAGTGTCGGAGGGGAGTCGGTGGTGCTTCGGCCTCGTTGAGCTCATCCATGGTAAGATTTTTGCAGAAGAGAGACATTGGTACACCCGTGAAGCAAAGAGATTGGGTTCTGATTTGTGATTTGTGGATCGTCAAGGGCTTTGGTGCTCTGTTCTTTGTATTGATATATGTGACTTCATTTAAGCTTATGTGTATGGATGCAGACAATCAGAGAGCATGGAGTAGAATTTGGAAACATGTATTGTAACACCCCAAGTAGCCCACAAGGTTTGTTTTATGCCCAAGATCATCCATGTAGACTTCCGACGTGGGACGGGGTGTTACATGTATTGTGTTGGTTTCTGAATACCACTTCAGTTTTGAGAAAACGTGTTTTATTCCCAATTTGGGGTTGGGATTGGAGGGGCCATGGCTGAGAAAATGAGGAAAAAGGAATAATGGTTTTCTCCGTGAGGGGAAAGCTCTGGTTTGAGGGTATAAAGGGCAAATGGTACAACTATGTCGTGGCACTAAACAACTGTGTCGTGGCACTAAACAACTGTGTCGTGGCATTAGGGGCATATTCGATATGGATCTTGTTTAATAAATTTTAATTAATTCTTTAAAACAAAGTTTTTGAAATCATAAAAAATATTATAGATTGTGAGATATATATAAATAATTTTGTTGTGAGGTGCCAAAAACGAAACAGTCACAACAAAGTGGGACAGAGGGAGTAGTTGTTTACACGATTATGCGTGAGGGTTGCGAGGTACCTGACGTGCTTAATTTATATGCAAGTTTCGGCATGCTTTTACTCTTAGTTTTATGTTAGTTTGTGTTTAATTGTCTTATTTATTAGAGTTTTTATTTACTTTATTTATTTTTGTTTAGTAATAAAAACATTGAAGGCTCGATGGGAATTGAGGAGGAAACCTTCCATTTCGAATGAACAAAGATTCCCTTCATCAAAAGAATAGGAAACACTCAATCCTTTCTCGGATTTCCTGAAGTTCCCTTCCGTAATCGGAGCATACTTTGGCTAGAGAAATCCAATAAGGGCGATCTTGGTGTCTACAGAAAGCTAAGAGAGAATCCTACAACTTTCGTGTTGAAGACTTTCCAAAAATCGAAGAATAATATGGCAAAAATTGGGGATCAAGTCAGAGGTCGAAAACTGCCTAATTGAGAATCTTGTTTTGGGAAACGAAGTGAGGTGTTTATAAGGAAGACTAGGTGCATGCCGACGTGCAAAGCACGTCATTCATGCCCGTTGTATAGATGCGTTTTGGATTTTCTTTAAATTATGGTTGTTGTTGACAATTATCTAATGCTAGGCTATACTGTCAATCATTCACAGTTCCTCTATTCGTAAAGAGGGAAAAGCTCACAAAAAAGGTAGGGCTGGGTTCCTTCTGGCAAGTTGAACACTAAGAGTACCCAACTTTACATAGTTCAACTGGACTCACTACCTTACGACTGCTACGGGTAGCTCTCTTAACTATCTGGCTATCTCTCAAGAACCAGTCTACCCACACAGACAAAAGTGCACAGATTGTGCACAGATTTTTTTGTGGGGTCCACCACGGGTCCCACACAAATGATCCGAGCAATTCATTAAATGTAAAACACTTTTTCAAGGTTCTCTATGAAAAATCAGCTCAATCCGATGCCTATAAGTTCTCGACCCAATCATCTAACGTTTCATTGAGATTTCAAGAAAATAAAAAGTTAAATAATTGGATCGAACACCTATAAGTATCGTATTAAGATGATTTTTCACAGGAACTCTTGAAAAAGTGTTTTACATTCAATGAACAGCTTAGATCGTTTGTGTAGGACCCGTAGTGGGCCCCACAAAAAAATATGTGCACAATCTATGCATGTAATGTCTGTGTGGACAAACTTTCTGATCTCTCAAGAGTGAAACTCAATCCCCTCACTACTTGCCTGTGAACCAGAGCTAATGATTGTAGATCCTCTACCGTAGTAGAATTCACACCAACTTACTGTAGACAAAGATAAGATAATGATTTGACAATTTGAATGCCATATATGACTTGACTCTATCAATTCCGGAACCCTCCCAAAAGAAAGAGTCTAGCAAAAACAAAACCTAGGCATTTTTCAATCATAAGTTAGATAGTCTAATCACTTAACCATGGATTCTTAGTAGAGATTTTCACGTGTAATGAATAACCAAACATTCTATTGGAATTGAGAAAATAGTCCAAATGAATTTAACTTTACTCTTTTTGACACAGAACGCATGCAACAATACCAAAATACCAAAAAGAAATATCATCCTCATCAAGCACATAAACCACAAAATCAAGAATACAGAAAGCAAGAAAACAAAGCACTGAAGGGAAAAAACACACATGCAAACACGAACAGAAAACTAAAAAAAAAACTCTACAAAACACTTGCACTAAATGACCCTATGAACACAGACCAAACTGGGAAACCACTACAAAATACTTCCCCCAAATGACTCTACAAACACAAATCAAACTGGGAAACCATCAAACACACCGAGAAATCAGCAAAGGAGCATTACCTCTGACCAACAGGTACAACGACACCCAAGCAACTGAACAGAGCAAAACAAACAGAGCAAATCCCAGAAGCAAACAGGAAGAAACCGAGAAGCAGCAGCTAATAAAATCTGCGACAGCACTTGCCAAAACCTTCTCTCTAACAAAGTCTCACTCTCTCTCTTTCCTGCATGATATCCTCCTGCTCTTTCAGCTCCATCCAAGCACAAATATTCACTCCCTACTGCCACGTAACCCAGCAAGTCCCAACAGCAAAACACGTAGCCCACTAACTCCAAAAACTGATTTTACGATTTCACCCAACAAGCCAAAACCACGAAGGGCAAAATGGTCCACCGAGAAAGTGGCGAGCGAAAGAGGTTCTTCTTTAAGAGGAGGAGGATAGAAGAGAAGTTGGGGTACGACCAAAGCCTTGAGAAAGGAGTTTTTTTTTCACCATTGGAGAAGATCCAATTAGAAGTTTAGGAAAATGAAGAAGAAGACAAAGGCCAATTGGAGTTTGTCGACAGATTTTCGATCTACATACAGTTTCCTTCTAAACTCTTCACCTTCTTTTCGTACAATTTTCATTGAATAGCAGAAATATTATGGGTTGTTTTGATTCTATTATGAACTAATATCTATTGATAAGGCTACGATGTAGCCTCTCCATGACAATTCCGAATCCTATTTTTATGTGATTATAATTTTATCATTCCTTTTGAGTTTACATCATTGTGTTTAGTGCTTTTAATTATTTGACCAATATTTGAGTGATGTGTTGTGCATGCTAATTCGAGAAAAGATGCATGCAGTTTAGCTTCGTATGATGTAAGCCATGAATTGAACGAAAGGCAGGAATGTGCCAACGTGATTTGTGCGGCTTACATGAGAAATATTGTTAATCTTGATGGGCTCAAATGCTCTTAAATTCGCATAGACATATCATGGATTATTGTATGTTGGGTAGTTCTAATTCTACTTAAGAGAGGGTCTTAGAAAAGTTTGAAGTTCTCGCTATCAAATAGGACTATAATTGACTGATCGCATGGTTAGGATTTGAGATTGGATTAGTTAGGTGAGTCGGATGCCTTAGTATTTTTCTTCCTGAGTGAAAGCTTATTCTTTTTAAGTGTTCGGTCAAATCTTCAGTTGTTGAATTACTTTGAGTTGTTTTTATTTTTCAAATCCAAAATCAATCACTTTTATTGATTCCAAGTAATTCAGAACTAAAACAATTTCAATAGTTAATAGGTAAGTAGTCATCGTGGGTTCGACATCTTTCTTTATCACAATATTACTTGTTACGATTTCGTGCGCCGTTTCACAACAGTACCCACAAGAGTTATTGATAAGGAGAATTGAATATGAAATTTCAAGAGAGAGCAAACTCCCAAATCTCAAGCCAAAGAGATCACCAGGTCAACCCTTAAAGATTGGAGATTTTGTCATTATATTGTCTAACCAGAGATAAAACCCAATAACCTAAACAATGAAACATAGAAGGAAAAATGACGGGCCAGGACATGTTTTGATAATTAATACCCGCTAAAGACATGCTAAGAATATTTGTTAATGCTAAAAATGTCCTTGACGGATATTAATTATCAAAATACGTTCTTGACCGCACTACAACAAAAAAGGCTTGTTAGGGCAATCAAAAGTGCCTCAATAAGGGATCTGTTGGGGCAGTTTACCTATTGTGGCATCACGCCTTAGTGTCGCGTTTATCGATGCAGCTATAGATGTAATGCGGCACTTTTTTTGGGGCACGTTATGGAGCCTCTAAATCTCTTTGTTGCTGCACTTTCAAGTGCCGCAAGAAGTGTTTAAAGAGGCACACAAAACTGCCACATAAGCATATGTATTAAGGCACTTCACAGAGCTGTTACAGCATGTTAATCGTGAATGCTTAACCATGGTTAATCATCTATAGCGACATTTTGAGGTGCTGCAATAGCTTCATTGATGATGCGCTTGAAAATGCCTCCATAGATTTCTTAATAAGGCACTTTTAACTGCCCCAAAAGAAGTTTTTCTTTTAAAAAAAATTTACTAGCTAGATGTTTTTTTTTTTGATCCGCATCTAGATGCTAATTCAATCCCATACTACTCACCAAGCATCCAAAACTGAGAACTCAACTTCTTAAACATATAAAATTGCCAATTTACTCTTACAAATACTTGGATCGAATTTATAAATACAAGATCATGCAAATCCTACTAAGTTACAACTAGGCTTAAGAAAAATAGCCGATCAACCATATTTACAAGTTACTGAAGCTGAAAAAATATACCACGCGCGAAATCCTCTCCACAAGTACTATCTTAATCCTTCGCTACCTGAATTGACAAACAATGATATACAATAAGAAACACTTGCTCATATAGAAAAAGGAAATTTAAGGAGTTCTATAATCGTTGCCAAGAATAAAAAAAATCAGGAAAACTAAAGACAAAATCAGTCATACACTGCTTTTTCTTCACAACATAATAGTGAGAATCCGAATTGATCATTTGTCCTAGAGAGACATACATGTTAAACATGAAGTAATATATCCATAAGCAAATCATCACATCCATATGTGCTTGTAGCATGCCCATTCCATGAATTCTGAGTACTGCTGTAGTCAAATTTGACAAGAACTATACATTGAAGAGCAAAATATAACAACTCTCAAAATCACAACATACATGGTTGCTTTGGGTACCACTCGTATAAGCTTTTGACTCTAATTGTCCCCCAATCATTTAATGGAGTTCACTCAAATTACAGGCTTTTCTAGTCAATAACATGAAGAAAAAAAGAACAATGTGATTGAACAAGTCATGTAACACATTAAAGTACTCATAATCTTCAAATGAGCCAAACTGAAAACCCCTATGATGCCAAACTAACACCCCTAGGATACGTGAATAAACTAAGCAATTCAAGACCAATTTAAGTCAATTAGTCCAAGTTATACCAACTACAATTTAAGCAGTACAAAATAACAAAAAGAAGTATTATAGAATGACAAAATAACAAAGAGAAGTTCTTTTAGTTATACAAAGATGAAAGGCCATCACAAAGTGGGGAAAGGAGTAGGCCGAAAAGTATTTTTAGACATTAGTTCTGCAAAAGAAGCCACTCTGAGTTCTAATGATCTAATCACTAATGCAAAAGTCCATAACTATAGGTCTCTCTCTTGGTGAACTGAAATTTCATGAGAAGGTAAACATGTACAGCCACAAAATGAGGAAGAAATACTGTCCATGACCAACTAAAACCTCATTTTTTCACTTTGAATAATACGTCCCCTGCAGGATAAAAACTGACAATGAGAAAATAGTTGTTATAGGTAGCCCCTTGATTACCCAAAATCTTCGGTCACCAACTCCTCTCTACCTCTGTAATAGTCATGCCTAAAGTCCTTCTACTAGAATGGAATATTGAAACATACTAGCAAATGCGTAAAGTTCATAGAACTGCAAACACAATTGGTTTAAAAATTTCCAAGTAACAAAGAAAACAAACCACCGAACAATGTCGTAACCAAGTTTAGTTATAGGAACAATACTCAGAGCATCTTCCATTTATCTTCATAACAGTTCCTGACAAAAACATTTTTATGTTTCTTTTTTCCAAAACAAGTCATGAGATACATTAAGCGAAAAGTGTACCACATGAGCTGATTCAAATGTTATGGTAATATAAGACCAAATATAGACCCAACAATACCTTTGAAAGGAAGAAAAGGAAAGGTAAAGGGAAACTAATATATTCCAAAATCCATGGGATTATCCAAAACTAGAGAAGAAACAAAATCCATAAAACCATCAGCAATCCAGTAACAGATATAAACAAATAATTTCAGGAAATATTACCATCAAGTTGTTAGAATTAAGTTACACGGCTGCATGACCTCTGGCACATCCATAAAAACACGCACGATAGCTTGGAACTTCTTAGGGCGGGAACCAGGCACATGCTTGCTCTGATAGGTAATATAAAAGAATTTAGACCAACAACATTGGACGTTTGCCTTGAGAAATTTCCCAAACTGGTATTCCGTTTCCTACAGTACAAGTTAAGAAGGAAGTTAAACATGAAACCAGGAGTAAGTAAAATGGGCGAGGATGGAATAATATAACAAACCAAAAGCGCGCACACACATACGTGGAAGATTAGAGGGTATGGGCAGGGAAGATTGGAGACAGGCCTAATCTTGGGCAATATGCATAAAGTGGCTACTCTCATAATACCACTGAAACGGTGGCCCCCAAATCAAAGCCAAATGGCATCAGAGAGGGCAGGCCTAGAGACCCAATTCAATTTTTGTGCTCATTACAAAGATGAAAGGACCATTCCAAACCAAATTTGTCCAAATGCTCATGGTGCTGCCCATTGCACTAACCTTGTAAACATATATAAACATCAGAAAAATGAGAATGCTTGTAGCTGTTACTTAGGAATAAAACCAAACTAATGACTAAAGTACAATGCCATATGCTTATGAATGACGACGTTACTGTATTTCTTATTTTTCCACCACTATAGTAACACGAGAAATTGAGTCCCTCATACAGTTGCACAGCCATGTTTGACAAGTTTTAGTGACCATGTACCCTCTCCGAAAACAAGTACTAAAAGAACTTTGAATGCATGAAGCATATAATTCTACAGTTTAAGTAAGCTTACAAGTTTACAACCATGGCATCACCAAAAAATAATCACCATTAACTTTTCCAACGACACCTTGCTAATTCAAATTGCGATTGCTGCAAAACAAGTACAATATACATTAAGCACTAAAGCAGCAGATACTCGTGGAAAAAATGGGTAGTAGATAGAGGGGGTCAAACAAAGTGGATGACTAACAAAAGAAAAATACTTGCAGTAAAAATAGGGGAGAACATACTTACAAAAAAATAGGGGAAAACATATATAACAGTTTGCCTCGTAACTCGTAAGGCACCTACAAAATCAGTAGACCTAATTTTTTTACTAATTAATCCAAACGCCAATCGATCAATATCCAAACTAAACCTTAAACACAAAAAATTAACAGGAGGACCAAAATTCGAACCTCCATGACAATCGAGATCTAGGGTTTCGTTTGGAAGTGTGACTAGCCTGATTTTACAGCGAATTGACGAATAGGTGACCGAAATCTCCCAAAATAGAACAGACTCGAGCAGATATGAGTGAGACAGAGCAATAGTACCTCGAAATCGTACACAAGGAGGCAAGTTGAACCTGTTTTTGGTCGAATCCGAACCAAACACGCACGAAATCAGAGGGCTTGGTAATTTTGGGGAAGAAATTAGGGCAAAATGAGTCAGGAAGAAAGAAAGGGATGACCTCAGTGGCGGGGCTGCGTCGGTGGTGGCGTGGACTGTGGGACTGGGTTGAGGAGAGAGAGAGAGAGAGAGGGGATCGATTTTGGGGATTTCTCTTCTTTGGGAAGAAAGGAAGCAATGGGTGGTTCCTGACTTCAGGCTCTTCAGCCCGCCATTTGTTTGAAGCGAGAATTGGGAATTCAATTATTTTGGGGGATTACCGCCAAAATAATTAAGCATTGTCGTATCCCGCAATATCGAACTAATTCTAAAGTTAATAAGCTAATTATACTTAATAATGGTCGATCTGAACCATTAGAATTTCATGTCTAATTGATTTTATCAGAATCACCAAAATCGAAGATTATCAAATATCTGCGACCGCCTGATCTGACCATATTTGATGCATCCCAAGGCGTTAAATATTAGATTGCAATACCCGACCCCCATCCGAGTCTTTTTTTTTTCCCGATCGGAACCGTTCATCTTTTACATATTATGGAGCACTTCATTCGTACCAGCAACGAAGTTAAACAGGAGTCGCTAGACACTTGATCAAACAGAAAAACCCATTTTGTTAATGAAATTGTGTGTCGATAATGAAGTTTTCTAAACCCGTTATAGACAAATCTTTATGAGGATGATATAATCAACAAGGGAAACAAAAGCAACAGTCTGGATCATTGTAATTGTGTCGCAGTTGAATGGCTACCGTACATTCCTGTACAGCACAAGACTTAGTTTGTTAACATTTACATTGAACGTATAGGATTTAGATGTTATTACCAACTCAATTTTTATAATGGACGATCTAAAGCGTTAGGATTTCACATCTCACTGATTTCATCATTGACACCAAAATCGGAGATCATCGGATATTGGCGACCGCCTAATCGGACCACATTTGATGCATCCCGAGGCATTAAAGTTTTAGATTGCATGACCAGACCCCACAAGAGTCCTTATTTTTTGATCTAAACCATCTATCTTGTACATATTACGGAGTATATTATTCTTACAAAGAATGAAGATAATCGGGTATCACTACACATTTGATCGGATGATAACTATCATCCAAAAAATAAATTGTGTCCCAATCAAGGAGCTTTTTAAACCCGATCGAGCCAATTTTTTACTATAATGATTTAATCAATAAGCACAACGAAATCAACGGCCTCGACTGTTAAAATAGTTTCATCTTATTGAGATCCGTTAAATAACAGTATCGAAGATGATTAAAAACTGTATAGCATATGATTATTAGATATTGCTTCTTCTTATTTTTTTTCCCTGTGTGTAGGGAGTCTGACTTGGAGTTTTGGACTTTCGGTTTAATTTTTGGTAGAGGGGCAAAGATGCCCTATTAGATTGATCAAAAAATGTTGATTTAAAAAAAAATTTGACTACAAAAACGTCGTAGTTTTATGTCTCCAAGTAAGTGCCCTATTAAATCCAACTGTTCGAGGCACTTTCAACCGCCCTATCAAATTACCATAAAATAATTAAATACGTTAAATTTGGGGCCAAAGCTAACTGCCGCAATAGAGAGAATCA
The DNA here is from genome assembly GCA_018127125.1 of Rhododendron griersonianum. Classification (NCBI taxonomy): domain Eukaryota; kingdom Viridiplantae; phylum Streptophyta; class Magnoliopsida; order Ericales; family Ericaceae; genus Rhododendron; species Rhododendron griersonianum. The sequence continues at coordinate 36,563,963 of CM030798.1, read as the reverse complement.
AATGGGGCACTTCAGTAGGTGGTGCCTCATTAATAACTTCATAAGGCAGTGTTGGAAAAATGCCCTTTCAAAAGTGCCCCTAAATCCCCATTTTGTTGTAGTGCTGTCATTTTCCCAACATAAAATAATTAGAAGAAGCTGAATGATGAGCTGACAGTTTACGGATTCTTGCTGAAAATGTGTTTGGTGGGATTTTGATGATCTAATAATTTTGCTGATTTTGTTTCTGTCGGTCCCAAGCTAAGGAAGGAGCTGTAATTTGCTGTAGTGGATATGTTTGCTCCGTACTTGCTGTGTTGGATATTTATGTTTCAACTGATGATGTTTTGGCTGCTAATGGATCTGATCTGCTTTTGCTGAAACCTTGCTGAAGCTCCTCTAGTGCATGCTTCATCTGCTGGATATCTGAAGTTCTTGTCTGCTTTTCCTATTCGAGTGAAGCTGGTTCTTAGGATATGGATGGCTGCTGCAACTGGTTTGAGTTGGAAATGTTATGAAGTTGGAAGTCATAAATATTGAAGTCACCCCTGGGTTAGAGATCTGTTGCTGGTATTGTCTATTCAAATGGATTGAAAGTAGTGATAGTTGGGCCATTTTGTTACTGGGCTCATTCAATATCTATTGAATGTAATTTTTTCTTCTCCTTTTCTTTCTTTTGTATGCCTGTTATGGTTTCTCATCCTCTGTGGTCTGTAATTGGTCTTCCCTCGATATACCATTTGTCGAGTTCTAATAAAAATTAGTAAAGGTTTAATTTTCTTTGATAAGTTCAATGACTATGTAGCCCCATTTAAATACAATCTTTGAGCGGGTCATACGGGCTAGCTCGTGCCTTGAATAGCAAGTTTTATTGGAGTAATATGGTATTTTTATTTAATAATGTAGGGTGTTCCGGGCCAGTTCGTGCGCACCTTGGACTAAACCCCACAGCCCCTCCCACAACCGTTTCACACACTAAAACGTGGAGATGATGAGGTGGCCGGCCCTAAGAGTTGTTGGTAAGAAAATCGAACCTGAAACCTTAAGGTGGAGCAAACACCCAAGTTTCAGGCTAAGATCACTCGGTTCAACCCCTTGAGGTAATAATAATAATAATTATATATTATTATTAGACAAGCTTGTTAATAGAAATAAGAAAATCAAATAAACTTCACCTGCATGCCAACGGTAGAGACCCTACAGTCCTATAGGGTGACTTCCCACATAATTATTTTTACTTCATCTTTTTTAACTGGACTGGGTCATAAATGGCACAACCATATTAGTTAGTTAATTTTCCGGAACTGGTCAGTCGGGTGGAATGATTAATGATAGGTCCACAAAATTTTTATCAAACACCGTGTTTATGATCCTGTTTGATATATATACAGTACGAACGTAAGATTTCACGCGTGTTCGAGTGAGACCAGGTTGAGAAAATAGATTTTTTGTTTTCACCACATCCACATGAAATAGATGTTTTTCTCTTGGTAATCAATTTTCGAGTCCGATTTTATTCACCCTCACCAAACGAGGTCTTCCTATTTAAGAAATTATCCCCTGCATTTCAAGAGGAAGAGACGCATGGGAAAGAGTCGAAATAGGAACAATTATCCCTTACATTGCTTGAGAGTGGAATGAGTTATCACTTAATAACATTTGAGACATCTCTGCTCATTTTTTCCTATTTCAAAATCCTCAGACTCTTTCCCACACGTCTTTTCCTCTCGCAATGCAAAGGATAATCTTCCAAATAAGAATATACCGAATCAGTTATACTTGCATAATTTGTGGCTTTTTAATGTTAATAGTGGTTACAACTTGATAGGATTTACAAGTTATAAACAATCATTCTTTTAAAACTTGATTGGGTTTACAAGTTATAAACAAGTTATTTGACTTGGGTTTGGATAATATATACATGCATCCAACAACTTTGCCGAAGCAGAGGAATCAACGAGAAATTGAAACAAACTGTTGGCCGGATTACAAATAGTTTGGTCTTTTTATTATAAACAAAATCATTCTTTTAATTTTCTACTCGAAAACAAAACCATAACGGTGTGAAACAGATCTCAGAAGACAATGTCCAAGAAAGGACAGAAAATTAGTTTTTTCAGTTCTTTGTGGGGGCGGGGGCATATGGGGCCTATCTCTGTCTCTCTCTCTCTCTAGAAGACGTCTCTCTCTGAAGACCTCTGCCTCTCTCTGAAGACCTCTGCCTATAAGTACGGCACCCCACCTTTCTTTTTCCAATCTCGGATTTGCTTCAACTTTTAGAAACACAACACATTTCTCATACACCTTCTAGCCATGGTTGCTTCTGGAAAACTCTTAGTGGTGGTCGTTATGGTGCTAGTAATAGCCACCATTTCCAACTCTGTTTCTGCAGATCCGGATATGCTTCAAGACGTTTGTGTTGCTGATCTCAATAATGGTATTTATTTTGTTCATAGAGCATTAATGCTACAAACACATCTTAATTAAATACACAAGTGAACACAATTCCGGACATAACCGTGTACTTGCACATAGATTTTTACACATATCTAACGGTTTCGGGCACAGTTGTATTCTGAATTGTGTTTTAAATGTAAACTCCTAGACTTTTGTTGTCAAAAACACGTTTCCTGATTTTGCTCGTACTAATGGTTCAACGACATTATCGAATTTGTGTGTGTTTGTGAATAGTGTTTTGAATCCGACCCGATTTTTTTAAATACAACGCACCCATAATTTTCTTCCCTTAAACTACATATAATCCAATGGGGCAGAAGAAAATAAACTTTTGTTGGATAGTGTGGGACCCACAATTAATTTGGAGATTCACATAAATCAGATTTATGAGGCGTTTATTGGTTCCAGATTATGGGACCGTAACATTAATTTCTCTACAGGAAAAAATATTTGATGTAGTATATATTTTTGCATTGTAGCATAATACACTTTATGTTGGGATGATTTTGAAAATAGTTTAAATTCTAAGTACTAGTATCGAATAAGTATAGATAATGTGTCTGCCCGAAACCATGGGTACTAATTCTCATTTTGACATAACAACATTACCTAATAGCATACTACCTTATTGCTGATTCATAGGTGTGAAGATGAACGGTTTTGCCTGCAAGGCAAGCTTTAGCGCATCAGATTTCTTCTTTGCCGGTCTAGCAATGCCAAAGCCCACTAACAATATGCTGGGTTTAGCCGTGACTCCAGCCAATGTGATGCAAATTCCCGGCCTCAACACCCTAGGTGTCTCCATGGCTCGCGTCGACTTTGGCCCCGACGGCCTTAACCCTCCCCACACCCACCCACGTGGCACCGAGATATTGTTCGTTCTCTACGGAGAATTGGATGTTGGGTTCATTACCACCGCCAATGTGCTTGTTTCCATGACCATCAAACAGGGTGACATATTTACTTTCCCTAAGGGTTTGGTTCATTTCCAAATTAATAACGGGAAAGGACCAGCCGCCGCTATAGCTGCGTTCGATAGCCAGAATCCGGGTGTCCAGGCCATTGCCGCCACATTGTTTGCCGCCATGCCCCCGGTGTCGGATAGTGTGTTGAGTAAGGCTTTCCAGATATCAAATCAAGAGGTTGATGCAATCAAGTCAAAGCTCGCATGAAAGCCCTAGAGGGTGCTTTGTGATCTGGGGTTGGTTTATTATTGGTATTCTTGTTGTTCTTGTTGTTGATTAAGATAAGGATTCATGGTTTTATGAAAAGAAATAGTGGGTCGAAAAAGTGAATTAATGTTGTATTTAAGTCCATTTACCGATGTATTCAGTTTCATTTTTTTTATTTAGCAAAAAATAAGACGAGTGTTTTAAACAGCTGGTACCGTTGTATCTAAATACTTATCAATGTGATGGAGTTTATCACCCAACTTTGTCTTTCACAATATGCAAATTGAATTTTGACGATAGAAGTTTTTAATTTGTGCATGTTTCTATCGTTATTGATTTGTAAATGGTCAGATGTGAAAGTCAACTTCATTTTCGTCTTTTGATCTCACATAGCAAGTTGCAACATTCACTGTCCTTCATCTATGCTTCATGGATTTGGGTAGTATCGGCGTGAGTATGTGTTTAGATATCAGATTTGTCTGCATTTTGTAAGAGATTCATAGAATACACAGCTGCGACAATATTTTATATATCTATCTAAAATTTTCGGATATATACAATGGTGCTCACAACTCACAAGATAGTCAAAAATGTTGTAGATGATATGATCCTTTTTTTTTTTTTTGAACAATAAAAAGTATTGTTATTAATTTTTGGAAACAATTACAAAGAATAAAATGAACCAAAACACGAGGCATCAAAGCAGAGTAAGAGCAAACACACAAAAGATTACTCCCTCACTCCGACAATTATATGAGGTTTTGATACATAGATATGTGGTAATCTCCAAATCATTAAGTAATTATGCACTCTAGGATGATGTCCAAAGACTCGCCCCCTATCTCATACCCTCTAAAAAGTGTCGAGTGTCATATACAGATACTTCACGAAGCATCCTTACAATATAATTCCTTGCACCCTATTTGTTACTAGTTACCAAAACGACCAGATATAGTATGACGCCAAACATGACAATTCAGCTGCACCAATATCCGGAGTTTGCTTGCACGCATTTTCACACTCGGGTGTAATATCCCGGGCCGAAACTTATCCACCAAAACTATTTATGGCCAGTCTCCCCCTTCTCGAAATTTTGGACCCTCTATACCCAATTATTTATGATAATGTCATTATTAATTATGAAATTTCCACCAGTATTTATGAAAATCGTCATTATCCACCCATATACCTTTCCACAAACAAACATTATGTAAGTAGTCACTCCTATATGATAACCACCTACTGTATCTCCATACCCTCCAAAACGCTAACGAACGGGCCGTACGTTGGTGAATTGTGAAAAACTGGATTGTAGCATAAAATAGCTCCAAAATATCTCTATATTTACTAGGATCGATGACACTTATAAGGAATCAAATACAACTTTTAATGCTTGCAATTGGTGGATTTGTACTATACATGATCTCTGCTACAGAATTCGTAAATCAACAAAAGCATCAATCTGAATCCCAAGACACATTCCATTTGTAGGTTTATTCTCCTAATCCTTTTTTTATTTTGATCGGCAAAGAAATTTTATTTCTGTTAATACTCGAAAGGGTACATCGAGAACGTTGAAGAAGCATCACGTACGGTTAGAACAAAGATGCCAAAAACAATTGACACCAAAGGCGAAGGAGATCATGTGGTAAACTTAAATACACCCAACAAAAAAATCCAATAGAGCAGTGGATGAAAAGAAGACCCAAACAGAAAGATGAATGGATCTAAACCTTACTCTTAAGCACCTTTTGAAGTCTTCAATTGAGTATTCATTCAAGGTAAACTTCCCTTTGATCCAAAATGCCATCTTAGTTTTAATTAATTCCACCACCTCTGACTTCTCAAGCACCTTGTTGTTGAAGATAACATAATTGCGAGCTAACCAAATTGACCAAATCACTGCAAAGAAACATACCCTCCCAACATGATTTCTCCAAGTAATTCTACAACTGTTCGAAAACCACCATTTTGCAAGATCCAAAATGGATGCAGGGCAAGCTATCCTACCAGTTTATATAGTATTGCAGTCCAGACATACCATGTAAAAGGGCAATGCAACAATAAGTGATTAGGTGTTTCAATACATTTTTTTTGAACGGCGAAGAGATTTTTTAATTTTTTTATTGATATGAAAAAAGGATTACAAAAGGGGCAAGAGAGGAAATTAAGTATCACAATGCAAAGGCAACATCCCAACTATATCGGCACCCTACCCTGCGAAAATCATCTGTTGCTTTGCCCAGAGTTGATAAGAATTCAACCCAAACAAGGAAAAACAGTACTAAACAAACAGATACAAGGTTCCAAAACCAGAACCTTACACGGGGGGGGGGGCGCACCTAAACATGAGACAAATGAATTCAACTAACTTTTGAGGAGATTAATTTTAAGTTCCTTTTGTCCTTGTCCTATTAATCTTTGTAATCTTGCGGAGATTAATAAAATTTTCTTTTGCCGATAAAAAAAACTTTTGATGAGAGATCTCAGAGCTCCGCTGACGTAGACCAGTTATCTTGAGGTGAGATAATTTAGAGCTCTATCCAAGACACTGCCCAGAAGTTAGTGCAGCAACCGAAATCAGAGATCCCATCTATCCGGAATTTGTTCATAAGCCACAGCAAAGCAAGCATGTCTAGTGTCAAAATCATGGGAACTCCAAATAAGTGCCCCTGTCGGTGAGAGAAGTTCTTAAAGGCTTGAGGGACAGCAGTGAGATAGACCAAGCATCTGGACTGAGAGGCAACACCAAGTGATCAGCAAACATCCGGAAGAGTTACAAATTTATCTATCCGCAAGCATTCCAATAGCAAAAACATGCTCTCTCACAAGACGGTAATTTCCACCGTTTACGTTAGTAGCCAATTGGAATGGGGGAAAGAGAATAGTCAGCAAGTCTTCTTAAGCATAAAAGGCCAGCAAGCCCCATCGTATGCCCCTTTATCAGCGATTGAGTCCCGAGTTTTGCTTCCCAAAGTAAGGGGAGCAAAAAATTAAGGAGACTCGAGCATCAAAAGCAGTTTGGCTCCATCACATGCCTCAGTCTGAGAGAATGTACTCACCCAAAGAGATACCCACAAGAAAAAGAGGAGAAGAAAACACACACACCCATGCCAGAAAAGCTCCCACACCAACACAAACGCACACACACGCACACACACATAATCAGCTCAATTAGAGTTCATAATAGAGTGTAATCTGAACATGATATCATCCATTGTGTATGCACATCCATCTTTTTTTTGTTGTCACCCAGAAAGCCACCCTTGATTTGATGAGCTCAACAGTTTCCATCCAAATTCACTCCCTTATTATCAAACACCAGCTGAAAGATACTAGTGGCGTGAAGTAACAAGGTGGAAGATGCAGTCAGGCATCACCAGGTAATGATATTTTACCCACTCTTCAATGGGGTCGCTCCCCAACCGACTAGCAATAAATACCGTTGAATTCTATTATCGCTCAAAAGTGTAAAAAATGAAAAAGAAATGAAATGAAAAAGGATCCATCTCTTGGACCGAGAAATGAGCTTACGGACACAAATTCTACTGGATGGTCAATGAAATATTTGAATTGTTGCTTTGAACTGTTTTATAATGTGGGGTATTTCCATGGTCAAACTTGTAACTTTGGTATACATTTCTCACCTGAGTTTCGGCTTATGAAAACCTTTTCCAATTTTTCCGGTTAAGGTAGATAGCAAGTTGTGGACTGAATAGGGTGCTAGAATAACCGTGGAGAATCATGTGTAGTCTAATGGTTTGTAATTATTATACTTGTACATCTATAAGCTCAGGGATTATGTTATTTATTTTATGTTTTCGCATATTTTGCTTATATGGTTTAAAATGACAATGATGCGAGAAATTCCTAAACTAGAATATGAGCAGGCCTTCGGCGTCTTAACACCCGCTTGGCTGGTCACGACTACCAAGGTAGGTTTTGGGTCGTGATACTACCTCCGTCCCACTTTGCTCTGTCTGTTTTCTTTTTTGGAAGTCTCAAAAAATTGTCTATCTCTTAATTTATAATATTTTTAGGCAAATCATAAAGCCACGACACATAACGCTAGTGCCACGAACATCATACTGATAATGACATTTTGACCCTTGAAAGGAATTGGGGAATCTGCATGCTTCTCTCTCTCTCTAAATCTACATCTCATTGTTTCTCTCTCCTTGTCCCTATTTGACTTCAACCGCAACAGCTCTTTTTTTTTATCGAACACTCGTCGAAGCCGGTTGGGGGAACTTAACAAACGGTACGACCCTGAGTCACTGAGTTCTTTATCCGATTAGGAGATTTTGGTACCGTCGGCAGTGTCGGAGGGGAGTCGGTGGTGGTTCGGCCTCGTTGAGCTCATCCATGGTAAGATTTTTGCAGAAGAGAGACATTGGTACACCCGTGAAGCAAAGAGATTGGGTTCTGATTTGTGATTTGGGGATCGTCAAGGGCTTTGGTGCTCTGTTCTTTGTATTGATATATATATGTGACTACATTTAAGCTTATGTGTATGGATGCAGACAATCAGAGAGAGAAAGATCGAGAGAGAGCATGGAGTAGAATTTGGAAACATGTATTGTAACACCCCAAGCAGATCGACCACTGGCCCAATACCTTGATTTTGATCAACAAGCCACACCACATGGCCCAAAAGCTTAAGCACAAGGTACTAGTAGTAGCCCACAAGATTTGTTATATGCCCAAGATCATCCATGTAGACTTCCGATATGGGACGGGATGTTACAATCTTCCCAACTTTATAGCCTCGCGCCCTCGTGAGGGGTTGAGCACTATAATCACCAATACAAATTAAACCAACAACCAAATCCAACCAAACAATAAGGCCCACATGGTCGTGTACATGGATTGCTTTGATACCACCTGTAACGCCCCAAGCAGACCACTGGCCCAATACCTCTATTTTGATCCCCCAGCCACACCACATGGCCCAAAAGCTTAAGCCCAAGGTACTGGTAGTATCCCACAAGGTTTGTTTTATGCCCAAGATCATCCATGTAGACTTCCGATGTGGGACGGGGTGTTACATGTATTGTGTTGGTTTCTGAATACCACTTCAGTTTTGAGAAAACGTGTTTTATTCCCAATTTGGGGTTGGGATTGGAGGGGCCATGGCTGAGAAATTGAGGAAAGAGGAACAATGGTTTTCTCCGTGAGGGGAAAGCTCTGGTTTGAGGGTATAAAGGGCAAATGGTACAACTATGTCGTGGCACTAAACAACTGTGTCGTGGCATTAGGGGCATATTCGATATGGATCTTGTTTAATAAATTTTAATTAATTCTTTAAAACAAAGTTTTTGAAATCATAAAAAATATTATAGATTGTGAGATATATATAAATAATTTTGTTGTGAGGTGCCAAAAACGAAACAGGCACAACAAAGTGGGACGGAGGGAGTAGTTGTTTACATGATTATGCGTGAGGGTTGCGAGGTACCTGATGTGCTTAATTTATATGCAAGTTTCGGCATACTTTTACTCTTAGTTTTATGTTAGTTTGTGTTTAATTGTCTTAATTATTAGAGTTTTTATTTACTTTATTTATTTTTGTTTAGTAATAAAAACATTGAAGGCTCGATGGGAATTGAGGAGGAAACCTTCCATTTCGAATGAACAAAGATTCCCTTCATCAAAAGAATAGGAAACACTCAATCCTTTCTCGGATTTCCTGAAGTTCCCTTCCGTAATCGGAGCATACTTTGGCTAGAGAAATCCAATAAGGGCGATCTTGGTGTCTACAGAAAGCTAAGAGAGAATCCTACAACTTTCGTGTTGAAGACTTTCCAAAAATCGAAGAATAATATGGCAAAAATTGGGGATCAAGTCAGAGGTCAAAAACTGCCTAATTGAGAATCTTGTTTTGGGAAACGAAGTGAGGTGTTTATAAGGAAGATAGAAGAGAAGTTGGGGTACGACCAAAGCCTTGAGAAAGGAGTTTTTTTTCACCATTGGAGAAGATCCAATTAGAAGTTTAGGAAAATGAAGAAGAAGGCAAAGGCCAATTGGGGTTTGTCGACAGATTTTCGATCTACATACAGTTTCCTTCTAAACTCTTCACCTTCTTTTCATACAATTTTCATTGAATAGCAGAAATATTATGGATTGTTTTGATTCTATTATGAACTAATATCTATTGCTAAGGCTACGATGTAGCCTCTCCACGACAATTCCGAATCCTATTTTTATGTGATCATAATTTTATCATTCCTTTTGAGTTTACATCAGTGTGTTTAGTGCTTTTAATTATCTGACCAATATTTGAGTGATGTGTTGTGCATGCTAATTCGAGAAAAGATGCATGCAGTTTAATTAGCTTCGTATGATGTAAGCCATGAATTGAACGAAAGGCAGGAATGTGCCAACGTGATTTGTGCGGCTTACATGAGAAATATTGTTAATCTTGATGGACTCAAATGCTCTTAAATTCGCATAGACATATCATGGATTATTGTATGTTGGGTAGTTCTAATTAATTCTACTTTAGAGAGGGTCTTAGAAAAGTTTGAATTTCTCGCTATCAAATAGGACTATAATTGACTGATCGCATGGTTAGGATTTGAGATTGGATTAGTTAGGTGAGTCGGATGCCTTAGTATTTTTCTTCCTGAGTGAAAGCTTATTCTTTTTAAGTGTTCGGTCAAATCTTCAGTTGTTGAATTACGTTTAGTTGTTTTTATTTTCCACTTGTCGGAAAGGGTCCGAAAATTTTCTTTCCATTTATGTGTCATTAGAAGACTTTGATTTGAAGGAAAAAATTGAAGTATAAAAAGGTTGATCACCGTAGGAATCAACCACCCCTCGAAGAGTTTTATTTATTTTTGTCTCTTGCTTATAAGAACAAAAGAAAGAAAGGGTTGCACCTTCTTTTTAGTAGCGAGAGTTTTTTCTAAAAAGGTTAGAAAGGGATGCACGGTTTTGGTGGTTTTCGGTGGAAACGGATATTAAAAGTTTTGGCAGCCTACGTTCCTTTCAGCCGAGAAGAGTTCTTTTTTCTTGGGCAGCAACCCTTGTTTTGTTCTTGCACCACTGTTTTGTTTTTCGAGGGAGGCGAGTTTGATAGGTTTTCTAACAGCCCATATTTTTGTTTGTTCTTGCATCTTCGAACATTTTTCTTGAGTTGTCTAGATCACGATTTATATCATATCATTCATTCATTCACTGTTCGTGGTTTTTGGTGCTGTTTACTGCTGTGGCCGAATCTTTGGGAGATTGATTCGGAGCCGGTTGAATCCAAAGATCGGGCGTGAAGTCCGTGGTGCATCTATTGGATCTTGAAGAAGCTCTGGGAGCATCAGAGATTGGCGAGAATAGGTAAATGCTTGGGTAAGGTTTTTACTATTTTGCAATCTGTACTTCTTTTTGATTAATAGAATATATCAGTAGTGTTAGGCCATGGTTTTGGCTTAGGGTTATTTAAGACCCTAAGTTTTTCCACGTAAATCGTGCGTATCCTGTCTCAATTTTTATTCTACTGCACTATTTGATTTTTGGTTTGGATTAATCGAGATAATCAACCCGTTCATCTATATTAATTTTTAAATCAGAAAATTGGTGATTTTTTTTATCAAAACTCCTATTCACCCCCCCCCCCCCCCCCCCCCTCTAGGAGTAGATTGAACGCTTCCGCATAATTTCAATTGGTATCAGAGCGGGTTGCTCTGTTTAGGTTTAAACACCTGAGTTTTGATCTTGTGATCATGGACATGAATGCACCACGTGAGGGAGCCTCTAACTCAAGGCCGCCCTACTTTGATGGGAATGATTATCCCTACTGGAAAGCACGAATGACGACACACTTAAGTTCTCTAGGTATTAGGGTTTGGAGGTCTGTGAGGTACGGGTATGAACCTCCTAAAATAGAGGACACTACTACTAAGAAGACGAGACTTAAAGAAGACACCGAGTGGAACACTGCGGATAATGATAGTTTCGAGGCCAATTCTCGTGCTTTAGGAGCTATCTATGGTGCTTTAAGTAAAACTGAATTTAGTCGTATCTCCGCATGTGATACCGCCAAGGAAGCATGGGAGATTTTGCGCGTTACCCATGAAGGCACCAAAACTGTTAAGACCTCTAAACTTTAAATGCTAACCACTCGTTTTGAGGAACTAAGAATGTCCGAAGATGAAAATTTTGATAATTTTATCACCAAGCTGAGTGATATTGTTAATTCTTTTCATGCATTAGGTGAACCGATTTCCAATCTCAAAGTTTGTCGTAAAGTGCTTAGGTCTCTTCCTGAGAGGTTTAGGGCTAAGGTAGTTGCGATAGAAGAAAGTGATAAAGTTGATGATATTCTTTTTGAGGAACTTGTAGGAAAACTTCAAACGTTTGAATTGAATCATCTTTCGAAGAAACCTACATTAAAGCCTAATAAAAGCATTGCTTTTAAATCATCTAGAGAAGAATCCTCTGTGACACAAGAGAGTGATGATGACATTGACGAAGAAGAACTTGCTTTCTTTGCTAAGAAATTCAATAAATTTGTTAAATTTCGTAAGAATAATGAATCTGGAAATTTTTCTTCTTTAACTAGTGGAAGTAAGAATTTTAAATTTGGGGATGATGAAAAGAAATCTTCTATTGATAAATCCAAGAAATCCCAAAGTATACAATGTCACGAGTGTCATTGTTTTGGGCATGTTCAGGCAGAGTGTGCAAACACTCTTAAAAAGAAAGTGGCCAAGGGGTACAAGGCTACATGGGATGACGATAGTGATGAAGGTAGTGATGGGGGTTATGAAGCTTCTAGATATTCTGTGCTTGTTGCCAATATTAAGACCCCCACATCTCCCAAATCGGTTGAACTTTCTACAACTCTTAGCGATGATAGTAAATATGTCTCGACTGACGAAGATTGTGAGAAGAGTGATGATGATATAGATTCTATTCAGGAGGCCTATAATCAATTGTTTAAAGAGGGTGTTAAACTGAAAAAGAAAACAAAAGAACTCATGAGTGTCATCGAGAGAATTAGTGGTAAGAATAACAAACTTAGTGATGACATTGAATCTAAGAACGTCGAGCTTGAAAAATTAAAAGCCTATAACTCTAATCTGGAAGACAAGTTTGCCAAAATTGAGAGAGATTGTGTGGATGCCTTGAAAGCCCTTGAAGGGTCTAAGGATAGGATTTTTGAATTGGAGCGTGACCTTAGGGAGGCCACTGAGGCCATAAAGCATAATGAGTGTGGCGCTACTCGTATTGCTGAAATGACACGTTCATTTAGAAATAGAAGCGGCTTAGGGTTTGTTGATCCACCTTCATTGACACCTAAGGCTAATGAGGTCACAAAGAAGGAAATCAAGTTTGTCAAATCTGAAATTGCAAAGAATGAGGTAGTGAGCGATAAACCTGAATCTTCTACCATCATTAAAAAGGCATACAACAATAATCATGCTCCTGTTAGGAAAAATCCTTTCATCTGTCACTACTGTGGTGACCAAGGTCACATTCGACCTTTTTGTTATACACTTAGAAGGGACAATCAGAGAACAAAGGGGAAATTGTTTGTAGCCCCAGTTAATAAAAGTGTTCGGTATGGTCAACCCAATGTGGGAAAACCTCAAGTTGTGCGTCAGTCTCCCACAAACATTAAGAATGAGAATTTTCAAAAGACTTTGAGTCAGTTGGCGAATCAAACTTCTCACCTTGTCGAGGAAATCAAAAAGTTGTCAAATTTGGCAAATAATAATGGAGAGACTGATAGGATTGTTGAAAGATGTACCACACACGGTCACACCTCGCATGTGAACACCAAACCAAAGAAAACATGGAGGAGAGTGAATGTCGTTTGTCATGTTGCGCACACTGCGTATAGAGCACAGGATGCCTGTGCCTGGTACTTAGACAGTGGATGTTCAAAGCACATGACTGGAGATAAGTCTCTCTTTGCTAAGCTAGAGAAGTATAATGGTGGGTCTATCACATTTGGTGATGATAATACGGGTAAAATCGTAGGACAAGGTACCATAAACGCACCCGGGATCCCTCCGTTAGATAACGTATTATATGTTGAGGGTTTGAAAGCTAACCTGTTAAGCATAGGGCAATTTTGTGATAATATGCATAAAGTCAATTTTTCCAAAAATAATTGCGCCATTGTTGATGCTTCGGGTGTGTGTATGGTTAAAGGTGTTCGTTCCTCGGATAATTGCTATTGTGTTGAAATTGCCAGTTCTAATGTGTGTCATCCAACCCAACATTCTAAAAATAAACATGACATCCGTCATCATTTTATTCGTGATTTAGTTGAAGATCGTGTCGTGACACTTGAGTTTATACCCACACATGAACAAAAAGCTGATATTTTCACAAAACCATTAGATCCCCTTAGGTTTGAGTACCTTAGGAAGTCTATTGGTCTCGTTTCCATGGATTAGATTAAGTGGGTTTGCATGTCTCTCATTTGCGTGCTTTGTGTGCTATCAATTTAGAGTAGACATGTAAAACTTTTTCTTTTATTTTTTATTTCCATTTTTTTTGTTCTGCATATTTTTTAAAAAAAAGAAAAGAAAAATTTTGTGAACAGATGTTCTTTGTTTCTCATGTTCATGGCCCTTGTAGTCAGAATATTTGCATCCAATGTGTTTTTTCATCCCTGAGAATCGTTAAATTTTGGATGTATCATATTTCATGGCTTTATGATTTCCACTATATCACGTACGCGATTTATTGCTCCCTCAACTCCTTTTGGTTATTCTCATGTACTTGGACATGTTCATGTGTTTGTCCCCCTTGAGATTGACCTTTGGCTACTATTCCCCAGTGATTCTTATTATCCTGTACCGTTATCTCCTGCAAGAACCTAGGTACTTTTATATTCTTTACCTATCTGGGCGTTCATTGAATAACCGGACAATTGGGGTGAGGTATTCTCCATTTAAGCGTTCGCGTTAAAAGGTGGATAGACCTTGTGAAGGTACGTATGACTCTAGGGCCACTTACCTAGTAACCAGGCCTCTTGCCTCAGTAAGTAGTGAGTGTTCGCGTCAAACAGCGGTGGAGTAATAGTGGATGTCTTTATCCCCAACAACAAAAAAAAGGAAAAAGAAAAAAAAGGCGGGGTTGTTCTGTTGAGGGGGAGTTTGTATTTCTCTTTATTTCACTTTGAGGACCTAGCTTGGTTTGACTTTTTGAGGGGGAGTTATCCTGAAAATCCTTGCGTACATGAGAATATTCCTCCCGGATTGAGTTAAGCTTGCCATTATTTACGTGATGCACACACACACTTTGTCATACGACCTTGTTTTATGCTTCATTCTTCTTCTAACTATCTCTTTGCTGAACGACTGCATTGTGAATTCTTTTGTTCTGCTTATAAGGTGTTTGATAATGGCAAACATTGTTTTTGTCCACAAGAAGTGTATGGATTATGTTCTCGATGCATCCGTATGAATTCATTGTGTGCGACATCAAACTCCATTTCTTTTTAAAATCGAGTCATATTAATCATTAACAGTATAGTGTTTTCGGATGAGGCAGCTGGGCTATTTGAATTTTTTTTTAGGAGTACAGTCGGTCGACTAAACAATCCATCGAGTGTCCATCAAAACTCACTGTCTAGAATTTGGTCCACCGAACCATCAATCGAGTTTCCATCGAAACTCTCTGTTTGAATTTGGTCGGTATGCTCATTTCCTTTGTTTTTCCGTGACAAAAAGGGGGAGAATTTGTGGTTAATTTTTATGGTTCTGGTATGGTGATGGGTTTGGGAGTAATATGTGTTGTTGAGTCTTGCATAAAAGATGAAGATTTTTTTGAATTCTATTGTTCATTTAGAGAGATATTTACAAGGGGAGATTGATTTATTTTATTGATGAATCGCTGGTTGAGTTTTCATGCTTTTGGATATAATGTTGCATTGTCGTTTATTATTAAATTATGTTGATCCATTCTACTTTTCGAAACATATATTTTGTCGCATAGTTTTTGTTGAGCTATCTTTGCAGGTATTGGAAGTGCAACTCAAGCTTCATTGGATAGACATAGTTTAGGCTAGAGTTTATCTCTCTAAGTTGTATTTTTCCGTTGTGTTTTAGTGCAGTCGGTTTTGTCCCGGAAATGCCAAAGGGGGAGATTGTTAGATATTTTGGCACTTTCCAGGGTTGTCCAAAACCTCCATTGGTGTCTTTGCTATATCGACTCCATTTGATTGTAATGGGTAGGTTCGTAGTGGGTAGTTGCTCGCTCGATGCTCCTCCCATTATCTGCGCCAAGCTGACTGCTGCAAAATCAATCCAATTGCGTGAGAGGTAAAAGCATTACACAACACAACATGCAAGATTAGAAATTTTATTCCTGCACATTTTTCTTGCCGGTAAATCTCTCCGGTAATTAGTCTTTCCATATATATATGTATCCTAAATCAAATATCTTTGAAAGGGTCCGAAAATTTTCTTTCCATTTATGTGTCATTAGAAGACTTTGATTTGAAGGAAAAAATTTCGGACCCTTTCAAAGATATTTGATTTAGGATACATATATATATGGAAAGACTAATTACCGGAGAGATTTACCGGCAAGAAAAATGTGCAGGAATAAAATTTCTAATCTTGCATGTTGTGTTGTGTAATGCTTTTACCTCTCACGCAATTGGATTGATTTTGCAGCAGTCAGCTTGGCGCAGATAATGGGAGGAGCATCGAGCGAGCAACTACCCACTACGAACCTACCCATTACAATCAAATGGAGTCGATATAGCAAAGACACCAATGGAGGTTTTGGACAACCCTGGAAAGTGCCAAAATATCTAACAAAATCCAAAATCAATCACTTTTATTGATTCCAAGTAATTCAGAACTAGAACAATTTCAATAGTTAATAGGTAAGTAGTCATCGTGGGTTCGACATCTTTCTTTATCACAATATTACTTGTTACGATTTCGTGCGCCGTTTCACAACAGTACCCACAAGAGTTATTGATAAGGAGAATTGAATATGAAATTTCAAGAGAGAGCAAACTCCCAAATCTCAAGCCAAAGAGATCACCAGGTCAACCCTTAAAGATTGGGGATTTTGTCATTATATTGTCTAACCAGAGATAAAACCCAATAACCTAAACAATGAAACATAGAAGGAAAAATGACGGGCCAGGACATGTTTTGATAATTAATACCCGCTAAAGACATGCTAAGAACATTTGTTAATGCTAAAAATGTCCTTGACGGATATTAATTATCAAAATACGTTCTTGACCGTCATTTTCCCAACATAAAATAATTAGAAGAAGCTGAATGATGAGCTGACAGTTTACGGATTCTTGCTGAAAATGTGTTTGGTGGGATTTTGATGATCTAATAATTTTGCTGATTTTGTTTCTGTCGGCCCCAAGCTAAGGAAGGAGCTGTAATTTGCTGTAGTGGATATGTTTGCTCCGTACTTGCTGTATTGGATATTTCTGTTTCAACTGATGATGTTTTGGCTGCTAATGGATCTGATCTGCTTTTGCTGAAACCTTGCTGAAGCTCCTCTAGTGCATGCTTCATCTCCTGGATATCTGAAGTTCTTGTCTGCTTTTCCTATGCGAGTGAAGCTGGTTCTTAGGATATAGATGGCTGCTGCAACTGGTTTGAGTTGGAAATGTTATGAAGTTGGAAGTCTTAAATATTGAAGTCACCCCTGGGTTAGAGATCTGTTGCTGGTATTGTCTATTCAAATGGATTGAAAGTAGTGATAGTTGGGCCATTTTGTTACTGGGCTCATTCAATATCTATTGAATGTAATTTTTTCTTCTCCTTTTCTTTCTTTTGTATGCCTCTTATGGTATCTCATCCTCTGTGGTCTGTAATTGGTCTTCCCTCGATGTACCATTTGTCGAGTTCTAATAAAAATTAGTAAAGGTTTAATTTTCTTTGATAAGTTCAATGACTATGTAGCCCCATTTAAATACAATCTTTGAGCGGGTCATACGGGCTCGTGCCTTGAATAGCAAGTTTTATTGGAGTAATATATTATTTTTATTTAATAATGTAGGGTGTTCCGGGCCAGTTCGTGCGCACCTTGGACTAAACCCCACAGCCCCTCCCACAACCGTTTCACACGCTAAAACGTGGAGATGATGAGGTGGCCGGCCCTAAGAGTTGTTGGTAAGAAAATCGAACCTGAAACCTTAAGGTGGAGCAAACACCCAAGTTTCAGGCTAAGATCACTCGGTTCAACCCCTTGAGGTAATAATAATAATTATATATTATTATTATTATTATTATTAGACAAGCTTGTTAATAGAAATAAGAAAATCAAATAAACTTCACCTGCATGCCAACGGTAGAGACCCTACAGTCCTATAGGGTGACTTCCCACATAATTATTTTTACTTCATCTTTTTTAACTGGACTGGGTCATAAATGGCACAACCATATTAATTAGTTAATTTTCCGGAACTGGTCAGTCGGGTGGAATGATTAATGATAAGTCCACAAAATTTTTATCAAACACCGTGCTTATGATCCTGTTTGATATATATACAGTACGAACGTAAGATTTGACGCGTGTTCGAGTGAGACCAGGTTGAGAAAATAGATTTTTTGTTTTCACCACATCCACGTGAAATAGATGTTTTTCTCTTGGTAATCAATTTTCGAGTCCGATTTTATTCACCCTCACCAAACGAGGTCTTCCTATTTAAGAAATTATCCCCCGCATTTCAAGAGGAAGAGACGCATGGGAAAGAGTCGAAATAGGAACAATTATCCCTTGCATTGCTTGAGAGTGGAATGAGTTATCACTTAATAACATTTGAGACATCTCTGCTCATTTTTTTCTATTTCTAAATTGAAATTCCTATTTTGATTCACAACCAATCACCAAGCAAACAATAGGAATTGGAAAATAAACGATGAACACCGGATATACGTGGAAAAACCCTAAATGGGCAAAAACCACGGGAAGGAATCAAGCACTATAAAAAAACATTGTACGGTTACAGTCGAACTTACTACACAATTGAGAATCCTCACAATTGACTCAAGAACGATAGCCGAATCCTCGTTCACCGTACCCCGTGCTTGATTGCCGCTGCCTCGAATCCTCAAGCCTTCCAAAAACCCTTCGGAAATCCACCGAAGAACGAATCTAAGTTTGTTGAGATAAAAACTGTGAAAACCTCTTGGAGTTTAATTGTAGCTTCAATGATCCAATCATTGGAATGGAACTCCAAGATGCAAGATGAACTTCATTCTCGAAAACCCAAAGCAGCTCTCGTTCTTTTACTGCCGTCTCTCTTTTACGTTTACCAAAACCCTCCTTCCTTTTCTATGTGTTGCTGCTGCGTGTATTCTCTCAACCCTAGCAATGAAGAAAAGTCCCCTTTTTATATTTTAGTAATACCCGATCAATGGCTCGATCCATCTGGTCCAATTCCCACATGTGGCTCATTTAGTCAGCCGGTGCTCGATCCATTTGTTTTAATTACAAACAATAATTCCTTCCACTCTAGTCCTATACAGACTCGCTACGCTTAGAAAAATAAAAAGAAAATACAACTCGATAAATTAAGAATGGGATACAAAGAAAAAATGCGTTTTGTCAATGGAATTGCCAACTAAAAAAATACCGCTCTATGGAGCTAACAATCTCCCCCTTTGGCATTTCCATGACAAAACACACTACAAGAATAAAGTTGTATCCATAATATTAATCTGCTGCAACCACAACTCAGGAAAGCAAAAATAGTTAGAACAACAAGAATCCTACTCCCCCTTTTTGTCTTGGAATGACAAAGGATGAGCAGAGATATGCAATATAGAAAGAGGTAAAATCTACTAAACTCTATGCTTGTCCAAAATAACCAAACTAAACACCAAGTAAGTTATGTTACTCACGAAAAGCAACCTGCCAGTTTAACTAATAACCAATAGTGCTCCACAAGATAAATGTCAGCCACAAATGGCTAGAGCCCAAATGAGTTTATCAATCGTTTTTATAAGAACTGTAAAACATGAATAGAAAATAAGCCAGACGGACTTAAAATACACCACTGAGATACCCAAAACAATGTTTTAGAAGTGGATTAGACATGTAAAACTACCATGGTCCACACATCCGCCCAAAGCACTATCATTAATAACCATCAACACACACATCAAAATCAAAGCATGAGCAAACGATATGAAGTCTCATCAAAGAGGAATTGAGAAGACGAATATAACACAAGACATGGCCGAATGTCAAAGTGTGTGTGTGAATCACGGAAATCATATCAAGCTCAATTCAACAAAGAGGTAGGTTCTCATGTACACTTGGAGTTTCAAGACAACTCCCCCTCAAGAAGTCAAACCGAGCTAGGTCCTCAGTGTGGTTCAATAAGAAAGAACAAACTCCCCCTCAGAAGCACATTATTTTTCTTTTTCTTTTTCTTTTCTTTTTCTCTTTGTATAATCAGACAAATGAAATTCTTTCTTGCCGTTTGACGCGAACGCTCAGAGGGAGATTATCTCACCCCAATTGCCCGGTTACTAAGCAAGTGGTCCAACAAGCATACCTTCACAAGGTCTATCCACCTTTTTACGCGAACACTTAGAGGGAGAATACCTCACTCCAATTGCCCGGTTATTCAATGAACGCCCGGATTGATAGAGAATGAACTAATACCAGATAGGTACTTTCAGGAGAGAGGAGAAAATAAAACGAAAACATCACAAAGGGAATGGTAGCCAAAGGTCAATCTCAAAGGGGGATGAGCACGAAAACATAGCCACGTACATGAGACTAACCGCATGTGAAAAGGGACAATCTAGTATTTCCGTGAGATGGTGGAAAACACTCGTCCATATAGTATGCAACACTCATCATCTAAATGCACCTAAGATTAATGAAAGCAATTCAATAGAGAATAAAGCGCCCAAAAAAAAATCTTTTTGGAATTTTTGAGATATATGATTTTTTTTGTTTTGTTTTGTTTTACTAATCATATTAAACATATAAAGAAGACTGACAAGGAAGGAAAAAAAAATAGGATACTAAAAAATAGAAGCAATAAAACTAAATAAATGACTCAACACATAGTTCTAGGAATACGTTAAGGATTGAAAACCAAACTAGACTATGAGCACAAGAGCAAGCCTCAAAAGGCGAGGTCAACTTCTCTAGATGGTCCAGTGTCATCTAGAGTGGTGATAGACAGATTTGCATAAGGTCTCAAATTTGACCTTGGCACCCAAATAGGTCTAATCTTGACCTTCTCAATTTTTCCTACCTCTTTAGGCACATGATTAGGGTTCACATTCATCTTCTTTCCATGCGGACTCACCCTATGTCTAGGCCTATTAAAACCATTATCAGAATTATAATACCTACCCCCATAATTATTAACATGATGTTGGGGTGGAACAATAGGAAACCCATGGAGTTCAAAACAATTAGGTCGAATATGACCCTTCATTCCACAAAAATGACAAGTAGGAACAAACTTGTCTAGACAATGTGAAAGTCCAACGTGTGTGTGAGAAGTATGTGCCATATGTAATTTCTTACAATGAGGTCTAATGTGACCTTTGATGTGGCAGTAATGACATGTAGGAATGACCTTTTCATTGCTTGACTTATTAACATCTTGTACCTTCTTAACATTATTACAAACAATAGGAATAGCAGGAGGTTTAGATATTACCTTCTTAGGCTTTATTTCATTGACTTCACCTCCATTCTGCTTAGGTGGTGACTCTCCAAGATAGCCAAGGCCTGACTTGTCACCGAATGGTTTTTGCATAAGAAGCATGTCATCCAAAAATTTTGAACCTGCATTGAAACGCTCAAATATACCATTAGCACTTGCAAGTTCAATTTCAAGTTGGGAATTTTTATCAGTCAAGACATTGTTTTTCTCTTTCAATGCCTCAACCTCCTTCTTGAGCATATCTTTTTCTTTGTTGACAGAAACTAACACCCCTTTTTGATCGTTAAACTGATTCTGCACTTTTCCCAACTTTCGGTTAATCTTACTGATCTTCATGCTTTCTTGGTACAACTGATCATACTTTTCCCTTAACACTTAACTGTCCTTTAAATCAACTCCTTCATCTTCATCACTATCATCCGAAGATTCCGAGTCACTAGTTTGTGAACATAAAGATGTCACAAAAGCCATGAAGTTTCCCTTTTCTTCTAGTTCTTGCACAGAGGTGTCAGAATTGCTGTCATCATCCCAAGACAAATTTGCCTTGAAATTTGTACTCTTTTTAAGCTTGTTGGCACATTCATGAGCTAGATATCCATAGCCATGACACTCATAGCATTTTGGCCCTGATGGTGGACCTTTCATTCCCTTTCCTTTAGTATTCATATTCTCAGTTGATTTTTGTTTAAAAAGTTTTTTTAGATTCTTTGTGAGCAAAGCCAAGGTTTCATCGCTGGTGTCATTATCGCTTCCTGAATCTCTATTTTCTCTCTGAGAACTAGAAAAAGCAATTGTTTTTTCCAAAAGTTTTGTTTTTGGTTTGTGAGATTCTGAATGCAACATATCTGCTTCAAAAGTTTGAAGGATACCAACAACCTCTTCAACAGTTTTTTCTTTTAGTTTTCGTTTACCTTCAAGCATAATAACCTTAGTTTTAAATCTTTCAGGCAACGACCTCAAAAATTTTTTAATAACACGAAAAGATTGAATAGGCTCACCAAGTGTTTCGCAGCGGTTGACAATAGAGATCAGTTTGGAGTAAAATTCATTAAATGTCTCCTCTTCTTCCATCCTGATAGTTTCAAACTCAGTAGTAAGACGTTGTAGCTTAGACTGTTTAACCACATCAGTTCCTTCATGGCAAGTAACCAAAATATCCCATGCTTCCTTTGCAATTTCACAATTTGCAATTTTTTGGTGCTCATTCTCATCCACAGCACCAAACAAGATATCCAATGCGCGATTATTTGCCTGTAGTTCTGCCTTTTCTGAAGCCGATAACTCAGAATCAGATTTATAGACTTCTTTATTGTCTACTTTCTTGGTAGGACACTTATAGCCATTGACACAAGAGTTCCAGATTTCTACGTCCGCTGACCTCATGATTGCTTTTATCCTTGATTTCCAATAATCAAAGTTCTCACTGCTCAGAATAGGCATACGGCTACGGGGGTGATTCATGTTTGTGTACATGTTCATCGTGAGTAATAGATCCGCTCTAGGAAGAACTTCCTACAGAATATGAGCGACCCGCTCTGATACCAAATGAAATTCCTATTTTGATTCACAACCAATCACCAAGCAAACAATAGGAATTGGAAAATAAAAGATGAACACCGGATATACGTGGAAAAACCCTAAATGGGCAAAAACCACGGGAAGGAATCAAGCACTATAAGAAAACATTGTACGGTTACAGTCGAACTTACTACACAATTGAGAATCCTCACAATTGACTCAAGAACGATAGCCGAATCCTCGTTCACCGTACCCCGTGCTTGATTGCCGCTGCCTCGAAGCCTCAAGCCTTCCAAAAACCCTTCGGAAATCCACCGAAGAACGAATCTAAGTTCGTTGAGATAAAAACTGTGAAAACCTCTTGGAGTTTAATTGTAGCTTCAATGATCCAATCATTGGAATGGAACTCCAAGATGCAAGATGAACTTCATTCTCGAAAACCCAAAGCAGCTCTCGTTCTTTTACTGCCGTCTCTCTTTTACGTTTACCAAAACCCTCCTTCCTTTTCTATGTGCTGCTGCTGCATGTATTCTCTCAACCCTAGCAATGAAGAAAAGTCCCCTTTTTATATTTTAGTAATACCCGATCAATGGCTCGATCCATCTGGTCCAATTCCCACATGTGGCTCATTTAGTCAGCCGGTGCTCGATCCATTTGTTTTAATTACAAACAATAATTCCTTCCACTCTAGTCCTATACAGACTCGCTACGCTTAGAAAAATAAAAAGAAAATACAACTCGATAAATTAAGAATGGGATACAAAGAAAAAATGCGTTTTGTCAATGGAATTGCCAACTAAAAAGAAAATACAACTCGATAAAAAAATACCGCTCTATGGAGCTAACAAAAATCCTCAGACTCTTTCCCACACGTCTTTTCCTCTCGCAATGCCAAGGATAATCTTCCAAATAAGAATATACCGAATCAGTTATACTTGCATAATTTGTGGCTTTTTAATGTTAATAGTGGTTACAACTTGATAGGATTTACAAGTTATAAACAATCAATAAACAATCATTCTTTTAAAACTTGATAGGGTTTACAAGTTATAAACAAGTTATTTGACTTGGGGTTGGATAATATATACATGCATCCAACAACTTTGCCGAAGCGGAGGAATCAACGAGAAATTGAAACAAACTGTTGGCCGGATTACAAATAGTTTGGTCTTTTTATTATAAACAAAATCATTCTTTTAATTTTCTACTCGAAAACAAAACCATAACGGTGTGAAACAGATCTCAGAAGACAATGTCCAAGAAAGGACAGAAAATTAGTTTTTTCAGTTCTTTGTGGGGGCGGGGGCTTATGGGGCCTATCTCTCTCTCTCTCTCTAGAAGACGTCTCTCTCTGAAGACCTCTGCCTATAAGTACGGCACCCCACCTTTCTTGTTCCCAGTATCATAATCCCGACTTTTCTCTCTTGTTATTGGCTTATTTTTTTTTTTGTAAACAAACGATTCATTAAAACAAGAAAAACAAAATTAAGAGTTTACAATTCTAGGGTACGAGACCCCAATCAAACCCGCATAAAGGAAATTAGAAATACAACTAGGAATAACCGGGTAGATATATAAATCTCCCTCCGGAGCATCATTTGCCAATGCATCTGCACACCGATTAGCTTCGCGATAAATATGCGTGATAGAAACTTCCTCAAACCCTTGCATCACCAACCTACAATCAAATAACAATTGCTCCTTCTTTTTCCAATCTCTGATTTGCTTCAACTTTTAGAAACACAACACATTTCTCTTACACCTTCTAGCCATGGTTGCTTCTGGAAAACTCTCAGTGGTGGTCGTTATGGTGCTAGTAATAGCCACCATTTCCAACTCTATTTCTGCAGATCCGGATATGCTTCAAGACGTTTGTGTTGCTGATCTCAATAATGGTATTTATTTTGTTCATAGAGCATTAATGCTACAAACACATCTTAATTAAATACACAAGTGACACAATTCCGGACATAACCGTGTACTTGCACATAGATTTTTACACATATCTAACGGTTTCGGGCACAGTTGTATTCTGAATTGTGTTTTAAATATAAACTCCTAGACTTTTGTTGTCAAAAACACGTTTCCTGATTTTGCTCGTACTAATGGTTCAACGACATTATCGAATTTGTGTGTGTTTGTGAATAGTGTTTTGAATCCGACCCGATTTTTTTAAATACAATGCACCCATAATTTTCTTCCCTTAAACTACATATAATCCAATGGGGCAGAAGAAAATAAACTTTTGTTGGATAGTGTGGGACCCACGATTAATCTGGAGATTCACATAAATCAGATTTATGAGGCGTTTATTGGTTCCAGATTATGGGACCGTAACATTAATTTCTCTACAGGAAAAAATATTTGATGTAGTACATATTTTTGCATTGTAGCATAATACACTTTATGTTGGGATGATTTTGAAAATAGTTTAAATTCTAAGTACTAGTATCGAATAAGTATAGATAATGTGTCTGCCCGAAACCATGGGTACTAATTCTCATTTTGACATAACAACATTACCTAATAGCATACTACCTTATTGCTGATTCAGAGGTGTGAAGATGAACGGTTTTGCCTGCAAGGCAAGCTTTAGTGCATCAGATTTCTTCTTTGCCGGTCTAGCAATGCCAAAGCCCACTAACAATATGCTGGGTTTAGCCGTGACTCCAGCCAATGTGATGCAAATTCCCGGCCTCAACACCCTAGGTGTCTCCATGGCTCGCGTCGACTTTGGCCTCGGCAGCCTTAACCCTCCCCACACCCACCCACGTGGCACCGAGATATTGTTCGTTCTCTACGGAGAATTGGATGTTGGGTTCATTACCACCGTCAATGTTCTTGTTTCCATGACCATCAAACAGGGTGACATATTTACTTTCCCTAAGGGTTTGGTTCATTTCCAAATTAATAATGGGAAAGGACCGGCCGCCGCTATAGCTGCGTTCGATAGCCAGAATCCGGGTGTCCAGGCCATTGCCGCCACATTGTTTGCCGCCATGCCCCCGGTGTCGGATAGTGTGTTGAGTAAGGCTTTCCAGATATCAAATCAAGAGGTTGATGCAATCAAGTCAAAGCTCGCATGAAAGCCCTAGAGGGTGCTTTGTGATCTGGGGTTGGTTTATTATTGGTATTCTTGTTGTTCTTGTTGTTGATTAAGATAAGGATTCATGGTTTTATGAAAAGAAATAGTGGGTCGAAAAAGTGAATTAATGTTGTATTTAAGTCCATTTACCGATGTATTCAGTTTCATTTTTTTTATTTAGCAAAAAATAAGACGAGTGTTTTAAACAGCTGGTACCGTTGTATCTAAATACGTATCAATGTGATGGAGTTTATCACCCAACTTTGTCTTTCACAATATGCAAATTGAATTTTGACGATAGAAGTTTTTAATTTGTGCATGTTTCTATCGTTATTGGTTTGTAAATGGTCAGATGTGAAAGTCAACTTCATTTTCGTCTTTTGATCTCACATAGCAAGTTGCAACATTCACTGTCCTTCATCTATGCTTCATGGATTTGGGTAGTATCGGCGTGAGTATGTGTTTAGATATCAGATTTGTCTGCATTTTGTAAGAGATTCATAGAATACACACCTGCGACAATATTTTATATATCTATCTAAAATTTTCGGATATATACAATGGTGCTCACAACTCACAAGATAGTCAAAAATGTTGTAGATGATATGAGCCTTTTTTTTTTTTTTTGAACAATAAAAAGTATTGTTATTAATTTTTGGAAACAATTACAAAGAATAAAATGAACCAAAACACGAGGCATCAAAGTAGAGTAAGAGCAAACACACAAAAGATTACTCCCTCACTCCGACAATTATATGAGGTTTTGATACATAGATATGTGGTAATCTCCAAATCATTAAGTAATTATGCACTCTAGGATGATGTCCAAAGACTCGCCCCCTATCTCATACCCTCTAAAAAGTGTCGAGTGTCATATACAGATACTTCACGAAGCACCCTTACATTATAATTCCTTGCACCCTATTTGTTACTAGTTACCAAAACGACCAGACATAGTATGACGCCAAACATGACAATTCAGCTGCACCAATATCCGGAGTTTGCTTGCACGCATTTTCACACTCGGGTGTAATATCCCGGGCCGAAACTTATCCACCAAAACTATTTATGGCCAGTCTCCCCCTTCTCGAAATTTTGGACCCTCTATACCCAATTATTTATGATAATGTCATTATTAATTATGAAATTTCCACCAGTATTTATGAAAATCGTCATTATCCACCCATATACCTTTCCACAAACAAACATTATGTAAGTAGTCACTCCTATATGATAACCACCTACTGTATCTCCATACCCTCCAAAACGCTAACGAACGGGCCGTACGTTGGTGAATTGTGAAAAACTGGATTGTAGCATAAAATAGCTCCAAAATATCTCTATATTTACTAGGATCGATGACACTTATAAGGAATCAAATACAACTTTTGATGCTTGCAATTGGTGGATTTGTACTATACATGATCTCTGCTACAGAATTCGTAAATCAACAAAATCATCAATCTGAATCCCAAGACACATTCCATTTGTAGGTTTATTCTCCTAATCCTTTTTTTATTTTGATCGGCAAAGAAATTTTATTTCTGTTAATACTCGAAAGGGTACATCGAGAACGTTGAAGAAGCATCACGTACGGTTAGAACAAAGATGCCAAAAACAATTGACACCAAAGGCGAAGGAGATCATGTGGTAAACTTAAATACACCCAACAAAAAAATCCAATAGAGCAGTGGATGAAAAGAAGACCCAAACAGAAAGATGAATGGATCTAAACCTTACTCTTAAGCACCTTTTGAAGTCTTCAATTGAGTATTCATTCAAGGTAAACTTCCCTTTGATCCAAAATGCCATCTTAGTTTTAATTAATTCCACCACCTCTGACTTCTCAAGCACCTTGTTGTTGAAGATAACATAATTGCGAGCTAACCAAATTGACCAAATCACTGCAAAGAAACATACCCTCCCAACATGATATCTCCAAGTAATTCTACAACTGTTCGAAAACCACCATTTTGCAAGATCCAAAATGGATGCAGGGCAAGCTATCCTACCAGTTTATATAGTATTGCAGTCCAGACATACCATGTAAAAGGGCAATGCAACAATAAGTGATTAGGTGTTTCAATACATTTTTTTTGAACAGCGAAGAAATTTTTTAATTTTTTTATTGATATGAAAAAAGGATTACAAAAGGGGCAAGAGAGGAAATTAAGTATCACAATGCAAAGGCAACATCCCAACTATATCGGCACCCTACCCTGCGAAAATCATCTGTTGCTTTGCCCAGAGTTGATAAGAATTCAACCCAAACAAGGAAAAACAGTACTAAACAAACGGATACAAGGTTCCAAAACCAGAACCTTACACGGGGGGGGGGGGGGGGAGGGGGGGGGCGCACCCAAACATGAGACAAATGAGTTCACAATTTATTCTCCAAATTCGGACGAGTATGGGATTGTTACATTCCAAACAAGAGGAGCAGGATTACAGGGCAAAGTTTTGGATTTATCCGATTTGAATCGGCTAGAGATGCAAGTGTAGCCGTGCAATCTATGAATGGATATTGGATTTGGGGTCAAGATCTGGTGGTGAACTTGGCCAAATTTTTGAAGAAGCAAGATCGACTACCAGACCAGATCTACAATCTCCACAACCAAGGAAACCCTAACGGTGAGGGGATCTTCAAGAATCAAGGAAGTATTCAAAGGAGGGTCAACAATCAAGGTTCAAGGATCGATCCACAAACAAAGGGTAACATTTCGTCAAAAAAGGGGAAGCAGTTAGTAGTCTACCAAAAGAAATCTTGGGTCAAGAACAATAACCCCAGTCTGAAGAAAGTCGAAGAAAGGGGTAAGGAGGTTTGGAGGAGAAAAGGGGTCCCAGAATCAAGCATCCAAGTAGATAATATAAGAGTGCCAAATCAAGCGCTTGCGGGCAAAGACGATGGTGGAACTCGTAGCGTTCAAGCAGTGGGAAATGGATGGTTAAACAGGAGCGTAGTCGGAAAGATGCGAAGATTAATCTCAGCTAAAGATTTAGAAGTACTGTTTAAGAAAGGGAATGCAGGAAATGTTCAGATTAAACCGATGGGAGGGAGGTTTGTGATTATTTCGTTTTCGAGTGTGGAGCGCAGAAACGAGATGATGAAGGAGAAATGGCTGGAATTGTGGTTTGAAGAAGTTAAACCATGGAACGGAGATTCAGCGAAATATGAGAGATTTGCGTGGATTGCTTGTTATGGAATGCCTCTCAATGCATGGAATGTTCCAACATTTAGAGCAATTGGAAGTCGATGGGGATGTTTTATTGAAGTCGACAGCGACACATTGAGGGAAGTAACATTTGTTAAAGGAAGAGTTCTTATTGCGACAGAGAGCCATAACAAAATTGATGGGGAGATACAGTTAATGGTAGATGGAAGGAAATATAATGTCAGAGTGGAAGAGGAAGGAACGTTCAGAACGGTGACTGCAACAAACCAGGCTGGAAACCATGAAGCAAACTCGGAACATGAGAAAGAAGATGGTGAGGTGGACAGGAGAGTTGTTGACATGGATGCCAGTAAGGATAAGCATGAGGTTTTAGTGGCTGACATGGAATTGCAAGGAAATGTAACTTTGAATGTCAAGGGAAAAATAAATGAAGAGGAAGCTAAAGAGTCTGAAAACAAAGAGGAGGAAGCCGAGAAGGCAAGGAACAATGGTCTTAATGATAGCCACTATTCTGGTAAGGAGATATTAGTAGCTTCCCAAGGGGCTGAGTCTCTCGGGAAACTTGATTCTGGTGAGAACAATTATGAGGAGAGCATTAACTCTGCTCTAGGACTGGATTCTATTGTACAAGATTCTCTAAGTCCCCTAATTGAAGAATGCATTGAGTCGGCAAAAGTTAGCAGACAACTCCAATATACGGAAGTACAATCAGGTGATAATCAGGTTCAAGGAAAAAACAGAGGAGGGGTGGAAAACAATTCACTGCAGTGCTTCTCCAATATCCCAGTAAGGGCATCTCGGTGAGTGGCATAAATCTGCATGTTGATTTAAACCCAAGTGCGGTTAGGAGAAACATCAGAAGTCAACAGTTGGAAGCGTCAGAGAATTCAGAAAAGGAAGGTGTTGCAGAGTACATTACGGCTTCCCAGCAACAAGAGCAGATTGAAATAGACAAGGAGTTGCAGAAGACTATTGCAGCAGGTAACTCTCTTGGTATTAAGTTCGGTAATCCTGGTATCAATAGGATGAAAAAGATGATAAAAAATGAGGCAAAATTTTTGAAAGCATCACTGAAAGATAATTTAGATGTTCCTCTTATGAGGGACGACTAAGTAGCTGAATAGCGTGCAATAATAAGGGGCCCCAATGAAAATCATTTCTTGGAATATTAGGGGGCTGGGCAGTTCAGTTAAAAAGAGGTTCGTTACCAAGTTGATTATAGATAGAAGCCCAGATGTACTGTTATTACAAGAAACCAAAATTGAGAGGTTTGAGCTATCTGTAGTTCAAAGATTGTGGGGATCATATGATGTAGAGTATGCTGAGGCTGGAGCTGTGGGTCTCTCTGGAGGTGTTTTAATGATGTGGAATCCAAATAAGTTTAAACCAAAAAGTGTCACTACCCACAGACATTTTGTCATGGTGACGGGTGCTTTGGTTAACTTGGAGTGTACCATTGTCAATGTTTATGCTCCCAATGAAGCTGCTAGTAGGAGTGAATTGTGGAATTTGTTAGTCCAGTTAAAACGTGTTGCTCAGGTTCCATGGTGTTTGGGAGGGGACTTTAATGAGATTAAGGCCATGTGTGAAAGAACAGGGTGTAGCAGAATAGAGAGAAGTATGAGGGAGTTTAGAGAGTTTATTAATCAATTAGAAGTCAAAGATTTACCAATGATGGGTAGGCAGTATACGTGGACCAATTTCCAGGAAAATACAATTCATAGCAGATTAGACAGATTCCTAATCTCTGTGGAGATGATGGAAAATTTCAACTTGGTGTTATGGCCGGGGACTACCAAGACCAATTTCTGACCATGCCCCTATCATGATTTCTGATAATAACTGGAATTAGGGACCAAAGCCTTTTAGATTTATGGATGTATGGTTGTCTGATCCAAAGTGCATGCAAGTAACTAAGGAAGCTTGGGAGACCTTACCAACCTATGGCTGGGCAGGGTGTCAAATTGTGAAGAAGCTAAAAGAGGTTAAAAGAAGGCTGAAATTGTGGTACAAACAAGAATTTGGGGACTTGAAGCTCAAACTTAGCACTCTACAAGGAGAACTACATCAACTGGATCTACTGAGTGAAGGCAGACAGTTGAGTGCTGACGAAAAGAAACAAAGGAGTAAAGTGAGGGGTGAAGCACTGAAATGCTCAAGAATGGTGGAATGTATTTGGAGACAGAAATCCAGGATAAACTGGTTGAAACTTGGGGATAGAAATACAAGGTTTTTCCAGATATCAGCAAACAATAGATTTCGAAAGAAGCTTATATGCTCTATCAAGGTGAATGGTAGTATCCAGGAGGAACCCAATTTGATCAAAAGAGGAGCTGTGGAATACTTTAAAGCAATTTTTTCTGAAGATGTGGTAATCAGATCAGAGATGGAAGGTCCTTTCAATAGAAGACTGAGTCCAGAGCAGGTGGAACTTTTGGAGAAGCAATTTGATGAAGAGGAAATAGTAGCAGCGATTAAGGACTGTAATAGCCTCAAAGCCCCAGGTCTAGATGGGTTCAATTTCTCATTTGTTAAAAAGGCATGGAGTTTCATGAAGCAAGACATTTTGGCATTTTTTGCAGAATTCTATGAGCATGGGAATCTTGCTAGAGGTATAAACTGTACCTTCATTACTCTGATTCCTAAAAAGGATGATGCTATTTGTTTTGGAGATTTTAGACCCATTAGTATGGTGGGGTGTGTTTATAAAATTCTGGCTAAAGTCTTAGCTAACAGACTTAGACAGGTGCTGCCCACTATTATTGGAGAATCACAGTCAGCTTTTGTTGGGGGTAAACAAATTTTGGACGGGGTACTTATTGCTAATGAGATTATTGATTGCTGGAAAAAAAGGAAGGCAGAAGGGCTGATTTTAAAGCTGGATTTTGAGAAAGCTTACGACTGTGTAAATTGGAATTTTCTTTTGGAGTTGATGGCAAAGTTAGGATATGGATCAAAATGGTGCTTGTGGATCCAGAAGTGTATCTCAACTACTTCTCTTTCCTTTTTGATCAATGGATCAGCAACCGATGAAGTTTTTCCACAGAAGGGTCTTCGACAAGGAGACCCTCTATCTCCCTTCCTGTTCAATATCGTGGTGGAAGCTTTCAACATCCTAATGGAGAGAGCAAAGGATGAAGGCTCAATTAAAGGCATTCAAATCGGGTTGGAGGCGAATGGAGTAAATGTGTCACATCTTCAGTTCGCGGACGACATAGTTCTGTTCTGCAACAATGATCTGGATGAGATACTAAGCATTAAAAGAGTCCTTAGGTGGTTTCAAGAGATGTCAGGATTAAAGATCAACATGTCCAAGAGCATGTTGTGCGGGGTGGGTATCCAGGAGCAAACTGTCAACGATTTGGCTCTTATCATAGGCTGTAAGAGTGGTAAACTACCCATGAAGTATTTGGGGTTACCTCTTGGAGCAAACCCAAGAAAGATTCAAACATGGGCTCCTGTTATTGAGAAGGTAGAAAAGGCCTTGAAGGTGTGGAGGAGGAGGCGAATATCCACGGCTGGAAGGCTGTCTTTGTTGATTTCTAATATGAGCAGCCTGCCTATTTACTATATGTCACTTTTTAAGATGCCAGCAACAGTTGCTAATAAGATTGAAAGATTACAAAGAAAGTTTTTATGGGGAGATTCTGAAGGGTCTAGGAAAATACACTTAATAAAATGGGAAAAGCTTTCCAAAAATAAGAAATTTGGAGGTTTGGGGATCAAAAGACTATTGGAACACAACGTGGCATTACTTGCTAAGTGGTGGTGGAGGTTTAATAAGGAGAAGGATTCTCTATGGGTGAAAATAGTACAAAGTAAGTACAGGTTGGATGCTCAGACTTGGCTTCCTATACTACCATGCAGAGGAAAGGCTTCCATCATATGGAAGGATATCTGTTCGGTAGGAAGTTTGTGTGCGGACATGGGAGAATTTGTAGTTCAGGGGTTTAACTTGAAGGTCAACTCGGGTACAAGGATTAAATTCTGGAAAGATAAGTGGTTGGGAGAGGAGCCTTTAAAAGCTGTTTTTCCGAGACTGTATATGATTTCTGCTCAACAAGAAGCAACGATAGCAGGTATTGTGGATAACCGGAATCAAGAGAATTGGGATTTCCAGTTCACAAGAGGGTTGCGGGAGTGGGAAGAGGTACAACTACTAACTCTGGTTCAGCTACTAAGTGTGGTGCAATTACAAGATTCTCAAGAGGATTGTATGGAATGGAGATGGAGCAAAAATCTGACGTTTACAGTAAAGTCTACATATTCCAAATGGGAAGATCAAAAATTTGTAGAAGATAAAGAGCTATTTGCTGTCTGGAGGAATATTTGCCCCCCTAAAGTAGAGTTGTTTGCATGGATGGCTGTACAGGAGCATGTCTCCACGAGGTCTGTTTTGGTAAGAAGAGGTATTCTGAATGAGGAGCTTAGCCTCTGCCCCGTATGCAACAATGAGGAGGAAACACCCAATCACCTACTCGTCCAATGTGATAGTGCAAGGAGAGTATGGAATGAGATTATGAAATAGTGGCGTATTGTTTGGGTTTGCCCGGCAACTTTAAAAGGCCTGTTTCTATTCTGGAATGGCTTCCCATTCAAAAATCTGGAAAAATCCTGCTGGCTAGCAACTTTCTATGCTGTGGTGTGGACTATATGGCTATGCAGGAACGATACAGTTTTTAATGACAAACCATGGGAAGAGGAAGACATTGTAGACTTGGTGAAAACTAGGGTGGCAATTTGGATAAAAGGCAAATTCAATTTGCATGTCTATTCTGTGGAAGATTTCAAGTGGAACCTGGAAGGAACTAGGAGTGTGAAGATATAGTGGGTGGCTTTGTTTTTGGTTTCGGGTTGGTGTCTTGGTTTCGGGGTGGGTTTTGTTCTCTCTTTTTGTCTTTTGGTTCTGTTTTTTGTTTTGGGGGGTTGGTTTCTTTGGTTTGTTCTTTTGTCCTTTGGTGCTCTTGGTGTGTTGGGGTCTTTTGGTAGGTCTTAGGGCTTTTTGGTGTTTGGGGTCGGCTTGGTGTCTCCGTGGGGTTTTAGGTCTAGATGTTGTCTCCGTCTTGTTGTGGTTGTCTCTTGGTCCTTTGGTTTCCTTTCGTGTCTGGGGCTGGTTTTTTGGTTGGGGTTTTGTGGTTTTTTTTTTTTTTTTTTCAGGTCCCTCTCCTATTAGAGGTTTTTGAGTCTTCTCTCTTCGCTTTAAACTGCTTCAGCTGAAGTTTAGTTAGCAGGGTTTTTTATACTGGCTCTTCCTTTATTCCTCTTACCAACTCCTATTCTATGGAGGGCTAAGAGGGTGCAGTGCAGTTTGGTGTACTTGGTCCAACTCCTATATTCTGGGGGGGCTAAGTGTCCAAATGATGGTGCTACTAACCCTAAGAAGTTGACTGTTATTGATGCTGTTCTGTTCTACTTGGCTGGATATGCTTAGATGTGTTTTTGGCGCTGATATAACATGCTGACTATGATGCTAAATTCCAAATGTACTACCAACAATAATTTAGAGTACCAAATCTCGTAGGCTACTGTTGGGCCATGGCTTCCCCTTGACATGGTATCACAAATCAGAAAATTGCTCTGAACATGCTTAGCGCTGCTGATCTGCTTATTCAATTCTTGAGGTTGGAAGATACAATAGTGGAAGAATCATTGAATTCATGAGTTGAGGTCACTTTCTTTTTCTTTAATGTTCTGATGTTCTGTTGAATTCATGGGCATCTGGTGTTCCAATGCTTGAAGAGATTGCTCTTATCAACTCCATCCCATTGGAGGGCTAAGAGCTCTGGTTGGTCAAGATGATTTGCTGGCGATGCTCTTTTCAACTCCAACTTTTTTGGAGGGCTAAGAGCTAGTTGAAACAGAGAGGCTAGGCTTGGAAGTCATTGAGTTGTTGGATATTCCTGATACCAATGGAAATATATGGCCTTCATGTCCTATTTTGTCACTACTTTTCTGTTTCAATTCATCATATTGGAAGGCTTTGAGAGTTTAGACAGTTTGCTCTTTTCAACTCCAACTGGCTGCGGATAGTGCTGATACAACTCCAACTGGCTGTTTTGTCTTGAGGTTATTTTTCCATGATTCTGTGATTGTAATGATGCTGATCTGATGCAATGGCAATCATTTTGGAAAGCTTCGAGAGGTATAGAGGAGGGCTTAAGTGGAGGCTAAGATTTGGGGAATGGGGAATGGGGATCCAAGGAGGGCTTCAGATGCTGATCCCAGGAACTTCTTAGATTGGAGGGCTCTCATCTGAAAAAGCATCGATTCCTTGAAGTTTAACACAAGGCTGGGCTCATTTGATAAATATCTGTCTGTCTCCTCAATGCCTGTAGCTGCTGATTCTTTGAAGTACCTTGAGGCTGGGCTCTCCCCTGTCAGCTTGATGATGTTAAAAGTAGTTATTAGTATAGGTGTTAGCTGTTGCCGAGTGATGTCTGTTAAGTGAACTCTTTCAATTTCTCATTGATCCCTTTTCTTTTTGCTCTTTTCTTTCTTTTGGCCATCTCTTTGACCCAAGTTCTTCTTGTAATTCATATTCAAAAAAAAAAAAGTTCTTCTTGTAATTGAAGTTTGGCCTCCTCGATGTACCCTTTGTCGAGTAATAATAAACTTGTTGCCTTTTCGAAAAAAAATGAATTCAACTAACTTTTGAGGAGATTAATTTTAAGTTCCTTTTGTCCTTGTCCTATTAATCTTTGTAATCTTGCGGAGATTAATAAAATTTTCTTTTGCCGATAAAAAAACTTTTGATGAGAGATCTCAGAGCTCCGCAGGCGTAGACCAGTTATCTTGAGGTGAGATCATTTAGAGCTCTATCCAAGACACTGCCCAGAAGTTAGTGCAGCAACCGAAATCAGAGATCCAATCTATCCGGAATTTGTTCATAAGCCACAGCAAAGCAAGCATGTCTAGTGTCAAAATCATGTGAACTCCAAATAAGTGCCCCTGTCGGTGAGAGAAGTTCTTAAAGGCTTGAGGGACAGCAGTGAGATAGACCAAGCATCTGGACTGAGAGGCAACACCAAGTGATCAGCAAGCATCCGGAAGAGTTACAAATTTATCTATCCGCAAGCATTCCAATAGCAAAAACATGCTCTCTCACAAGACGGTAATTTCCACCGTTTACGTTAGTAGCCAATTGGAATGGGGGAAAGAGAATAGTCAGCAAGTCTTCTTAAGCATAAAAGGCCAGCAAGCCCCATCGTATGCCCCTTTATCAGCGATTGAGTCCCGAGTTTTGCTTCCCAAAGTAAGGGGAGCAAAAAATTAAGGAGACTCGAGCATCAAAAGCAGTTTGGCTCCATCACATGCCTCAGTCTGAGAGAATGTACTCACCCAAAGAGATACCCACAAGAAAAAGAGGAGAAGAAAACACACACACCCATGCCAGAAATGCTCCCACACCACCACAAACGCACACACACGCACACACACATAATCAGCTCAATTAGAGTTCATAATAGAGTGTAATCTGAACATGATATCATCCATTGTGCATGCACATCCATCTTTTTTTTGTTGTCACCCTGAAAGCCACCCATGATTTGATGAGCTCAACAGTTTCCATCCAAATTCACTCCCTTATTATCAAACACCAGCTGAAAGATAATAGTGGCGTGAAGTAACAAGGTGGAAGATGCAGTCAGGCATCACCAGGTAATGATATTTTACCCACTCTTCAATGGGGTCGCTCCCCAACCGACTAGCAATAAATACCGTTGAATTCTATTATCGCTCAAAAGTGTGAAAGTTGAAAAAGAAATGAAATGAAAAAGGATCCATCTCTTGGACCGAGAAATGAGCTTACGGACACAAATGCATGTATTGGATGGTCAATGAAATATTTGAATTGTTGCTTTGAACTGTTTTATAATGTGGGGTATTTCCATGGTCAAACTTGTAACTTTGGTATACATTTCTCACCTGAGTTTCGGCTTATGAAAACCTTTTCCAATTTTTCCGGTTAAGGTAGATAGCAAGTTGTGGACTGAATAGGGTGCTAGAATAACCGTGGAGAATCATGTGTAGTCTAATGGTTTGTAATTATTATACTTGTACATCTATAAGCTCAGGGATTATGTTATTTATTTTATGTTTTCGCATATTTTGCTTATATGGTTTAAAATGACAATGATGCGAGAAATTCCTAAACTAGAATATGAGCAGGCCTTCGGCGTCTTAACACCCGCTTGGCTGGTCATGACTACCAAGGTAGGTTTTGGGTTGTGATACTCCCTCCTTCCCACTTTGCTCTGTCTGTTTTCTTTTTTAGACGTCTCAAAAAATTGTCTATCTCTTAATTTATAATATTTTTAGGCAAATCATAAAGCCACGACACATAACGCTAGTGCCACGAACATCATACTGATAATGACATTTTGACCCTAGAAAGGAATTGGGGAATCTGCATGCTTCTCTCTCTCTCTAAATCTACATCTCATTGTTTCTCTCTCCTTGTCCCTATTTGACTTCAACCGCAACAGCTCTTTTTTTTTTGATCGTACACTCGTCGAAGCCGGTTGGGGGAACTTAACAAACGGTACGACCCTGAGTCACTGAGTTCTTTATCCGATTGGGAGATTTTGGTACCGTCGGCAGTGTCGAAGGGGAGTCGGTGGTGGTTCGGCCTCGTTGAGCTCATCCATGGTCAGATTTTTGCAGAAGAGAGACATTGGTACACCCGTGAAGCAAAGAGATTGGGTTCTGATTTGTGATTTGGGGATCGTCAAGGGCTTTGGTGCTCTGTTCTTTGTATTGATATATGTGACTACATTTAAGCTTATGTGTATGGATGCAGACAATCAGAGAGAGAGAGATAGAGAGAGAGCATGGAGTAGAATTTGGAAACATGTATTGTGTTGGTTTCTGAATACCACTTCAGTTTTGAGAAAACGTGTTTTATTCCCAATTTGGGGTTGGGATTGGAGGGGCCATGGCTGAGAAAATGAGGAAAGAGGAATAATGGTTTTCTCCGTGAGGGGAAAGCTCTGGTTTGAGGGTATAAAGGGCAAATGGTACAACTATGTCGTGGCACTAAACAATTGTGTCGTGGCATTAGGGGCATATTCGATATGGATTTTGTTTAATAAATTTTAATTAATTCTTTAAAACAAAATTTTTGAAATCATAAAAAATATTATAAATTGTGAGATATATATAAATAATTTTGTTGTGAGGTGCCAAAAACAAAACAGGCACAACAAAGTGGGACGGAGAGAGTAGTTGTTTACACGATTATGCGTGAGGGTTGCGAGGTACCTGACGTGCTTAATTTATATGCAAGTTTCGGCATACTTTTACTCTTAGTTTTATGTTAGTTTGTGTTAATTGTCTTATTTATTAGAGTTTTTATTTACTTTATTTATTTTTGTTTAGTAATAAAAACATTGAAGGCTCGATGGGAATTGAGGAGGAAACCTTCCATTTCGAATGAACAAAGATTCCCTTCATCAAAAGAATAGGAAACACTCAATCCTTTCTCGGATTTCCTGAAGTTCCCTTCCGTAATCGGAGCATACTTTGGCTAGAGAAATCCAATAAGGGCGATCTTGGTGTCTACAGAAAGCTAAGAGAGAATCCTACAACTTTCGTGTTGAAGACTTTCCAAAAATCGAAGAATAATATGGCAAAAATTGGGGATCAAGTCAGAGGTCGAAAACTGCCTAATTGAGAATCTTGTTTTGGGAAACGAAGTGAGGTGTTTATAAGGAAGATAGAAGAGAAGTTGGGGTACGACCAAAGCCTTGAGAAAGGAGTTTTTTTTTCACCATTGGAGAAGATCCAATTAGAAGTTTAGGAAAATGAAGAAGAAGACAAAGGCCAATTGGAGTTTGTCGACAGATTTTCGATCTACATACAGTTTCCTACTAAACTCTTCACCTTCTTTTCGTACAATTTTCATTGAATAGCAGAAATATTATGGGTTGTTTTGATTCTATTATGAACTAATATCTATTGCTAAGGCTACGATGTAGCCTCTCCATGACAATTCCGAATCCTATTTTTATGTGATCATAATTTTATCATTCCTTTTGAGTTTACATCATTGTGTTTAGTGCTTTTAATTATCTGACCAATATTTGAGTGATGTGTTGTGCATGCTAATTCGAGAAAAGATGCATGCAGTTTAGCTTCGTATGATGTAAGCCATGAATTGAACGAAAGGCAGGAATGTGCCAACGTGATTTGTGCGGCTTACATGAGAAATATTGTTAATCTTGATGGGCTCAAATGCTCTTAAATTCGCATAGACATATCATGGATTATTGTATGTTGGGTAGTTCTAATTCTACTTAAGAGAGGGTCTTAGAAAAGTTTGAATTTCTCGCTATCAAATAGGACTATAATTGACTGATCGCATGGTTAGGATTTGAGATTGGATTAGTTAGGTGAGTCGGATGCCTTAGTATTTTTCTTCCTGAGTGAAAGCTTATTCTTTCTAAGTGTTCGGTCAAATCTTCAGTTATTGAATTACTTTTAGTTGTTTTTATTTTTCAAATCCAAAATCAATCACTTTTATTGATTCCAAGTAATTCAGAACTAGAACAATTTCAATAGGTAATAGGTAAGTAGTCATCGTGGGTTCGACATCTTTCTTTATCACAATATTACTTGTTACGATTTCGTGCGCCGTTTCACAACAGTACCCACAAGAGTTATTGATAAGGAGAATTGAATATGAAATTTCAAGAGAGAGCAAACTCCCAAATCTCAAGCCAAAGAGATCACCAGGTCAACCCTTAAAGATTGGGGATTTTGTCATTATATTGTCTAACCAGAGATAAAACCCAATAACCTAAACAATGAAACATAGAAGGAAAAATGACGGGCCAGGACATGTTTTGATAATTAATACCCGCTAAAGACATGCTAAGAACATTTGTTAATGCTAAAAATGTCCTTGACGGATATTAATTATCAAAATACGTTCTTGACCGTCATTTTCCCAACATAAAATAATTAGAAGAAGCTGAATGATGAGCTGACAGTTTACGGATTCTTGCTGAAAATGTGTTTGGTGGGATTTTGATGATCTAATAATTTTGCTGATTTTGTTTCTGTCGGTCCCAAGCTAAGGAAGGAGCTGTAATTTGTTGTAGTGGATATGTTTGCTCCGTACTTGCTGTGTTGGATATTTCTGTTTCAACTGATGATGTTTTGGCTGCTAATGGATCTGATCTGCTTTTGCTGAAACCTTGCTGAAGCTCCTCTAGTGCATGCTTCATCTGCTAGATATCTGAAGTTCTTCTCTGCTTTTCCTATTCGAGTGAAGCTGGTTCTTAGGATATGGATGGATGCTGCAACTGGTTTGAGTTGGAAATGTTATGAAGTTGGAAGTCTTAAATATTGAAGTCACCCCTGGGTTAGAGATCTGTTGCTGGTATTGTCTATTCAAATGGATTGAAAGTAGTGATAGTTGGGCCATTTTGTTACTGGGCTCAGTCAATATCTATTGAATGTAATTTTTTCTTCTCCTTTTCTTTCTTTTGTATGCCTCTTATGGTATCTCATCCTCTGTGGTCTGTAATTGGTCTTCCCTCGATGTACCATTTGTCGAGTTCTAATAAAAATTAGTAAAGGTTTAATTTTCTTTGATAAGTTCAATGACTATGTAGCCCCATTTAAATACAATCTTTGAGTGGGTCTTACGGGCTCGTGCCTTGAATAGCAAGTTTTATTGGAGTAATATGTTATTTTTATTTAATAATGTAGGGTGTTCCGGGCCAGTTCGTGCGCACCTTGGACTAAACCCCACAGCCCCTCCCACAACCGTTTCACACGCTAAAACGTGGAGATGATGAGGTGGCCGGCCCTAAGAGTTGTTGGTAAGAAAATCGAACCTGAAACCTTAAGGTGGAGCAAACACCCAAGTTTCAGGCTAAGATCACTCGGTTCAACCCCTTGAGATAATAATAATAATTATATATTATTATTATTATTATTATTAGACAAGCTTGTTAATAGAAATAAGAAAATCAAATAAACTTCACCTGCATGCCAACGGTAGAGACCCTACAGTCCTATAGGGTGACTTCCCACATAATTATTTTTACTTCATCTTTTTTAACTGGACTGGGTCATAAATGGCACAACCATATTAATTAGTTAATTTTCCGGAACTGGTCAGTCGGGTGGAATGATTAATGATAAGTCCACAAAATTTTTATCAAACACCGTGTTTATGATCCTGTTTGATATATATACAGTACGAACGTAAGATTTGGGCGTGTTCGAGTGAGACCAGGTTGAGAAAATAGATTTTTTGTTTTCACCACATCCACGTGAAATAGATGTTTTTCTCTTGGTAATCAATTTTCGAGTCCGATTTTATTCACCCTCACCAAACGAGGTCTTCCTATTTAAGAAATTATCCCCCGCATTTCAAGAGGAAGAGACGCATGGGAAAGAGTGGAAAAAGGAACAATTATCCCTTGCATTGCTTGAGAGTGGAATGAGTTATCACTTAATAACATTTGAGACATCTCTGCTCATTTTTTTCTATTTCAAAATCCTCAGACTCTTTCCCACACGTCTTTTCCTCTCGCAATGCCAAGGATAATCTTCCAAATAAGAATATACCGAATCAGTTATACTTGCATAATTTGTGGCTTTTTAATGTTAATAGTGGTTACAACTTGATAGGATTTACAAGTTATAAACAATCAACAAACAATCATTCTTTTAAAACTTGATAGGGTTTACAAGTTATAAACAAGTTATTTGACTTGGATTTGGATAATATATACATGCATCCAACAACTTTGCCGAAGCGGAGGAATCAACGAGAAATTGAAACAAACTGTTGGCCGGATTACAAATAGTTTGGTCT
Source organism: Rhododendron griersonianum (assembly GCA_018127125.1). Classification (NCBI taxonomy): domain Eukaryota; kingdom Viridiplantae; phylum Streptophyta; class Magnoliopsida; order Ericales; family Ericaceae; genus Rhododendron; species Rhododendron griersonianum. The sequence continues at coordinate 36,522,112 of CM030798.1, read as the reverse complement.
TTTTATTATAAACAAAATCATTCTTTTAATTTTCTACTCGAAAACAAAACCATAACGGTGTGAAACAGATCTCAGAAGACAATGTCCAAGAAAGGACAGAAAATTAGTTTTTTCAGTTCTTTGTGGGGGCGGGGGCTTATGGGGCCTATCTCTCTCTCTCTCTCTAGAAGACGTCTCTCTCTGAAGACCTCTGCCTATAAGTTCGGCACCCCACCTTTCTTGTTCCCAGTATCATAATTCCGACTTTTCTCTCTTGTTATTGGCTTATTGCTTCTTCTTTTTCCAATCTCTGATTTGCTTCAACTTTTAGAAACACAACACATTTCTCATACACCTTCTAGCCATGGTTGCTTCGGGAAAACTCTCAGTGGTGGTCGTTATGGTGCTAGTAATAGCCACCATTTCTAACTCTGTTTCTGCAGATCCGGATATGCTTCAAGACGTTTGTGTTGCTGATCTCAATAATGGTATTTATTTTGTTCATAGAGCATTAATGCTACAAACACATCTTAATTAAATACACAAGTGACACAATTCCGGACATAACCGTGTACTTGCACACAGATTTGTACACACATCTAACGGTTTCGGGCACAGTTGTATTTTGAAATGTGTTTTAAATGTAAACTCCTAGACTTTTGTTGTCAAAAACACGTTTCCTGATTTTGCTCGTACTAATGGTTCAACGACATTATCGAATTTGTGTGTGTTTGTGAATAGTGTTTTGAATCCGACCCGATTTTTTTAAATACAACGCACCCATAATTTTCTTCCCTTAAACTACATATAATCCAATGGGGCAGAAGAAAATAAACTTTTGTTGGATAGTGTGGGACGCACAATTAATTTGGAGATTCACATAAATCAGATTTATGAGGCGTTTATTGGTTCCAGATTATGGGACCGTAACATTAATTTCTCTACAGGGAAAAAATATTTGATGTAGTATATATTTTTGCATTGTAGCATAATACACTTTATGTTGGGATGATTTTGAAAATCGTTTAAATTCTAAGTACTAGTATCGAATAAGTATAGATAATGTGTCTGCCCGAAACCGTGGGTACTAATTCTCATTTTGACATAACATTACCTAATAGTATACTACCTTATTGCTGATTCATAGGTGTGAAGATGAACGGTTTTGCCTGCAAGGCAAGCTTTAGCGCATCAGATTTCTTCTTTGCCGGTTTAGCAATGCCAAAGCCCACTAACAATATGCTGGGTTTAGCCGTGACTCCAGCCAATGTGATGCAAATTCCCGGCCTCAACACCCTAGGTGTCTCCATGGCTCGCGTCGACTTTGGCCCCGGCGGCCTTAACCCTCCCCACACCCACCCACGTGGCACCGAGATATTGTTCGTTCTCTACGGAGAATTGGATGTTGGGTTCATTACCACCGCCAATGTGCTTGTTTCCATGACCATCAAACAGGGTGACATATTTACTTTCCCTAAGGGTTTGGTTCATTTCCAAATTAATAACGGGAAAGGACCGGCCGCCGCTATAGCTGCGTTCGATAGCCAGAATCCGGGTGTCCAGGCCATTGCCGCCACATTGTTTGCCGCCATGCCCCCGGTGTCGGATAGTGCGTTGAGTAAGGCTTTCCAGATATCAAATCAAGAGGTTGATGCAATCAAGTCAAAGCTCGCATGAAGGCCCTAGAGGGTGCTTTGTGATCTGGGGTTGGTTTATTATTGGTATTCTTGTTGTTCTTGTTGTTGATTAAGATAAGGATTCATGGTTTTATGAAAAGAAATAGTGGGTCGAAAAAGTGAATTAATGTTGTATTTAAGTCCATTTACCGATGTATTCAGTTTCATTTTTTTTATTTAGCAAAAAATAAGACGAGTGTTTTAAACAGCTGGTACCGTTGTATCTAAATACGTATCAATGTGATGGAGTTTATCACCCAACTTTGTCTTTCACAATATGCAAATTGAATTTTGACGATAGAAGTTTTTAATTTGTGCATGTTTCTATCGTTATTGATTTGTAAATGGTCAGATGTGAAAGTCAACTTCATTTTTGTCTTTTGATCTCACATAGCAAGTTGCAACATTCACTGTCCTTCATCTATGCTTCATGGATTTGGGTAGTATCGGCGTGAGTATGTGTTTAGATATCAGATTTGTTTGCATTTTGTAAGAGATTCATAGAATACACACCTGCGACAATATTTTATATATCTATCTAAAATTTTCGGATATATACAATGGTGCTCACAACTCACAAGATAGTCAAAAATGTTGTAGATGATATGAGCCTTTTTTTTTTTTTGAACAATAAAAAGTATTGTTATTAATTTTTGGAAACCATTACAAAGAATAAAATGAACCAAAACACGAGGCATCAAAGCAGAGTACGTAAGAGCAAACACACAAAAGATTACTCCCTCACTCCGACAATTATATGAGGTTTTGATACATAGATATGTGGTAATCTCCAAATCATTAAGTAATTATGCACTCTAGGATGATGTCCAAAGACTCGCCTCCTATCTCATACCCTCTAAAAAGTGTCGAGTGTCATATACAGATACTTCACGAAGCATCCTTACATTATAATTCCTTGCACCCTATTTGTTACTAGTTACCAAAACGATCAGATATAGTATGACGCCAAACATGACAATTCAGCTGCACCAATATCCGGAGTTTGCTTGCACGCATTTTCACACTCGGGTGTAATATCCCGGGCCGAAACTTATCCACCAAAACTATTTATGGCCAGTCTCCCCCTTCTCGAAATTTTGGACCCTCTATACCCAATTATTTATGATAATGTCATTATTAATTATGAAATTTCCACCAGTATTTATGAAAATCGTCATTATCCACCCATATACCTTTCCACAAACAAACATTATGTAAGTAGTCACTCCTGTATGATAACCACCTACTGTATCTCCATACCCTCCAAAACGCTAACGAACGGGCCGTACGTTGGTGAATTGTGAAAAACTGGATTGTAGCATAAAATAGCTCCAAAATATCTCTATATTTACTAGGATCGATGACACTTATAAGGAATCAAATACAACTTTTGATGCTTGCAATTGGTGGATTTGTACTATACATGATCTCTGCTACAGAATTCGTAAATCAACAAAAGCATCAATCTGAATCCCAAGACACATTCCATTTGTAGGTTTATTCTCCTAATCCTTTTTTTATTTTGATCGGCAAAGAAATTTTATTTCTGTTAATACTCGAAAGGGTACATCGAGAACGTTGAAGAAGCATCACGTACGGTTAGAACAAAGATGCCAAAAACAATTGACACCAAAGGCGAAGGAGATCATGTGGTAAACTTAAATACACCCAACAAAAAAATCCAATAGAGCAGTGGATGAAAAGAAGACCCAAACAGAAAGATGAATGGATCTAAACCTTACTCTTAAGCACCTTTTGAAGTCTTCAATTGAGTATTCATTCAAGGTAAACTTCCCTTTGATCCAAAATGCCATCTTAGTTTTAATTAATTCTGTTACGGCCTAGCATTTTTATTTATTTAATTAATTACGTTGCCATATATTATTGGAGTGTTATGGTTGGGTCATAATTAATTAATTATTTTGCGCGCTCTATGGGTAATATTGACACGATTGTAATATTTAGAGTATGAGATTGATTTTGGGTAAAGTAGTGGTACAAGATAGTAATTTTGTGTTTTTATTAGGTTGGATCAGATTATTAGAAGAGGAGTATACTTTTGCTATTTACTTACCTAATAAATTCTAATTACCTAATTAGCTAGAGTTTAGGGTAACGTGAGTTATTGGTGGTTTTGGAGTATAGGTATATTAGACTAGTGCTATTGTCTTTCAAACGTTAAGTGAGAAAAGAGCAGCAGCCGCCGCCGAAGAGTCTCGAAGTGGTCTTCTTTGGGTTATCGATCAGAGGTAATTTTCTCCTTCATTTCTTTTGTTGTGATGTATATTTGTTCTATGGATTGGTCAGACCCTTGGGTTGGAGACTAGTTTAATGGGTTTTGCCTGGAGAGAGAGAAAGAACATCATTATGGTGAGGCGGTGTGCGGCGTGGTGTGCGTGTGGCGGTGATCGGTGGTAGTCAATTGGGAACTACTAAAATATTGGATATTTGTGGAATGAATTCAATATAAATACCAGTGATGGAATTAAATGGTTTCGATGGTGTAAGCTAGATTAATTTGATACAGGTGGGTATTTGTGGATCGTGCAGGTGGGTTTCGGCACTTGGAGGTTGCATTGGGTTCATGTGTACGTGGAACTTAGACTTGGGAATTAGAGTTTTAGGTTTGCTAGTTGTCTGGTAACTTGGATAATTAGTCTAGGTTAGTTAAATATTCTTCTAGGCAGTGCTTCATTGTTATAGACAATATTATACATGATACAGTTAGTGATAATATTGTTATATGATTCTTTGTTCAGGTTAGGCTTGTTCCGCATTATTTGATTGCATTAGCTTTGGACCCAGGTGAGTAGTTAAGTATGTTACGTATTTTCTAAAGATCCATGTGTCCCTTAAAAGTATTTCCTTCAGAAATTTATATGAATGTTATTCGGAGACTCAAAACTATTTATAAGTTATTCTATTAATTGGCATGCGATGAATTTTCTGAGATCAATTGATAATATTCTTTTTGGTGAGATCTTGGTGGATGTTAATGGGAACATTTATTTCGGAAGTCCAGGGAACTTATTCCTTCTCGTGTTGGTGACCCTGGCCATTGGGGAAAAGACCGTGTTAGGCCGGTGACCCTAATACTCAACGGCCTTCTTTCGCCGGATCGTCTCAGGGAAAAGTACCACGGGCTGCCAACCCTGGTGACTCTAAGTTCGATATTGGATCCAATTTTGATGAGATTTATTTTGGCCATGGTACTGTTTGATTGTGGTTCTCCATTGTCGATGGAGTTAATGTTGTGATCACCACCAAGAATATTTATTGGTTAAATGCTTCATTGATTAATTTATTATTCTGCTAGACATCTCGTATGCCAAATTATGTTTAATGGTAAATTATTTTAATCCCGCTTTCAACTTTATTTAATATACATACATGCTATTCACTGAGCTTGTCAGCTGACGGATTTATTCCAACTTCTCTTTCAGGCAGTTAGGCAAGGACTCTGGCGGCATCTCGGGGATTTATTTTGGTTGACCTCCATAGGGTGTCTCATTCTAATTTTATTTTAATAAACGCTTCCGCATTGAAAACAATTGTCAGATAACAAATTCTTTTTATTATTGTTGGATCATAGGATATTGTTTGGTTCATGGGATGGTTGTGCCCCATGTTTATAATGAGACACATTTGGCTTTTGATTTGATTAATAACGAAAAAGCGATCATTTGATTTTTGGTTACTTTGATTTATTTAGGCTGCGTGTTCCATGGATTAGCCTCATGGTTCACGGCCGGTCACTTCTCATTTTTGGGGTGTGACAAATTCCACCACCTCTGACTTCTCAAGCACCTTGTTGTTGAAGATAACATAATTGCGAGCTAACCAAATTGACCAAATCACTGCAAAGAAACATACCCTCCCAACATGATTTCTCCAAGTAATTCTACAACTGTTCGAAAACCACCATTTTGCAAGATCCAAAATGGATGCAGGGCAAGCTATCCTACCAGTTTATATAGTATTGCAGTCCAGACATACCATGTAAAAGGGCAATGCAACAATAAGTGATTAGGTGTTTCAATACATTTTTTTTGAACGGCGAAGAAATTTTTTAATTTTTTTATTGATATAAAAAAAAGATTACAAAAGGGGCAAGAGAGGAAATTAAGTATCACAATGCAAAGGCAACATCCCAACTATATCGGCACCCTACCCTGCGAAAATCATCTGTTGCTTTGCCCAGAGTTGATAAGAATTCAACCCAAACAAGGAAAAACAGTACTAAACAAACGGATACAAGGTTCCAAAACCAGAACCTTACACGGGGGGGGGGGAGGGGGGCGGCGCACCCAAACATGAGACAAATGAATTCAACTAACTTTTGAGGAGATTAATTTTAAGTTCCTTTTGTCCTTGTCCTATTAATCTTTGTAATATTGCGGAGATTAATAAAATTTTCTTTTGCCGATAAAAAAAACTTTTGATGAGAGATCTCAGAGCTCCGCAGACGTAGACCAGTTATCTTGAGGTGAGATAATTTAGAGCTCTATCCAAGACACTGCCCAGAAGTTAGTGCAGCAACCGAAATCAGAGATCCAATCTATCCGGAATTTGTTCATAAGCCACAGCAAAGCAAGCATGTCTAGTGTCAAAATCATGTGAACTCCAAATAAGTGCCCCTGTCGGTGAGAGAAGTTCTTAAAGGTGTAGACACCCCAACTTGGACTTGTTAAATTTCCTTGATTTGTGGCCCGGAGGCTCCCCGATGATGACTTTGGATTGAAACAAGCCTAGTACCGATCGAGACTTTGCTCCTTGAAAGATTTGAAAAGGGAATAAAAATGGTCAAAAACATTTTCAAGCGCTTGGGAGAAGTCCCTAGCGCTCAAAACCATTTTACAAAACCTCTGGCCTGGCTCACTCTCGAGCACTCGAGAGTGAGGTCCCAAGCGCTCGAGATTGACCCCGAGCGCTCGAGACTGATCTGTTGCCCAATGGATGGCAGTATCACCCATTACCCATGCAACTCATCATTACCACCACCTTGAGCCCGCCGATGGTTTAGTCAACACTCAACCTCTGGTGGCAGAGATCTTCAGGCCAAGATTTTTGCTATTTTAAATTGTTTATTTCAAAAACCATTTGATTTCAAAACTATAGGTTATTTTGCCTATAAATAGGAGGGTCTGGTTTCAGGCTTGGGGGCTACGAAATTCTCTTCCTACAGAAACCCATTCTCTGCTCTCTCTCTCTCTCTCTCTCTTGCTCAAAACCAAAAACTTCCAAAACTCACCTTCCAAACTTCAAAGGTTTTAGAAATCACCAAAGAAAAGGGCAAGAAATCTAGAATACTCTTCTGATCTCTTGCACTCTTCTCTCTTGATCCACATTTCAAAGCCATTCCAAGGAGCAAAGTTCAAGCAAAAGGTAGAAACCTTTACCTTTGATCACAACTAAAGAGACTGTTCTTCCCTTCTGAGGGGGGGTCTCTCAGCCTGACCCAGTCTTCAATACTGGGTGCATGGTTGGGGGACCCTAGTGTAAAGATAAGAGCAATGGGGTACAAAAAAATGTTTTCACAAAACCCTTACTGGAAACACTCCCGAGCGCTCGGGACTGTTCCCAGTTTCATGCATGGTCTTTTGTCACACAACAGGCTGGGTATGAGTTACATTTTTAAAGGAAAGCATCTCATCTTGGCATGAACGCACAGGAAATCGTTTTCCCCTAAAATAGAAACATTTTCTCACAAGTTTTCATGTGTGAATAAGGGTCCTTTCTTTCAAAGTTAAAAGAATCATTCACTTCAGGGAAAAATCAAAACAAGAGCCTTTGCATGTCAAGATAGTACTATTTTCTATCTGAGAGCAAGTTAGCATGCAGCTCACTCCCAAGCGCTCTGAACCATTCCCGAGCGCTCGGAAATGCATGCATGCTATTACGTTCCATCTTTCCCAGTCTGCTGTGTTCTCTGGTTTCTGCATGCATAAGTGTGGCCTGTTGCTCTTTTAATTTTGTAAATTTAATCTTGTTAAGGCAGGGATGTAAGATCTGAAAGATTGAGGGTTTATTCCAGTCTTTCAAATCCTCTGCTGAGCCAGTAGTGTATATAGAAGCTTTTCAGTTCCTATTTTAGCATTATATCCTGTCTGTGCTAACAAGTTTTGCAGGTTCAGAGTGTCAGAACTCCCGAGCGCTCGAGAGTGAATCAAGTAACAGGGTTTCATCTTCTGTTATCATGTGTTGCATGCACAACCATTTCACCCTCTACTGTACACATGCACATGCATACACTTCCTACATGGTATTTCTGTGGATACTTGCTAGCTGTTTGAAATGAAACAAAATCCCTTTTAAATATCCCGCAAACGTTTAGTAGAGACCGATTTCGAATTGGGCGAGGGGGGTGCCGTAAAACCCTTCTCCCCTCGTAACATGGCTTCCGGACCCTTAAAACGATCTCTGGTTTTCAATTTCAAACCAATGGTTTTCAAAACAAAACGGTTTCTCGGGTGATATACCAAAAATCCGGGTGGCGACTCTTCAAACCACATTTTTCTCAAAACGGGGAAATATATTTTTTCGGGCTGGTAGCCCACAAAAGGCTTGAGGGACAGCAGTGAGATAGACCAAGCATCTGGACTGAGAGGCAACACCAAGTGATCAGCAAGCATCCGGAAGAGTTACAAATTTATCTATCCGCAAGCATTCCAATAGCAAAAACATGCTCTCTCACAAGACGGTAATTTCCACCGTTTACGTTAGTAGCCAATTGGAATGGGGGAAAGAGAATAGTCAGCAAGTCTTCTTAAGCATAAAAGGCCAGCAAGCCCCATCGTATGCCCCTTTATCAGCGATTGAGTCCCGAGTTTTGCTTCCCAAAGTAAGGGGAGCAAAAAATTAAGGAGACTCGAGCATCAAAAGCAGTTTGGCTCCATCACATGCCTCAGTCTGAGAGAATGTACTCACCCAAAGAGATACCCACAAGAAAAAGAGGAGAAGAAAACACACACACCCATGCCAGAAATGCTCCCACACCACCACAAACGCACACACACGCACACACACATAATCAGCTCAATTAGAGTTCATAATAGAGTGTAATCTGAACATGATATCATCCATTGTGTATGCACATCCATCTTTTTTTTGTTGTCACCCAGAAAGCCACCCTTGATTTGATGAGCTCAACAGTTTCCATCCAAATTCACTCCCTTATTATCAAACACCAGCTGAAAGATACTAGTGGCGTGAAGTAACAAGGTGGAAGATGCAGTCAGGCATCACCAGGTAATGATATTTTACCCACTCTTCAATGGGGTCGCTCCCCAACCGACTAGCAATAAATACCGTTGAATTCTATTATCGCTCAAAAGTGTAAAAGTTGAAAAAGAAATGAAATGAAAAAGGATCCATCTCTTGGACCGAGAAATGAGCTTACGAAAACAAATGCATGTACTGGATGGTCAATGAAATATTTGAATTGTTGCTTTGAACTGTTTTATAATGTGGGGTATTTCCATTGTCAAACTTGTAACTTTGGTATACATTTCTCACCTGAGTTTCGGCTTATGAAAACCTTTTCCAATTTTTCCGGTTAAGGTAGATAGCAAGTTGTGGACTGAATAGGGTGCTAGAATAACCGTGGAGAATCATGTGTAGTCTAATGGTTTGTAATTATTATACTTGTACATCTATAAGCTCAGGGATTATGTTATTTATTTTATGTTTTTGCATATTTTGCTTATATGGTTTAAAATGACAATGATGCGAGAAATTCCTAAACTAGAATATGAGCAGGCCTTCGGCGTCTTAACACCCGCTTGGCTGGTCACGACTACCAAGGTAGGTTTTGGGTTGTGATACTCCCTCCGTCCCACTTTGCTCTGTCTGTTTTCTTTTTTGGACGTCTCAAAAAATTGTCTATCTCTTAATTTATAATATTTTTAGGCAAATCATAAAGCCACGACACATAACGCTAGTGCCACGAACATCATACTGATAATGACATTTTGACCCTTGAAAGGAATTGGGGAATCTGCATGCTTCTCTCTCTCTCTAAATCTACATCTCATTGTTTCTCTCTCCTTGTCCCTATTTGACTTCAACCGCAACAGCTCTTTTTTTTTGATCGAACACTCGTCGAAGCCGGTTGGGGGAACTTAACAAACGGTACGACCCTGAGTCACTGAGTTCTTTATCCGATTGGGAGATTTTGGTACCGTCGGTGGTGGTTCGGCCTCCACTACAAGAAAAATTGCATAGTGACGAATGAAAATTGTCACAAATTGCATGTTTTTTGTCACAAATAGTATGCGTGACAAAAATAAATTTGTCGACTAAAGGTTGTCGAGGATTCCTACCTCGTGACGAAATCACCTATGGTGCCTTTTGATGACGAAAAATTTCGTCACGAAAAAATTGCTTGGTGACGAAATTTTTTTGTCACCTATTATTCTTTTTCATGACGAAATATTTCGTCACCATTCTAATAATATTTGTCACCCATTTTGAATTTCGTCACTAATTGTGGCAGGTGATTGAACAATGTAAGTACATAGGTGACAAAAAGAGTTTCGTCACCGAAGAAATTAATTAAAAATAATAATTGTGACAAAATATTTTGTCACCTAAAATTTCCAATTAAAGCCAATTAGTGATGAAAGATATAGTCATTGAAAAGTTGGTCAGAGAAACATCTTTGGTGATAAAAAAAAAATTGTCACCTTAAATATGTGTATAGGAAGTAAAACTGTAAAAGTGACAAAATAAATTGTCACTAACACTCTTCTTACAAGACAATATTATCCTATTCATTTTGGAATTCAATACTCAACCAAACAAATGAATTATAAGTTACACCATAATAGCTAACACATCTTCATAAACCATTATAATCATGCGCCAAACTAGACATCCATTAACCACAAGAACTGTGTATTCTACACCAAATGTCCATTCAACAATAAGATCTAAAGCATCAATGTTCCCATGACAAAAACATAAAAGGTAGACCATATCATATATGTACATCAAAGTTCGGTAGCATCAATAAAATGAAAAAAGAAGACTCGGAACTTCAACCAAAAGAGGAGTCTTCATAGAAGCATGTATCCAAAAAGAAGACTCGGAACTTCATCCAAAAAAAGAGTCTTCATAGAAGCATATATCCAAAAAGGAAGACTCGGACCTTCATCCAAAAAAGGAGTCTTCATAGGAACATATATCCAAACAAAAAGTCTTCATAGAATAGCATATATATACCATCTTCCCTGCTACCAACCTTATGCGTATTCAATCTGCACATAAAAAGTAGGATAAAGTATTTTGGTTATGATGTTAATAGAACACAAAACATTATGGAAACTTAACAATCTACACACACCTTATGCGTATTCAATCTGCACACACAAAGTATTTTGGTTATGTGTTGGGTGCGTTGTGTCCAGTAAAGGTGTGTGTTGGTGTGAGTTGTGTGTGTCGTGTCCACTAAAGGTGTGTCGTGTCCTCTAAAGGTGTGGATTTCGTTATTGGTGTGTGTTGTGTGGGTGCCAAGGATTCACCAGAACAACTATATACTTTACCACAGAGATTGCAGATTTCAAGTAAAATTAAAGAACAGCCAAATATAGCTCACCCCAAAATTCTTCCAAGGGTTGTTTTCGCAAGATCAGATAACACCAACTAATGCATAAAAAAAGTAATTCTGAAGCCTCTATCGTGTGTTCATATACGGTGTAATTGCAAGTACTAGTACCTTGGCCAAAATGAACAGCCAGAAGTTGAAGTTGATGTCAACACTCTAGGGCAAAAGGGATGACGTAGCATGTACAGGAGCAAATGTCCAATTAAATCTACCGCCCCATGGTCTCTCTCTTTCTCTCTCTGATCTATTATCATCATGTAATAACAGCAGCAGCCATTAACTGGCTTTGCCTCTTACTTATCTTATTCTCTGGTGCGCTGGTCTCGCCGGCTGTGTCTTTTAGATGTCCCGGGTTTACAATGCCGGGCAGGTCCACATTGGACCTGCCGGTGTGGGTTCGTAGGCTACCAAAATAAACAAAGACTTAAAGGCTCTAATGAAAGGATACAACAACCATTCCACTGGTCTTTCAGAATCCCAGCAGTTGTGTGGAAAACTTGCAGAACAGATGTTACCAAGTGCGATAGCGTAAATACGTTCCCAAATAGCCTAGTGAATTTCAGAAGTATTTCCACGTTACCAAGGGAATGAGAGAGGTTCAAGGACACGTACCGTACCCAAGGCAGAAAGCATAATGCTCTGGTCATACCAGAAAAAACAAAAACCAACTCAAGTAAAAGTTCTTTTAAAAAGGTTGGTCAAAAGTGGAGGACTGGAGGGTGTCGTGTTCATGTAGTACCAGTACTTGTCAATGTTGTCATTACTGCCAGCTATTGGTAGGAGGATTTAGAACAAGAAGTTTGAAAACCTACCAAACTATAGTTCCAGGACTATTGAGGTGATTAAGCAACTGAATACTCAAGGAAGAGAGGGGCATGCATTCTAAGCAAGAAGGTAGAGGGGCGAGGTAATTAAGTCCTGCTGGGAGATAAGTTCACTCAAAAATCAATAGCTCAGTGGCTTAAGGGAGGGCTGGAAATACCAGATATGGCCTTTTACTTTTTTTGATAGTCTTTAACATGTATGCATCATAGTAAGGCAAAGTACAATAAGGGAGGACAAGAAGTCAGTCAAAAAAAGGAAAGTACAGAGCCTCACACTCAAGCTCTCCAGTCGTTTGAGATTTAAAATAAAAGACAACCCTCTGAATGGAGTACATGCTGACATCCAAAAAGAAGCTAGGGAAAAAAAAATCTTGCTCAAACAACAAGTAAACCACATTGAGAAACTGTGATTGAAATGGTCAAGCAAGGACAAAGGAACCACAGAGAGCACTCATTTATAGAACAAAAAGTATTTGATATTATCAAGCAAAGTTCAGCTTAGAGTCAACACAGGGATATGCCAAAAATTTAGTAAAATTACTGTCAATTGTTGTTTTCCAATTCAACCTTGGTACAAGATAATAGTTACTTCAAACCAGAGCATATAAAAACTTTCATAATCTCTCTAAATAGAAAACCTATGGTGAAAAAGGGCAAAAAATCAAACCAACAAAAATATATAGCCCACTCCCAGTTTTCTCATTGAGAATATAAATAGGGAAAGCATGATGTACTAACCAGCAAGTTGTTAACTTGTGAATCTTGTTGTTTAAGAAACGCCATAAAACTAGCCAAAGTCTTCCCCTGTTCCTCTTTTGCCAAGGCAAGCTCGTCTATCTTATTGTTTGCTGCTTCAATTCCTTCCGCTTGCTCTTGAATTTTCTCGGCTTGCTCTTGAATTTTGTCAGCTTGCTCTTGCACCTTTCCCTCAAGGTGTGTCACATACTCCCCGTTCCCAATCCTAATAGAGGAGGAAGGCCTAATGCCAAGTCCCTTCACATAGCCTGACCTTGCCTTGAGTCCTTTAACAGAGAGCTCCTCTTGCGTAATCGGGATTGCACCTTCCTGCGCATTATGTTCAATCTCTATTTGTACCATCTTATCCTGTCATTTTAAAGTAAATGCCAAATTTAAGTTCTAACAATTTAGTAGAGACAAGTTCTAATAATTTGGCAGACACTAGTACACCACAAAAGTACTTGATACACGTACATAGAGAACTTGGGATTCTGAAGAGACCCATTTTTGCGTGTCCTTATTGAAGTGGGTGGATTTGTACATCTCTGTTACCGCGGGCACAACACCTTTACTATTTTCCATCTAATATATTATTTTCTCATCAAATGAGTTAATAAAGCATGTTCATACTGTGAAAAAAGTGAAGGCTAATATAATGGAAAACTCACCGCAGCGGCAACCCTAACTGGGAGTGACTTTGATCCACATCTATGTTTTGTCTTATTCCAAGACCTGTTTTTTATTTTTTATATTGGCAAAAGAAACATATCGATAAAATAGAAAAGGAGTTACGAAGAGAAGAAGATATTGAACTAGCCCAGTTGTTATCGGAATATAGAATATAAATGCCCAGAAGATATCGATAAAATATAAAATAGCCCAGTTGTGATTGAACCCAATGGAAATTTCAGACTATCAGTTGGCAGGTATTGAACTAGAAGTGGAATTGAAGCAAATGAATTTGCACATCTTCTGGACTTTTTCGGTAAAAGTTTACACACTTTAGACACGGACACAGAATATTACCTTGCGCATCAACAACTGCTCTTGCAAATTGAATAAACAAAGTGACACCATTATAATACAGCTGACTAATTCTTCCATCTGCTGTCATGCCCATTTTCATCCAATTTTTGTCCATGTCTGATAGCAAATGCAAGTACGATTTAAGTAATCAAATTAATGTCATGTCATGCATCACATTGTAATTAAGTTGCTTACCATGAATGATGTCTTTGGATTGGATAGATTTGAATAAACAAAAATATTAAGAGTAGACCTACTTACGAATCTAAGGCACAGTACAAAGTTCAATCTAATAATTTTAGAGTAACCTGATTAATGGAAGTATTTAGTTTGCCTGTGACTAAGTATACAATGGAGTAAAATTTTGAAGCAAGGGAAAAGCTTAAAACGCCATATGGAAAGCAACTAATGAAGTTAAGAAACCTCATATTATCCAGATACCAAATAGATCAAACCAGTCACATTCAGAGGTAACTATTCAAGGAGTCTATACTGCTATTACTTCTATCCTAGCAGTTATATACTTCAATCTTTCGTCACTGATTTCTGAGTTACAATTTTGAAGTGTGTGCCTTCTATATTGTGTGTTATCCTAGTGAGTTGAGTGCTTGGGCCTCAACCTTCTTGTTTGAGAGTGGAGGAAATAAATAGCGGGGGATTCATGTGAGAACTAGCGGAGGGAGTTGGTGGAGCCTTTTATTCCATATGCTTGTGAGGAAAAAGATGAGTGGGAGGTCAGTATTCAAGGGTGATAGCAGTCAGTGAGAGCTCATATTTAGTTTGGACCATGACTAATCTCATAGCTGATTTTTAGTTTCAGTGGTAAGCATTTGTACTATGGTGACTACAAGTGTGTACCTACATAGCTGTTATCTGTTACAGCTTTCAATTTGCATGTCCTTAGCTTATGCTATCAGTCATTGTCTGCTACTTTTACTGCTGGACAGTTTTCTGTTGGTTAGTATTTTGCTAGTTCTGCTACGGCTGCTGCTACTATTTTAGTGGATAGTCATATGGTGTATCATGGTGTCACTGTTTTCTGCTTATGTTTCTGCTGACCAGCATCTGAACGGTCCTGTTATGGCTGTGGTTCTATGGCTGCAAACTGCAATACTCTGTCTTGGATTAACATCTTTAAAAGTTGTACTCCCCCCATCCCTTAGTGTCAGTCGCCTATTCCATTTTGGGATGTTCCAAAATATTCGTCCTCTTTAAAAAGTCAAGCGAAAAATATCTGAATTTTCAAAGACTAACCCTAAAAAAATGATTAAAGGTATTCTTCAAAGAGATAATCAGAGCATGTCTCCAAAAAAGTGGGAACGCCCAAAAGGGACCAACATTAAGAGACGAAAGGAGTAAACCATAAGAAATATACCTACAAGAAACGCAAGGAGTAGGTGTTAACAACATACCGTTGAGATAATTAAGCAAAACACAAGGAATCCCGTTCAAACAAAAATACAAATTATAGAGAACCGTAAAAAAAAAAACCACCACGCAGTGCCTCCTACAGAATGCAACGCCTCACATCAACTGTAATACATCATCTGAATTTGATCATGCTCGACAGGGCAAAAAATCTTCTTTAATTCTGGAGTTCTATAGCCCCTATGTTTGCTCAACCATCAACCTTTCATATGAAACATTTGTAATAAGCGGATAACTATTGAACTTATACTCCACCCCATTAATAGAGAAAGACCTAAGATTTCATGGACTTAATGTGCACAAGGTGATAAGGGCAATATCCAATTGACACTTCCACAACCCATCCTTCAACAGTAACAAAATCTAGTTCAAGTCCCTTGTGAGTAGCCTTAAAATAGTAGGCTTATCCCAAACCTTCAAGAAGTCAATGACTATATGATGTTCAATTGCAACATCCTCATGTG
Source organism: Rhododendron griersonianum (assembly GCA_018127125.1). Lineage (NCBI taxonomy): Eukaryota > Viridiplantae > Streptophyta > Magnoliopsida > Ericales > Ericaceae > Rhododendron > Rhododendron griersonianum. The sequence continues at coordinate 36,506,373 of CM030798.1, read as the reverse complement.
TTTTCTCCATGTTCGGAATGAAAATGATGGTCAAGTTGATCTCCAAGTCAAAAACCACCGATTGGGATAATTTTTTATTGATCACATCGTGGGCACACAAAACCAGAGAGCAATCAAAACTAAGTATTGAGTTGGGTTCAGCGTGAGGCTCAGAAGCATCAGGGATCGATTCAGAGTGACAAGCTATATACCAAAGTTAGCAAAATAATACTTGTAAAAGAAGCGAATAGGTAAATTAGAAAGAATTCCACTTCATGATTTGGTTTAGGAGTTTCTTGCATAGTTGCATGTACCTAAGTAAAACTGCAACTAAATGACAAAGACAGCAAAACACACAAACATTGATACGGAGTAAACCTTTTGAGCTAAAATACCAAAAGAGACATGCACAAACCCCCAAAAATAAAAACAACTCAAGTGACTGATTCCGGCTCAGATTGACCAATATTAGATACCATACTCTACAAAGCGCACCAGAGGTCAATTATGTTATTGTGGGTTGTTTATCAAGGAAAAGCTTCCCTAGTAATTCAAGATTGCGTACGAATCCAATACCTAAAGATTTAAATCCAGCATTAATCATAACCAAATCATATAACCATGAAAACAGAATAACCAGTAAACTAATGATGTTTACCAAACCTATTACTATTATCTAACTTGAAAATCAATCTGGTCTCGCGCCTCAGTGTGAAATTGCAGGAAAATTACTTCTCATAAAAGTTGAGCTAGATAAACTACAAAAAGTATTTGGTTTACAATAGAAAATAAAAATCTACCACAATATTAAGTGACTTTAGCTGTTCTTAAATGCATTAATAACAAGTAAAAACCACTACACTATTAACACTCGGGGCCAACGTGCATATTACTTAGTTCTTGGGGTTAACTACCAAAAGGTTAAAAACAAAACCCCATACAGAAAACTAAACCAGTATAGACATGTGTAAACCGTCCTCTTCGAATTCAGATTTGAGATTAGCTCTTTTAGGTTGTTATTGTATCTCCCTGGTATGCCTCTTTTATTTATTTGCATCCCTTTTATTTATACAAATTGTTTACTTATAAAAAAAAAATAACGAATTAGTGGTTTCTGCTCAGATTTAGCATATCTGACACCTCACTCTGCAACAAAGGCCCAGAACTTGTTGAGGAAAACCATTATGGGGCAACCTAGTCATCGAAAACTAGAGAGAAAAAACTCGTTACTCACGATAGCTTTCCTAGTTGCGTAAATGAAGGCTAGGACCTCCGAATGCTTCGCTGGTGAGTCATGAGCCCATAGATATTAGAAAATTCCACTAAATCAAGATATGATTTGGTTCCAGTATCAATCATACGACAACCAATCACATAGAAGAACAAAACTACATAAGAAAATATGAGGTTGAATATGCTCAATCTGCTATAAACCCCCTACATGATTACAGAAATCAATTCATCTCAATGATTAGTAAAATCTATACTCGATCATTCATTAATCAGGGGCGGACTCACATTGGGTCTAGGAGCGACGGTCTGTCGTGCAAGCTGCTGCTGCTATATATATACCCTATTATGTTGCTGTTCTGCTGACTGCATCAGCTTTTGTTTTCCGGCCAATGGGCTAGTTCAACTTTTGTATATCCCTACTTTTGGCATGTGTTTCTCTCCCATCTCTTAGATGGAATTGAAACATGTGGATCCCATGTTCGTTTAAAGCCTTAGTCAATGTAGCCACTTGGCTTAGGTCAATTTTCTCAATCTTTGTTTTTCTTTTTCTTTTTTTCCTCCAGGGGTATGCCCCTTGTAGGCTGTATATTCACTTAGACTCTTTTTCTATTTCAAGCTATTTTACTCCCCAAAAAAAATACAAAACCTCAATAATCCATAGACTTCCAAATTAATGAACATCAAAACGAAATAGAACATTATGTCAAACATCTTAGACACATATATTCTAAGTAAAAAGGAAAACATGTAAATACTACATTAAACAACTATTGGTCAAAAGGTCATCACTTTGGTTAAGATTTAGTATACCTTCCAGTCCTCACGACAGCTATTATTTCGAAGGATTGTTTAGTCCCAACATATTTCTATACCTCAATGGTTATTCTTGTTTCAGTGATTCCTATGTACAAGCTTGGTGGCAGTAGCCGCTGTACCATATAGTTAGAGGGTTCAGCTGAACCCCTAGTTTCCAAAAATATGAACTGTACCTATGAAGTTTTAAGTACAAATGAATGAAGGTTTGATTGAACCCGCTAAATTCTGTTTAAACCACATGAATGTTCTGAGTTAATGGTGAAAATTCAGAATTTCTTTGTCCAATTAAGGACAATTCCCTCTACCCTATATAGGCTGTCCCTATTACTCCCAACCCCTCTCCTCTATATAGGCTGCTAATTACCAATGTGTGCTCTCTCAAGTTATGGGAGTAAGAAAAGAATATAGTCCAAAGAAAAATGCCTACATGAAGGGAAAAAAAACCCCCAAGACCCTACAAAAAAAAACCCTAAAACCAGATGAAATAAACTCTGAAATCATCTCTAAAACCAGTCCCAAAACAGCCCCCAAGCAGCCATAGTCCCACCCTTATTCCTCCTCTATTATCTGGAATAATGTTTGACTTAAAGAATATAAAACGTTAAAAAAATGAAGTTAGCTCCATTAAAAAAACTAGGGCATAAGACATAAGGGTACGAGTATCAGAATAAATAAATGCTAAACAATCTCATTGTGTTGGCACCCAAAAGGAACAAATTAGACAAACAAACCAACGAATTTTGATTATAGAATAAACTAATCACAGTATGGGAAATCTATATAGCAAACATAGAATAGGTTACAATGACTTTATGAAGAAATCGAGGGCAGCTTACAGGTTATACTCGGGATTATAGATCTAGGGCTTTACAAATACTCCAAAGTAAGAAATTCGGAACCTAATCAACAAAAATCGAGAGAGAGAGAGATTCTGCGAGAGAGAGAGAGAGCTCACCAGAATCGGACATTGATGACTGATGATGCCGCTGGAAAAAAAAAAAAAAGGAATGCAGTAGAGGTTAGAAATCGAGGGAGGAAAGGGATGAAGGGGATCCATGGAGGAGAAGCGAAATAAGTTGAATAACATACCTTGAGAGAGAGATTCGGAGTTGCAGAGATGGCGGGGGGGAGCGGTGTGAGTGATGGAGTTGCAGAGATGGAGTGGCGCGGGGTGCGGTGTGAGAGACAAAGTGATGGGGTTTGTGGGAGAAAAGGGGTGTAATTGTGTAAATACTTAAGAAAGGAACAAAGCTTTCAGCTGAAATTTTGGGATCAACGCCCAAAATTTTCACCGCTATTTTCACCCGCCAAAATTTCCCCTCAACGATGACAAAAAAAATTCCTCACCTTTGCCCTTTCCTTTTGTGAGGAACTAATTTGTCATGTAATGCTTGTAAGCATCTGGGGAGATTTTGAAGGGAATAGATTAGTGACGAAAGTAAATTTTTCATCACCTTATATTTATTTTGTCAACCCTTTAGGTGACGAAATTTATATTTTCCTCACTAATTAACTATTTTTGGTGACAAAATAAAATTTCGTCACCATAAATTTGTCTACCCTCTTAATTGGTGACGAAAAAAAAATTTCCTCACAAATAGGCACAATTAGAGACGAAATCTATTTTCCTCACAAGCAATTTCGTCACTTATTCTCATTTTTGTTGTAGTGCTCGTTGAGCTCATCCATGGTCAGATTTTTGCAGAAGAGAGACATTGGTACACCCGTGAAGCAAAGAGATTGGGTTCTGATTTGTGATTTGGGGATCGTCAAGGGCTTTGGTGCTCTGTTCTTTGTATTGATATATGTGACTACATTTAAGCTTATGTGTATGGATGCAGACAATCAGAGAGAGAGAGATCGAGAGAGAGCATGGAGTAGAATTTGGAAACATGTATTGTGTTGGTTTCTGAGTACCACTTCAGTTTTGAGAAAACGTGTTTTATTCCCAATTTGGGGTTGGGATTGGAGGGGCCATGGCTGAGAAAATGAGGAAAGAGGAATAATGGTTTTCTCCGTGAGGGGAAAGCTCTGGTTTGAGGGTATAAAGGGCAAATGGTACAACTATGTCGTGGCACTAAACAACTGTGTCGTGGCATTAGGGGCATATTTGATATGGATCTTGTTTAATAAATTTTAATTAATTCTTTAAAACAAAGTTTTTGAAATCATAAAAAATATTATAGATTGTGAGATATATATAAATAATTTTGTTGTGAGGTGCCAAAAACAAAACAGGCACAACAAAGTGGGACGGAGAGAGTAGTTGTTTACACGATTATGCGTGAGGGTTGCGAGGTACCTGACGTGCTTAATTTATATGCAAGTTTCGGCATACTTTTACTCTTAGTTTTATGTTAGTTTGTGTTTAATTGTCTTATTTAATAGAGTTTTTATTTACTTTATTTATTTTTGTTTATTAATAAAAACATTGAAGGCTCGATGGGAATTGAGGAGGAAACCTTCCATTTCGAATGAACAAAGATTCCCTTCATCAAAAGAATAGGAAACACTCAATCCTTTCTCGGATTTCCTGAAGTTCCCTTCCGTAATCGGAGCATACTTTGGCTAGAGAAATCCAATAAGGGCGATCTTGGTGTCTACAGAAAGCTAAGAGAGAATTCTACAACTTTCGTGTTGAAGACTTTCCAAAAATCGAAGAATAATATGGCAAAAATTGGGGATCAAGTCAGAGGTCGAAAACTGCCTAATTGAGAATCTTGTTTTGGGAAACGAAGTGAGGTGTTTATAAGGAAGATAGAAGAGAAGTTGGGGTACGACCAAAGCCTTGAGAAAGGAGTTATTTTTTCACCATTGGAGAAGATCCAATTAGAAGTTTAGGAAAATGAAGAAGAAGACAAAGGCCAATTGGAGTTTCTCGACAGATTTTCGATCTACATACAGTTTCCTTCTAAACTCTTCACCTTCTTTTCGTACAATTTTCATTGAATAGCAGAAATATTATGGGTTGTTTTGATTCTATTATGAACTAATATATATTGCTAAGGCTACGATGTAGCCTCTCCATGACAATTTCCGAATCCTATTTTTATGTGATCATAATTTTATCATTCCTTTTGAGTTTACATCATTGTGTTTAGTGCTTTTAATTATCTGACCAATATTTGAGTGATGTGTTGTGCATGCTAATTCGAGAAAAGATGCATGCAGTTTAGCTTCGTATGATGTAAGCCATGAATTGAACGAAAGGCAGGAATGTGCCAACGTGATTTGTGCGGCTTACATGAGAAATATTGTTAATCTTGATGGGCTCAAATGCTCTTAAATTCGCATAGACATATCATGGATTATTGTATGTTGGGTAGTTTTAATTCTACTTAAGAGAGGGTCTTAGAAAAGTTTGAATTTCTCGCTATCAAATAGGACTATAATTGACTGATCGCATGGTTAGGATTTGAGATTGGATTAGTTAGGTGAGTCGGATGCCTTAGTATTTTTCTTCCTGAGTGAAAGCTTATTCTTTTTAAGTGTTCGGTCAAATCTTCAGTTGTTGAATTACTTTTAGTTGTTTTTATTTTTCAAATCCAAAATCAATCACTTTTATTGATTCCAAATAATTCAGAACTAGAACAATTTCAATAGTTAATAGGTAAGTAGTCATCGTGGGTTCGACATCTTTCTTTATCACAATATTACTTGTTACGATTTCGTGCGCCGTTTCACAACAGTACCCACAAGAGTTATTGATAAAGAGAATTGAATATGAAATTTCAAGAGAGAGTAAACTCCCAAATCTCAAGCCAAAGAGATCACCAGGTCAACCCTTAAAGATTGGGGATTTTGTCATTATATTGTCTAACCAGAGATAAAACCCAATAACCTAAACAATGAAACATAGAAGGAAAAATGACGGGCCAGGACATGTTTTGATAATTAATACCCGCTAAAGACATGCTAAGAACATTTGTTAATGCTAAAAATGTCATTGACGGATATTAATTATCAAAATACGTTCTTGACCGTCATTTTCCCAACATAAAATAATTAGAAGAAGCTGAATGATGAGCTGACAGTTTACGGATTCTTGCTGAAAATGTGTTTGGTGGGATTTTGATGATCTAATAATTTTGCTGATTTTGTTTCTGTCGGTCCCAAGCTAAGGAAGGAGCTGTAATTTGCTGTAGTGGATATGTTTGCTCCGTACTTGCTGTGTTGGATATTTCTGTTTCAACTGATGATGTTTTGGCTGCTAATGGATCTGATCTGCTTTTGCTGAAACCTTGCTGAAGCTCCTCTAGTGCATGCTTCATCTGCTGGATATCTGAAGTTCTTGTCTGCTTTTCCTATTCGAGTGAAGCTGGTTCTTAGGATATGGATGGCTGCTGCAACTGGTTTGAGTTGGAAATGTTATGAAGTTGGAAGTCTTAAATATTGAAGTCACCCCTGGGTTAGAGATCTGTTGCTGGTATTGTCTATTCAAATGGATTGAAAGTAGTGATAGTTGGGCCATTTTGTTACTGGGCTCATTCAATATCTATTGAATGTAATTTTTTCTTCTCCTTTTCTTTCTTTTGTATGCCTCTTATGGTATATCATCCTCTGTGGTCTGTAATTGGTCTTCCCTCGATGTACCATTTGTCGAGTTCTAATAAAAATTAGTAAAGGTTTAATTTTCTTTGATAAGTTCAATGACTATGTAGCCCCATTTAAATACAATCTTTGAGCGGGTCATACGGGCTCGTGCCTTGAATAGCAAGTTTTATTGGAGTAATATGTTATTTTTATTTAATAATGTAGGGTGTTCCGGGCCAGTTCGTGTGCACCCTGGACTAAACCCCACAGCCCCTCCCACAAACGTTTCACACGCTAAAACGTGGAGATGATGAGGTGGCCGGCCCTAAGAGTTGTTGGTAAGAAAATCGAACCTGAAACCTTAAGGTGGAGCAAACACCACTACAAGAAATTTGGGATCTCGCAACGGTTTTTTTAGCAACGGTTCAAAAAACCGTTGGTATAGATGGTGTTTAGAAACGGTTTACAAAACGTTACTAGAAACAGGACTATAGCAACGATTTTCATGCAACCGTTACTAGATTACAAGACTATAGCAACGGTTTTTCATAACCGTTACTAAAAACCGGACTATAGCAACGGTTTTCTATAACCGTTACTAAAAACCTGACTATAGCAACGGTTTTCCAATAACCGTTGTTAAAAACCTGACTATAGCAACGGTTTTCCAATAACCGTTGCTAAAAATTATTTTTTGAAAATTTGTTAAAATCCATTAAAAAAAAAATTTTTGTGTTAAAAAACAGTTTTTTTTTTTTTAAAAAAATTGTTAAAAGCCGTTTAAAAAAAAAAACAATTTTTTGTGTTAAAACACTTTAAAAAAATGTTTTTTTGTAAATACTGTTTTTTTTAAAGTTTCTGGAAAAAAAAATAATTTAAAAATAATTTTCTGGAAACATTGTTGAGAAAGAGAAAAAGTTTTTATGTAATGATGGGTGTTTTGATTAAAAAAATGTGGAGACCATTAGATTTGATTATTGGCAAAAAAGTTGCTAGTTTTGATTATTCAAAAGCCAAAATTTGATTTGATTAAGAGGTTGCTAAGTTTGGTTATTACAATGTGAGCACTTTTTTGATCAAATATTGCTAACTTTAACAACTTTTTGGTTTTGATTATCACATTATGGATGCTCTAATGACAGTTCGCATAATATAAATATTAGTTGTTCCTTAATAATGCACAAGTGCTGGGCTAGCCCAGATGGTATGCACTCGCGCGCGCATACGCGAGGTCCTGGGTTCGATTCCCAGGAGAAGCAAAATTGTGTTGCCTTCCATGCGCCACGCGGGCGACACACAGGCGCCACGCGAGCGACACGTGGCCGCCACACAAGCGTCATGGCGACACGTGGAATCCACGTCAGCGGCCACGTGGCTGCCATGTCATATTTTACCCCATATTTAAAAAAAAAAAAACTTGCCTTTAGCAACGGTTACAACGTTGCTAAAGGAACCGTTACTAAAAAAAAATCTGTACCAACGCTCGTCAAAACCGTTGCTATACCCTACAGCAACGGATATATTGCAACGGTTTGACCAACCGTTGGTATAGCCTAAATGGGTCTCTACCAACGGTTTTTCGGCTTTTTGGTAACGCTTTCGACCGTTGCTATAGAACGATTTTCTTGTAGTGAAGTATAGATAATGTGTCTGCCCGAAACCATGGGTACTAATTCTCATTTTGACATAACAACATTACCTAATAGCATACTACCTTATTGCTGATTCATAGGTGTGAAGATGAACGGTTTTGCCTGCAAGGCAAGCTTTAGCGCATCAGATTTCTTCTTTGCCGGTCTAGCAATGCCAAAGCCCACTAACAATATGCTGGGTTTAGCCATGACTCCAGCCAATGTGATGCAAATTCCCGGCCTCAACACCCTAGGTGTCTCCATGGCTCGCGTCGACTTTGGCTCCGGCGGCCTTAACCCTCCCCACACCCACCCACGCGGTACCAAGATATTGTTCGTTCTCTACGGAGAATTGGATGTTGGGTTCATTACCACAGCCAATTTGCTTGTTTCCATGACCATCAAACAGGGTGACATATTTACTTTCCCTAAGGGTTTGGTTCACTTCCAAATTAATAACGGGAAAAAACCGGCTGCCGCTATTGCTGCGTTCAACAGCCAGAATCCGGGTGTCCAGGCCATTGCCGCCACATTGTTTGCCGCCATGCCCCCAGTGTCGGATGGTGTGTTGAGTAAGGCTTTTCAGATATCAAATCAGGAGGTTGATGCAATAAAGTCAAAACTTGCAGGATAGCCCTAGAATGTGCTTTGTGATATGGGGTGGGTATGTTGTTGGTTTTCTTGTTGTTGATTAAGATAAGGATTCATGGTTTCACGAAAAGTAATAGTGGGTGGGAAAAGTGAATTAATGTTATTTAAGTCCATTTACCAATATATTCAGTTTCATTTCTTTTGTTTACCAAAAAATAAGATGAGTGTTTTAAATAACGTATCAATGATAGAGTGTATCACCCAACTTTGTATTTCACAATATGCAACTTGAATTTTGACTATAGAAGTTTTTAATTTGTGCATGTTTCTATCGTTATTGACTTGTAAATGGTTAGATGTGAATGTCAACTTCAATTTCGTCTTTTGATCTCACACTAAGCAAGTTGCAACATTCACCGTCCTTCATCTACGTTTCATGGATTTGGGTAGTATCGGCGTGAGTATGTGTTTAGATATTAGATTTGTCTGCATTTTGCTATGTAAGAGATTCATAGAATACACAGGCCATGACAATATTTTATCTCTAAATTTTTCGGATACAATGGTGTTCACACGATAGTCAGAAATGTTGTACATGATATGAGGTTTTTTTTTTTTTGAACAATAAAATTATTTTTATTAATCTTTGGAAACAATTACAAAGAATAAAAGGATCCAAAGCATGAGACACCAAAGCAGAGCAAGAGCGAACCCATAGAAGATCACTCCATCGCTCCGACAATTATATTAGGTTTTGATACATAGATATGTGGTAATCTCCAAATCATTAAGTAAATACTATCTCCTCTGTGGTATTGTTAATCCATAGGGTAAAGCACTCAAGTACATGGAGTTGCTCGCCATTGATTCATGGGAAACAACTGCTACTATGGAATAGGAGTTCTTTTTCATTTCTGTATAACTGAACTAGGGTTGCTCATGTTTTAAGCTTTTTTTTTCTGCTTTGATTTCAGTTGGTATCTTGCCAAGTTGTAATCTCTCTTGGGCCTCGAGTGGCATATGATCGTCATGGGATGGGGTGCCAACATAGTTGAGATGTCATCCTCGTGTGTGATGTCTTCCTCTTGTCCCGTTAAATCATTGTGACTCTTTACATTTTTCTTTTCTCAGCAAAGAAATTTTATTAATCAACGAACTGAAGTAACAAAGATTAACAAGAAACGGGAAAAGAGGCATCATAACCAACGACCTACATTCCAACTATGTTGGCACCTCGATCGAGGACAATCATATGCCACCCGCCACCTAAGGAGGGAGGTTGGCGAGAATCCAACCAAAGAAGAAAAACAATAATCACAAACATTAGCTAAAACCCCAAGAAAGACAAACATGAGAACACAGCAGGGCACATAAGAAAAAAGTGCACAGTTGATGGCTTTTGAACTTCAAAACGTACTCTTCCAATCCAGCTGAAATCTGATGAAATATTGCATTGCCCCTTTCCTCTGTTATGTTAAGCAATCAGAGCAGAGCCACAATGCAGAAAAATGACCAGGACAACTTCAAATCTTCAGCAACCACTTGATAACAGAAGTGAAATTTACCAAGAAAGCAGAAAATCATCCGAAAACATCAGTAGAGCTTGGTGATAAACATGGCTCTGGCAAGGATACCCACTACATCATAGGAATAAAACTCCCAATCATCTATAGCACCAACAAAACTTGACAGAAGCCAAACATCAGGGCTTGAATTCAAAAAATCACTATATCACTGTACTGAAAATCATGGGACTGTAGGGTGCAGTATCAAAGAACAAGAGTTCCAATCTTCTACAGCATCCCACAAACAGCAGGAGAGGGAGATAACTATATCATAGGAAAAGGAAATCCCAATCATCTGTAGCACCACCCAACATGGCTTAGATTTGGCCACTGAACATGCATACCATCATCTTTATCAAACTTGAAAAAAAAAAAAAAAAGTGGAGGAGGAGAGGAAACAGTATCAAAGAACAAAAGTCCCTATCATCTACTGCAACCTTAACAACTGGACGACTATTAATAGCTGTATCAAAAATCCTAAGACCCCATCTTCTACGGCCGCTCTGACAGATCTTTAAAGAAAAGAAACAAGAAGCTCCAACACATATTGACACCATCTCACACCGTACAAAACTGCTCAAAAAACATCACTGCCTTACATCACTTTTATTTTACTCACCTTAAGCTTTCTGATACCTTGAATGCATCTCTTTATGTCATCCATAGAATACTCTTTCAGGTCATAGCAGGCTAGCTTTTAGCCACAAAGCAATCTTTGTCTTGATAATGTCCACTAGTATCTCCTCCTCAAAGACCTTGTTTCTGAAAATGATATGATTCTCTCAATCCAGATGGACCAAATAACTGCATAAAAGCATATTTCCCAGCAGCCTTTCTCAACATATTTGAACTTATTTGTAAACCACCAGCATAGGAGATCATATAGGTTTGCTGGACAAACCCACACAATACCCCACCATTCCAAAATTACAGACCACACCTTCCAAGTCCCTGTGCAATGCAGAAAAAGATGAGCCACAGTTTCCAATTCCAGATTACAAAAGGGGCATGAGAAAACTGCCGTTAATAGTCCTAAAACCGCCGGTAATACTCAAAACCGCCGGAAAAACAAAAGCGGCATTAGAAAACCGCCGGCAATAAAATCGGTGGTTAATTTTTTTTGTTCTCCCAGGAATCGAACCCGGAACCTCCGGATCCTATAGCGCGCGTGCTACCAATTGGGCTGACCCGCATATTGTGTCATATAGAATAAATAATAATATTTATATTATACGGGTCGGTATTATTATAAGCGGCATTAATAAACCGCCGGTATTAAAAAAAACCGTATATTCTATTTTTTCCGGCGGTATTTTAAAAAACCGTCGGTAAAAGTTTATAAAAACGGCATTCTTAAAAAAACCGCCGTTTTAGGTAGTTATTCCTGGCGGTTTTACTAACGCCGGTAATAATACCGCCGGCAAAAGCGATATTTGGCGTAGTGCCAGATCACCATTCTTAGAGTCTAAGATATTTCTTTTTATTAATTCAGAACCCGTAGCAATTTTGTCTTGCAAAGCTTGCCACAGAAAAACCTCAACTTTAAAAGGACAAATGTTTTTCCATATCGGCTTACAAAGAGGCCCAATGAAATTGTTGGGGTTAAGACAACCTTTCAGCTTTTTGATCAGTGGGTTTCCTAGCGCTACACAGGAAATGGTGTAGCGCTACCGCATGGTCTTTTGCTATAGCGCTACCGAGAGCCTTCGGGCCTTAAAGTGTATTTAGGGTTTTGTGCGCGGCTGCGTGTGTGAGGTAATTGTAATCACTTTTTCTGAGCGTGAAAAAGAGAGAGGCGAGAGAAAACACATCTCAGAGAGATTGTGAGAAGACTTGTACTCTTGGATTGATTTCATAGTGGACTGGTGTGGCTCCCGTGGTTTTTTCCTCACGTTGAGGTTTTTCCACGTATATCTTGTGTCTCGTTTTTCTTTCCAGTTTTCATTACGTACGTATTTGTTTGCTTTATTCTGTGATCCATTGTTCCAAGATCCGTAGGGGCGTTGTAGGATTGCGTAAAATCCGTAACAACTGGTATCAGAGCCGCGGTTGCGGTAGGTTTTGTTCGACAGGTTAGGGTTTAATCTCATTCGGGCAGGCCAGAGTTCAGTGGGAGCTATGGGTTCTGAAGAAGGCAAGCAGAGGATGGAGAAGTTTGACGGGTCAGACTTCGCGTTCTGGAAAACGCAGATAGAGGACTATCTGTATCAGAAGGATCTTTACCGGCCGCTGCTGGGTAAAGAAAAGGGGAAGAAGAAAGATGAGAGCAACAAGGATTGGGACGTCCTAGACAGGAAGGCGTTAGGGGTTGTTCGCCTGTCCCTTTCAAAGTCAGTCACCCACAACATCTTGAAGGAGAAAACGACGGAGGGTCTTGTGGGAGCGCTGAAAAAGATGTACGAGCAACCGTCTGCTGCGAATAAGGTACATCTCATGAAAAAACTTTTCAATCTGTCTATGACTGAAGGGGTTTCCTTTATGTCACATCTCAGTGAGTTCAATACGATAGTTGATCAACTTATGTCTGTCGAAATCAAGTTTGATGATGAGGTTCAAGCCTTGTTAATACTGTCTCAGTTGCCAGAGAGCTGGCAGGGTACTGTTACTGCAGTCAGTAATTCGGCAGGGAAAGAAAAGTTGAAACTGAGTGAGGTTGTTAGTTTGATTCTGACTGAGGAGGTCAGAAGGGGTTCGATTGATGGTTCAGGTAGTTCAGGTTCAGCTCTAAGTTTTGAGCAAAGGGGCAGAAGCCAGACCAAGGGTGGTCAGAATCAGAACAGGAACAGGTCGAAATCGAAGGGCAAGGGAAATAAAGATAGATCTCAGGTTCGGCCCATTAAAGGTGAATGTTGGAATTGTGGTCAGACAGGCCATATGTCACAAACTTGCAAAGCACCGAAAAAGAATAACGGTGGGCAGGAGGCTCACGTTGTGCACGATGCACTTATTCTTTCCATGAACAGCGGCACTGAATCTTGGGTGATTGATTCGGGTGCCTCATTCCACGCCACTGCTAACAGGGAGGTTCTGCAGAACTATGTAGCAGGGGACTTTGGGAAAGTATACTTGGGGGACGACGAGCCTTGCAGTATTGTGGGAAAAGGGGATGTTCAAATTGCAACGCATGGGTTCAAATGGTGTCTGAAAGATGTCAGGCACGTTCCGAAGTTGAAGAGGAATCTTATTTCGGTTGGACAGCCTGCAGCAACAGGTTATACATCGACATTCACAGGGGACATGTGGAAAGTCTCCAATGGTACCATGGTGACGGCTAAAGGCAAGAAAGTTGGTACACTTTACTTGACTTCACATGGTAGCGACATACTTGCAGTTATAGACAGCAAGGAGAGTTCAAATCTGTGGCACTATAGATTGGGGCATATGAGTGAGAAGGGAATGAAGGTTATGCAGTCAAAAGGGAAGCTACCGGGTTTAGGGTCAGTGGATATTGACATGTGTGAAGATTGTATCTTTGGGAAACAGAAACGGGTTAGCTTTCAGAAAGGCGGCAGGCCTCCCAGGGCTCAGAAGCTAGAGCTTGTCCATACAGATGTGTGGGGTCCAGCTACAGTGTCTTCTCTTGGCGGTTCTTATTACTATGTTACCTTTGTCGACGATCACTCGAGGAAGGTATGGGTTTACTTCATGAAGCACAAGTCAGAGGTCTTTGAAGTCTTCAAGAAGTGGAAGGCCATGGTTGAGAATGAAACAGATTTGAAGGTAAAAAGGTTGAGGTCCGACAACGGCGGAGAATATGAGTTGGGGGAGTTCAAGAAAGCCTGCGCTCTATCCGGGATTCGTTTAGAGAGGACACCTCCAGGGACTCCGCAGCACAATGGCATTGCAGAAAGGATGAACAGGACTTTGACTGAGCGTGCTAGGAGCATGCGGATACACGCAGGGTTGCCCAAGATGTTTTGGGCAGATGCAGTCAGCACAGCAGCACATTTGATCAATCTTGGGCCATCAGTTCCGTTGAATTTTGGCATACCAGAGGAGGTTTGGAGTGGTAAAGAGGTAAATCTCTCACACTTACGTGTTTTCGGTTGTGTTTCCTATGTGCATATTAGCGACAAGGACAGGGATAAACTTGATGCTAAGTCACAGAAGTGCACCTTTATTGGATACGGCGGAGATGAGTTTGGTTATCATTTTTGGGATAACAAGAACCGGAAGATAATCAGAAGCAGAGATGTTGTGTTTGATGAGAAGGTGATGTACAAAGACAGGGACAGCAAACTGAGCAGTGGGAGTACCACTTCGGATGGAGAAACATCCGAGTACTTTGGGTTGGAGGATCTTCCATGTGACAGGGGGGTTGAACAGGGGTCTGGTCAGGCAGAGGAGAGAGTTTTAGATGAGACAGTTTCAGAGAGGACAGTTTCAGATGAGGCAGCTCCAGAGACAGGGACTAGTTCAGCGGTCAGAGAGTTGAGGAGGACAACTAGAGTACACAAGCCGAATCCGAAATATATTTCTTCGCTTGATTACTTGCTTTTGACGGACAGTGGAGAACCAGAGTGCTATGATGAGGCTATGCAGGTTTCTGAGTCAGCAAAGTGGAAGACTGCGATGCAGGAAGAGATGGATTCTCTTTATTCCAATGGTACTTGGCAGTTAGCTCAGCTTCCCGCAGGAAAGAAAGCCTTGCAGAACAAATGGGTTTTTCGGCTTAAGTAGGAGAGTGATGGCAAGAAAAGGTACAAGGCAAGATTGGTTGTAAAGGGCTTCCAACAGAAGGAGGGGATTGATTATACAGAGATATTTTCACCCGTTGTGAAGATGGCCACTATCCGAGTGGTGCTGAGTATGGTTGCTGCTGAAAATCTCCACCTTGAGCAGTTAGATGTTAAAACTGCTTTTCTTCACGGGGACTTGGATGAAGAAATCTACATGAAGCAGCCTGTTGGCTTCATTGTGAAAGACAAGGAAGAGATGGTGTGCAGGCTCAAGAAGAGTCTGTATGGTTTGAAACAGGCTCCCAGACAGTGGTACAGAAAGTTTGACGGTTTCATGCAGCGCAGTGGCTACACAAGGTGCAATGGGGATCACTGTTGTTACTTCAAGAGGTTTGAGTCTAGCTACATCATTTTATTGCTCTACGTAGATGATATGCTTGTAGCAGGTTCCTGTGTTAGGGAGATCAACAAATTGAAGCAGCAGTTGGCAACAGAGTTTGCTATGAAAGATCTGGGTGCAGCTAAGCAGATACTTGGGATGAGAATCAGCAGAGATAAGGCTCAGGGAACCTTACGGTTGAGTCAAGCTGAGTATATTGAGCGTGTTCTGGAGAGGTTCAATATGCAGGTGCTAAGGCGGTTGGCACACCCTTGGGAAGTCATTTCAAACTTTCTCAAGGGCAATCACCCAAGACAGATGCAGAAAGAGAATACATGGCCAAGGTTCCGTATACCTCGGCCGTGGGTAGCCTGATGTATGCGATGGTGAACACGAGACCAGATATTGCCCATGCAGAGGGAGTTGTGAGCAGGTTTGCTAGCAATCCGGGGAAACAGCATTGGGAAGCAGTAAAGTGGATTATGCGATACTTGAAAGGTACCACTGATTTGCCACTTTGTTTTGGGAGAGGGAAATTGACAGTGCAGGGCTATGTGGATGCTGACTTTGCCGGTGATCATGATACGCGGCGAAGTACCACAGGATATATCTATACTATGGGTTCAACAGCGGTGAGCTGGGTCTCACGTCTGCATAAGTTAGTGACATTATCTACTACAGAAGCTGAGTATGTGGCCGTGACTGAGGCTGCAAAGGAGATGGTTTGGATGAAGGGCTTCTTGGAGGAGTTGGGTTTGAAGCAAGAGAACTGCGTTCTTTTCAGTGACAGCCAGAGTGCTATACACCTTGCCAAATATCCAGTGTTCCATGCCAGGACGAAGCACATTGATTTGAGGTATCATTTTATTTGCTCGCTTTTGGAAGATGGGGATTTGTTGCTAGAGAAGATTTTGGGGGATCGAAATCCGGCAGATATGTTGACCAAGTCTGTTACTGTTCAGAAACTGAAGTTGTGTTCGACTTCAGTTGGCCTTCATGCTTGAAGAGATGTTGGGCCTGGAGCCACACCAAGAGGGGTCAGATGACTACGTCCATGATTGATTGAGATTATTTGGGTTTGCTGTTGATTGTTTGCGGATGCTTCAAGTTATCTTCAAGTGGGAGATTGTTGGGGTTAAAGACAACCTTTCAGCTTTTTGATCAGTGGGTTTCCTAGCGCTACACAGGAAATGGTCACTACAAGAAAAATGGTCATTCCCGGCATTTTTATTCCCGGCATTTTAATTAATGCCGGAAAAGCCACTAATACCGGCATTTAAAAAAAATGCCGAAAAAAATAATTATTACCGACATTTGTTTAAAAAAATGCCGGCAAAAGTCGAGTTTTCCGCCAAAATAATACCGCCAAACTATTACCGGCATTTGTTAAAAAAATGCCGAAAAAAATCTCCGTTTAATATAAATATTTTTCAATGTGCAAGTTGACCCAATATGGTGGCTAGCCCAGTTGGTAGCCTCACGCGCGCGTGAGGCAAAGGTCACGAGTTCGAAACTTGGGGCAAGCAATTTCTCCACAAAATTTGCACGACACGTGGGCGCCACGCAAGCGCCACGTGGCTGACACGAGGCGGCCACGTGGGCGCCACGTAGCGGACACGTGGGCCCCACGTGGCGGACACGTGGCATTTTTTGGGGTCTTATATGGTACAATTTTTCCCGGCATTTGTACAAATGCCGCAAATGAGTCCAACTATTCCCGGCATTTATGGAGACCTTTCCCGGCATTTGTACCTTTATCGATACATTCCTAGACGGCATTTGTAATAAATGCCGGTAATACCTAACAAATGCCGGTAATACTCTTTTCCGGCATTTTTTTAACTTTTAACGGCATTTATGAAATGCCGGAAAAAGCAATATTTCTTGTAGTGGGTGTAGCGCTACCGAGAGCCTTCGGGCCTTAAAGTGTATTTAGGGTTTTGTGCGCGGCTGCGTGTGTGAGGTAATTGTAATCACTTTTTCTGAGCGTGAAAAAGAGAGAGGCGAGAGAAAACACATCTCAGAGAGATTGTGAGAAGACTTGTACTCTTGGATTGATTTCATAGTGGACTGGTGTGGCTCCCGTGGTTTTTTCCTCACGTTGAGGTTTTTCCACGTATATCTTGTGTCTCGTTTTTCTTTCCAATTTTCATTACGTACGTATTTGTTTGCTTTATTCTGTGATCCATTGTTCCAAGATCCGTAGGGGCGTTGTAGGATTGCGTAAAATCCGTAACAGAAATTCTGTGGGTTAAACTCCAATTCCCATTTTTCATAACATGATTTCACTGACAAGAAAGTGGATTTGCTGTCCCATTTCCTTCTCAAGGAATGGCTCACATGAGGCTGCATAGGAATAGACTCCAATCTCAACTTTAATTCATTATACTGAACAGCTTCCCAATCATGTAACCTTCTTCAAAAAAGTTGCTGTTCCATATTTGATATAATACCCCCAGATGAACCTTCAGCCCCCACAGCTGCAACTTCAAATTCTGCATCATACCACAATCTTTGAACAAGAAAACTATCAACAGCTTCTAGTTTGGATTCTTGGATCAATAGGACTTCAGGTTTCTTATCCAATACCAGCTTTCTCACATTCCTTTTCTTCACATCACTTGATCCCAACTTCAAATTTCCACCGACACTGGATCTCTTCAGTTTCTTCTTAGAGCTTAATTGATACTTGTTCTTTTGTTCCTCAATCTTAAATTGGACCATCCTGTTTACCAGCTCCTCATCACTTTCATGGTGGATAACACCCAATTTCTTGCTAGTAGCCTCTGCTTCCTTAAAACTCTCGAATCTCGATAATTGCTTGGCTTCTGTGGAGAATGTCTTCTGAGTTAATTGAACCTGATTGTTCACTTTGGTTCAAGGGACCCTGAATAGAATTCTGATTCTCCTTACCAGTACCCACTCTGTTGACCACACCCCCAGCTTCGAACAGTTCCAACAATTCCCTCGTTTGGCTTATCTTTAACTTGTTCGTTGTTTACAATTTCCTCGTTTGTAGCATATTCCAGCGCTGTTTGGACTTCAGGATTTTGAACGATACCTTGGCTGTGGTTAACTTCAAATTGTTCCAATGATTGCTCCACTGGTACCCCCACTTGTTCCTCGTTTCCAATTGGTTGGGTATTAATAGCCAGAGAGTCACCCACAATTGACTGATCTTCAGCTTCTTGAGCAATTGCATTTGAATTTATAACTGCCTCCCTAGGAGCGACTACTTTTCTTGAGCTCCCATCCTTCAGTAAAGTGGTTGGCATATCCCCATTCGTTACTGCATTGTCTGCTACCAGAGCATCCACCTCAGATATGATGGTTTTGATTGGTTGCGATCTCTTCTCTCCTCCACTTCATCTTCACTGCTGTTTACATCCACACTGGACTCAGGCTTCGTCGCCGGAGGAGAGATGAGGCATTTGATCCAATCCCGAATGTGTTTCTCGTTGAATGGATCATCACAATCCTCTTCCCAAGCTCTAACACTGTAATTTCTACCTCTTAGAGTAATAATGATCCAATCATCTATGCGATTTAAATTTTCTGTTGCAATTAATAAATTTTTTCGTTGTTCAAAAAAAAAAAAGCTCTCTAGGATGATGTACAAAAACTCGCCCCCTATCTCATACCCTCCAAAAAGTGTCGAGTGTCCTATACAGATATTTCACAAAGCATCGATCCTTACAGTATAATTCCTTGCGCTCTGTTTGTTAGTTACCAACACTACAAAAAATTGAGCGATAGTGACAAAAAAGTTGTCACTGAGCTGTCACTAAAAGTGTGTTGCTAAAAAGCTGTCACTATAGGTGAAAAGCTGTCACTAAAAATTTTTAGCAACACACTTTTATTGACAGCTCAGTGACAACTTTTTTGTTACCGTCGCTCATTTTTTTTGGAAGTGCAAAACGACCAGATATAGTATGACGCCAAAATTCAGCTGCACCAATATCCGGAGAAATCTCAGAGCTCCGCAAGATATGGAGATTTACAGAATTGATACGAGAATCAAGAAATCAAGAACAAAACCCAAGTCTCAAAACATTCTCTCTGTATTTTTTATTCCCACCGAATGAGTTACATCAAGCCCTAATCTGAGTATATAAGCCCCTTCACTAACTGCCAGCTGGACCACTACTTGTTACAACAGAATTACAACGGAAACATGAGCTAAGACAGCTCAGCTAACTAGCTACTAGCTACCATAACCAAGCTAACTAACTCTCAACTAATTCTGACTTTAGCACTAATTACACTAATGATTTTTGCTAACACAGGACGTGGACGAGATAATTTAGAGCTCTATCCAAGACACTGCCCAGAAGTTAGTGCAGCAACCGAAATCAGAGTTGATCCAATCTATCCGGAATTTGTTTATAAGCCACAGCAAAGCAAGCAAGTCTGGTGTCAAAATCGTGTGAACTCCAAATAAGTGCCCCTATCAGTGAGAGAAGTTCTTAAAGGCTTGAGGGACACCAGTGAGATAGACCAAGCATCTGGACTGAGAGGCAACACCAAGTGATCAGCAAGCATCCGAAAAGAGTTACAAATTTAACTATCCAAAAGCATTCCAATAGCAAAAACATGCTCTCTCCCAAGACGGTAATTGCCACCGTTTACGTTAGTAGCCAATTGGAATGGGGGAAAGAGATTAGTCAGCAAGTCTTCTTAAGCATCAAAGGCCAGCAAGCCCCAGCGTATGCCCCTTTATCAGCGATTGAGTCCCGAGTTTTGCTTCCCAAAGTAATGGGAGCAAAAAATTAAGGAGACTCAAGCATCAAAAGCAGTTTGGCTCCATCATATGCCTCAGACGTCTGAGAGAATGTACTCACCCAAAGGGATACCCACAAGAAAAAGAGGAGAAGCAAACACACACACCCATGCCAGAAAAGCTCCCACACCACCACAAACACACACACACACACACACACACACGAACACACACATAATCAGCTCAATTAGAGTTCACAATAGAGTGTAATCTGAACATGATATCATCCATTGTGTATGCAAATCCATCTTTTTTTGTTGTCACCCAGATGAGCTCAACAGTTTCCATCCAAATTCAGTACCCCCTTATTATCAAACACCAGCTGGTTTCTAGTGTTCCATACAGTCCAAATTACCGCAAAAGGTATTGAGTCCCATATAACCTTATGTTTTACCTTCAAATTCACGCCCTTCCACCAATGTAATAAGGTGACAAGCCACATCTCCGGGATTAATAAGATTAATTCAAAATCCCTCTATAACGAAGGAATGACCTTGTTGCAATGCTTTCTTGCAAACCCTGCCAAGAAAAACACTTCCACCTAGATGATAACTAAATAAACAAATGTTAAACAACCATGCTTGATTAGTTGCTCATACAAAAACTCACTATAATTAGTTAGTACAAAATAAAATTGAACACTAATGACAAGATAAATAAATACTTCCAAAAAAATAAACTACCAATCTTTTTCTACAACAATTATCTCAGAAAGCACCATAGTAGTCGAAATTGTTGTTGCTCACTAAATCTCAAAGTGCCTTTCTAAGAACCTAATTCATATTTTTTTGGTATTGGTGTCATTCATTTTTTTTTCTTACCCGCCAATTATTTTGGCCCCACAATGGAGAAAACTTTTCCCGTGACGCAAAATCCTATGCTTTTGGACGGATCACTTTTGCAAGAAAGTAAATCTTGCAGGAAAACTTAAAAACATGTTTCCCACTACTTTCCTGCCAATTGATTTTCCCATCTTTTCCTGTACTTTCCTGGCAATTGAACGGGGCCTTAGGAGGACACAAGTTCCTCCACACCAATTGCAAAGCTGAGGAGAACACTTCCCACATAAGAAAAGCAGAGGCAAGAGAGAGAGAATCTAGTGAAATGCTGAAAAGGCAAGAGAGAGAATTCAGAAGTGAATCTGGACCGTCCGGTTTCTTTCATGGATCCAATGTCATTGATCATATACTTCTGATGATCAGTTATTTTCGACTGCCGATTTTAACCCCAAATCTAAAGGTATATATGAACCACCATTCTCCAACCCAATTTCTACTCGGCACTCTCTTCCTACAAGCACAAGGAAACCGATAATTGTTCAATTTCAGCATTTTGGGCCTCATCTTGGATCCACTTTGATGATCGGATCCATTCATTTTATTACAGCTCGTGAAAAACTTTAACCTTGTAAATAATCACGTCTTCCACATCCAATCGACATAATTATGGAACACATTTATCTTGAAATATAACATACGAACACACTGAATTGGAAACATTTCTTTAAGATAATTAAGTACCTATCGATCATTAGTTTTTTTTTTGTTATTTCCGGTCTACATTATTTTTCACAGAGCTGAATTACTCAACCAACTCTATAAAATGAACGATTCCAATAATCACAATGGACCCGGGATGAGGTCCAAAAAATGTAGAAACTGGACCAGTCTAATTTTCTCCAAAACTGGAGAGGAGGTGGTTCCCCAGCACAAAATTGAATTCATATTTACCTCATTTTATGAATACCCACAGTCACTCTACCCCGCATGCATGCACACATGTCTCATAGACAGAGCCAACCCTGAGCTAGAACTCGAGGTGCAGCCACCGATCGAAAATTTACAGTGTTAGGGGTCCCTCAAATATACTTTGGTACTTTTTAAAATAGTCCAATAAAAAAGGATCATGTCTTAAAATCTTCACTTTAGGCCCCCGAAAAGTCACGGACGCATATAGAGAGATATTAGGAGAGAGGCGGCCAAGGGAGGTTGGAGAGATGGCAATTGCCGGAGCACACCCAGCGGCCAGCAGAGGACAATTACATGTTTGGAGAGAAAGACAAGAAGTTTATTACTAAGAACAAAGTTATAATAAATAAAACATAGTCAACGTGTGAAGTCAATAATAAAACTATTGGATCCAAATATAATAAAACTATTGGATCCAAATATAATAAAACTATCGCATAAAAAAATTCAAATTGGAAATTTTATAGAATTGGTTTGGGGATGTATGCACCACTAATTATTACATTCACATGTCAAATACGTGGAGCCGCGATTAATCTAATCAAATCCAAGACCCCAACAAGCCCGTAAAGAATTAAGACAAAAACAACCCTGTTTGGTTTGGGTTTTGAGAAAGATTTTTAGAGTCATGAGTAAATAGAGATAGATATAGAAAATTTATTAGAAACCATGCTTAGAAATTTTGAGACCTTAAAACAAACAAGTACTATTGAATACATCTCTAATTTGGATGCGGCTTCGATCTCTACAGCCAATTGTAGAGAAGCGCTTGTAGTCCAATCTGGATCGTTCATATTGACAATTAATGGTTCAGATTGGGTGATATTCTTACCAGTAAAAGTATATTCTTACCGGTGAGAATATCAAAACAAATCCGGACCGTTAAAAACTTTATTCGACGATTGCAATAACTTGGATCGCACAAGCCTTGTGCCATTATTTTGGTATACATCTCCCACCATTATATCTCCATTTCTCCAGTTTTGCTCAACCCTCAATTATGCAAAATATTGATGAGGAAAAAAAAATACTCTCCTAAACAAAAGAATAAAAGATCCCATAATGCTGCCCATGATCACAGTGTTATCTCCAAATCTTGCCAGGATATATTTCTTTTATTTCTTATTCTCTTTGCAAAGGGTTGACTGTGGAGACATCAGAATTTCTTCACAGACAGACCATTATAACTTTGACAACTAGTAGTATATATATAAAGGACATGACAACGAAATTAATATCCAACACATAATTTATTTATTTTCTCCAGTATTGGGCACATCAGTGGGAAGTTCGAGGAAAAATAGTTAGTTAACAACCAAAGGGGGTTCGACGTAAACTCGAACCCTAAATCTCCTGTTTGGAAGTCGAGAGGTACAACCAGATAGGATATATAATATATCAAGTCAATTAGTACGAAAATAAAAGAAATCAGCTTGTTGTCCCGAAGCCAAATCAGAATTAATTAAGAACCAGCTGGACATAATTAAAGAAATTACTAGAATAGAAAAATTGGTGTGGTTTTCAGAACCTTTGGGGCTCCATCTACAATTATTTTTTTGTCTAGTTATGTAGGTGACCACGAATTCATGTCAGGACAAAACCTATGGTACAGTGCACCCGCGTTGATTAGTGTTCAGCTCCTCTCCATACCTTGGCAATAAAATCTAGGATTCACTCACTCGCGCTTTCAATTCTCGCTCTCTTGAATTATAGTTCTCCAGGATGTTTTCAAGACACGCTTGCATTCGCACTCCCACAAGCACATTATGTGACTAAGCTCGAAATCCAATCTCTCCATACTCCTCGAAACTCCTATTTTGTGAGCTCGTCTATAGCCCACAACTATGGTTGAAACCGTCATCTCATAAAATCCGGCCAGGAGAAAACTTGAGCAAAAATTCAATTTGATTGAAAATCGATGAGAACATAAACAAGATGTATTTTGTTTTGTTAATTTTCGAGTTTAAGATAGTATTACTGTCGAATTTATAAGAGTACTAGCGATTGCCCGT
The DNA here is from genome assembly GCA_018127125.1 of Rhododendron griersonianum. Taxonomy (NCBI): domain Eukaryota; kingdom Viridiplantae; phylum Streptophyta; class Magnoliopsida; order Ericales; family Ericaceae; genus Rhododendron; species Rhododendron griersonianum. The sequence goes on along the minus strand of CM030798.1, from coordinate 36,482,427 downwards.
GCCTTTAGGCACGAAGCAACGTGTTTTGAACACAAAATGTTTTTTATCAAAAAAAGTTTTTGTTTTTGATAGCGATGACCAAATCACATAAATTCGAGCCAACAAATTCAAACTCAATAACATGTTGCATTCATAGGATCCAAGTTTAAAAATATGACATAAAAGCGATAAAATAATAAAGTCAAATTCATATAGTAGCTAAAAAGAGTGTTCCCCATAGGAGGTCGTATTTTGCAAAAGGATCATATATAGTCCAAAAAGTTTGTATTGAACTATCTTCATCACTCATGGACGTGTACCTACTTCTTCAAATTGCAGAATTAAGAAAATGAACAACACGAAAACATACGAAAAACAATAACTAAATTGGTGACAAAAATAAGTTACCTTAATCATAGATCTTGTCTATTCGCGTTTAGCATAGATTATGTAACTCTTTCTTTCTCCAATAAAGGTACGAAGAAAAACTGATTTCTCCTCTTCTTGAAGAGGCTAATGAATGAGAAGGATTATTTGTATGCTTATAAAAGAAAAACCTAAGTTTAGCATAGATTATTAAGGAAAACATAGGTGTTTTTTTTTCTTCAAAGAAACATGTATGTGAATGTTAATTATTAAAGGAAAAAGGGTTGTTTCCTTTTTGACGGTAGGGAAATCAATCTAAAGGAAACAACTTAAAAGCAAATATTGAATTGAATGTAAGAAAATCAACTTTAGAGGAAATTCAATTATTGAGTTAATTTAAATTCAAAAAGATAATCAAGAATTTTAAGAAAAACAACCTAAAAGCAATCAATTGAAAGAATTTACCAGTCATAAGGTTAGGAGGTTATATTTGGAAGTATTTTCATAAGAGTTATCAATCCTCTTTAAATAAATTAAACATAAAAGGGAACAAAATTAAAGCAAAATCAATTGAAAAATGAAGGGATGTATATTTCTCTTTCAGGGAAATATGTAACTTATTTTCTAACATTAGTGTAGATTTATATATTAGGAAAAATTCATTCAATCCGACCACTATAACCTTATCAGAAAATACGATCGAACGGTTATAGATGCTTCTTTGCCAAAGTTACAAGAGGAATGACTCCGGTCAAGGTTGTGAATCAGAATGGGCCCAAAAAATAGGAGTTTGAGGGGTATGAGGAGACCGGGGGTGGAGAAGGATAAATTTTTGGGTGCCGGGTGGGTTCACGTGGGCACGCCCGCATGGCGCCTGAGCAACACATCTGGGTCGTCCAACAATTTTGGACGGTCTAGATTGAAACTCTCTCTCTCCTATCACCTGACTACTCTCTCCAAATCCGAACCGTCCAAAACCGGAATGGACGGCTGGGATGCACTGCTCGGGTACCACGCGGTGCCAAGTGTCCGCTGAAAAATTTCAACTTATCTCTCCATTGACTTTTGACAGGCAGCATTATACCAATGGGGAACATATCTCCCCAAGGAAAAATTTGCACGACGACTTTTGACAGCATTACGCCAAATTAATCTCTTTTATTTAATTGCAACTTGATCAAATCAGGAGACTTTTAATTTTCATTTGACCGAAAAAAAATCAGCAGACTTTTAATTGCGGAAAGGGATGATCTCTAGCGGAAGAACCGCCGCATATATGATGCTGCTTGATATTTATTCGATCTAATCTGCTATTCATAATTTAATATCAACGTAAGAATTGACGCGGGTTCGAGTGAGATCAAGTTGAGAAAATAGATTTTTCTGTTTTAACCATCGACGTGAAATAGATGTTTTTCTTTTGGTAATTAATTTTCCATTCGAAAACAACACCACAACGGTGGGGAAATAAATGTCAGAAGACACTGTCCAGAAAAGGACTGAAAATATTCTAAAGACCTCTGCCTATAAGTATGGCACTCCACCTTTCTTGTTCCCAGTATCCAAATCCCAACTTTTCTCTCTTGTTATTGATGCTGCTGGAAAACACAACACATTTCTCATACACCTTCCAGCCATGGATGCTGCAGGAAAACTCTCTATGGTGGTCATTATGGTGCTAATAGCCACCATTTCCAACTCTGTTTCTGCAGATCCAGATATGCTCCAAGACGTTTGTGTTGCTGATCTCGATAATGGTATTTATTTTGTCCATACAGCAATGCTACAAACACATCATAATTTAAAACACAATTCCGAACACAACCGTGTTCGGAACCATTAGATGCACATGGATTTAAACATATCTAATGGTTTCGGGCACAGTTGTATACAAAATTATGTTCTAAATGTATATTCCTAGACTTTTTGTTGTCATAAACCCGTTTCCCTTTTTTGCTCGAATGGTTCAGCAACATTATCGAATTTGTGTGTTTCTGAAAAGTGTTTCGAATTCGACCTGAATTTTTGAATACTACGCATCCATAATTTTCTTCCTTTAAAGTACTCATAATCCAGAACTTTGGTTGGAGAGTATGGGACCCACAATTGATTTGGAGATCCACATAAATCAGATTTATGAGATTTTTATGGGTTCCAGATTATGGGACGGTAGCATTTCTCTTTAGGAAAAAGTATTTGTTGTAGTATATGTTTTTTTATTGTAGCGTAATACACTTTATGTTGGGATGATTTGCTCAAATATACCCTCCTCGTACTATTTTTTTTTTTGCTGTTTCAAAAAAAATATATCCTCCTCGTCCAACTTGATGTACCTGTTGTCAAGTTTTCTCAATAAAACTTATATTTTGCCGATAAAAAAATTGTAATTAGAGACTAACATAATGATTATATTGAAAATAGTTAAAATTAAAACTAAGTACTAGTATGGAATAAGTATAAATCATGTGTGTGCCCGAAACCTCTGTTAGCTCCACTAATTCACTTTCCGTTTGTATATTGGCTGATGGTATTCTCTTTGTCCACAAGGAATCTTTTTTCTGAATTTTTGCTCACAAATGTAGGCCTGTCCAAACCTCACAAACCTGTTTCATTGTGGGGTAATTATTGTGCCCTCAATTTTTTTTTATCGTCAACAAAAACTTTATTAGATTTAGAGAAATTCACAAAGGGTACATCGATAATGTGCTCTCATTTCTCATTTAATTTGACATAACAATAGTACCTAATAGTATACCATATTACTGATTCACAGCTGTGAAGATGAACGGTTTTGCCTGCAAGGCAAGCTTCAGTGCTTCAGATTTCTTCTTTGCTGGTCTAGCAACGCCACAGCCCACCAACAATACGCTGGGTTCAAACGTGGTTCTAGCCAATGTGATGCTAGTTCCTGGCCTCAACACCCTAGGTGTCTCCATGGCCCGCGTAGACTATGCCCCCGGCGGCATTAGGCCTCCTCACACCCACCCACGCGGCACCGAGATATTGTTCGTTCTCTACGGAGAATTGGATGTTGGGTTCATTACCACAGCCAATGTGCTTGTTTCCAAGACCATCAAACAAGGTGACATATTTACTTTCCCTAAGGGTTTGGTTCACTTCCAAATTAATAATGGGAAAGAACCGGCCGCCGCTATTGTTGCGTTCAACAGCCAGAATCCTGGTGTCCAGGGCATTCCCGCCACGTTGTTTGCTGCCACGCCCCCGGTCCCAGATAGTGTGCTGAGTAAGGCTTTCCAGATATCATGTCAGGAGGTTGATGCAATCAAGTCGAAGCTCGCATGAAAGCCCTAAAGGGTGGTTTGTGATCTGGGGTGGGTATGTTTTTGGTTTTCTTGTTTTTCTTGTTGTTGTTGATTGAGGAATTCATGGTTTCACAAACAGAAATAGTGGATAAGAAAGTGAATTAATGTTGTATGTGAGTCCATTTACCAATGCATTCGGTTTCAATTCTTTTGTTTACCGAGAAATAAGACGAGTGTTTTAAATAACAATAATATCTAAATACGTATCAATGATAGTTTTGAATCACCCAACTTTGGATTATAATGCCTATAATATAGGAACAATAGCCACTTGAACATTGACATTAGAAGGTTTTTTTTTTTCATGTTTCTATTGTTATTGACTTCTTTTTTTTCTAAGCAAAAAGGATTTATTAATCTTTATAAAGGATTACAAAGATTGAAAAGATCAAGGGCGCACCGGCATAAAGCCACTCAAGACCTAAAGGAAGGCAAGACGCCAACCGAAAAACGAAAACCAACTAAGACCAACTTGAAAACACCAAGACCTAACAAGCGAAAACTAAAATCAAAGCACCAAACCATCAACACCAACCCAAGCAAATCTGGAAAAGCAGCCCAAGTAACCAAAAAAAGAAAAACCAACACACAACGATCCAACCAAGGAGAGGGAAGCTCCTTTCTCGATATCATCAAGATCTCCAAATCCTCCTCCTCGTCCTCTAGGTCATCGAGAGCGATGATCCTTTCAGCTAATTCGTTTTACTGCATTTCAACAAATTTCCTTAACAAGAAATTCCGGCCCCCTCTAGGCTCAATGCCTAACCTATGACCAACATCCAAAGTTTTCCGAGCTTCCTTGAACAAAAGCGAAGAAGAAAGACCCTTCTTTTTCCTATATAAGGATTTGGTCATCGATTTTAAGTGATATGTTTTTTCTTTATAATCTTCCTCTTTGATTTTCTGACTCTCCTTTCCAATTTAAGGATGGCATAGAGGACGATCTATCACTGGGAACTCTTCTCTGCATACCAACCCCAAGAGATTGAAAATCATATTGGTCCCCTTTCAGAGATTGGATTTGTGAAGCCTCCTTAGATTGGTCCCCTCTTGATAGTTGATACTCACCCCAAGACTGAGTGCGCCAACTACCTTTCTTCGGGTTCAAATCTACTATAAGATCTATTCCCTTTGCTTGAGAAGCTCGCAACCCATCTTCATTCAACGCAACTTGCCCAACTGAGATAGGAACCAAAGACTTGGAAAAGGTCGGATGTGAAAGTCAACTTCATTTTCGTTTTTTGATCTCACACTAAGCAAGTTGCAACATTCCTTATCCTTCGTCTATGTTTCATGGATTTGGGTAGTATCGGTATGAGTATGTGTTTAATTAGGTGTCAAATTTTTCTGCATTTTATTACATCAGAGATTCATAGAATACACAAACACGACAATATCATATCTCTCTAACTTTTTCGGATACAATATTGGTGCTTACAAGTAGTAAGAAATTTTGTGCATAATATGAGGTTTTGATACATAGATATTTGGTAATTAATCTCCAAATCATTAAAGTAAGCTCTATAGGACGATGTCCAAAGACTCGCCCCCTATCTCATACCCTCCAACAAGTGTTGAGTGTCCTATATATACAAATACTTCATGAAGCATCCTTACAATATAATTCCTTGCCCCCTGTTTGTTATTATTATTTTTTTTTTGATCAGCAAAATAATAATTTCATTAACTCATAAAACACGAAGTTTACAGAGATAAGAGGAGCTTGGATACACCGGCCTGATCATCCAAGATCCTCTTCTCCAAACCACACGAAGGAACTGAAATAGGCCCAACAGGCTGAGCCTAAACCAGGAGAAACACCTATTGGGACAAACCCACACCTAAAAGGCCTAAAAGCCCAAATCAATGCAGTTCAGCACAAACTTAACCCTAAACCCAACCATTGACCAACAGAAATAGAAATGCATTAGCACCTTCGTCTGGCGAGATCTAAACCTAGGAGGACCCTGGTGGGCCACCGGGCCCAAACAAACTGGCCCAAAACCAAGGAGCCAGGCCAAAACCTGCAACCCAAAACCTAACACCATCACCAAAATGGGCAAAGCCCAACACCTAAGCCCAAAAACAACCCTAACCGCTTGCCACCAGAAACTCAGCTCTGACCATCGCCGCCGCTACCCACGCCCACCTCAGAACACCCATGAAATCACAGCCGCCCAAATGAGCCCCAACCACCGCCCACCACCATCACCCGACACCGGGATGGGGCCCAACAACAACAGCCCCCCAAACCAAACCCTACACCACAAAACGCTCAGCCACCCAACGCCACCGCCGCCGCCACAAACCGCCGCCACATCTGCCAACATAAAACGCAAACAGTCCACAAACTCCGCCCCAGATCCACGACACACGCATAGCCGCCCATAGAACCTCCAACCACCACCCGCCGCCATCAGCCGCCACCGTCATCACCGATTGGGGAAAACCCAGCGGTTCTGCACGCACGCTCCTAACCGCCAAAGCAAACCAAGGTAAGGCCGAAAACCAGATCTGAAACAAGAACATGAACCGCCGTGCTCATCAGCAGAAACGGGAGAACCCCAGGCCGTTAGGCGCAGCAACCAGTCGGCCCAGATGATACCAACTGGCGGGATTCAAACCGCCCCAGCCCACCACCTGAAGCGCCGCCCCACCATCACCGTTAGGCATGAAACCGCAACCACCCAGGAGTGGATCGGTCGGTAGAAAACATCGAAACCAGAAAGGGGAGGAGAAAACGACCACGGAAAGCACACCGGCGAGAGCAGTCGAGGAAGAGGACGATCTGGTACAGGGTAGGGTGAGGGGGAGAAGAAACACAAAGCCCGGGGGGAGGAGGGGGGAGGAGGGGGAAGGGGCGCCTCCCCCCCAGGCGGCGGCAGAGGAAAGGAGATCAAGGGTTAGCGGTAGCCTTAATGTTTTCACCGTCCAGACTTGGAATTGTTGATGACCTCTGTTTGTTAGTTACTAAAACGGCTTACTAAAACGGCCAGATATATTATGACCCCAAGTATGACAATTCAATTGCTCCAATATTAATTTGGAGTTTGCTTGCATGCATTTTCACACTCGGATTGTAGCATAAAATAGCTCCAAAATTTCTCTATTTTCAGGACTAGAAAATCAGCTAGGATCGATGACACTTATAAGGAATCAAATACAACTTTTGATGCTTGCAGTAGGTGGATTTGTGCTATGATCGATCTCTGCTACAAAATTAAGCAGTACGTAACATGCTTGATTACACTAGACCAATCACAATTATAAACGTACCACCTTCTATATTTTGTTGGTCATCGATGGATTCCAAACTGTGATTCAAACTTTTTTTTATTGCTCGGCAAACAAACTATTTTTTATAAATCTCGAAAGGGGTGCATCGAGGACAATATAGGGATGAGCAAACTTGCTCAAACCGAGAACAAGACAACACACAATGAAACACAAACATCCAGCCGGAGGTTGGATGCGCAACTCCTCAGAGCTAAAGCTTCAGCTTACGGATACCACCTAGAAAGCATTTAAAATCCTCCACTGAGTAGATCTTGATTATGAACTTGGCTTTCATCCACATAGCCACCCTCGTCTTAATCTGGTCCCCTACCTCGCTAGCAGACCGAGACACATTGTTGAAGACAAGGTCGTTCCTTGCAAGCCACAAAGACCATAAGGTAGCAAAGAAAGTCACCTCCCAAATGTGCCTTTCCAACCTCCTAAAGCTGTTGTCAAACCACCAATTTGCTAAGTCCGCCAAAGATGGTGGACAAACCCAGAGCATTTGCCACCACACCACAATAAGGGACCAAGTGTTCCACGAAAACTTACAGTGCAAGAATAGGTGTTCCGGGGTTTCCTTGAAGGTAGCACAGAATGGGCATTTGGACAACGGACCCTCCTGTATCATATTTTTGCTCACGAGTAAAGATCTAGTAGCCACTCTCCCTTGTACAGCCAACCAAGAAAAGATTTCCACCTTAGGTGGACTAAGGTTCTTCCATAAGGACCCCAAAACGTCATTTTTAACTTGGACCAACTGCTCCAAGTTAACTCATGTAACGACTTCTCCTCCCTCACACCCTCTCCGGCAAAGGTGGATCCAGGAATCCAAAACAAGTGGGTCATTTGTTAATTGCTACCTTGAAATAATTTCTGCGACTAACCACATGCAATTATCTGGCCATCCATTACTACACCTAAATAAATATATTTAATTTTTTGGCTAACCTATACGCATAAATAGATATGGAGAATAAGTTCTAATCTAAAACTTCATTGCCGAAAGACCTATGCAGAACAAGAGCAATTATTACATTGTTAAAAAGTCCAATAAAATGTGTGCCAGTGAGGCGAAGGTAAAAGACTTCCAAATATTGGGAAAAAGATAAGGGCAAAGTCCACTCTCAACCCCTGTGATTATCGCCATGTGCGGATATCTCCCTCATGGTTCAAAACTGACCACATAATCTACCCGTGGTTTTGAAAATGTGCGGATAGACTCATTGCCGTCATGTTTTCCATCCATATTAACATAAATGTATCTCACACGCCTCTAGAATGTAATCTGAGTTGTTCATAATGTATTAAATAAAGAATAGAGTATCTCTGTAAAAAAATTATCTCAATCAAGTATCAATAACTCAGTGATCTAATTTTTAGTAAATTCAAATTTGAAATTTTAATTTCGTAACAAAATCGATTCGACCATGTGCTTTTCATTTTTTGATTGACTTGAATTTTGGCATAGATATAGTACTCGTTTAAATTTACAATATCAACGGTTTGAATTCAATTTTTGGTATAGGAGATGATATGGTTAGAATTAAAAAAGAAGAAGAATCAAAGGTCATGACGAGGGTATATCAGTCTTTTAATGTTGTGTCCGTTAATATGGATGGAAAACATGACGGCAGGGGGTCTAGTCGCACATTTTTCAAAACCACATGTAGGTTATGTGGTCAGTTTTGAACCATGAGGGGAGTATCTGCATATGACGATAACCACAAGGGGTCAAAGTGGACTTTAACAAGCCCTTGGTTTGCAATTTCACCTTAAGCCTCGAACAAGTTTTTTTTTTATCAGCAAAATAATTTTATTAAAAACTCGAACAGGCTTGGACTGCCCCTGTCCACCATATATAAAATGCGGTTGAAAAGTAGAATGCTCCTGCCACAACAATGGTTTTTTTTTTTTTGATCCGCATGCCACAACAATGGTTCATGCTATAGAAAAAGGACTTTGAATTTTGGAATTGTGGATTGATTCGGTGTGCGGAAACGATAACAAACATAGAAGAACGGATGTGATACTGTTATGTAATCGAACAAAACACATGAGAGAGAGAGAGAGGAGAGAGGGGGGCATACAAAATACTGATTTTATGTGGCTTGTTTCCTAAACCTACTCTCTACAGGCAGTCAGGTATTTCCTTGTACGAAAGGAACGGATGCCCAAACAGCTACAAATTAATGACATCTTTTACCGCGAGCTCGAATTTCATCAGACAATGGAAGCCGTCCAGGCAATGGATTTACCACGAGTTTTTCAGACAATGGATTTACCACGAGCTCGAATCTCTCAAAGTTTCTCTCTTGCCTCTCACAAGGAAAAAATGTGTCACAATCAGAGAAAAACCCTAAAAATTGCTTAAATACTGAACTGTCTTGGCGTCGACCGTCCGAACCATCATAGCACGGGACGGGATTTACCGCGAGCTCGAATTTTGTCAGACAATGGACATCGTAGTAGGCGAGATATGCTGAGGCCTGAGAGGTCCGATTTCGAGTCAAAACACTTCATGATTTACATCAAACCAATAGCTACGTTGACATACGAGCGTAAAACACGATTCAAAATGAAGTTGGTAATTTGACTACAAAAATTTTATTAAAAAAATGCATTTTCAGGCACATGGGAAAATTAATCATTTGTACGGAACTGATAACAACTGCAACTAATATAGTAGTAAATGGTGATGGGAGAGCAGGAGGAGTAGGTTATAAGTTGGGATAAATATCTACTTCCCCCTTAAACTATTCCAATTTTAGTTACTTCCCCCCCGAACTACCAATTGAAGTTACTTGCCCCTCCAACTATGAAAACGTTATTCCCTTCATCCAATTCCTCACTTCAGTCAGACCAAGACGGTATTCTTGGACGGAAAACCTCCAGACCAAACCTTTTGGCGTCCCAAAGGTTGTTTTGGCGCCAAAAGAAGGGTAATATGGACATTCAAGCTCAAACCCTACCAATCTATTATATATCCTTCTCCTCTGTCTGTATCCCAGTCCCCATTCCAATCCATTTCACCCTCACCCTCCCTCTCACCCACTTTCGTCTCTCTCTCTCTCCCTCCCTCCCTGTCTCTCCTCCCCCCACAATGAGCAGCTCTAGCAACTCCAACCCCAGTCTTAGTCCTAATGAACAGATTTGCCTTTGTGGACAAAGGTCTCCATTGAGGACCTCCTTCACCGAAGAGAACCCAGGACGGAGGTTTGTAGGTTGCATAAACTACAAGGTAATGAAATGAAATTCCTTTGCTACATGTATGCTAATTCTTGGAATGAAACTAATTTTCGGATTTAATACAGACAAACCGTAAGTGCAAGTTTTTTGACTGGATTGATCCTCCAACTTGCACAAGAGGAATGGATTTTGGCAACCATGTAATCAAGCTGTTGAGGAAGGTAGAGGCAGAAAATGCAGCACTGAAGGATAAAATGCAGAAAATAGAAAGGGAAAATGCAGATTTGAAGACCTCTATCTCAGAAAATGAAGAGGAAATTGAGTTATTGATGAACCTTGTACGAAAGCAAAGTGGAGAGGTGCAACAATTGTCCACGCAGAACGAACATGCAATCAAGAGAAGTGAGGATTTGGTGAATTTGCTGACACTATCCCGCCGGCAAGAATGGCACTTGAAGCTGATGATTGTATTGGCATTGGCATTGGCTGTAATTTTTTTCCCCATGTTTTCGAAGTATTATAATGTTCCAAGTGACAAATTCCTAGCATTGCCATGAGGAGCACATGCACTCCAAATGCCAAGCACCTATCTGTAATGTGTTTTATATGAATGAATGAATGAAGTCTTTTCCTAGCTTATTCAGTCCATGACAGTCTACAAAACTAGTTTCCTAGCTTTATGAATGCAGTCAAATGACTGTTGTTGAACTAGCACCCAACCAGCTTCAAGTCTTAAGCATTCCAATCCCAATATACCCCAAAAAAAATGCAGCAGCTTCATGCAGGAAAAAAACAGAACATACCACAAGCATAATTGGCTATAAAACTGAAATTTAAAGGTTAAGGTGGTACTTGGCTACTGCATCAATAATGCTTCATACTTCCCTAAACATAAGTGCAGTCCATGACAAATCCATATACTCCATTCTAAAAAAATGCAGCAGCAGCACATGAATACCATAATTAAAAGAGAAGACTGAAAATAGCCATAATGGTTCCATAAACCACAACAGTACCAGGCACATAATAGTACCAACATAACAAAAGAAAAAAGAAGGCTTTTTGCAGCCATAACAGTAGCAAAAGAAGGCTTTTTCCAGCCGTAGCAAAAGAAGGTTTTTCAGCCATAACAGTAGCAAAAGAAGGCTAGCTAGATAAAGACCATAATACTAGCTATAAAACTAAAATTTAAGGTGCAGCTCCCCTTCTAGTTGCACCTCCCTTTCTAGTTGCACCTCCCCTTGTAGCTATACCTCCCCTTCTACAGGGGGCCTTGGGTGTGGGTTGTGATGGCTGTGATGGCAGAGTGAACATTGGTTGTGAGATTGGCTGACTGCATTGCTGCTCTTTGGACCTTGGTGCTGTGAAACCAGATGGGCAAGTCCTCACATTATGCGCCTTTCCCCCACATCTTCTACAGCTTAGTTTGTTAAGATACCTCTTCATTTTCTTAGTTCCATCACTTTGAGCAGGTGGCTCATCAGGTTCCCTCCTTCTGCATTTCTTAGGCCTCCCAGACTTCCTAGTGTAATGTGGGGGGTGAATTGGTGGTTTGTTTGTCTTCTCCCACATGTCCATCCCATTCATGGGGTATATGACATGCTTGTAGGTGTTGATGTATGCCTGCTTCTGGTAGTACTCATGCACAAGGCCCTCAGCCTTCTTTTTTGATTCTCTTAAGACAGCAAGTGCATGTGCACAAGGGATACCTGTCAACACATAAGTAAAGCACGCCATTAGTTACATAAGCAAAAAAAATGAACACAAACCCTATGCCATTAGTTACATAAGCAAAAAAAATGAACACAAACCCTAAACCGACTAGGAAACGGAAAAATTTCCAATTTTAGAAAATTTTGAAATTATTACATATTCTGAAAATATAAGAAAAAACAAAATTTCTCCAACAAGAACGGACATTATTGGATTTTCCTACCAAAAGTTATAAGCAAAAAGATTATTTCCTAAAACGGCAAATTTGGCCTTTTGGAGCCCTAAACGGCCGAAAACGGCTAAAAAATGAAAACCACATCGCCAAAAGGCGATGTGTCTTGACCGTTGGGCCGTTTCAAATCGAACCCAAGTGGGCCCAAAGCTAAATCCTTCGGTCAGTTATTTACGAAAAAACCGACTAGTAGAAATCATAAAAACTACTCCCTCCGTCCCTTTTTAAGTGTCCTGCTTCGTAATTCCAACTTATTAAAAAGACATCATCATTATACCTTACACATCAACTTTTTTCTCTACTTTCCCTACTTACCCATCATCATTATACTTTTACTCACTAACTTTTCAAAATGGAATCTACTTTTAGGGGCAAAATAGAAAATTCACCAACTTTTACCCACTAACTTTACAAAATGGACACTTATTAAGGGACAGCCCAAAATGGAATACCGGACTCTAAAAAAGGGACGGAGGGAGTAGTAGAAATCATACCTATCAACTCCCACCTTCTACAAGTGCATGTTTTTGCATTCATGTCAGCACAAAACTGGTTTCCATGCTGAAAACCTCTAAGTTCAAACTGGTTTTCCCCAGTTAAGACAACAATGTATTCGTTGCAAATGCATGTATACTGAGGTTCTTAAAATGCATCCATATCTTTCTTTGAAGTTGATTAGTGGTAAATCCATCCATATCTTTCTTAAAATGCATGTATACTTAGGTTCCTGGATTGGTTCTACTCATCTCTCCACAATAATCCCATAACTTCTCATATTGCTCAGCATAAGAACCCTCTATTTTTTTAACTGCCTTCTTCCTAGCATTGTATGCCATTTGTGGAGATATTTTGACAATATAATCAGCCATTACTCGTTCCACAATTTGAGTAACAGGCCATGAGGGATCGATCTTGAACTCTTTGAAATAAGTTCTTGACAACCAGCTTGAGTTTATTAGCTTGCTAGTCCAATTCCAGCCACATTGTTTATTATTAAGGTTTAATGTCTTAACCTGCAGGGTTTTGCTATCACCTGTGATGCTTGAGGCTAGTATATTCCATGGGCAAGGAGCAAGACAATGAGCTCTAACTCTATCTGTGTCATTCTTTTCAAATGTGATTGCTTTTCCATTGACAATTGCATGTTGCCTTATAGCTTCTACACATTGAGCCCTATTCTTAAAAATCATCTTTTCCTCTATTATAGGTTGTACTTTCCCTAGTACAGGCCTATATTTCCTAAACTTTGGCTTGTCCTTCCTGTCTTCATCAGAAGAAGAGTCGAAACTCATAAAACCATCAGAGGAATCCCCCTCCTCAGACTCTGTTTCAGACAAACAATTGTGGGGAATATCACTTCCAACTACCTTTTTCTGCCTCACACCACACCACTCTATGTCTTTATCCACATTGGCATCAAACAAAGCATCATCATCTTCACTGAATTCATAATCACTGTCTATGAAAACATCAGGATCAGATTCTGAATCAGAATCATGATGAACAGGTCTTCTTCTAGCATTTCTTCTTCTAGTGGTGGGTGGTGGTTCATTGGTGGAAAGTGGATCAATGGTGGATGGTGGGTTTGGTCTACTAGAAGGTGTGTGAGTTGTGAAATCCAGATAATTATAGTTGTCCTGTGAAAATGATCCACAATCCCATTCCCAACTAGTGATATCAATATCTAAAAGGCCATCTTCCACATCCACATTGGCATTGTATTCAACACTAGTAAGACCTTCCAAATTACTATCAGTTATAAACACTTCCACCAAACCATTTCTAAGGCTTTGAACCATGGTTGTGACATCACCATCAGTTTCGATCTTTTTAAAAACCCATTTTCCATTACTTTGAACCTTGTAGAAAAGAGCTACTTCTTCCACATACCCAACTTCCTTAGACATTGATTGCAACTCAATTCTAGATATTAGATCATTATCACAGTAATCAACGTAGCTCACAGTACCACCAACATAATACTCTATGATATCCCTAACTATATTTCCACCATGATTCAACTTAATACTAAAGTATTCAGGACTGGAATCTGCAAAAGTTTATAAAAACATACAAACATGCAAGATTTGTAAGATTATAATCGAAAAGTTCTATAATAATCGAAAAGTTCTAAAGGAGTAGGATTATAATATAAAGAGTATACCCATATAATAATCGAAAAGTTCATACCCATATAATAGTATACCCATATAATAGGCTGGGACTACAGTTTCATACCCATAGAATAATCGAAAAGTTCTAAAGGAGTGGGATTATTATATAAAGAGTATGAGAGTATGATATTAAAAAAGACTTACATCTTGGTGTTCTTCCATTTGGATCTCAGAATAGATATTAATATAAAGAGTATGATATTAAATATGCAAATCTCAGAATAGATATTAAAAAAGACTTACATCTTGGTGTTCTTCCATTTGGATCTCTCAACATCCATGCCATAGTAGATAGGTCACACACTCTATCTCTCTCTGTTTTTGATGATCCAGGTTGTGGGTTTTTGAGATTATAAGGGGTTGTGCCGTTGTGGGTTTTTAGTGAGTTAGGGTTTGAGCTGGAATGTCCATAATACCCTTCTATTGGCGCCAAACCACATTCAGGGCATCAAAACCATTTTGGGGTAAGAATTGTTCAGTTTTCCGTCCAAGAATTGGACTGAAGTGAGGAATTGGATGAAGGGAATAACGTTTTCATAGTTGGAGGGGCAAGTAACTTCAATTGGCAGTTCGGGGGGGAAGTAACTAAAATTGGAATAGTTTAAGGGGGAAGTAGATATCTATCCCTTATAAGTTATAACTTGAAGTTTGGAGATTAGGATTTGGATCATTTTCAACAAAACTCCCTTACCAGCCCATATGCAAAATTTCACCACTGTGACCCCATATGGGCCCTTCCATGCAAGGTCATCTGGAAAACTTACTTTGTTTAATTACTTCTTTAGTCATGATCAATTAAGTAGATGACAATGGGTATGAAAGAAATAACAAGAAATTTTAAGTTTGAAGTACCTGTGCCAGCTGACCTGCTTATCCTTAGCCTAACTACGTGGCTCAAAATGTTAAGTTCAGGTTATACAGGAGCTCGTCGCAAACCCTTATATATTACATCCTTTTTCCCAATTTCCCTGATGTGGGACAACTTTTGGGTTCGGTTGCTTGGGTTTCAGTTCCAGATTGGAGGTGATCACATATTCAAAAAGTGGCGCAGTGGTTAAATTTTCTATTTCTCAATCTCCCTTTGAGGCTACTCGTAACTTCTTAAAGGTTAAGCTTCTGGGGAAATTATCTAATTTCAAAGATTAGTTGGGATGAAGCCTTAGACACAATTGTTAAAAAAAAGAAGCCAATTTCGATCAATCACATACAAGAGATAGTAGTCTATTAATGTTTATACATATAGCATATTTGTAATCCATCGCGTATCGTGTAGTCTTTCGTTCCAAATATATACGAAATTAGTGATCGAGACTAAATCTTGAGAGTATCATTGGAGATTAGGTTTTGGTTCATTTTGAAGAAAACTTCGTTTTCTTTTCTTTCGACAAGAAAGTTTTTTTATTAGATCTCAACAAAGGATACTGCTTGACGATTTCCTAGTCCTAAAATTATGGGTTGCCCCAAGCGTAGGGCGGAGACCGATATAGCACAATATCCGGTAAGACCGGAGTCGAATCCACTAAGGACAGTGAAGTGTGTGCTGTGGAACTTCGGGTTGTAGAATTTGAAACGGCTCTTAGGTAGCCACCCCTTGTCGGTTTGATTGAGAGATAAACTAAAACGAAGAAATTGATTGTACTATTCAGATAATTTAAAGGAGGTACGGTCGTAGGGTTCATAGCACTCGTAACCAGTCCGGATTAGCCTGCTCCATTCAATGTTCTTAAAAACTTTTAACTTTAGTTTGAAAAAGATACCCCGAAAGATGCGAACCTTTATGGTCGCCGTATATCCATGCGCAGCGAAGAATGAGTTTTGGACCCCCATTCCCCCGTTCACATGGGCTCCGACGATGCCCCGGGTTCGTCTAACGAATGTTCTTATTAATCTAAAATTACTTTTTCCATTATTTGAAAGCAGGAGCAGTACCCGAACTGACCACGGTGTGCTAATCACCCCGCGACCCTACCTATACGACTACTCACTCATTATTGAAAGAGAAACAAGAGAAATCCTAACTTGCATCATGCTTCTATTGCTTGGAATGAGAAATAAGTAAGAAAAACTAATTACTTGAATATCAACGAACAACTTTAATGAAGAATAAAAATTAATACGAGTTACCGGAGTGCGAAGATCTGAACAAAACTTGAAAACTTGAAAAGAATTTAACTCTGGAACGGAAAGAACAAAAATTCAAGTTGCTACGTAAAAGTGCGAACCCTAAAAACGGAGTTTAGAGGGGTATTAATACAAACCCCAATTAAAAAGGAAATAAATAGAAAAGGAAATAAAAATGACGAAACAAATTATTCCCGCTAATGCCTTCGGTATCGATACTGGTAATGATAGTATCGATACCCATCTCTCTGTTCATCTCTGGATCACTTTTGCACCAAATTGTATCGATACGTGGGATGCTAGGATCGATACCGAACGTCTTAAAGGTGCCCGCTGAGCTTTGCATGGGATTTGGTCACCCGACGCCTTACGCTTTCGCCTTGACTTCCCATGACGACGTCCAAACCGACCTCAAGGCCTCGCAATCCAACCTAGCTTGGCGTAAAATCCGCCTTGTTACCTATGAAAATAACAAAAAACACAAAACAAAGGAAAGTACGGCATCAAGTGGATAATGGAATAAAACGCGCCTCTTACGCGCTAATTCTCCCTACTTAGGCACTCATATCTATGATATCACGCGCCTATCACACCCCCCAACTTGAGCGTTGCTAGTCCCTAGTAACGAACGAACAGAAAAATAATAAAAGAGAAACTACAAGACAAAAACGGGGATACGAAGGTTATGCATGTTGTACAAAAAAATAGGCGGGCCAAAAGATTTTTGCCTCCTCGTTCACCTGCAACTCAAACACATGCATGCCTTGGCAAAAAGATAAACAAATATTAGTGCCGAAACACATGCAGAGATGAATCCCCCTCGATGGCAACATTGCTACACTCGCTCGCCAGAACTCTCAAACATCCCATGAAAAAGCGTTTGGCGAACTACGTGGGACCGAAACAAAGGCCTCCACGTGCCAATCAAAAGTAACGCTCACAAAGAATAGCAGTACGATAAAACAATCATGATTCCACAATATGAACAGCATTAATTAGAAAACATGCATCTACGAGAGTTAACAACGTGCAAAAGATCTACAAAGGACTTTAGCAAGCTTAAAACGACCATGGTTTCGAATAAAAAGGAGAGACATGCAAAATTAGGCGGCGGCCTATAGTAACGCAAGGTGAACTACCCAGACTGGCCGCCACCTTAACCCTTAAACTACCAGCATGCACCCATTGGTGCCAACCAAAACAAGTCCAACACGAAAATTAAACAACCATACTAAGTTATTACAGACCCAAATACTAGAAAACTAAATAGTCCACCGACACTGAAAAACATGAAATAACCACATAAAATAACACCACCACCTAGCCTTATGCATCATGTGATATCCAGCTCAATTCGACTCACTCCCAGCAAAATCATCACTAACTTCCAACTTCAGAAACTGCAGTTGCTGATATGGTTGCGAGGCTTGTCCCGTCCCTGCGATACGGTTGTACAGCCACTGATTCTGGTGGGCCAATACCTGCTGATCACGCCCAACCTGACGCACCTCCTTCTTCAACTTCTGCTGGCTTTTAGCCACAGCCGCCTCAAGATAGAAAATCTTCCTCAACCAAGTGTTCGTGTTAGCGTTCGCCGGGGGCTCAGTCAACAATGCCCCCCGCCTTCCCTTAGAATGGGCCGCACTCTTTTGAAGAATGGAACTATCAATGTCACCCGGATGAGGTTCGTCATTCTTAAAATACTTGGAAGCTAGCCCCTCTTCGGCCCTACAGATAGTTGAAATCAAAATCGGGAATGGCAACCGAGTGTTGGTTGATGCGTCTCTAAATTCCACGATCTTAACAAAAATATAACGGGCCCAATCACACGCCGTCTCCTCCTCCAAGAATGCCATCAACATGTTCCCAGTGGTTTCAGAAGGTTTATTCTCGATCGCCCGAGGGTCCAAGTTATAACACACCAACTGATTGACAAACCGAAACGACGGCCTGAATTTACCGGGCCTGTGGGGAATCATCGCATTCCTTTTCTCCAAATACATATTCTCAAAAACAATATCCCTATCAAAAGCCTCATTTAGGATCGGGTAGTTTGTTTCCCCCGTGGGAGGAGCATACAACATCCTAGCTGCAATAATACCCGGGGTTACTATCACCGGTATCCTACCAATCCTCGAAGTAATACGAGCCTCGGGATGCAATTCAGTCCCGGCCTCAGGCACAACCATATGCTTATAAAACTCCTCAACTAATTCAATGTTAAAACCAGGATTACTGTGGGCAGCGTGCCCTTGGAAAAAGGATTCCGTTCCTTTCGCCATTGCGGCCCTTTTTTGAAAATCGAGGGAGCGCGAGCGCCGGTGGCAAGCGCTCAAAAATACAGAGTCGCCACTTGAGTTTTGAAGGTCCGACACTCAAGGAACCGTATTTCGAAGCACCTGCCGCGCTTTATTTGAAAAAGTGAAGGAAACCAGTCCGTCATAACCATATCTGGGTTCGGGAGCCAGGTTACGAGAGGGGAAGGGTTTTATGGCACCCCTCTCGCCCAATCCGGAGATCGGTCTCTACTTAGGCATTTTTATGAAAACCTTTGTGATTCTTCCTCTTTTAATTGATTTTAGCCAATTAGGGCGGGGAAACAGTTAATCGGGGGTTAAAACTGTAACAATTTGCAGGATGTGATCAAATAATGACATGGATGAGTAGCATGATGAATAATAAACGGAATGATCTTGAAGCAGCGATCAGATGCCAAGGCAGATTTGCCCTGCACGATGATCAACTTGCATGCCTGAACAGATCTACATGCAAGTCAATCATCGCGCGAGACACGCTGACTCTCGCGCGAGTGTTGTCATCTCACCACAGTCCCAAAATCATCCCCTTCTGGGCTCTGGAAGGACCAGTGCACACCCAGGAAGTAAACCAAGCAGTGTATTGGAAGACTATAAAATGCTAATTATTACACAATACTCCAAGCAGGAGCCAAATAAGATGAAACACAACCCCTAAACAGTGGGGGTATCAAAACAGAGGCCAAGGGCCAAGTTGCCCATGCAAGGGCCATTCATGGAAATCAGAGAACTGTCGCGCGATAGAGTAAACCTCGCGCGACACTCCTGACTGGACTTCCAGGAATTGCTTTACATGCTTGGGGTCCTGAGACAGATTCAGGGGATCCCAAGGGCATTCCAAACTGTTCAAAGCAAATGAACTAGCTACTGTATTTTGTTTTTGCATGCATCACAGTGATCTAAAAATCAAAGTAAAGTACGTCAGGCATGAAAATACTACAAAACGGAAAAGGGGTAGCTTCCCTTCCCCACGAGATCCATTCTCTTGCTGACACAAGTGTCGCGCGAGTAAAGGGGACCATCGCGCGAGGGTGTAGCTGCCACGAATTCTTGTAACTTTGCTGGCTTTAGGACCAGGACATGGTATTGATTACCAGCCTTGGTCCCCCTCAGGGATCAAAACAGAAACAGCTTAAACATTATACCTTTGCTTGGAAAGGGTTTAGGAATAGATTGGATTGATTGGTGTGATCTTGCTACCAAGAGTGTATGAACACCCTGAGTTCAAAGGCTTAGGAAGTGGTTTGAGGGTTAGTAACTTTGTGCTAGCCAGTGTAGAGCTTGTGAAATGACTAATGAATCTCTTAAGCAATTTTTTGGAACCCTTAACATGGAAGACCAATGGGGGTATTTATAGGGGGAATGTAAGGGCTGAGTAGAGGCCAAACAAGACCTTAGGACCAGCCACCAAGGCTGGTCACAACTTGGTTGTGAGGCTAGCCAACAAGGTGAGAGAGTGGTTAGGGGATTGCATGGGGTTAGAACCTGCCAGCACGCCGTTCAGCTGAGGAGAACGGGGTTCCAGCCCATGGGAACCCATGTGCCAAGCAATCATCACAAGTCCAGCTGGATTCTGTGATAGGGACAGGAGGGAACCATCGCGCGAGTGTTCGGAAGTGTCGCGCGAGGGTCAAACAGTCAACAGTTTGACTTTGACTACACGTGGCAAGCTAAGTGTCGCACGAGGGACAGAAAGGCTCGTGCGAGGGTCAACTCTGGTTTTAGGGGTTTGACTGAAGGTTCAGAAGGGTTCAAAGGGGTTCGAGTAGGGTTCCAAGCATTCCAAGCTCAATCCATTCCCGATCCAAGCTCTGTTTGATCCGATTTCATCATCGGGGAAACAAGAAAATCGTAAAATAAAGTAAAACGATTGGGAGACCCAGATTGGGGTGTCTACAATTACGCTCGAACCAGAAAAGCAAACCTTGCCTGACGACCGATTGTATGACTTCATTGTCCGGTGGAAAACTATCCCGGATAATGAACCTCTCTACCTTTACTCCTCGACCCTTGCATGAAGCCTCACATGCCAACTGCTCATCCCTCTGAATCTGTTCTCGGTTCCTCCTCTGTGGCCGAGTCGGAACCTCCGCCGGAGCGGGATCTTGCTCAAAATTCGGGTTCAGCGCATGCCCAGATGAACCCACACATTTTCCTTTCTCTGCTAGACTAGCCTTCTTCTTGGGTGCCATGTGAGAGATGGGAAAAATTTAAGGTAGGTTAGGGTTTTTGGGTTTGTAGGGATTTGAATTTTTGGTGGGGTTGAGAGAAGAGTATGTGGTAGAGATGGGAAAAAGAGAAATTTTGGTGGAGTTTGGGGAATTTTTGGTGGAGATTGGAGATTTTCAGAAGTTTTTGGGTGAGGGTTTTGGGGTAATGGAGGGTTAGAGAGAGAGAGAGAAGAGGTTGAAGATGAAAGGTTGAAGAAACCTTTTTTATTCCGCCGGCCCTTTCCCCTTTTTCCCTTTTCTGTGCTTTTTTTTTTAACCGAAGGGACTTCGGTATCGATACTAAGGATTCGTGTATCGATACCGAACTAACTGTTCACTTCTGTCCGTTTGTCTCTTTCTTTTTCTTTTTTTTTTCTTTCTTTTTTTTGGTTTTGATTGGCTAAGGGTTTTTATTGAAAGGTTTTTTTTTTTTTTTTTGGGCCAAGGTTGGAAGGATTTCACCCACATGACACCCATCAAAAATTCTTTAATTTCACCCCAACACCAACGATGCTCCGAACAAGATACCCATGATGCACAATGCTAGACCCCCCCAGCTTGAATCCAACCCACACACCGTCTTCCTAGGTTAGACTCAAGAACTGACTCGGACTGGTTTAAGATTGGTCAAAGGGACACATATGTGGTCTAATCATAAAAGAACGCCTTGTTTCATCCCCTAGGCACGATATCAACTCTCGCAAATGCATGCAACCTATTCAGCTAATCAATTATGAAACAAACGCTTACTTTTTTACGCAATTGCGAGAAAAGTAAATCAAAGAATTCATGGGAATGCTTTTTATATCTTCTTTTTTTTTTTCAATATTAACCACGTGGGGACACTTACTCAACGTAAACGACAGCATAAACATGTTCACGAAACGCCAAATATATGCATGAATCTAAGTTAAACAGGCCCAAAGATTTGGCTAATTCTAACATGCTCGCCTAATCATACAATTAAGCATAACAAACGTATCCCCAAAAATAAATAAAAATTAAAAATTACCCCTAGCAACGCCACGAGAACATGTACAAAGTACACCCTTCCCCCCAACTTAAAACATGCTATGTCCCCAAAGCATGAAAACACAGCACAAGAAAAAATAAGGGAGAAGAAATGGACCAACGGGTGGCAGCCAACCACCATGACCTCGGCCGATGTTCGAGGAATTTCCCTGTACCGCATGCCTGTGCAAAACACCGCACCCTGCAGAAAAATATTAGTGCCACCCGGTTCGTGGTACCCGGGATCCCAACAAAAAACAAACAAAAAAAGTAAAAGTAAAAACAAAAATCCACCACTTTCTTCATGCGAAAGACACGGGTACTACTTTTCTCCCTGGCCAAATACTGTGGTTCCTTAATTGTTGGAAGGACAATATGCGTCGGATTCAACGATATCTTGAGAAGTGGTACCATCATCTAATAGGCTGTCACTCCCTCTGGGGCTGCCAGATTCCTTACCCACCACTCCGTTTGTGAAGCAATCTCCACAGAGCCTTAACATTAAAGTCAGATGGTTCAGACATATTTCTCGCTGCTAACTACGCGCCTGCCGCCAGACCCAACCTCCTGAGTACTACATACGTAGCTTCGACCAGGTGGCTATACCAGACCATGATGCTAATTTTTTTTTTCTTTTTCCAATTTTTTTTTGTTTTTTTCTTTTTTTTTGTTTTTGTTTTGTTTTGTTTTGTTTTTTGTTTTAGCAAGAAAATAAAGGAAACGAAAATACAAAGTGTAGACACCCCAATTTGGCCTAACGATTATTTCAAGTCCCACCTTGGGACCATCTCGATGATGAAATGGATACAGTGATTGCTGATTGCTTCCTTGAGAACCTTAGGACTTTCGGTAAGAATTTTGAGCCACTTAGAGGACCCAATTCAGAGTCATACAGCCTTTCAGACAGAAATACAGAAGCCTAGGAGAATCCATCTGTGGGCAGCATGCCCTGGAAATTCCGGTTTCCAAAAATGCAAGGGCCCGGATCGAGGGAGCGCGAGCGCAGTTGGCAAGCGCTCAAAAATACAGAGTCGCCACTCGGGTTTTGAAGGTCCGACACCCAAGGAACCGTATTTCGAAGCACCTGCCGCGCTGTTTGATTTGAAAAAGTTAAGGAACCAGTCCGTCATAACCATATCTGGGTTCGGGAGTCAGGTTACGAGAGGGGAAGGGTTTTATGGCACCCCTCTCGCCCAATTCGGAGATCGGTCTCTACTTAGGCATTTTGAAAACATTGCGATTCTTCTTTTATTAACCAATTTTAGCCAATTAGGGCGGGGGAACAGTTAATCGGGGATTAAAACTGTAACATGTTTGCAGGATGTGATAGATGGCATGGATGAGCAGTTAGTATAGGATGAGAACAGACTGCTGTAGGAGTTTAAACAGACTGGAAAGCTCCTGTTTTGGAGTGTCGCACGCAAGAGGTAACCAGTATGCACTGATCAAGTCAATGCATGCTGATCATACCTGCGCACGCTACTACAAGACCTGCGCGCGCCAGTAAGCCTAAGCCCACAGCTCTTATTCTCAAACTTTCTGGGCTCTGGAAGGACCAGTGCACACCCAGGACAAACCAAACAGTTTATGCAGTCATAATATACAGTTTAAAGGCTGAAAAGCCTAATAAATAAACAAAAACACCCCATAAAGTGGGGACAAAATAATAGCCTAAAACCAAGTTAAACATGCAAGGCCAGGCCACCGATCGGGTATAAACAATCGCGCGAGGGTTCCAAACCGTCGCGCGACAATCGTGCCCGGGCGCGCGATGGTTGCGCCCGCTGGTCAAATTGAGCGTTGACCATCGTGCGATGGTTTTGGTGCAACGCGCGCGGTTCGAGCCAACTTTCCAGGTCTGGTTTTTCACGTCCCCGGGTTCTCGAGACAGTCCGTAATGATCCTGTGGGTACTTCAACTGAACAGAACTAAATATTGAAAGGTATAACTAGCATTTCAAACAAAAGAAAGCAGTAAACTGGTTATTAGCATGCTTCACAGTGACTTAATACCAAAATAAACTATACAACAACTATGGAAATAACCAAAAATAAGAAATGACCAGCACCCCTTCCCCACGTGGTCCAATCTCATGCAGACAAGACTGTCGCGCGAGTATACGGGACCATCGCGCGAGGGTGTGCTAGGCCACGGCTTTTGAAACCTTGCTAGCTTTAGGGCCAGGACTGGTATTGATTACCAGCCTTGACCCTGAGAACAGAGAGCAGAACAAAGGTAAGATATACCTTTGAATTTTGAGGTTTGAAAAGTGTTTGAGCTTTGAGTTTGAGGTTGGGTTTGAGGTTTGATTGAAATGTGAAAATGGGGAGGAAGAACAAGCTTTGTTCTTAGGGTGTTAGGTTGGAAACCAAATGTTGCACTTGCTAATGGAGGAGAGATGAACAAAGGGTTAGGGTTAGAACCTTTGTGCTTTGAATTTTTTTGGAACCCTTTGAAAGAGAAACAAAGGGGGCTATTATAGGCTTAGCACCTTCCACTAATGGAAAGGCAGCTCTGGTCCAAAGAATGGAGGCCAGCCAGCCACGAGGCTGGCTGGGGATTACTTGGTGATTAAGCTGCCCAGCTGAATAAAGGTGATGGGGACAGGTTTTGACCGTCGCGCGATGGTTCCAAACTGTCGCGCGCTGGTCAATGCTTCGGTTGACCATCGCGCGATGGAGTCAAACCGTCGCGCGACGGTGTACCCGGGCGCGCGATGGTTGCGCCCTGGCACACAATGATTGTGCCCCGGCACACATCAATAGGGTTTTTGGCTTTTGGAAGTGGCTTAAGATTAGGTTAGGTTCAAGGGTTATTTAAACACTCAAAGCTCAAACACTCGACATTCCCGGGGTGTTCTTGATCCATTTCATCATCGGGGAATCAAAAACCGTAAGTAAACTAATCTGGAAGCCCAGATTGGGGTGTCTACAGTAGCCCCCCTATGATGGCACTTGGAGCACCATTGAATTGGTACAAGTAACGTCAAAGGTTTCTAGACACCCCTCAAGGCAATCCAGAGCAGAACATACTAGCAAAGTAGACAAGCATACTTACAGAACCTGATTGAGAAGTGGACGAATGCATCGCCGCTTGTTGATTGAATTTGGACAGAACAGGCTGTCACTTGTTGAGGGACTGGCCGTCGTTGCTGGGGATCAAGCTATCCTCGGCACAAAGTATTCCAACAAACACGGGTAGGTCATGTCAGGCAGGTTGAATTCCATCTGTTGGGAATCAGAGCCAATCTCCTTATCAAAGACCATCCAAGACAGAGCAATAAGCCTGCTGGAAGATGCACTTTCGGCTAGACTGAGGGTGATTGTCGTTCGGGACAGGCCAAGACGGACTCTCCTGGGGAACAATCAGTTGCGGATGAACGGACCATCGAACGATGTTCTGGTCGTTGTTTGTGGATTTGACAGGACCGGCTGTCGTTGATTAGTTTGTCAATGCCACAACACCAACTGAAGAACGCCCCAGCGCGCTTTGATTTGCCAATGCCTCAACACTGACTGAAGAACGCCTCAACACGCTTTGATTTGCCAATGCCTCAACACTGACTGAAGAACGCCTCAACACGCTTTGATTTGCCAATGCCTCAACACTGACTGAAGAACGCCTCAACGCTGATTTGATTTGCCAATGCCTCAACACTGACTGAAGAACGCCTCAACGCTGATTTGATTTGCCAATGCCTCAACACTGACTGAAGAACACCTCAACACGCTTTGATTTGTCAATGCCTCAACACTGACTGAAGAACGCCTCAACACGCTTTGATTTGCCAATGCCTCAACACTGACTGAAGAACGCCTCGACGCTGGTTTGATTTTTGAACGGACAAATCATCAGTATAAATGATCGAACCGTTGGGGGAATTGACAGGATCAGCTGTCGGTGAAAGCGGACGGGGAGATCATTGTGCTGAGTGATCAAGCCCTGGGGGAATTGACAGGATCAGCTGTCGGTGAAAGCGGACGGGGAGATCATTGTGCCGAGTGATCAAGCCGTTGGGAACTTGGACGGGAGGATCATCAGTATAAATGATCGAGCCGTTGGGGGAATTGACAGGATCAGCTGTCGGTGAAAGCGGACGGGGAGATCATTGTGCCGAGTGATCAAGCCGTTGGGAACTTGGACGGGAGGATCATCAGTATAAATGATCGAACCGTTGAAGCCTGGATGGGAGGATCAACAGTATAAATGATCAAACTGTTGAAGCCTGGATAGGACCGGCTGTCGTTGATTTGAACTGGCGGATCGCTATAAAAAGTGATCAAGCCATTGAGGTTGGACAGGACCGGCTGTCGTTGATAGAGACGGCGGATCACTATAAAAAGTGACCGAGCCATTGGAAATCGGACAGAACCGGCTGTCGTTGACGAAGACGGCGGATCGCTATAAAAAGTGACCGAGCCATTGAGGTTGGACAGGACCGGCTGTCGTTGATTAGAAATGGGCAGATCAGTGTGCAGAACGATCAGGCCACTGAAGATTGGACAGGACCGGCTGTCGTTGTGTTGATCCAAGTAGCACAAACAGTGGATAACATGGATAGAAGCAAGGCGGACTGCAGTTGGGGAGAAATTGGTGACAACTGCTGGGCTGTTTACTTGCTGCCTTCGATACCGGGCAGGCTTGCTTTGTCGTTTTGATGGATTTTTCCTGCGTTCAACATTTGATATACACACAATATGCAATGATATGTATAACATAATGAAAATGCAGATGCAAGCTTAGGGCGGTTCCTAGAAGGACAACGACGCCTAAGGACTACCACTGAGCCTCATCACCGTACTGTCTGTGCCTCTGAGACGCGCACCCAGATAGAAAGACGCTGAACGGGCTGGCGTGCCCCAATTGACGTTTGAGCAATGGAATTGGGCCTGCGTGCCCTTTCTTCGATGCTTGGGCAGATATGCCTCATAGGTGAGCCCCAGAGATGCCTTGCTTGGCTTTGGGCTGACGTGCCCTTTCTGCTTTACGAGATTCCACTGCTTGCGGATTACAGATACTAGGGTAGCAATGTAACAATTGCGTTTTCCAGTTTATTGACTCTCTTTTGCAAGTGTTGAAGAGAATGCAAAAACTAACCACTAATATATAATTTGCATTGACAAGTGATTTGAATCGACACATAGACGCGCGCACATATGTACTGACTCGCCTAGCTCGAACGAAAAGGGAGACAGAGCCCCAGGGTACAATGCGAACCCTTAGACACACGAAATATAATTAAGTTTTGGGCATTAATGTGCCAAAACTCACAATATTCCTGAACAGGTGAAACTGACACTTATGAAAATTGGAAAAGGTACAAAGACCTGTACAAACAAAGTCGAGAAAAGCATCCCGATATGACAATTGATTGAAAAGCTAGAAGAATGTCGCAAAGATGGACATAAGACGCAGATGACGACATGTATAGGCCCGGACTGAAACCGACACCCCCGTGCAGTCACATTAAGTCCATATGACTTGCACAACATGACAAGACTTGGCAAAAGCCCCTGGAACGACATTCGAGGGTAGTAGCCAACTGCTACTGCCTGCTGCAAGAAGCGTGCGCAGGTTTGAGACCAACGTGCATCACTTCGAACAAACACACTGCGGTAGCTTACACCAGACTTCGCTGAACTTAGAATAAACTGTGAGCCTGTTAAGGCCTCGCCAGCATTTCGTTCTGTTTTTGATGCTTCAATTATTTTTTTAAGACTTATGCTCAGCCTGTAAATTGAAGAAGCAGTTTGGTAATAAAATTGAAAGACGAAGGTTTTCCCCCTTCTGGTTCTTCCAATGAAGCTTGTCTTGATCTTCGATCCTCTTCGACCTTTGATGTGTACCAAAATGTCAACCATGGATCCAATTGATAGATTGTGACCGAGTCTCGTAGAGAGACTGCCTACGTATCCCAAGATAGGGAATCAGGTCAAAACGTAGTTCAGGCCAAGGGTTAACTCTCGAGTTTTTACCTCTCCTTTTGTGCTCTAACTTTTGCCTAGAACCGCCCATTCGGGTCTTTGGTCTAGCGAGCTTTGATTGATTGCCTATTCATTTTTGCCTAAACCACCTTCATAGGTTTTGGTTTAGCAGGCTGCTCTAACTTTTGCTTAGAACTGCCCACCCTTGGGGTTTTCAGCCCAACGAGCTTCTCTCAGGGAAAAGTTGCTTTTGAATTGATCCAGGTCGACTCAGGGTATTGAATTTGTTGCTGTCGAGGTCGAAGACCTTTGGTTGTAGCCTCAGATAAATGGCTTTGATGACACAGGGTCAAGAGTGCTTCGATTGGAAATGTCTTACTCCGGGCCGTTCTGCACACTTTCTCATTTGAACTTGGCGGAACGCCACTATTATTGCTCTGAACATGGTACAAGGCCCGGAGCCTTCTGTGCTTCTGCTTTCTGGATTAGCACCCGATAACAGGGGAATGATACTTCCTTGTCTCAAAATCAAACGCGAGGTGTGACTTGGTAAGACCATGCCAAGACATTGATGCTTGTCTGACCGGGCGCAATGCTCCTCCGGGGGCGGCTTTGAACCAACTTTGAACCTTTCAGGAGGTTATACTTGTCTTTCAAGTTTATTTGAAATTACTTCTTCTTTTAATAGGCTGAGCATGCCTTTCGTCTTCCCTTTCGGCGAGGGAACACATTTCCTTGGGAATGATCCCATCGAAATCTATCCCTTCGTCGTTAAGGTTGACACAGTTTATATAAAAGTCAGCGAAGCATGTAGAAGCAAGACGATGCATATCATAAAAACCCTCGGGGTTTGCCAAGTACAGCAGACTCGAAACTTGAAACAAAAGCTACGACGTGGAGGGCCAAGAGGCACAACCTCCGACTCAGAGCTAGACTTAGACGAACGCAAAAGACTCTGTGTCAGACTCAGACAAAACGCCAATGCAAACTAGACGCGGTTTTGAAAATGCAATTGTTAAAAAGCTACCCATAGCTTCCACAAAAAGAGGTAGGATCCAGCAGGAGTCAAACCCAAGCAACAGCACTTCGGCCTCCTCAGCTTCTTCAGCCAAACCTACTCGATGCTCCTTTGATCACTAGAACTCAGCCAATCGGTCTTCCCCTTTGTAAGCCCCTCATCACTGTCAAACCAGGTGTTGGCAGAGAAAGCTTCGACTGCCCAACCTACAGCCATCATGTTAACCTCCGGTTCAAACGGGATGGATACGATGGGTTTGGGTTGATTTGCTGGGACGATATAGTGGCTAGGGTTGAATATGGTGGAGCTCGGATTGATTTGAATGGAGATGATAGATACCTAACCAACCAGAGGGTCAGGCCCGTGTTGAGGCAAGGAGTTGGAAATGACGTTGGGCTTTGGTGGAACTTGAACCGTGCCATCATCAATTAGATCTTGTATCTCGTGTCGGAGACGCAAGCAGTTATCAGTGAGATGGCCGGGCATTTGGTGGAAGGCACAGAAAAGGTTGGCATTGTAGTTGGCCGGAAGGACTTTGGGTGGAAAAGTTGGGGTCAAAGGTTTGAGATGCCCAGACTTGACAAGCTTCTCCATCACTGCGGACAGAGATGCCTCGAAGGCAGAGAAGCTTCGGGGTTGTGTTCGAGATCGGAGGCTTTGAGCGCTTCGAATTTGGTTGATATCGGCGGCACGACTGGAGTTGAAGGCTGGGGCATCACTCTCACTTGTAGCCCTTGGCTTAACCTTTTGAGTGGAGGAAGAGGATTCACCCCTTGGCAGGATTTCAGCTTGCAGCGCACCCTCGATGGCTAGGCCAGAGTCGAAGAAGATCTCAAAGTTGGCAGTCGCTTGAGCGAGTACCAAGTGCCTGGCATAGTCTGGCTGAAGATTGCGGGAGATGATGCGGAGTTGATCTCTCTCGTTCGGGCGCTCAGTCATTAGAGCGGCTTTGGCCCTCCACCTTTTAACAAAGTCCGCAAAGGACTCCTTTGCCTCCATCTTCGTGGATTCCAACTCTCGAATAGTCATCTTGAGTTGAGAGTTGTAGCTATATTGAGAGACAAAGGCAGCCCCTATGTCTTCCCAAGTACTTCGTTTGGAGATGTCGAGCAACAGGAACCAGTGGAAGGCAGGCCCAGAGAGGGTTTGAGGGAAAAGCTGAGACATGGCCTCACTTTCCACACCCAGCAGCTTCATTGCGGCATGGTAGCCATAGAGATGAGTTTTGGGGTCACCGCTCCCGTCAAACTTAACCAAGTCAGGCATCTTGAACTTGTCAGGGAGCTTGGCATTAGGGTACAAACAGAGACGATCCAAGTCAATTCCCCCTGCACTGATTTTCTCAGACTTGGAGACTGCCTCCTCCAGCTTTGCCATCTTGGCCATGAGAGCTGCCATATCCGGATTCAAAATAGGCTTGCCACCTACCGGATTTGGGATTGCAGCAGGCGCACGAGCCTCCTTAGGGTTGATCTGAACAATGAGATGCCCCTCGTGATTCGGATCTGGGACCAAGATAGGTTGTTCATGAGCATCCTCATCGTCCTCGCCTTCCTCTTCAAGAGGAGGTGGAAGGCGAGTGTGGATAAGGTCATTCAGGCGGGCAATATTGGTATCTGTCTGAGCTGCCCTCTGTTGCATGGCGGTGATGCTATCCTGAAGGTTCATAAGCATGGTTTCCAGAGTGAGCGATTGATCTGCCATAGCTGGTCTTGAAGATGTTGAAGAAGGGGAAGCCGATGGCGTGGCTCTTTGTAAAATCGATGGCGAACCCGACTCTAGGGCTGCCAACAATGAACCTGGAGAAGCCTCCGTTGCAACTGACTGAGTTTCTAGCCTGACAAGTCTTTGAACCGGATTCTGAAGACGCTGCCAAGTAGGTTTGGCTCTTCTTTTCGGTACTCTCTTCCTCAGTGCAATGGCTCCAAAACTAGACAGTAAAGTAAGAGAAAGCTCAGTGGCGTTCCTGCAGCAAAATGCAATGCATACATCGTCGTCGGTGTCCACCCTAGACTCTAGAACTAGAGACAAGTCTGTCTCATGATGTTCGGACGCTGCCAGATTTCTTTTCGAGGGTATATCCTTTGGAAAGATCAAACTGATCCTAAGAGATGTCAAAACAGACTAAATTTTTGGCTAGTCCCTTTTGAAGATTCGACTTTGAATTAGAAACAACTCGGTATTGATGGTGTGACACCTTACCGGGGTGGCGTGAGCGACAACGCGCTTTAGCCGGGGCGGTGTACATGCGAAGCACGATAACCAAAATGACATCAATATCACGACATCAACACTTTGTGGTTCCTTATGTTCGGTTGAATCCTCAACCGGGCATGAGCCAAGGATTTAGTAAGGTTTGATTTCTCAAAGTCTCGCTGATCTAAGGACTTTTGAAAAACTAACAACGTGCACTATCGGGATGCACGAATCTTCATCGGGTTATAACAGCGTCCTAATAAGCATAAGACAGACTCGAAAGCGAGACAACCTAGAAGCCGCCCTAAACATGCTCCTTGCAGAACAGAATGTATGCATGCACAGTTCCAGAGACAAGTTTGCCTCACAAGTTTCAGACGTTGCCGGAATCCTCAGAATTCTTTTCGGCGATGTGTCCCTGAGTAGATCGACAGATCCTAAAAGATGTCAAAATAGACTAAATCTTTGGCTAGTCCCTTTTGAAGATTCGACTTTGAATTTGGAACAACTCGGTGTTGATGTCATGGCACCTTAACCTTGAACACGGCGGTGTATAATGACAACGCACTTCAACCTAGGTGGCGCCAGCGACACGACATCACCACTTTGTTGTTCCATATTGTCGATTGAATCCTTAAACGGGCATGAGCCAAGGATGTAGTAAATTTTGATTTCTCAAAGTTTCATTGAACTAAGGACTTTGCGATTGATAACGAACATTCAACAGAATGAACGACTCCTCATCGGGTTCAACAACGTCTTAGACAGTGTAAGACAAACTCGAAAGACAAAACAGCCTTAAGCATGCTCCTATGCAAAACAGTGTATGTACAGTGCATGCGATAGGGAAAGCAGTAACACATTGACAGTATATGGGGTTAGATGCAAATAGATCTTAACCTGTGGGTACCTGTCCTAGTTTGGAGAGTTCTAGTGCTTCGTATATGCAAAGGCTGGTTTTGGCTTGTAACAGGTTCCTCGGACTAGGGCCACAGATATACCTCCCGTTACCCGCGTTTTTCGCAGAGTAACAGTCGAACGGTAGCATGACCCATCATCGTCGAAGGTTGTCGGTCATTCGGGGTCCCCGGGCTCCGGTAAACCGTGCCGGATTGCCAAAATGATCCAACGAGGCTTATCCCACATCGATGCAAATGAGATGCTAGAATTTGATTAAGAAAAGAAGAATCGCAAAATTACAAAATGCCTTTTCAAATTTGGCTCACTTTATTTAATCCATCTTTAGAGAAAACTACGCAAGTGAACAATCGAAAAAGCCCCAGATTAGAATGGCCGGACACGAGGTCCTGTTAAATCACCATTCGACAGCGCGAAGCTAACCGTTTTGACAGACTTTTAAAGGATTGTTCCCAAGCGTATTAAACTCTAAGTATGGATTAATATCGGTTCGATCATCCCAGCAGAGTCGCCACTGAGCATGCCCTGAAATTCCGGTTTCCAAAAATGCAAGGGCCCGGATCGAGGAGCGCGAGCGCAAGTGGCAAGCGCTAAAAATACAGAGTCGCCACTCGGGTTTTGAAGGTCCGACACCCAAGGAACCGTATTTGAAGCACTTGTTTGATTTGAAAAAGTTAAGGAACCAGTCCGTCATAACCATATCTGGGTTCGGGAGCCAGGTTACGAGAGGGGAAGTGTTTTATGGCACCCCTCTCGCCCAATCCGGAGATCGGTCTCTACTTAGGCATTTTGAAAACATTGCGATTCTTCTTTTATTAACCAATTTTAGCCAATTAGGGCGGGGGAACAGTTAATCGGGAATTAAAACTGTAACATGTTTGCAGGATGTGATAGATGGCATGGATGAGCAGTTAGTATAGGATGAGAACAGACTGCTGTGGGAGTTTAAACAGACTGGAAAGCTCCTGTTTTGGAGTGTCGCACGTAAGAGGTAACCAGTATGCACTGATCAAGTCAATGCATGCTGATCATACCTACGCACGCTACTACAAGACCTGCGCGCGCCAGTAAGCCTAAGCCCACAGCTCTTATTCTCAAACCTTTTGGGCTCTGGAAGGACCTGTGCACACCCAGGACAAATCAAGCAGTTTATGCAGTCATAATATACAGTTTAAAGGCTGAAAAGCCTAATAAATAAACAAAAACACCCCATAAACAGTGTGGGGACAAAATAATAGCCTAAAACCAAGTTAAACATGCAAGGCCAGCCACTGATCGGGTATAAACAATCGCGCGAGGGTTCCAAACCGTCGCGCGAAAATGCGCCCGGGTGCGCGATGGTTGCGCCCTGGCGCGCTGGTCAAATGGAGCGTTGACCATCGCGCGATGGTTTTGGTGCAACGCGCGCGGGTTCGAGCCAACTTTCTAGTGTCTAGTTTTTCACGTCCTGGGTTCTAAGACAGGTCCAGAATGATCCCAGGGGTATTTCAACAGAACAGAACTAAATATTGAAAGGTATAACTAGCATTTCTAACAAAAGAAAGCAGTAAACTGGTTATTAGCATGCTTCACAGTGACTTAATACCAAAATAAACTATACAACAACTATGGAAATAACCAAAAATAAGAAATGACCAGCACCCCTTCCCCACGTGGTCCAATCTCATGCAGACAAGACTGTCGCGCGAGTATACGGGACCATCGCGCGAGGGTGTGCTAGGCCACGGCTTTTGAAACCTTGCTAGCTTTAGGGCCAGGACTGGTATTGATTACCAGCCTTGACCCTGCCAGCCCCCCTCAGGGATCAGAACAGAGAGCAGAACAAAGGTAAGATATACCTTTGAATTTTGAGGTTTGAAAAGTGTTTGAGCTTTGAGTTTGAGGTTTGATTGAAATGTGAAAATGGGGAGGAAGAACAAGCTTTGTTCTTAGGGTGTTAGGTTGGAAACCAAATGTTGCACTTGCTAATGGAGGAGAGATGAACAAAGGGTTAGGGTTAGAACCTTTGTGCTTTGAATTTTTTTGGAACCCTTTGAAAGAGAAACAAAGGGGGCTATTATAGGCTTAGCACCTTCCACTAATGGAAAGGCAGCTCTGGTCCAAAGAATGGAGGCCAGCCAGCCGCCAAACACACGATTTGCGCTTTGGCCCGATTACTTGGTGATTAAGGCCGCCTAAACGGAATAAAGGTGATGAGGACGAGACAGCTGTGATGGTTCCGCGCGACAATGAGCCCTGGCGCGCTGGTCAATGCTTCGGTTGACCATCGCGCGATGGAGTCAAACCGTCGCGCGACGGTGCGCCCGAGCGCGCGATGGTTGCGCCCTGGCACACAATGATTGTGCCCCGGCACACATCAATAGGGTTTTTGGCTTTTGGAAGTGGCTTAAGATTAGGTTAGGTTCAAGGGTTATTCAAACACTCAAAGCTCAAACAATCGACATTCCCGGGGTGTTCTTGATCCATTTCATCATCGGGGAATCAAAAACCGTAAGTAAACTAATCTGGAAGCCCAGATTGGGGTGTCTACACCATCTGTCGGCCGTGACATCGATCCCACGGCCCTAACAACATTTCCTCACCCGAGCAACCTGTTGCTAGCAAAATCTCCCTGAGAGATCAATCCCTCGGCCGCAAGATCTATCCTTCGGCCGAGACATCCATTCCTCGGCCGTGATATCCTTTACTCGGCCGCCAGATCGACCTTTTTCCAGACTCTGGAACGTGTTCTGTCAGACGTTTGATCCAACTACACTACCTTCCCGATGCGTTCGGGCTACGCTAAGAGATTACGACGTAGAGTTAGAGGTGCATTGCAATTGTAATTGCCATCTCATGATTTGATTGGCCGGAGTGAGTCACCAATTGCCTATATAAAGGGCCTTTGGACTCCGAAAATAGACACATGAAATTCATTAGAGAATACACTCTCTCAAGCCACGAAACTCTACCAAAATACTCTCTCAAACCCACTCCTCAAAAGCCCTAACCTCCCGAAGGCAGCCGTCAATCCGGCGATCAAACCCCGAAGTTCAAACCCTAACCCTAGGGTTTTCAATCAAGCAATCAGTCAATCACATCCAATCCAAAGCAATCAAGCAACTGAGGGATCAAGGTGGTGAGGCCCAACGGCCTCTGGTTTGCTTTATTTATCGTTCTTACGCTTAATCATAGCTTTCGGATTATCTGTTAATCTTCCTGTCTGGTGTGAGGAAGAACACCGACCGGGGCTTCGATCACTCGGCCGGTACATCAAACCAGGAGGATCCCTCGGCCATGACATCCATTCACCAGCCGAGTAATCGATCTCCTGGGACAGTTTATTTGCTTTCTCTGCTTTCTAATGCATGCTTATTTATCGCACTGGCTCACCTTAATTGCTGTTTAAAGGAATAAATAAACAGACTATGTGTTGGAATTAAACAAAGCATCTACACGTCTTATGTTGAATAACTATGGGCCAGTCTCACGGCTGGGCAGAGAGGGGTGCCTAACACCTTCCCCTCACTGTACTTTTGGCTCCCGTACCCAGAATCTCTACCTGTTTTTCTAGTTTTAATAAACTAGGTGGCGACTCTGTTTTGATGATAACCGCTATCATGTGGCAATGTTCCTAGCCATGGGAATGTCCATGATTTTGGTTTACGAAGCAAGCAACCAACCGAGCAAACAAACGTGATCAATCTGTATGGCGATGCCCCGTTTGGGAGGTGTCTACAGTTTTTGGCGACTCTGCTGGGGACTATGAGAGCCATAACCAAAAAGTTCAACATAAGACTAATACATGCCTTGTCTAATTCATTTATCATATGCATCGAGCGGGCAACCCTTCGAGCGGGCAACCCTTTGAGTTCACCTGATATCCCGGCATGACACGGGTTATGTTGGGGGTTCCAGCAAACTCCACAGTCACTCGTACCTAGTGGTATATCAAAAAGGGAATCACCCAATCACCGCCTATGATGGGCAGGTGAGAGGATTGGTGCCCTTTGACAACGGAGCACCCTGAGACTACCAAAACCTTGCATGTTCTAGAAAGCCATAGAATTTATCAAACTAAGACAGGAACCTACAGGCTAGGAACCTACTTGCATTTTACTTGCAAAAGTTCTTCCTCACACCTTGTATCATTTGTTGTTGTAATTAACTCTTTCTGTGCATAAGGGTTGGGATTTTCAACCCAAATCCTAACCCTACACAGGCCAAATACTGACTTCCAGGTATTCTACTTTTCAAGCAGGCACAATAGGTAGATTAAAGAAGCAATCTCAGCCAGTTTTATACTCTTACAATATCCGAAGTCACGCCAAACAGAGGTCTTTACAGTCATCTCATCGGTCGCCTTCGTCTACCAAGACACTCTCACTGCAACGGTCCCAATCAGTTCCAGGGACTTCGCGGTCATCTCCTCAACAAACCCGATTATCTACCCAATTCCAAGCTTCACCAAGCAATCCCTCTACCTACATCCCAAAAATGGCAGACAATGATGCTACCATCGCCGAGCTCCGAGCCCAAATTGCCTATTTACAAGCCGAGAAAGCAGCAAGAGATGCTGAAGACAAGAAAAATGAGGAGGAAGCAGAAAATCCTCATGAAATTATAGAAAACCCTGAATTGGTCAAACAGGTCAAGGAGATCAAGCACGCTTTGGCTCGTTCACAAGGAAACCAAATTCTAGATTTCGAAGGACTCTGCCTCTTTCCAGAATCTCAACTGCCTGAACGGTTCAAAATGCCAAACATCGAGAAGTTCAACGGGACTGGTAACCCTACCAGCCATGTTCGCCATGTCATCAACACTCTGAAGCCCATGGGTTTGACCGACGAGCTCATCGCTCAATTGTTTCAAAGAACTCTCACTGGAAACGCCCTCGATTGGTTTCTCACTTTGGAATTTGTGCACTATCAAACTTGGCCAGAAATTGCCAATGCTTTTGTCAAGCAATATGCATACAATGTCCAAATTGAGCTAACTACCCGAGACTTGGAGATGACTAAACAAGAATCCAATGAGGACTTTGCTACCTTTGTGGCAAGATGGAGAGAAAAGGCTGCCAAGATGAAAAGCCGCCCTTCCGAGGAAGATCAAGTGAGGATAGTTGTCAAGAACCTACAGCCCAAATACCTCACCCACATTTACACTCAAGCAATTACTGACTTCAAACTCCTACACGCCACTGGATTACAAATTGAAGATGGGATCAAGCTGGGCCTTATTGGGAAAGAAGAAACCCCTCTACCCAGAAAAACCTTTCCAACCCATGCATCTCCTGCCTCTGTCAACACCCTTAACTCAGTCTTGCCACAAAACCCTTTTCAAGCTAGCTCATCTAGAAACACGAATCGCCTTCGCCGCAATTTCGACCCACTCTATATGACTCCATCCCAAGCCTTAACCATCCTAAGCCGTCAAGGGCACCTTAGGCTCTTGAATAATCCACCTCCTCAGCCACCTTATGGTCCAAGCTATGATGCCAATAAACAATGTGCATACCACCAACACCCTGGACATGAGACAAACCGCTGCGTGCGTCTTCGTCATGACATTTAAGATCTCATTGATAGTCAAGCTATAAAACCTCCTAAATCCAATGTGCAAACCAATCCACTTCCCGCACACAACAACGAACCACCGTCTCAAAATATCAATCTCATAAGCCTATCCAATAGCCCCACATATAATCCTACCCGCCACATTATTCCAAATACCCAAGCCAAACCATCCCTGATCTTCTCTAAGAATGATGAATGCTTTGCAACAGGGGGAGAACCCCACATCTATGCCATTGATGATGGGGATTGGTGGTTGGACATGCATCAAGCCCTGCCAAGTGATTGGAAAGTTGGAAGAATTGAGCCTGCAGATCCTTGGGGCAACCAAGAAGAAGAAGTGGGTCACCTCACCCGAAGCGGAAGGGTGTATAAACCTCCTAAACTAAGTGGGGAAAGTTCAAGTTCAACCTCAACACGAGTAATGGAAGAAGAAGAAGAAGAAGAAAGCCAAAGGACCGAACCTGAGGAAGACAGGGTGCTAAGACAACTAAAGAAAATCCAAGCTGATATCTCTATTTGGGGATTGCTTATGTCCTCCTACGAGCATCGTAATTCCTTCTTCAAAACCTTGGGGAAAGCCAAAGTTCCCATCGACATCACCCCCGAAGAACTGGTGGGTTTCATAATGGCGTCAAAGGCTCCAAAACCGACGATACCTTTCACTGACAAGGATCTACCTCCTGAAGGGCCTGCACACAACAAGCCTCTCTACATTTCACTTAAATGTCTCACTAAATGGATCCCACTGGTCTTGGTGGATAATGGGTCTGCTTTAAACGTATGTCCTCAAAGGACCATCGACAAGCTAGGGGTAAGTGCCATCGACATATGCCCTTCAAGCCAGGGCGTAAGGGGGTATGACAATTCAAAGAGAAGAGTGGTTGGGTCTGTCACACTACCAGTAGAAGTGGAGAAGATCAAAAGGGACGTGGAATTCCATGTGATGGATATACCAGCCACCTTCAATCTTTTACTAGGAAGGCCTTGGCTACATGACGCTGGGCAGTGCCTTCCACTTTGCATCAGAAGGTCAAATTCACAGTAGATGGAAGGGTCATAACCATTCTGGGGGATTCATCGATCCGAGCTCATTCTGATACGCCTGTCCAAGAGGTAGGGACCGAGGAAACCTTCCTTACTGGATTCAGTCTTGAGGAAGCAACTGCTGTGCAAGCCTTAATGGCTGAGAGAAACTTCTACGTAAGCACCCCCGCTATATGGATGATGAAGAAGCAAAACTACCTCTCTGGGTTGGGTTTAGGCAAAAGATCACAAGGCATCCCGCAAATGATTGAGCCCCCGCATAATCAATACGCCTTTGGTCTTGGCTACACCCCGACAGAAGCCAAGGTAGAGAAGCATGGAAAATGCTAAGGCAAGAGGAAGTAGGGTCAAAGAAGAGAAACTCGCGATCCTAAAAACACTCAATGGCTGGTTTGTAAGAGAAGGAGAAGACTTTCCATTCTGTGGCTTCGCAGAAACATGGGAAGACGAAATTACCAAGTAAAGGTACCCTGGAATGC
Organism: Rhododendron griersonianum; assembly: GCA_018127125.1. NCBI lineage: Eukaryota > Viridiplantae > Streptophyta > Magnoliopsida > Ericales > Ericaceae > Rhododendron > Rhododendron griersonianum. The sequence goes on along the minus strand of CM030798.1, from coordinate 36,443,384 downwards.
AAATCTTCTTTGATCAGGAATGGACTGACAGTGACATGGAAGAAGAACCAACAAATTCATCTCCTACTCCCGAAGACTAGATTGAGGTGCTAGCTGAGTTTGACCTAAAGATTCTGTTTGACAAAGAGGGTGAAGAAGAGTATAAAACTGCAAAAGAAAAAGGAGCCACTCCCGAGATACTGCAGTAAATCGCATGACAAAAACATTGCTTTCATTTCCTAAAGATGAGTTAGGATATGTTTTGAGCCCTTGTTTGGGCATTATCTACAGTTAAATAAATCCCCATTTTATGCTTGCTAAATGATTCCATCTTTAAAACGTGATTGCTATACACTACAATCTATCTGCCAAAGTTAAAAGGATTTTAAAGAATCTAATTCTTTATGTTGCCGACAAAAGGAAAGAAGGGATGAACCCTGATTACTTAAAACTAGGTTTTTATCAAAACTCAGGAAGAAGACGCTATCTCCGTGAGAACACTTAGGGTTAGCTTACCCATTGTGAAGGTACAAATGCAACAGGAGATTCATAAGAACGTTTCCATCAAATTCCTCTCCAAAAACACCAAAAACCTCTTGAGAGAAAAATGCTCGTTGGGTAATCTATACACCCAAGCAAAAGTAGGAGCAGAGCCTGCTAGGACAAGAAGATGCGAAAAACGCAGCTTAGGCAAAAGTTAAGGCATTCGAAGGAAAGCTCGCTAGGGACTCAACCTCTATCAGGTAACCTAGGCAAAACTTAGAGCATGAGAGAAAGAAAAACCAAGAGTGAAAACCCAACCCCCAAAGGTGGTGATCTTGGAACTACGTAAAAGGCCTGATTCCCTGATTGGGATACGTAGGCAATCTCGCATCGAGATGCGGCCCAAACATTTGGAGAGAAGAAAGACAATACCAAAAGATTTGTACTCAATGATAGGCATAGCTAACTCTGCGTATTGAGCTCATAAAAGATGAGTTAGTCATTTTCCAGGGAATTGGCAAAAACAAAGACACGTAAGAATTATCATTCGTCCTCTCTGACTCAAAAGTCGTCAACATAAGGGACAAAGCATTCTAACGATCCCAAAACATGGCAAAGAGGTTGTAGGAACAGCAAAAGCAAATAAAGAGCCTGAATCAAATTCAAGTGTAAGAAGGGAAAAATGCCACTTGGCTAAAAGCAAAAATCCAACTTCTTTAGGAAATAGAAGTAGCGGCCGAAGAATGGAATCCTCGGCCGAGTGATCCATTCCTCGGCCCATGTTTAAATTCAAACACTTACACAACTTGCATACAAGTCTGAAGTATCTTGAGACAAAATAATTTTCAACACATGCTGAGGTTGCTTCATTAAAATACAAATATCAAACTATCTGTTTTGGAGCTAACAAATACAGGTACAAGAAGGGAAAAGCCAGCTACTGCCCACGACCCCTCTTGGGCGCAGGACGAAAACGCTCAGGAACTGGGACACTAATCCTCTATCCCTCACCAGCTTCAGCATCTCCATCACCAGCTCCGGTACTCCCACCCTCGCTAACTCCGGCACTCTGGGTAACCGACACTGTCGGTACTCGCTCTGCTTCAAGCTGCAGAGACACAGGATATGGGCATTCAGTTTCACATGAAACGTGGGATGGAAAAAGAAGAGATCAAGGGATATATACCGCAGCTATTCGGCCTCGCTGCCGTCGAACCAAAGCCTCTGCACTCTGGAATACACGCAACCATTCCTGAACCACGTCAGCAGGCACCTGCAGAGGAAGCAATTGTATAAGCAAGGAATACCGAAGGAAATCAAAGCTGAATCTACAATATTACCTGTTGGACTCCGACAGGAAGCATGTAGAACTGCGTAGTACACGGTGTCAGCGTCAAACGCTCCTCTTCCCCATTGGCATTGTGGAAAGAGATAAAGCTGGGGGCCCGTGGCCAAACAAGAGGAGCAGCAGCGGTAGTAGCAGTGGGTAAGGTCAACGAGGCTAAACGAAAGGCTGAGTAATCTCCCGCCACGAGAAAACTCATGGCTGGCTGTCTCTCAAGAGCAAGTAGCAAACCCTCTCCGGTCAAAAGATGGGTCGATCTCATACCAACAGGAGGAGGGGAGAGGGACAAGCTGCAACGCCTTGGAATACGGAAAGTACTGGCTCGCTACCCTCTCTCCGAGATACCAAGCTCACGAAAATGGCCCCTCCAAAAGGAAGTGTTGGCTGTCCAACGCCCGAGCTGAGGTCAACTCCAGAGGAGCATCATCAAGTAGCACGCCCCATGGGTCAAAACGCACCTGCAAAAAGGGAAATAATATCAACAAAAGTAGGGAAACGGCACAAAGAAGGATAGAAGATATCATACCTGATCCGCCGTTAGGCGATCCAAAACTCGTCTCCAAGCCAGCAAGTCCATGGCAGGCGACTGTGACTTCCGAACTCCTTTCAACCAACGGGCTGCCCGTGGAACAAACCTAGGCTCTCTGTGCCCGATCAGAGGAGGAAACTGCAATAAGTGCTCAAAAGCCCAGAGCTACAAGCGAAGACGGAAAACATGAGCAACAAAGATAGAAGCAACAAGAGAATAACGCAGAAATCAAAATGTGTACCTCAAGAATACGGTGGTGTCTGCATGCCGAGCGACAAACTAACCCCCCGGGAACAAGCACTGAGGTGTCCGTACAACGTGGCTAGGGCGAGAGTTCCCCAATCAAACTCTGCTATGGTCTCTAAGTGCACCAAGGCAGCCAAGAACTGGACATGCACCGAATTCTCCTTGTTGCAAAACAAAGTCTGCCCAAGGAGGTAAAGAAGGAAAGCTCGTACCAACTGAGAAAGGGAAACCTCCGCCAAGATATCAGCTTGATCAAACTCTTCCCGAAGCTAGGAATAGGTGATGTGACCGCTCTCTGACACACAAGGGACCTTCCCCAAAAGGTAGTCAAAAACACCCTCTTGCTCATGAATTCGAGGGTCAATTGGAAGAGGATCGCCGCCGACCCTCAGACCTGCAAGCAAAGCAAAATCACCCGGAGTGATTGTCATCTCCCCAGCCTCTGGAAAATGAAAAGTGTTGGTGGTGTCCCACCACCGCTCCACCAATGCTGTGGTCAATCCCAACTCCGCCTTCGGAAGATGGAAACCGAGTATCAAGGGCTCAAAGCCAGCCAAAGCAACTGCGTTCTTTGCCTCTTGAGGAAGCCTCTCGTGCCACTCAAACACCTGGGGGCAGCTTCCCCACACGCGCAACCTCTCGTTTGCCTAACAAAACACGAAGAAGAAAATCAATACAAAAACATCGCCTACACAGGGGGCAACTTCTAAAAAACTCAAATTTTATATCAAATATCAAATTACCATTTCATGAAATCTCACATAAAAACTATTTGACAGGACAAAATTTACCTTCCTATTGGTAAAACCAAGGTGCTGCTCCAGCTCCCTGTGCAAGACTTCAGGTGGGACATCACTGAGGGGAGGACGGTATCGCAAGGAACCGTCACGCCCGACCACGTGGACCTGAGGGGCGTAAGTGGCAACGTTAAAAGGCGGAAGAATATCACCTCCCGCATCAGTAGAGATCTCGGGCTCAGTTTCAGGAGGGGCAGGTTGTGAAGAACTCCCCCCAACAGTGGCTCTACGCCGACTTGAACGTAAGATGCGGGAACTCGAAACCCCGCCGAGAATCACAGCCTTAACGGCTGGGGCTTTGCCCGTATCCTTGGGCGCGGCAAAGGTGCCAGAAGATGGAGGAGGGGGCGGAGATGATGCCATGGCAGGAGATAGCAACTGGAACCGTGGTGGTCAGAAAACCAACGGGTAGGAAACGACGGCGGCCAGCGAGGAGAGAGAGGAGGAAGCGGCGGCAATCGCTCGAAATAGGAGAGGAGAATAAGGGGTAGAGAAAGAAAGGATGAAGTGACCCGTGAGATCAATTAAATTTAACTTAAATCGATTTTCTGACTGTCGGCTATTTCACGGCCGAGATATCGATTCCTCGGCCGAGACATCAATCCTTCGGCCGAGAGATCGATCTCCAGGCCTCTCAATCTATTTCCCTCAGCCATATCAGGTCTTGCTCTGTGCACTGACTCAAGCCACTACAGACTTCTAAGTCCTCAACCAACCAAGTAGCCTTGGGGGCATCCCCGAGCCAATGTAACATGATCAAAACTAGCCTTGGGGGCATATCCAAGCATGAGAAAGCTCTCTCTCCACAAACTGCTGGCCAAAACAAGTCAGAACACTCAGTAACTCTGCTATTCACCGCCATCTAAACAATTTAACAGGCTCTACGCCTTCACCAATCGACTCAGCGGCTCGAAGCCCATTATCCAACAGACTCTACCCCTATTATCAACAGGCTCTACGCCTGTACTCACTCACTTAGCGGCTCCAAGCCCATTATCGATAGGCTCTACGCCTGTAATCAATCAACTCAGCGGCTCGAAGCCCATTATCCAACAGACTCTACGCCTGTATTCATTCAACTCAGCGGCTCCAAGCCCACTGTCTCAACTGGCTCAAAGTCGTAAACAACTAATCTCAACGGCTCGAAGCCTATTATCAACAGGCTCTACGCCTGTACTCACTCACTTAGCGGCTCCAAGCCCATTATCGACAGGCTCTACGCCTGTAATCACTCAACTTAGCGGCTCCAAGCCCACTATCTCAACTGGCTCAAAGCCGTAAACAAGCAAATCTCAACAGGCTCTACGCCGCCCCAACAATCAAGACGTTTATTCTTAGGCTCTACGCCTGAATGCTCAAAATCTAACATTTTGAATGCTCAAGCTCTATGCTTGGATGCCCAACCACTATGTACTGGATGCTCAAGTTATACACTTGAATTCTCAAGCTTTACGCTTGGATGCCCAACCACTGCGTACTGGACGCTCAAAGCCTGTACTTTGAATGCTCGGATTCTGCCGTCCGAATGCTCGAGCTCTACGCTCTGAATGCTCAAGTCCGGAACTTGATAGAAGCTCTAAGCTTAAAAAAAAACAAACACACACGCACGGGCCCGTGCACATATTGCATTATCACATCGAGTCTGCATCATCATATCTGTTCACATCTAACAACCATCATCGCACATATACACTCTGCATATCTCTCATGAAACAGGTCAACCCTGCAATCAACCGGCTCTATGCCTCGGTTTCTATTGATCGGTTCAGCGCCTCGATCCTTTGGCTCTACGCCAACACTTATGATGAGAAAGCTCCGTGCACAGACCATCAGAATGCAACCAGCTCTATGCTTCAGTTCAAATCATGTCAAGCTCTAAGCTCACCTCAGCCCCTTCCCTCGTAAACCACAGCAGGCTCCACGCCTCAATCTAATCACCTCAGGCTCTCGCCTTGTGATCAACACCAGCTCCGCGCTTCGGTCCTATCAATCCAATCTCCTCAGGCCCTCGCTTCAAGACTGCAACAGGCTCCACGCCTCGATTCCATCACTCTTCAGGCTCTCGCCTTATGACTACAACCGGTTCCGTGCCTCGGTTCCCTCATCCCGCAAAGCTCCGTGCTCCAGTTACTGGCCCTGCGCTCCCCACATCTCAAAAACAAACCGGCATCCAACTCATCCCAGCAGATGGTTTGGATTCCACCCCGCTACATCAATTCCTTCCAGCTCATTCGCAAGGATAGGCTACTCTACCGAGCTCCTTTCAGTCAAAGTAAGGATGATCAAGAAAAGCAAACGCACCTGCCGTGTACTGATCTACCCCAAAATACTAAGGAAGCTCCCCGCAAAAACTCCCCGGGCAGCCCAGCGCTCCTTCAACTATCTTCCGCCAAAACCCTGGCTCAGTCTAGGTACGTCACACTACGGCTTTTTAAGCCCTAAGGTACGTCTTCTGTCTCTAACCCTCCAAGCTTTTTACTTTTCTTTATTGCCCGAACTACGATTGGTCTGAATTTCCCTTGTGGAATACGTAGGCAGCCTCCCGGCCCGACCATAACAAAACCTTTTTCGAAAACCCCTTGGAATAGTGGTTGGACCAAATTGAGTTACTTTTTACAGCTTTGACTCTTACTCAAACATGTCTCGCGATCCGTCTGAGTTCAGTCAAAGAGGGGCATCTGTAGACACCCCAATTTGGCCTAACGATTATTTCAAGTCCCACCTTGGGACCATCCCGATGATGAAATGGATACAGTGATTGCTGATTGCTTCCTTGAGAACCTTAGGACTTTCGGTAAGAACTTTGAGCCACTTAGAGGACCCAATTCAGAGTCATACAGCCTTTCAGACAGAAATACAGAAGCCTAGGAGAATCCATCTGTCGGCCGTGACATCGATCCCACGGCCCTAACATCATTTCCTCACCCGAGCAACCTGTTGCTAGCAAAATCTCCCTGAGAGATCAATCCCTCGGCCGCAAGATCTATCCTTCGGCCGAGACATCCATTCCTCGGCCGTGATATCCTTTACTCGGCCGCCAGATCGACCTTTTTCCAGACTCTACTGTCAGACGTTTGATCCAACTACACTACCTTCCCGATGCGTTTGGGCTACGCTCAGAGATTACGACGTAGAGTTAGAGGTGCATTGCAATTGCAATTGCCATCTCGTGATTTGATTGGCCGGAGTGAGTCACCAATTGCCTATATAAAGGGCCTTTGGACTCCGAAAATAGACACATGAAATTCATTAGAGAATACACTCTCTCAAGCCACGAAACTCTGCCAAAATACTCTCTCAAACCCACTCCTCAAAAGCCCTAACCTCCTGAAGGCAGCCGTCAATCCGGCGATCAAACCCCGATGTTCAAACCCTAACCCTAGGGTTTTCAATCAAGAAATCAGTCAATCACATCCAATCCAAAGCAATCAAGCAACTGAGGGATCAAGGTGGTGAGGCCCAACGGCCTCTGGTTTGCTTTATTTATCGTTCTTACGCTTAATCATAGCTTTCTGATTATCTGTTAATCTTCCTGTCTGGTGTGAGGAAGAACACCGACCGGGGCTTCGATCCCTCGGCCTGTACATCAAACCAGGAGGATCCCTCGGCCATGACATCCATTCACCAGCCGCGGGATCCATTTCCCTGGGACAGTTTGTTTTGTTTTGCTTTCTGATGCATACTTTATTTATCGCACTGGCTCACTTTGCTTACTGTTTAAAGGAATAAATAAACAGACTATGTGTTGGAATTAAACAAAGCATCTACACGTCTTATGTTGAATAACTATGGGTCAGTCTCACGGCTGGGCAGAGAGGGGTGCCTAACACCTTCCCCTCACTGTACTTTTGGCTCCCGTACCCAGAATCTCTACCTGTTTTCCTAGTTTTAATAAACTAGGCGGCGACTCTGTTTTGATGATAACCGCTATCATGTGGCGATGTTCCTAGCCATGGGAATGTCCATGATTTTGGTTTACGAAGCAAGCAACCAACCGAGCAAACAAACGTGATCAATCTGTATGGCGATGCCCCGTTTGGGAGGTGTCTACACAAAGATTGTGCCCAAAACCCAAGTCAATGATGGGTACCCCTATTGCTAGGGGCCGGGTCCACTCCACAATGAATAGAACGGTACGCAAAAGCTACCCGTCAAAACATAGCCACTTACGACTACACAACCGGGTCATCCGAATAAACAGGATCGACCAAAAATCTCATCAGGTTCACCTACTTCAACAAATTCCAAAAATGGCTTAAGACGTTGCCCATTAACTTTGAAAATATTATTATCCTTCGGGTCACAAACCTCTATAGAACCATTTGGGTGAACTTTATGCACGACGTAGGGACCGTCCCATCGGGACCTCAACTTACCAGGAAATAGATGGAGGGGCGAGTTATACAATAACACTTTTTCACCAACAATAAAGGTTTTGCGCTGAATGTTCCTATCATGATACGCCTTAACCTTAGTGTAGCGGGCCGAACACAAATGTTCGCACTCCGAACTCAGATGCTTGCAAAAGAGCGGACCAGACCCGCCATAAACCGATTGGAGGCTTTATGCACGGCGTGCCGACGGTGACTCGTCACGTATGTTCGGTTTGCTTCAGGCTCGGCTGTGAACAAACCAACGCTCGGATTGTGTCGTCGGCAGAGTCCCCTTCAACGTTATTTCCCTCATTAAACCCGTGGCCATGCTCGGTGTTGTCCGCGTTCGGCTACCTTCGGAGCACGGCATGCAGCCGACGACGGCTAACAGCTAAGCCATGCATCCTGCCACGTGCAGAAGCGGTTACAATGGAAGATGATCACGGGCGCACATGGGTGTGCCAGCTCAGTCCTGAAAACGGTTATCAGGTCTATTCCTCGACGTCACTATGACGTCGCTTGGCCCGTGGAAGGCACGTGATCGTATTTGGAGGGCAAGTCAGAAGGCACTATAAAGACCTAGGGATGGTAATCCTAACAGGTACAGACTACTCAATACTCACACTGACTCTCTCTGAGCACTCTGCTTCCTCTCTCTGCACTATACTCATCCTCTCGCCGGAGGGCCTTGCCGGGACAACCCCCGGCCAGGTCTTAGTCGTGCGTTCCCTGTGCAGGCTAGGAGAAGAAGGCTCAACAACCATCGAACCACCAACGGAGGAGCGAGGATCAAGGATCACGGGCCACACAATTGGTGAACCCGACGTGAACACTTCTGATCTAAACGGCTCTCTCATCCTCCATACCCCCCTCACTCCTTCGTAAAACAACCACCAAATCACCTACCATGGGCGGAGATCTAGCAGACGCAACCGTTTCGGGGGCCAAAGACGCAGGTGGAAATGTCAATTCCACGCCAACCCTCGAAAGGCACATGTCCCTCTCCCTCGCCCCTGGGTCCGGGCTCTCGCCCGTCTCAGACGACGTAACTTCGGCGTACATCCGCCTGTTGCAGCGTCGCGACGATGAACGCGACAATGAACTGGCCGCGCTAAGGGCAGAGGTGGCCCAAATGAAGCAACGCATGCAGCAAGACGCCACCCCTGCCGCATCAAGATCTGGCGGAGACAGGGGTAGAGGAGGCCAAACACCGCCTCCGCCTCCACCTCCACCACCGCAAGGGCGTCAGAATGAAGGAGGCCAACGCGGATCCGTGAAAGACCGCCTAGGCTTCACCCCAGCACCGGACGACGCCAGGGGAATCATCCTCTATAAACAACCCACAGTATCTGGGACACATCGTTCTAGAAGCCATCACGATGGAACCAGGACAAGGGACACCGAGTCGTTTACAAGTACGTACTCGACTGGTCGCGTAGAGTTCTCTCACACAACGGCCTCGCACCGTAGCCGAGACTCTGCCCAAACCAGACCCCATGTCTCTGAGCGCCTGGGGAACATTCAGATTGAAAACAAAGACGACGAGCATTACGCTCGGCGCAACGGGAAAGACGTACGCGTTGAGGGCGCGGACGACGAGAACAAAACCCGTCGCCATAATGACAAAACCGTCAACGGCCCACGCCGAACGGAGAAGGACTTGCGAGATAAACTTCGGCGAAGAGAAGCCGAGAAGGCGTCGGCAAAAGAACACAAGGAAAGGGATTCAAAGAGATCAAAAACGGAAGAGCACGGCAAACCGCCGCGCCCAGGATTTGAAAGGCAGCTAAAAGATCTCGGCGTCTCCCCATTCACCTCCCACATAATCAACACGCCGCCAGAGCCCACTTTCCACCTGCCCAAATTCACGAAGTTCGATCCGTCGACGTGTGAGGCCTACACTCACCTCATCCATTTCAGGCAAACCATTGAACTCTGCACGCTTAAAGACGAGGTAAAATGCAAGGCGTTCCCGTCCAGCCTTGGCTCCCTAGGACTCCAGTGGTTCAACAAATTGCCCGCTGGATCCGTAAGGACCCTGGCCGACCTTGAACGCGCCTTCAACACACGCTTCATCACAAGCAACAAAACGGCTAAAGAGCCTGAATCACTGTCTCAGATGAGAAAACTATCGTCTGAAACCCTCAGGCAATATGCCGAGCGCTACTGGCAGCTATTCAACGAGATCCCAGGAATCGATGAATATTGGGCTGCACGCACTTTCAAGAACGGCCTGGAAACTGGCAGCAAGATCTTAGACGAACTTGCCATCCGCCCACCACACGGCATGGGTGAACTAATGCGCGTCGTGGAAAGATTTTGTGCTCTCGAGGAACTTTATGCAGACAGGGCGCAGGGAATCCCAAGCTCTAACAATCCATTCTCCTCAACCGTGCACCAGCTGCCAGCACAAGTGGCAACCCAACCAAAGCAGCCGAAGAAGCAAGTGCACAACATTAAAAAGGGTAAGGAGCGTCCGCCGAAGGAGCATGACTACGTGGCCGAAACCACTCACTTCAAGGAACCAATTTGGTCTTTTCTGAAGGAAATAATGAGACAACCATGGTTTGAATGGCCGACGGGCAAGTGGGAACCGACACCGGCCAACCGGATCAAAATCCCAGGAAAAAATGCACTTACCACAACGAGCTCGGCCATTACACGACTGCCTGTGCACCATACAAGGCTCTCCTTGAGAAGCTTGCGGCTCAAGGTCATCTCGATCAGTACATTGATCGATCAAAGACGCCCGCCCGGCAGACAAATCCCAACCCCAACGAACAACGCCCGCTGATCCATGTCCTCCACGGTCCAGTAACCAAAGCGTCCGAGACTGCCCTCAAAGCCGACATCGATCACGCCTCAACTTCAAAGGCAGTACTCTCCGTCGGCTGCGGGTCCAAGCGTCAACGACCACAAGACGTACCATCCAGATCGGCGTCCACGACGTCAAACGCGTCCTCATTGATCAAGGAAGCTCGGCCGAAGTTATGTACTACGATCTATTCAAAAAGCTGGAATTACCAGAATCGGCACTACTACCAACCGAAGTACCCCTCATCGGCTTCAGCGGAGCACCTGTTTGGCCAGTTGGCCGAATCTTCCTCCCTGTCGTCGTCGGCACAAAAACACTCTCTGTTGAATTCATCTTCGTCAACATGCCAAGCCCATACAACGCCATCCTGGGATGAAATTGGCTTCATGGAATGCAGGCCATTGCCTCCACGTACCACCAACTTGTCCGCTTCATCGGCGCAACGGGGAGACAAGAAGACTTACGAGGGGACCAAATTACATCCAAAAAATGCTACGTTTCCGCCGTACACAGCTCCTCAAAGGCAAAACAAGTGCAATGGGTTGAAGTCCCAGACATGGCCGTCATCGAAGATGTCGGTCAAAGAGCCGAGGACAAAGCGGAGGAGGACCTGGTGAAAATGCCCATCAACGAGGACGGATCACGCTTCTTCTTGCTTGGCTCCTCACTATCTGACGCCGAGCGAGAGGAGATGTTCCTGTTCCTCAAAGACAATCTTGAAGACTCCGAGATCCGAAACACTCCCCCAACTACTCAACCTTCTGCCGAAGGTGAACAGAAAAAGGACAAGTGGCTCCTCTTTCAGGGAGACACATGGCGATTGCAGGTAGACGGCGCCTCCAACAACAACGGAGCAGGTGCCGGAGTCGTTTTGGTCTCACCATGCGGAACACTTCACGAGAGTGCTATCACCATCGATTTTCCTACAACAAATAATGAGGCCGAATATGAAGCACTGCTTGCTGGCTTACGCTCGGCAATCGCAATGAAGGTTGACGACTTGGCCGTGTATTGCGACTCTCAACTTATAGTCAATCAGGTGCTGGGTGACTACGAAGCTCGGGACCCAAGAATGATGAAGTATCAGGCAACGGCGGCGGAACTCATCACTCACTTCAACAACTTCAACATCATGCAGATCAACCGCGAGCACAATGCTCACGCCGACGCTCTTGCTGGTCTAGCCTCGGCTTCAAAGGCATCAAAGTTCCGAACCATAAATTTTGGGAACATTGACCACCCGAGTTTCGACACAACTCCAGAAGTGCTCAACATCGAGCTTGGTCCGAGCTGGATGGATGAAATCGTTGCCTTCCTCAGAACCGATACTTTACCCGACGACAAGAAGGAAGCCTTCCGTATCAGAAACAAGGCCGCGTACTATTGGCTCTCCGAGAACGGCCAACTCTATAGAAAATCCATTTCCGGGTCTTATCTTCTTGTCGTTCACCCAAATCAGGTTGCCAAAGTCCTTGACGAACTGCACTCCGGAAGTTGCGGCTGCCACTCTGGTGGACGTTCGTTATGCCAACGCGCGATGAGTCAAGGATACTTTTGGAAAAACATGAAGAAAGACTGCGAGGAAATTGTTCGAAGGTGCCGACCATGCCAACTTTTCTCCCCAATCCCCAGGCAGCCGGCTCAGAATCTCTCCCCCATCACAAGTCCATGGCCATTCGCGCAATGGGGGCTCGACATCGTCGGGAAGCTCCCAACAGCACCTGAGGGCTTCAAATTCTTGATCACAGCAACGGATTACTTCTCCAAGTGGGTAGAGGCCGAGGCCCTTGTCACCATTACAGAAGCAGACGTCCGACGATTCGTATGGAGGAACATCGTGACAAGGTTCGGCGTACCCTACGCCATCGTCTCCGACAACGGCACCCAATTTGTCGGGGACGACCTCACAAGTCTCTGTGAGGAGTTCGGCATCAGATTCTTCAACTCAACACCAGTCTACCCTCAGGGAAATGGCCAGGCCGAAGCCTCAAACAAGACGGTTTGTGCAGGGATAAAACGAAGATTGAATTCAAAGAGGGGAAAATGGGCAGAGGAACTCCTCAGGGTTTTATGGGCTTATCGCTCCACTCCCTGCCGTTCAACAGGCCAGACACCATTCTCAATGGCGTTCGGCATGGAGGCCGTCATCCCCCTAGAATCAAGGTTCCCAACCCTCCGAGCGGAAAACTTCAACCCACAGTCCAATGACGAAGCCGTCGAGCAAGAACTGATTTTGGCTGAGGAAAAACGAGATGACGCTAGGCTAAAGCTTGTCGAGTATCAACATACTGTCGCCAAGGGCTACAACAGAAGTGTCAGAATCAAGAAGTTCAAGCCCGACGACTTGGTTTGGCGTAAGGTCGTCCAAGCAAGCAAAAGGAAAAAGTTCATGCCTAATTGGGAAGCGCCATTTCGTATTGTGAAGGTTGCCGGTGAAGGGGCTTACACCCTCGAAGACATGCACGACAAGGTACTCACCAACCCGTGGAACGCACAGAACCTCAGGAAGGCTTACATGTGACGCTTCAATCAGACAACTACCTTTGGCCAACACATCGTGCATTCAGAGTTTCTGTTTTCTTCAGCTTCGGCATAAACTCTTTTACTTTTTATTTTTCTTGCATTTCAAAGAAGGGCCTCGACCCACTGTTACTATTTTTATTACTTTCCCTGTACTTCGAAGAAATATCAATGAAATGACAATCTTTTTCATTTCAAAGTCTTCAACAAACATTTCATGCATTCATTCCACTCTCGGCTAGAATGCCACACACAAACGATGACTTCGGTCACACCCACCAAACGGCTCCTTAAAAAGCCCTTTGCTTCGGCCAACTTCACCGCCCAAAGAAGCAATCACTGGACATATGGTCCGCCGAGCCTGAAATACACTTTTGGAACTTAGGCTTCGGCTCGGATTGGCAAGACACTATGGTCGGCCACCGAAAGGTTACACTCGCAATTTGGCGAGCAAACCACCCACAACCAATCACCACTCTCAAACGTTCCTCTACCATGGCCAGGGGCTGACACTTTGGCCGAGCCCCATCCACTGGCAAAGGGGCACTTCACACTCTCAAACTACGTCAAAGGTTGGATCATGTCAGCTCACAATACATCCATGTTCGGCGACCTATAGCAACTACAGCCATACTACTTTGGTCAGGGCTCGGCTGCAATATCTCTACTTAACCATTTCGTTCATGAAATACTTTCAACTATTCAGCCGAACCCAAACCAAAAGTGGGGGCTACGGACAACTACATACAAACATGCAAGACCAACAAAATTATGTGAAGACATGAAGGCAATCAAACAAGCTCGGCAATAGTAGAGACGTTGCAAAAGGAAGCCATGCATTCATCTAAAACTTCGAAATAAAGACAAGTGTTTGAAAGATCCTAAGCTAGGAGGTACGGCGTAGTAAATCGTTCGGTGCTGACCCCCCTTAAACTATTACATCTGGCACGGCAAACTCCCAAGATTCGGAGCCGTCCAGTCCAACAAAAATTCAAGAAATTCAAAGAAAAATACAACTCTAAAGAAACTTGAAGCTCTATGGGTGTGGCGGATCACCCTCGGCTGCAATTTCAGCAAGGCGAGCAGCATCGTCCTCAGCCTCAACAACCACTTCATCATTTTTCTGAGCCTGTTCGGTGTCCTGCTCGGCAATCTCAACCTCGGCCTCTTTCCTCCCACCAGAACCATACACTCCACCTTCAGCGTTGGCCATAGTTAGATCATCAACATCGTCCTCGCTCTCAGAAAACTCCTCCGGCGGAAGTGGGGCACATTCCTCCTCCGTGTACGGCAGCACGAGCTCGGGCACAACGGCCGCAGGGATGGTCTTCATCAGGTTCATATCAGGCTCTAGCTGCATAACAGCACAAGCAGCCAGCACCCCAGCCTTGTACCCTTTTCGGTACGCAATAGGAACCCTCTTCTCGACCTCCTCATTCACCGTCGACTGAGCATCTCTCATATACTCAGCTCCTGCTCGGTCGCACCCCGCCTGGTAGGCCTTCGAGTCCACCTCCTTCATCTTCCTCTTCTCCCTCCTCACGACTTGACCAAGCTCTCGTTCGGCCGTCTTTGCGTTCTCAAGGCCTCATCCCTCTCCTTCTCAAGCTCGGCAACCTTTGCCTTAGCCAGCTTCAGCGCAGTCTTGACAGCCTTAGTTTTCTCATGCTCGGTCTTAGCGTCATCTCTATACCGCATTCTCTCGGCCACCAACAGATCCGCCTGGTTGGACACTCGCAGAACAGCTTGCCCAACCTGTTAAAAAGAAAGATGGTCAAGCTCGGCCACAAGGGGAAGAAGTTAGCACAAAAAAAAGAGAAAAAAAAAAAGAAAGGAAAATTCAAAAAGTCAAGTCAAGTACCTGAACAAGATAGGCGCTTAAATGAGTGATGCTCGGCTGCAGCTCCCCTGGAACTCTCTCCATATCCCTCGGAAGAGCGAGACCGTGCAGCATGGTAACGGCCAACCCAGGCTCAACCTTCACACTGTCTTCCACAGTAACGATCCTGCCGTCGGCCATCGCGAAGGATGGCGCGAACTCTTGCACAATCGCTCGCCCACCTGAGCCGGCCGCCTGTTCCACGGCTTTGGAGCCACCCGCAGCCGAAGACTCAGTTTGGTCCCTCTCTTTAGGATGTGGTGTCGGCGGCCTCGTGGGGAAGAAGTCTTGGGTGACCTTCTGCTTCTTCGCAGGATTGTCAGCCTGTGCAGCCTCCTTCTGGCGGGTCGCGGCCCCATCTCTCAGATTCAATTTCACCACGTTCCTCCTCTCCATCTCGTCGGTATAATCGGGAATGAGGGTTCGGCTTGGCGGAATGTTGATACCTAGAAAGTTGGCTGGCAGACTGCTTTGGAACCAGAAGTCGGCCGACTTCTTTAAAGATGGGAACTTGAGCCTTGGTTCTTTCGCCTTCTTGCTCGGCCTATTTCCTCCCGCTTGACCCTCAGCAGCCCTCTTCTTACCTTTAGCCTTGGTGCTCGGCCCAACTTCTTTCTTCTTCCTCCTCAACTTTCCCTTGTAGGAGGGAATGTAATCGAGCAGCGTCGGCGCGTCACGGCAAATTTGAGCCCTCAACGTTTCAACGTTAGCCTCAACTGACAAAGAATGCTGTGTCTTGGTGATTGCTCGGTTATCTGCAAGGAGAGGATATCTTCAGAATTCTCAAAAAACACAAAGAAGAAATAAATCTTACTCGGCGATGTAAAGAAAATTAAAAACCCAACCTCGAAAGTCTTTTATCTTCGGCACAGAGTGTAGCCGCACTGACTGACTGCCGAACTCATAATTCCCACTAACTTCAACATAGAAGTTAGCCCACTTGTCGGTGTCGGGAAGCCCATTTATCAGGGGCTCTTTTCCACTACGTGTGGACAGGTACCTGCGCTCGGTCCCGCCGTGCCTGGACATGATGTACGTGTGAAAGAGGTCGGCCACGGTGAACTCGAGGTTGTGTAGCTCCTTCAGCTTAATTATGGACATCACTATCCTATAACTATTAATGGCAAAGTAATGGGGTACTATGCCGAACCTGGCTAGCAGTTCCCTCAGAAAAGGATGAAGGGGGAAACGGAGCCCAGCCTCGCAGATGGCCATCAGAGGAACCGTTATATGCTCGGGACGGTTTTCCCTTTTATCCCTAATCCTATTGCTAGCTACCTGGTGGACTACAACGTTGGCCGGGATGTGGTATGTTCGGCAGAAATTATCATACTCATAGGGACGTCCGCTGAAATAATGGGCGTGGGGACAGACCTGCCCCCTCTCGAATAGGTCGGTAAACTCCCTATTGTCGGAAGACGTCTCAACGGGAGTGGAACGGGAAGAGGTCGTGGCCCCAGCTTGTGAACGAAGTCTGGATTCAGCCTCGGCCCCAAGCTCGTGCTCGGCTTCAGACTCTGTGCTAGTAGAAAAGGTTATCTCTGGTTCGGTGTCGAAACCGCCGTACTCATGGTCACGCTCGGCATTTGAATCACCAGAGTCTGACATGTTTGAGTCTATGGAGGAAGATCGACGTCGGCTTCTGTATCTCTCCACGTATTTCCGGATCACGAGATCGGCAGAGTCGTCCTCTGAATTCTCAGAGTCGGATGAGATGACGATGAATGGGTGAGCCAGACCTAACAAAGTCAAAAACAAAAACATAAGACCGAGACGTCGGCCAAGAAGAAGGTATCTCACTATGCTCGGTATCCTAAATGGCCCACCCCATCATCATTCTCAAGGCTCGGCCAAACCATGTTCGGTTTGAACCTACCAAACGACAGAGACTGGGGCTTGGCCTATTCCGTCAACGGCCAAGCCCAGGAACCCCTTGAAGGTTCCATGCTCAGAAGAACAGGTTGAAGAAGGAGATGAACAGTCCGTTCATCTCCAGGGTGCACTGTTCACTCAGAACAAAAAATGCCCCAAAAACCCAGAAAAGCAAAAGATAATGGACTGGAAATTGCAAAGAAGTGAAAAGAACCAAGAATCGAACACATACCTGGATTTGTGGCGAGATCTGGTGGCTAGATTGCTGGGAATCAAGACCAGAAGATGAACAAGTGCTCTTCGAAGCTCTGGCAATGGAGGTCTGGAGAGAGAGAGAGAACGAGAGCTTTCTCTCTCCTCGCATCTCTCTTTATATAGGGCTAGGATTGGGAATTCGAAAATCCCGCCCATCATTGCACCGCCGAACAGCTACCCACTCAGCGCATGACACGTGTCACTGAAAGGACGGTTTGCAGGGCGTGCCAGCTTTCCCCTCGTCTGCCGTACCCATCCACGAGTTGACATCTGGCGTTCGACCATTGGAAGACTTCATCTGCGGTTAAGCTTACTCCTGAGAAAGAGATGATTTAGGCTCGGCTGGAGTCCGTCTTCATCGAACAAATATGCGCTCGGCAATTCGACAGAGTTCGGCCTAAGGCTCGGTGTCAATCTCTACCATGCGTACGGCATTGGCAGAAATTGAGGGGCTATTGTAGCGGGCCGAACTCAGATGCTTGCAAAAGAGCGGACCAGACCCGCCATAAACCGATTGGAGGCTTTATGCACGGCGTGCCGACGGTGACTCGTCACGTATGTTCGGTTTGCTTCAGGCTTGGCTGTGAACAAACCAACGCTCGGATTGTGTCGTCGGCAGAGTCCCCTTCAATGTTATTTCCCTCATTAAACCCGTGGCCATGCTCGGCGTTGTCCGCGTTCGGCTACCTTCGGAGCACGGCATGCAGCCGACGACGGCTAACAGCTAAGCCACGCGTCCTGCCACGTGCAGAGGCGGTTACAATGGAAGATGATCACGGGCGCACATGGGTGTGCCAGCTCAGTCCTGAAAACGGTTATCAGGTCTATTCCTCGACGTCACTATGACGTCGCTTGGCCCGTGGAAGGCATGTGATCGTATTTGGAGGGCAAGTCAGAAGGCACTATAAAGACCTAGGGATGGTAATCCTAACAGGTACAGACTACTCAATACTCACACTGACTCTCTCTGAGCTCTCTGCTTCCTCTCTCTGCACTATACTCATCCTCTCGCCGGAGGGCCTTGCCGGGACAACCCCCGGCCAGGTCTTAGTCGTGCGTTCCCTGTGCAGGCTAGGAGAAGAAGGCTCAACAACCATCGAACCACCAACGGAGGAGCGAGGATCAAGGATCACGGGCCACACACTTAGCCTTATAGATACTCGTGCTCTCATATGCGTCATTCCTAATTTCCTCAAGCTCACACAACTGGAGCTTCCTATGGGCACCCGCCTCTGGCAAACGCGTGTTTAACGTTTTAATGGCCCAATAGGCCTTATGTTCCATCTCAACGGGCAAGTGGCAGGTCTTACCATAAACGAGCCGGTAGGATGAAGCACCCAACATGGTCTTGTAAGCAGTGCGGTAGGCCCACAAGGCATCGATCAACCGAAGTGACCAATCCTTCCTATTCTGGTTCACGGTCTTCTCAAGAATCCCTTTTATCTCACGATTAGCTAGCTCAGCCTGACCATTAGTTTGAGGGTGATAAGTAGTAGACACCTTGTGAGAGATGCCATACTTGCTCATTAACGCCCCAAAGGACCGATTGCAGAAATGCGTGCCCTTATCAGAGATAATGGCACGTGGCATGCCAAACCTCGATAAAATGTTAGTTCGTAAGAACTCAAGCACGACCTTAGAATCACTGGTCCTAGTGGCGATTGCCTCTACCCATTTCGACACATAATCCACCGCCAAGAGGATGTACTCAAACCCATGTGAAACCGGGAACGGGCCCATGAAATCAATACCCCAACAATCGAAGACCTCTATCACAAAAATATTCTGGAGGGGCATCATATTCCGCGGGCCCACCTTACCCAACTTCTGACACCGGTCACACGACTTGCAAAAGACGTACGCATCCTTAAAAAGACTCGGCCAAAAGAAACCACACTCATTGACCTTGGCGGCGGTCTTTTTACCGGAGAAATGACCCCCGCACGCCTCGGTGTGACATAATTCTAAAATTCCCCTTTGATCAGCCTCAGGGACACACCGGCGCACAATCTGGTCCGCGCAATACTTGAACACATATGGATCATCATAAATATATAGCCGGACCTCTCTAAAAAAACGCTGCTTCTCAGCTGTAGACCAATGGGGTGGAATCTGCCCAGTCACCAAATAATTGGCAATATCTGCAAACCATGGGCACATATTAACAGCAAACAACTGCTCGTCAGGGAAAGTATCCACGATGGGGAGATGAGAGGTGGGGTCCTCAAACTCCAGACGAGACAGGTGGTCAGCCACTACATTCTCAACCCCTTTCTTATCCTTAATCACAAGGTGAAATTCTTGCGGCAAAAGAATCCACCGGATAAGGCGAACCTTCGCATCCTGCTTGGTCATCAAGTACTTCAAGGCCGCATGATCGGTATACACCACGATTTGCGAACCCACCAAGTAGGACCGGAACTTGTCTAAGGCAAACACCACCGCGAGCAATTCCTTCTCGGTAGTGGTATAGTTCATTTGTGCCTCATTCAGCGTCTTGCTTGCATAATACACGACGCAGGGATCTTTCCCTCGCCGTTGCCCTAAAACCGCCCTGACTGCATAGTCGAACGCGTCGCACATCAACTCAAAGGGCAAACTCCAATCCGGAGGCTGCACGATCGGCGGAGTAGTGAGACTCCGCTTCAACGTCTTAAATGCCTCCTCACACTCCTTAGTCCACACGAAAGGCGCGTCTTTTGACAGCAAATGACACAACGGCCAAGAGATAGCACTGAAATCCTTAATGAAACGCCGATAGAAACCGGCGTGACCGAGGAAAAACCGAATGTCTTTTACAGACTTTGAAGTGGAAAGATTTGCGATCAAATCAATCTTCGCCTTGTCCACCTCAATACCCTTGGATGAGACAATGTGTCCCAACACAATTCCTTGGGTCACCATGAAGTGGCACTTCTCCCAATTAAGCACAAGTTGCTTCTCCTCGCACCGTTCCAAGACTTTTTCAAGTTCTCGAGGCATTCGTCAAACGAATCCCCAAAAATTGAAAAGTCATCCATAAACACCTCCATGATCTTCTCTACCATGTCGCTAAATATTCCCATCATACACCTTGAAAAGGTTCCGGGAGCGTTGCACAAGCCAAATGGCATGCGACGGTAGGCAAACGTTCCGTAAGGACACGTGAATGTGGTCTTCTCCTGATCCTCCATGGCTACCTCTATCTGATTGTAGCCAGAGTACCCATCCAGAAAGCAATAGAAAGCCCGTCCAGCCACCCTCTCCAGAATTTGATCAATGAATGGGAGAGGGAAATGGTCTTTTCGGGTGCTCGCGTTGAGCTTCCGGTAATCTATGCACACTCGCCACCCAGTTTGAACACGGATCGGCACTAGTTCACCCTCGCCGTTTCTCACGACAGTCACTCCAGCCTTCTTAGGCACCACTTGCGCTGGGCTCACCCACTCACTATGGGCTATCGGGTAAATAATACCCGCATCTAAGAGCTTTAGCACCTCAGTCCGAACCACCTCCTTCATATTGGGATTCAGACGACGCTGAGGTTGCCTAGAAGGCTTCACATCCTCATCAAGAAAAATGCGGTGTGTACACACCGTTGGACTAATACCCTGTAAATCCGCTATCGTCTAGCCTATCGCGCCCACGTGCTCTCTTAGCAGGGCAAGCAACTTAGCCTCTTGATCTGCCTTGAGAGATGAGGAGATCACAACCGGAAAAGTATCATCGCCTTTAAGGAATGCATACTTAAGTGTGTCCGGTAGAGGCTTTAACTCTGGTTTAGGTGGCTGGACAGACGAGGGGAGAGCTTGAGGAAGTGGGGCGCCTAGCGGCTCAAGAACTGGGTTCCAAGCGACGCCACACACATCCTCTACTGCAAGCATCTCCATCAAACTCCCTACCTCTGGAGAATCTAAGAATGACGCCTCTTCGGCGGTTAGGGCTATCTCCAGAGGATCCTTGTATAACATACTATCGACATGCTCTTGCACTAGCGTGTCGATCAAACTCACCTCATACACCTCCTCATCATCCTCGACCCGACTATCCACATTGAAAACATTCACCTCCATTTTCAAGTCCCCAAACGACAATTGGACTTGCCCAGTTTTGCAATTCATGACAGCACTGGAGGTGGCCAGAAAAGGACGGCCAAGGATGATAGGAGTCTTCTCAAAGACCTTCGGTATTGGGCATGTATCCAGGACAATGAAGTCGACTGGAAAGAGAAACTCGCCCACTTGAATCAAAATATCTTCCACCACTCCCTTGGGAATTCTCACACTTCGATCAGCCAACTGTAGCGTGATCGGTGTGGCTCTCAAGTCGCCTAAGCCAAGCTTCAAGTATACTGAATACGGGAGCAAATTGACACTCGCTCCTAAATCCAGTAAAGCCTTATCAAATTTCTGGCCTGCGATAGCTATAGGGATGGTGGGACAACCAGGGTCCTTACACTTGGCGGGGATCTCAGCCTGGAGAATGGAGCTCACTTGCTCCATCATAAGCACTTTGTTCTGACTCTTGGTTCTCCGCTTTGACGTACATAGATCCTTCAAGACCTTTGCAAACTGAGGAATTGCGTCAATGGCTTCCATTAAAGAGATAGGAAACTGAACTTTCTTGAATAACTTAAGCATTTGAAAGTTCACATTGACCTTGGGCTTCGCCACCAAGCGGTTTGGATATGGAGTAACGGGTGGCGACGGAGTCGTGGGGACTGCAGGTGCAGGTACCACCACTTCAGTAGACTCTGCCTCTTTCTTCCTCAGGGACACTTCCTAAGTCTGGAATGGCTACTGGTGCAGATACCGGTACCGGGGGTGGCACCAATTTTTCCTTAGGAGGTAAGTCCTTGTTGATCACCTTCCCACTTCTGAGAGTGGTGATCGCCTTAGCCTCCTCTAGGCTAGGATCCGAACTACTCGGGCCAGAAAAATCACCCACATAATGCGTACCGGCGGCATTGATTAAAGGTTGAGAAGGAAACTTTCCCTTCTCCTGTTGGACTTGTCCAACTGCCGCCGTCAACTGGGTCCTAATATCACCAATCGCCTGCTTGGTCTGCTCAGTGAAGCTAATCTGAGACTGAATGAGAGTCTTCATCATATCATCAGTCTGCTTATCCCGCGGGGGATGGTTAATGCCAGGGGGTGGTCCAAAAGATGAAGGACCAAACCTCTGCTGCTGCTGAGGTGGGTAACGGAATTGGGTCATTGGGCCTTGAGAAGGCTGGAATGGCTGGACTGACTGCTGAGGTGGTGCCTGGGGTTGCACTGGGGTTTTTTGATCCCTCCAACTTAAAAGTTGGTTATGGGCCCACCCTGGATTGTAGGTTTTAGAATACGGATCCCAACGCTGATTAAGCGCGTTCACCTCAGCCTGATTACTATGGTATGCATCTTTAACAATGGGAAATGTGGGGCACGCAGTGACTAAATGCCCCGGACACTCACACAAAGCGTACACCTCTTCAACTCTGATCTCATTCACCTGATGGACTTGCTTTACCTTCAAGTCCTCTAATTGTTTAGCCATTTTATCCAGCTGAGATTGGACATTGTGCTCTCTTACACTCGAAGGAAAAATGCCGGACCCACTGGGTCCCTGTGCAACCATGGCCCTATCACCGAGGTCGGAAGGTTCCCAACTTCGGTGTTTCTCGGCCAACTCGTCAAGAAAGTCCCACGCATCATCTGGGGACTTGTCGAGGAAATCTGCCTTCTTACAGAGGTACTCAATTTGTTGGACCGTAGCAACATTCAAGCCCAAATAGAAAAATGACACCAACTGGTGTTTCACGAACCCATGATGCGGCAAGGACAACAGCAAGTCCTTGAACCGCTCCCAGCACCTTAAAAATGACTCGCCCTCTTTCTGCTTATATGACTGGATCTGGCGAGTCAGGTACTTCGACTTACTTTCCGAGAAATATTTCTTGTAAAATATATCTCGGACAGCAGCCCACGTCCTAAGAGACTGGGCTTTTTGCATACGCAGCCACTTATCCGCATTATCCTTAAGTGAAGAGGGAAAAAGCTTAAGGCAAGCATTCTCCCACTGAGCAGTGGTGGCCAGGGTGCACACCAACTGCTCAAAGCAACGGATATGATAATATGGATCCTCATTCGATCTCCTTCCCGTAGAAAAGGGGAATGGCATTATGTGTACCTGGCTTAATGGTGAAAGCGTTACGTGCTTCCACTGTCTCAATTGGCAGAACTATTGGACCGAGAGGAGTGGTCCTCTTAGGATGCATGTGCGCACGCATCGACATCGGTGGATCTGCCATTGGTGGCTTGATTACTAAATTAACAAAGAGGCCACCGATATCGAAAGACTCACCACCAAAATATTCTTCCTCCACGGTTACTTTCAGTACCCTATCAATGACTAAAATAAAAATAAAATCTAACGACCCGAATTCTTAACACACGTTACCGTCCCCGGCAACGGCGCCAAAAATGCTTGACGATTTCCTAGACCTAAATTAATGGGTTGCCCCAAGCGTAGGGCGGAGATCGACGCAGCATAATATCCGATAAGTCCGGAGTCGAATCCACAGAGACGGTGATGTGCGCTGACTAAAAACTCGGGTTTTACTAATTTAACGGGCTCTTAGGTAGCCACCCCTTGTCGGTTTGATTGAGAGATAAACTAAAACGAAGAAATTGATTGTACTATTCAGATAATTTAAAGGAGGTACGGTCGTAGGGTTCATAGCACTCGTAACCAGTCCGGATTAGCCTGCTCCATTCAATGTTTTTAAAAACTTTTAACTTTAGTTTGAAAAAGATACCCCGAAAGATGCAAACCTTTATGGTCGCCATATACCCATGCGCAGCGAAGAATGAGTTTTGGACCCCCATTCCCCCGTTCACATGGGCTCCAACGATGCCCCGGGTTCGTCTAACGAATGTTCTTATTAACCTAAAATTACTTTTTCCATTATTTGAAAGCAGGAGCAGTATCCGAACTGACCACGGTGTGCTAATCACCTCGCGACCCTACCTATACGACTACTCACTCATTATTGAAAGAGAAACAAGAGAAATCCTAACTTGCATCATGCTTCTATTGCTTGAAATGAGAAATAAGTAAGAAAAACCAATTACTTGAATATCAACGAACAACTTTAATGAAGAATAAAAATTAATACGAGTTACCGGAGTGCGAAGATCTGAACAAAACTTGAAAACTTGAAAAGAATTTAACTCTGGAACGGAAAGAACAAAAATTCAAGCTGCTACGTAAAAGTGCGAACCCTAAAAACGGAATTTAGAGGGGTATTAATACAAACCCCAATTAAAAAGGAAATAAATAGAAAAGGAAATAAAAATGACGAAACAAATTATTCCCGCTAATGCCTTCGGTATCGATACTGGTAATGATAGTATCGATACCCATCTCTCTGTTCATCTCTGGATCACTTTTGCACCAAATTGTATCGATACGTGGGATGCTAGTATCGCAACCGAACGTCTTAAAGGTGCCCGCTGAGCTTTGCATGGGATTTGGCCACCCGACGTCACCCGACGCCTTACGCTTTCGCCTTGACTTCCCATGACGACGTCCAAACCGACCTCAAGGCCTCGCAATCCAACCTTGGTGTAAAATCCGCCTTGTTACCTATGAAAATAACAAAAAACACAAAACAAAGGAAAGCACGGCATCAAGTGGATAATGGAATAAAACGCGCCTCTAACGCGCTAATTCTCCCTACTTAGGCACTCATATCTATGATATCACGCGCCTATCAGATACATCGAAAGGGAAAGAATGACCAAACTAAACCAATGAGGACTCATTAGAAAAGCAGAGGCAAGAGAGAGAGAATCCAGCAAAATGCTGAAAAGGAAATGAAACAAAGAAAGCTACTACAACAGGAGTATATAGCTTAAGCAAAACATTATAGACAGCCTTGGGGACTTTCCTTACCAGCCAAAAATGCACAATATGACCACTTTGGGACCCCATATGAGCTTTTCCGTTCAGATGAAAACAAAATTATGACCTTCTCCATGGAAGGTAATGTAGAAACAAACTTTGTTTACTTCTTTACCCACGATCAACCAACTAGATGACATTGATTATGTATGAAATAAATGTTGTGCCCAAGGATCAAAACCAAACACACACAAACATAGAATATATATACGTAGTTCTCCAAAATTGGGAACATCCACGGAGTTTACGGAGCAATATTATGATATGAAGACAAGTTTTACAAGGGAGTTCTCTCTCAAACTCACTACATTCTCTCTCATCTCTACATTGCTGGCCTAGCTGATACAAAGGCCGGGAGCTCAATTTATAGGCAAGTATTGAGCTCTGTTAACAAGCCATGCTAGAGAAGAGAATTCCCATAAGAATTCTTCTTCATTAACGGAGCCTTTATCTTTATGCTAAATCTTCTGCATCTCCAAGTCAACAATGGAGGCCTCAATCAAACCTCATGAATTTCAGCCACCAAACATGAATTTCATATGTGGAAATTCAACAATAAATATGAGTTTTAAGAAAAGCCAGATTCAAATTTTAAATCTGTTCGATTACCAGGATTTGAGTACTCCCACATTGAAAGTCATATATTCAATACTAAAATGGGCGGCTAAATGTGTAGATTTTTCATTACACATTCACGCTTTGAGGTTACTCGTACGGCTTAGCTATTTTGAATTCGGGGATAGATTTTAAAATATGCATTAATGGGGGCACATCTAACCCCATGCTTTCTTAAAGAGTAAGTCTACTGGTACAGAAAATCTGTAAAACAGTTTTTCAAGAACCCCCACTAAAAATCAGTTCAATCTGATACTTATAGATGCTCGATCCAATCATATAATGTTTTATTATCCGGGAATCTAAATCAAAAGTTAGATGATTGGATCGAGCATCTATAAATATCGGATTGAATTGATTTTTCACGGGGGACCCTTGAAAAACTGTTTTACATTTAATGAACGGCTCGAATCATTTGTGTGGGACCCGTAGTGGGCCCCACAACAAATCTGTACAAAAAATATGTACAAATTTTCTGTACCAGTAGACTTACTGTTTCTTAAATGATCCCATTTTTGCCGGTAGTACTAGATTGTTAATCACCAACTCATCTAAAAGCTTAAGCTGTTAGAAAGAAGGGCAACTTTATTTTTTATACCTTCAATACGCTCATTCACGTGTAGCCCGGCTCTCCTTCATAAGTGGGCTAAACAAGTGTAAATAATTTAACATTAGGTAGGCGGTGAGGTTCGAATAAAATATCTATTACATGCTCTGATACCATATTAGATTATTAACCACTAACTCATCTAAAAAACATAAACTATTAGAGAGAGGGACAAATTTATTATTTATACCTTCAAGAGGTAGAATAACTTATTGGTGATAATATACGTAACTTTAACTTAATTAATAGAAAGAAGTGTGTTTGTACAAAATAGTTCTGTGAAAATATAGCACTCTAAGAAATAGATTGACAAACATCAAAACAAAGAAAAATTAGCATAATTTAGTGAAACTGTCATAAACTTTTTGGTATGGTAAAAATATAAAATTATTAACATCATTATACAAAAATCAATTGGGGGACACACCCACATAGGTTCGTCCCACAATTACTTGATGATATATTCAAATATTAATTGGAACGATGCCCTAGACATCCTCACGGAGGAAAAAGAGTCTATCAAAAATTCAAATTTCAGTCAAATACTCCTACCGAAGAAAGTACTCTCTCCATAATTTGGGAGTCCCGCTTCAAGATTTCAACTTTTTATGAGAGTATAATTATTACTTGCACATATTTTAAACTTTTCAATTTTGCCTCTTATTTTTGGAATAGGTTTTGAAATGGAAACCGGTTATTTTCTGGCGGCAAAGTTGGCAGCTTTAAAAGTCAGCTCAAGGCTCAAGCATTCAAAATTGAATACTCCGTACAACTCTCTCTCTCTCTCTCTCTCTCTCTCTCTCTCACACACACAGAACTTTTTGTCCTTTTTAAATAAGGATAAAAAGGGAAAGTTGGACCCATTTTTTGTGTTAACTTGTCAAATTGGGCCTTTATTTTGGAACACTAAAAAAAAGAAAGTTGGACTCCCAAATTGAAACTGAGGGAGTAGAAGTCATTATTTATGACTATTTGCTTTCCCAACGAGGGTATCCAAAACTTTGTCTAATCGATTGTTTATGTGCAGTCACTAGTTAGGAATTAGGATAATCCCGTTCGGCTAAATAAGCCAACTGGCTTTTTTTTTGTCCTTATTTAAACATATTTCGTATTTGTTAGTTTTTGTCAATTTTTTGGGGATTATTGAATTGTTATGACGAGAGGAATCTAAAAAGTAAAAAATTATTATCGAAATCCAATTTTTTTTTAATAAAGACGAAAAAATTGGCTTATTGACTTATTTTTGTCTTTATTAAAAAAAAGAGGTTTCGATCGTAATTTTTTACTTTTTAGTTTCCTCTTGTCATGACGATGCAATAATCTCTAAAAAATTGATGAAAAACTAATAAATACGAAAAAAAAATTGAATAACGACAAAAAAATAAGCCAGTTGTCTTATTTAGCCGAACGGGGCAAGTTTCCTTAAAAAAAGCTACGTGATTTTTTTGTCTTTATTTAAAAAAATTCGCGTTTGAAAGTATTGCGTCAAGTTTTTGGATGAAAAAATTGGATTTCGGTCAAAAAGTCAAATTTAAATCAAATACTCCTACTGAAGAAAGTAGAAGTCATGTTTATGACTACTTGCTTTGCCAACGAGGGTATCCAAAACTTTGTCTAATTGCTTATGTGTAGTCACTAGTCATGCTAAGTTTCCTTAAAAAAGCCACGTGATTTTTTTCTCTTTTGTTTTTTTTTTATAGGCATTAAAATTTTATTAGAACTCGGCAATAGGTACATCAAAAAAAGAGACCAAAAATTGACCGCAGAGAATGAGGTACCCTACAGGCCTACAAAAGAAAGAAAAAAAAGAAGAAAAAAATAAATTCGATGGAGATTGAATGAGCCGAAAACATCTCCATCAAAACGCCTTCAAACTTGGTCTAACCACACCAACAGTATCAAGAAACAGCATGCATATACCAGAGAACCTTGCATCCGGTGAATGATAAAGCAAACACCAAAACCATAAGGACTCCCACTTGATAATTAAGCACATGGACAATTGGAAAGAATCACACGACTTTGACAGGTCCAAAACACATACATGCAGAAATCAATCCCATCACGTCAAAGAAGCAGTAGATAAACATCAAGCTATGCTGAAGAATTGTAATACAATCCCAAGAACCTCTGGGCCCGTTTCGCTTTTGATTCTTAAAAAATAAATACTTATTTGTAATTTTCAGACTTAAAAATAGTAAGATTACTGAAATTAAAAAAAATATGCAATATGGATATTATTTGATAGATTTCGATGAGATCTATTAAACACTGTAAAGGAATTAAAAAATTATTTTTGTAAGTCCATTATTTTTAATCTTGAAAATAGATCCTTATTTTATAAATACTTATTTGAGAAAGCGGAACGGGGTAGCCCCCCATAACTAGGAGTTGAAAAGAGGAAACCCAATGTTATTTTAAAAAAATCGGGTTTGGCAGTATTGCGCCAAATTTTTGGGGGAAAAAATTGGATTTCGGTCGAGACGAATCAATAATCTTTAAAAGTTTAACTCATAACTAACAAATGAAAAAAAAAAAGAAAAAAATTTGAACAAAGACATAATATAAAGGCAACGTGGCTTTTCTAGTAAAACTCCCAATCATTCCACAAATATTCGAAGATATATTACTCCAACTTATTATCGAGTACCATTGCTTAATTTTTCTAGAAACACGGTACATCTTGAGCAGTCCAGGTAGATATGTATGCATACATATTTGAAAAATTAGTTTTTTCAGTTCTTGTTGGGGGTGGCGGCTTATGGGCCCCCCTCTCGCTCTCTAACTAAAAGACTTTCTCTCTCTAAAGACCTCTGCCTATAAGTAAGGCACCCCACCTTTCTTGTCCCCATCCAAATCCAACTTTTCCTCTTGTAACAATTGCTCCTTCTTTTTCCAAGCTCTGATTTGATTCAACTTTTACAAACACAACACACCTTCGAGCCATGGTTGCTCCTGGAAAACTCTACGTGGGGGTTGTTATGGTGCTAGTAATAGCCACCATTTCCAACTTTGTTTCTGCAGATCCGGATATGCTCCAAGACGTTTGTGTTGCTGATCTCAATAATGGTAATTATTTTTTTCCATATAGCAATGTTACAAACACACCTTAATTTAAAACACAATTCTGGATATAACCGTGTCCAAAACTCTTAGACGCACAAGAGTTTTAAACATATCTAGCAGTTTCAGACATAGTTGTTTCTGGAATTGTGTTTTAAATATATAATTCTACACTTTTTGTTGTCAAAAAGCCCTTTTTTTGCTCGTACTAATGATTCAGAAGCATTATCGAATTTGTGTGTGTTTGCGAATAGAGTTTCAAATTTGACCTGAATTTTTTGTGGATTAGTACGCACCCAATTTTCTTCCCTTAAACTACCCATAATACATTGTGGCACAAGGAAATAAAGTTTGGCTGGAGAGTGTGGGACACACAATTGATTTGGAGATCCATATAAATCAGATTTATGGGGCGTTTATGGGTTCACCGTAGCATTTCTCTTCAGGAAAAAGTACTTGTTGTACTATATGTTTTTGTATTGTAGCATTACATTTTATGTCGGGAAGATTTTGGTCAAATGCAACAATAAGTTTGAAATTATTACGTTTTTTCTTCGAGTAACTAAAATGCTGATGTACTTATTTCTTATCTATTAAATTGAAAAACATTGGCAATTTAAAAGAAGAAATTAAATAGGCATCCTATTTAGAGAACTTATTTAGGTGTCTATTCTAGTGGGTTTGAATAATTATATTCTCATCTTTAAATTGGTTGAATGACCCATTTTTCCCTTGTTAATTAATTCTCTCTCAAAAATTTATAACTCTCTCATTTAAGAAATTGCAATTATCTCTCTATATTTTTTACCTTTTATTTACTACGCCACGTTTATTAATTACCTTACCAACCAATTATCCGAATATGATCAATTCCGAAATAATTCATGTTTATCATGGATTATATTGACAAAAATACAAAATATTAATCATATTCGGAACATGAAAAATATTGGCAAAAGAAAAATTATCATGATTACCATGAAAAATATTGACAAAATTACCATGAAAAATATTTCAGGACATGGTGGATATTCAAATTGATCATGTTTTTGAAGCAAATCCACCATGTTTATCATGATTTATTTTTGCAAATTCTCCATAACAAATTTAGGCTCAATAATGACAACCAATTCATGAATAATTTTTAAAAATATACATAGTTTATCATGAGATAATTATGCACAAATTCATGCACGTACTCATATCTATCATATTTTTTATGAAATATTTCTGCACAATAAATCATGTTACAAAATTTGGTGGAGATTCAAATCGATCATATTTTCCATGGATTTATTTTCTACAAAATTTCCATGAACTCAGAATTGATGTAAGTTAAGAAATAATTACAAAAATAATAAATTTGCTAACATGGTCAATATGCATAACCAATGAAGCACTGTATAAATAAATTTTTTTTTTGGATAAGCAACACAATTTTATTAAGAACTCGAGAATGGATACATCGAAGAGAGACCTAAGGATACAATGGATACACAATTTTTTTTTCTTTTTTTTCGGTTGTTTGAATGTGTTCAGATGAGGAAAGGGATAATGATCCCATGATTTTCCAATACATTTTATTAATATTAATGAAGGGTTAATCAGAAAAAAATAAGTTTATTCATATTAATGAAGGGTGTTATTGGCATTTTTTGAATGTCAAGATGAAAACTTAAGTATTTAAATCACTAAGGATGGGGACTTAAGTATCACTAGAAAATATGATTCCTATTTAAGTTCCCCGTGATTTTTGTGTAAATCAAAGTATGATATTTAAAATTATAAGACACTAACATACTAATATTTAAAATTACAAGAGACTAAAAATAGTTAAAATTACAACTAAGTACTACTCCCTCCGTCTCTTTTTAAATGTCCTGCTTCGTAACTCCAACTTATTAAAAAGACAGCATCATTATACCTTTCACATCAACTTTTTCCTCCACTTTCCCTACTTACCCATCATCATTACACTATTACTCACTAACTTTTTAAAATGAAATCTACTTTTAGGGACAAAATAGACAATTCACCAACTTTTACCCACTAACTTTACAAAATGGACACTTATTAAGGGACAGCCCAAAATGGAATACGGGACTGTAATAAAGGGACGGAGGGAGTAGTATCGAAACCTCTGTTAGCTCCACTACAGTTCCGTCACTTTCCATTGGTATTATTGGTTAATTTATGGTATTCTCTTTGTCCACAAGGAATCTTTTTTCTCAATCTTTGCTCACAAATGTAGACCTGTCCAAACCTCGTAAATGTATTTCGTTTTGGTGTAATTACTGTGCTTTCATTTCTCATTTTGATAACAATAGTACTTAATGGTATACCTTATTGTTGATTCACAGCTGTGAAGATGAATGGTTTTGCCTGCAAGGCAAGCTTCAACGCATCAGATTTCTCCTTTGCCGGTCTAGCAATACCACAGCCCACCAACAATACGCTGGGTTCAATCGTGACTTTTGCTCATGTGCTGTATATTCCTGGCCTCAACACCTTAGGTGTCTCCATGGCCCGCCTCGACTTTGCCCCCGGCGGCCTTAACCAGCCCCACACGCACCCACGCGCCAGCGAGATGCTGTTCGTTCTCTACGGAGAATTGGATGCTGGGTTCATTACCACAACCAATGTGCTTGTTTCCAAGACCATCAAACAGGGTGAAATATTTACTTTCCCTAGGGGTTTGGTTCACTTCCAAATTAATAATGGGAAAGAACCGGCTGCCGCTATTGCTGCGTTCAACAGCCAGTATCCGGGCCGCGAGGACATTGCCACATCATTGTTTGCCGCCACACCCCCAGTGCCAGATAGTGTCTTGAGCAAAGCTTTTCAAATATCATATCAGGAGGTTGATGCAATCAAGTCAAAGCTCGCATGAAAGCCCTAGAGGGTGCTTTGTGATCTGGGGTTGGTTTATTATTGGTATTCTTGTTTTTCTTCTTGTTGTTTATTGGAATAAGGATTCATGGTTTCACAATAAGAAATAGTGGCTCAGAAAGTGATTCAATGTTGTATTTAAATTCATTTACATATGTATTTGGTTTCGCTTTTTGTGTTTACCGAGAAATAAAGACAAGCATCTAAATGCGTATCAATGATAGTAGTGTACTATCTCTAAACTTTGGATTGTAATAAGACTAAACTCAATTATCTGGCCATCCATTACTACACCTAAATAAATATATTTTCTTTGGCTACACATAAATAAATACTACTAGTATGTATATTTTTAAGGAAAAACTAAGATAGAAGCAAAATGGAAAGAAATTGAAAAACAGAAACTGGTCGACATCACTATAATTTCAATGAATTACAAAAACTTGATAAATTTACTGTGGGCACTAGCGTAATCTTTTAAGGCCATAATTAAGATGAATTGCACATATATTTATGGCAATATTACTGTAAGCAATAAAAATATAGGGGGCGGGGGGCACTTGAGTCCCTGCACCTTACTGAATCGGCTCTACGCCAAGGCGTTTGGAAGCTACCTAAGGCTCACATTTTTGGAAAAATTCCATGTCCAGAACTCTAAGAAGTTCTAATCTAGAATTTCAGAAGTAAGACTTCATTGTTGAAAGACCTTTGCAGAATAAGAACAATTATTACATTGTTAAAAAGTCCAAAAAAGTGTCCCAGTGATGCAAAGGTAAAAGAATTTCAAATATTGGGGGAAAAAAATAAAACAAGCCATTTGTTTGCAATTTCACCTTAAGCGTCTGAAATTCATTTTTCGCTATCATATACTCAAAAGAAAACTAAAATTGAATGAAAAGCAATAACATGCAAGTGAACACACGAATATATGTGGAAAACCCCTTAAAAAGGGTAAAAATCACAGAAGAAAATCAAACCGCTAAAAGTAATCATTTTTTTTTTGATCGGCAAACGAAACTTTTATAACAACTCGAAGGGGTACATCGAGCAGTTCGAACACAGTAAGATACATACTTACTCGATCAAACCAGAAGAAAGAGGAAAAAAGAAGCATAACAACAAAACAACTAAGCACTGCCCTCCAACAAAAAGTTGGATAGCAAAACCACACCCTCAACCAAAGTTACAGCTTCAACAATCTAACTCCATCCAGAAAGATCCTAAAATCCTCCACCGAATACACCTTTATGTCAAATTTCGCTTTTACCCACATTGCAACTCTAGATTTAATCAGCTCACCCACTTCCCCCCGCACTTGTAGTTGCATTGTTGAACACACAAGCATTTCTTGCCGACCACAAAGTCGCGAAGAAGGTCGCTTCCCACAAGTGCTTTTCCCACTTTCGGAATCGATTGTCCCCCCACAAAATGAAAAGGTCTTCCAAAGATTCGGGGCACACCCATCTCACATGCCACCAATCTAAAATCCATGACCAAACCTCCCAAGAAAATTGACAATGCAAAAATAGGTGGTGAGGAGTTTCCAAGTGCAGAGAGTAGAGCGGGCATAGTGTTGATTGACCCTCTAAAATCAAATTTCTGCCTAGAAGCAAGGACGATCTAGCAGCCACCTTGGATTGAATAGCCATCCAAGCGAAAATTTCCACCTTTGGGGGGCAAAGGTTCTTCCAAAGAGCTTCCATCACCGGGCTTCTTGAGAAACCCGCACTCTCCCACTGATCATACACAGATTTTACCGAGAACCGATTATCCGAGGACCAATTCCAACTCACTGCATCTCGCCTGTCCGAATCCAGCGTTATTAAATCCAATCTCTGTTTTAATTCCACCACTTGAAGAATTTCCCAGTCACGTAGGTCTCTGCTGAAAATCCACCTTTCCTCACCAACCCCACCCTTCAATGCATCGACCATTGCTTCTTTTTGGGTAGATATTAAGTACAACCGAGGGTACTCCTCCCTAAGAGTTGAATCCCCTGGTCAGATATGATTCTAAAAAGAAATCTCCAACCCCGAGTGGAGTTGGTAATCATTGTGTAGTTTCAAAACAATCTTTTTTTTTTTTTGCTCGGCAAAGGAAAATTTTATTAGACTCGAAGAGGGTACATCGAGTAAAAGGGAAGAGAGAACCAGAGAGTTCATCAAAATCCCTAAGGAAAAGAAAATAAAACAAAAAACAAAGTTACACCCAAAAGTACACCTAAATCATGAGCCTTCTAACACCGTCAAGGTTCCTTTTGAAGTCTTCCACCGAATACACCTTTACATCAAATCTGACTTTGACCCACAGAGCTGCCCTTGTTTTGATTAATTCTACCACTTGGTTGAGATCAGCAGTTTTGTTGTTGAAGACAACATCATTCCTTGTAATCCAAATAGACCACAACGTTGCAAAAAAACAGCATTCCCAAAAGTATTTTTCCAGATTTCTAAACCGAAGAGAAAACCACCAAGAAGATAACCCAAGCAGATTCGGAGGAATCACCCAATCTATATTCCACCACTTTGCTATTTCCAACCAGATTTGCCTAGAAAACGGGCACGATAGTAGAACATGCTCTGGCGTTTCCACTTCCAGTAGACAAAATGGACATGCCAAAGCCTGTTCATCCATTCCCAACAAAATGTTTCTGCTATTCAAGAGGGATGCGAAACCAAAATTTGAAATCACCATAAAAATTCCTGAATCTCCAAAAATTTCTTTGTTTTCAAGAACAATATCATGAGTACACCACCTGTCTTCATCTGAAACACCCAAAACAAACAACCCCAATATAAAACTAGACTTTGTTTCTACCACCAGCAAAAGAATGACACAAATCACCACCTCAATTTGCCCTTCACAGCCACGCACCACACACCTCGCACAAATCACCACCGCATAAAGATGTTCTCTCTCTCTCCACAAAATAAAACCCATAATTAAACTTAGTCTCCAACACAAGGGTTTGATCAATCTGTGAACAGTACACATCAAAGAAAAAGTAACGGATGAAGTAGAATATTACCTCGGAGAACCAAGAAGTTCGACGGCTGCGACTCTCCCAAAAAGTCAGAAGTTCTCTCAAGCTTCTTATCTCAGACGTTCTCTCAAACAAAAACCCTAATAACCTTTTGAATATCTGACTAAGTACAATTTTTATAACTACCCCCTAATAACGTGGTACCCTAAACTATAGCTAATTAGTATTCGATAGAACGTAACACAATTTATAAAATTACCATTCGGTTCCACTATTTTACCCAAAATCAATCTTATAACCCAAATATTACAATCGTGTCAACAATATCCATAGCCCTTGCAAAGTAATTAATTGGGACCCAATTATAACGGCAATATGACTAATTAAATAAATGAAAATGCTAGGCCGTAACATCCTTCCTCCCTTAAAATAAATTTCGTCCTCGAAATTGCATACTAACCTCATCCATACAAACATGATTTCCTCTTTACGCTCCAAAGTAGCTTTATAAACCGTGTGCACACCACAACACTTCAACCAAATGATTTTTTTTTTCTTGTGAAGTACCTTTTCCTTTGTATCAAGTGTCTCGCTGGTTTGCTCATCATAGGCTAAATCATCCCGAACATGAAGTGGATTGTAATGAAACACATCGGACGGACTATGCACATGCTTCCTCTTCATCAATATATTAAAAATATTATGAACCGGAACCAAACTAGACGGCAGAGCTAAACGATATGGCACCTCACCAACCACCTCAAAAAGCCCAATCTAGCTAGGACTCAACTTCCTCTTTTTGCCAAACCGATGAACACCTCGATCTCCATGGGGATACCTTAAGAAACATCATATCTCCTACTGTAAACTCCAAATCCCTCCAATGACTATTCGAAAAAAAAAGTATCTCTTGTAATATGATCAGAAATTAAACTAGCCCAAATCTATCAAAGAAGTTAATCAACCAACCTCGTCAATCAATTAAGCTTACCGGACTTGTAAGTGAACATCAAACTGATAGTCACTAGTTTACGTTAGTCATCAAACCTAAATACAATTCTCATCATGAGGGATGCGAAACCAAAATTTGAAATCACCATAAAAATTCCTGAATCTCCAAAAATTTCTTTGTTTTCAAGAACAATATCATGAGTACACCACCTGTCTTCATCTGAAACACCCAAAACAAACAACCCCAATATAAAACTAGACTTTGTTTCTACCACCAGCAAAAGAATGACACAAATCACCACCTCAATTTGCCCTTCACAGCCACGCACCACACACCTCGCACAAATCACCACCGCATAAAGATGTTCTCTCTCTCTCCACAAAATAAAACCCATAATTAAACTTAGTCTCCAACACAAGGGTTTGATCAATCTGTGAACAGTACACATCAAAGAAAAAGTAACGGATGAAGTAGAATATTACCTCGGAGAACCAAGAAGTTCGACGGCTGCGACTCTCCCAAAAAGTCAGAAGTTCTCTCAAGCTTCTTATCTCAGACGTTCTCTCAAACAAAAACCCTAATAACCTTTTGAATATCTGACTAAGTACAATTTTTATAACTACCCCCTAATAACGTGGTACCCTAAACTATAGCTAATTAGTATTCGATAGAACGTAACACAATTTATAAAATTACCATTCGGTTCCACTATTTTACCCAAAATCAATCTTATAACCCAAATATTACAATCGTGTCAACAATATCCATAGCCCTTGCAAAGTAATTAATTGGGACCCAATTATAACGGCAATATGACTAATTAAATAAATGAAAATGCTAGGCCGTAACATCCTTCCTCCCTTAAAATAAATTTCGTCCTCGAAATTGCATACTAACCTCATCCATACAAACATGATTTCCTCTTTACGCTCCAAAGTAGCTTTATAAACCGTGTGCACACCACAACACTTCAACCAAATGATTTTTTTTTTCTTGTGAAGTACCTTTTCCTTTGTATCAAGTGTCTCGCTGGTTTGCTCATCATAGGCTAAATCATCCCGAACATGAAGTGGATTGTAATGAAACACATCGGACGGACTATGCACATGCTTCCTCTTCATCAATATATTAAAAATATTATGAACCGGAACCAAACTAGACGGCAGAGCTAAACGATATGGCACCTCACCAACCACCTCAAAAAAGCCCAATCTAGCTAGGACTCAACTTCCTCTTTTTGCCAAACCGATGAACACCTCGATCTCCATGGGGATACCTTAAGAAACATCATATCTCCTACTGTAAACTCCAAATCCCTCCAATGACTATTCGAAAAAAAAAGTATCTCTTGTAATATGATCAGAAATTAAACTAGCCCAAATCTATCAAAGAAGTTAATCAACCAACCTCGTCAATCAATTAAGCTTACCGGACTTGTAAGTGAACATCAAACTGATAGTCACTAGTTTACGTTAGTCATCAAACCTAAATACAATTCTCATCATGAGGGATGCGAAACCAAAATTTGAAATCACCATAAAAATTCCTGAATCTCCAAAAATTTCTTTGTTTTCAAGAACAATATCATGAGTACACCACCTGTCTTCATCTGAAACACCCAAAACAAACAACCCCAATATAAAACTAGACTTTGTTTCTACCACCAGCAAAAGAATGACACAAATCACCACCTCAATTTGCCCTTCACAGCCACGCACCACACACCTCGCACAAATCACCACCGCATAAAGATGTTCTCTCTCTCTCCACAAAATAAAACCCATAATTAAACTTAGTCTCCAACACAAGGGTTTGATCAATCTGTGAACAGTACACATCAAAGAAAAAGTAACGGATGAAGTAGAATATTACCTCGGAGAACCAAGAAGTTCGACGGCTGCGACTCTCCCAAAAAGTCAGAAGTTCTCTCAAGCTTCTTATCTCAGACGTTCTCTCAAACAAAAACCCTAATAACCTTTTGAATATCTGACTAAGTACAATTTTTATAACTACCCCCTAATAACGTGGTACCCTAAACTATAGCTAATTAGTATTCGATAGAACGTAACACAATTTATAAAATTACCATTCGGTTCCACTATTTTACCCAAAATCAATCTTATAACCCAAATATTACAATCGTGTCAACAATATCCATAGCCCTTGCAAAGTAATTAATTGGGACCCAATTATAACGGCAATATGACTAATTAAATAAATGAAAATGCTAGGCCGTAACATCCTTCCTCCCTTAAAATAAATTTCGTCCTCGAAATTGCATACTAACCTCATCCATACAAACATGATTTCCTCTTTACGCTCCAAAGTAGCTTTATAAACCGTGTGCACACCACAACACTTCAACCAAATGATTTTTTTTTTCTTGTGAAGTACCTTTTCCTTTGTATCAAGTGTCTCGCTGGTTTGCTCATCATAGGCTAAATCATCCCGAACATGAAGTGGATTGTAATGAAACACATCGGACGGACTATGCACATGCTTCCTCTTCATCAATATATTAAAAATATTATGAACCGGAACCAAACTAGACGGCAGAGCTAAACGATATGGCACCTCACCAACCACCTCAAAAAAGCCCAATCTAGCTAGGACTCAACTTCCTCTTTTTGCCAAACCGATGAACACCTCGATCTCCATGGGGATACCTTAAGAAACATCATATCTCCTACTGTAAACTCCAAATCCCTCCAATGACTATTCGAAAAAAAAAGTATCTCTTGTAATATGATCAGAAATTAAACTAGCCCAAATCTATCAAAGAAGTTAATCAACCAACCTCGTCAATCAATTAAGCTTACCGGACTTGTAAGTGAACATCAAACTGATAGTCACTAGTTTACGTTAGTCATCAAACCTAAATACAATTCTCATCATGAGGGATGCGAAACCAAAATTTGAAATCACCATAAAAATTCCTGAATCTCCAAAAATTTCTTTGTTTTCAAGAACAATATCATGAGTACACCACCTGTCTTCATCTGAAACACCCAAAACAAACAACCCCAATATAAAACTAGACTTTGTTTCTACCACCAGCAAAAGAATGACACAAATCACCACCTCAATTTGCCCTTCACAGCCACGCACCACACACCTCGCACAAATCACCACCGCATAAAGATGTTCTCTCTCTCTCTCCACAAAATAAAACCCATAATTAAACTTAGTCTCCAACACAAGGGTTTGATCAATCTGTGAACAGTACACATCAAAGAAAAAGTAACGGATGAAGTAGAATATTACCTCGGAGAACCAAGAAGTTCGACGGCTGTGACTCTCCCAAAAAGTCAGAAGTTCTCTCAAGCTCAGAAGTCCTCCTCTTCTATTAGCTCGATAATCGTGGATGGCTTTAAAATTCAGGTTAACTCTGGGCAGGAAACTTCTTTTTGGAACCATCTGTGGCTTGGAGACAGTACTCTTAAAGTGTCTTACCCTGGACTATATCTTCTCTCTATGCAAAAAGAGGAAGTGATTAGCTCAGTCAAGAATGGTTTTGGGAGTGAGAGGTGGAATCTGCAATTTAGAAGAGTGCTACACGATTGGGAGAAACCAATTGAGGAGGAGCTAAAGCAAAGATTGGAATCTGTGATATTAGATCAATCTAAGCGTGATATTTTACAATGGAAATGGGCATCGGATAAATGTTTCTCAGTTAAATCACTATACTACCAATGGGAGCAGCAAAACTATGATAGGAATCAGGTTTTGGGATCAGTTTGGAGGAACCTTAGTCCCCCTAAGGTGGAAGTCTTTACATGGATGGCAATCCAAAGTAGAGTAGCTACTAGATCAGAGCTCTTTAGTAGGAATCTAATTCAAGAGGATCATCAACTGCTTTGTCCATTGTGTTCGGTGCACTTGGAAACTCCTCAACACCTATTTTTATACTGTCAGTTCTCGTGGAGATTATGGTCTCTCCTTCTGGACTGGTGGCATGTTAGGTGGCTATGCCCTCCTTCTTTGGCAGATTTGGCACTATGGTGGTTTGATAGTAGGTTTAAAAATTTGGAGAAACATTTATGGGAAGCTACCTTTTATGCAACTCTCTGGTCATTGTGGTTAGTTAGAAATGACTATGTTTTTAATAATGCTTCAACAAGTATTGGGGAGGTGGGTGAGCTTGTGAAGACTAGAGTGGCTATGTGGATGAAGTCCAAGTTTGATATTAGATTATATTCGGTGGAGGAGTTCATTGGCTTCTTGGATGGAATTCGAAAGCTAAGGATTTAGAAGTGTCTTTGGTGTTGTAATGTCCAACTCTTTGTTGGATGGTTTTGTCTTTCTTTTCTTCCGTTTTTCTTTTCTCGTTGTACCCTCTTCGAGTTAATAAAATTTTCGTTTGCAGAGCAAAAAAAAAGCTTCTTATCTCAGACGTTCTCTCAAACAAAAACCCTAATAACCTTTTGAATATCTGACTAAGTACAATTTTTATAACTACCCCCTAATAACGTGGTACCCTAAACTATAGCTAATTAGTATTCGATAGAACGTAACACAATTTATAAAATTACCATTCGGTTCCACTATTTTACCCAAAATCAATCTTATAACCCAAATATTACAATCGTGTCAACAATATCCATAGCCCTTGCAAAGTAATTAATTGGGACCCAATTATAACACCAATTAATAACGGCAATATGACTAATTAAATAAATGAAAATGCTAGGCCGTAACATATTACATGCTCTGATACCATATTAGATTATTAACCACTAACTCATCTAAAAGCTTAACGTACCTATTAGAGAGAGGGACAACTTTATTATTTATACATTCAAGAGGTAGAATAACATATTGGTGATTATATACGTAACTTTAACTTAATTAATAGAAAGAAGTGTGTTTGTACAAAATAGTTCTGTGAAAACAAACATCCAAATAAAGAAAAATTGGCATAATTTTACTGAAACGCTGTCATGAACTTTTTGGTGTAGTAAAAATATAAAATTATCAACATCATTATACAAAAATCAATTGGGGGACACGTCCCCACGGGTCCACATACGTTCGTCCCACAATTACTTGATCATATATTCAAATATTAATTGGAACGATGCCCTAGACATCCTCACGGAGGAAAAAGAGTCAAGTTTTAATCAAAAAGTCAAATTTCAGTCAAATACTCCTATCCAAGAAAGTACTCTCTCCGTAATTTGAGAGTTCCTCTTCGAAATTCTAACTTTTTAAGAGAGTATAATTACTTGCACATATTTTAAACTTTTCAATTTTGCCTCTTATTTTTGGAATAGATTTTGACTGGCGGCAAAGTTCAATTTCCGGCGGCAAAGTTGGCAGCATTAAAAGTCAGCTCAAGCATTCAAAATGGAATACAACTCTCTCTCACACTCACACAACTTTTGGTCCTTTTTAAGTAAGGATAAAAAGGGAAAGTTGGACCCATTTTTTGTCTTAACTTGCCAAATTGGGCCTTCATTTTGGAACACTAAAAAAAGAAAGGTGAACTCCCAAATTGGAATGGAGGGAGTAGAAGTCATTTTTTATGACTACTTGCTTTCCCAACGAGGGTATCCAAAACTTTGTCTAATCGATTGTTTATGTGTAGTCACTAGTTAGGATAAGTTTCCTTAAAAAAAGCCACATGATTTTTTTCTCTTTATTTAAAAAATTTCGCGTTTGGAACTATCGCGCCAAATTTTTGGATGAAAAAATTGGAATTCGGTCAAAAAGTCAAATTTAAATCAAATACTCCTGCTGAAGAAAGTAGAATTCATCTTTATGACTACTTGCAATTTCCCAACGAGGGTATCCAGAACTTTGTCTACTGAAGAAAGTAGAATTCATCTTTAGTCACTAGTCAGGCTAAGTTTCCTTTAAAAAGCCACGTGATTTTTTTCTCTTTTTTTTTTTTTGGATAGGCATCAAAATTTTATTAGAACTCGACAATAGATACATCAAGAAGAGAGACCAGATACTGACAACAGAAAATGAGGCACGCACCGTACGGGCCTACAAAAGAAAGAAAGAAAAGAAGAAAAAAATAAATTCGATGGAGATTGAATGAGCCCAAAACATCTCCATCATATATCACTACAACAAAAAACGCTTTTAATAGCGTGCAAAAAACGCTATAGTAGGTAATAGATAGCGTTCCGGAGAACGCCTTATTAGCCCATGCAATTAAAAGTCTTAACTTTCTATAGCGTTCATTGCATGCTGTTAAAAACTTTCTATAGCGTTCATTGCCCGCTGTTAAAGAACTTTCTATAGCGTCCGTTGCCCGCTATTGTATTTTATACCTTTGATAGCATTTTTTGCCTGTTATCTTATTTCTTTTTACAGTATGTAATGAATGCTATTAAAGGTAAACAATAGCGTTTTCTGAACGTTATCTTAGCCAATTTTAGCTTCTTTTTTTTTTAAATACTACAAATGTCAATATACTAGCATTTTCATACAAAAATTCTGCATTTCA
Source organism: Rhododendron griersonianum (assembly GCA_018127125.1). NCBI lineage: Eukaryota > Viridiplantae > Streptophyta > Magnoliopsida > Ericales > Ericaceae > Rhododendron > Rhododendron griersonianum. The sequence goes on along the minus strand of CM030798.1, from coordinate 36,400,799 downwards.
TTCAACACCAAAGTACATCCAAACGCGATACAATTTCAATGTAAGATAAATAATTCAACTGAAGATTCATTACAATAGCTTGAAGAATAATTTTCCAACACAAACTACATTTATGAGTCAAACTAATTACACTCATAAAAAAAACACTAATGTAATCTCTCTTCCAGAAAATGTAATCCTAAACTAGGCAGCCATCTCGTTCAAGTACCCCAATTCTTCGCCCAAGGAGATGTTCTTTATTTGAAGCTTACTTTTTTGCCGAGTTTATACCATTTTGCTCCCAACGGCGAACACATACCTGTAAATATAGAACTATTCAAAGTAACCCAATAGATATAGTAAAAATTATTAACGAGAAAAACAACTTTAAAGCAACATAATGTTTGCAGTTAGAAAAAGAAGAATATGATGGATAATTGTCAGCAAGATCCAAGACCAATCTCAGAAGCAGCCATACCATGACCAATTGGTGAACGACATATACCAATCCGTGCGCGATTGTGGAACATAACTATTCATGTGAGAAAACTATGTAAAAAGCTGGAACTTCAACCACACGCATTTAACTACCAGCCGAGCCACTTAGCTATTCAAACACATACATTATTGATCAATGGTGGCAGACAATAAGCATAGTGCTCCTGCAAAAGATAAATGACACCGGTATCACTAATCATCCCCATTAACCAAATGGGTTAGAGTTTTGTGCGCGTGTCGACATACACACAGTGGGTGAGAGCAGTTCACATTAACCTATTGGGATATAGTCATTCACTATGACAAAACAAAGAAAAGGGATAATAGCTAGGTATAATAATAGTAGAGCATTCATAGGAATCTCCACTAAACCACTCATAACTCAAAGCTATCAAAAGTATAATTTGTTGTAGTGTTTAATGAACTAGCAAGAACCAACAAAATATATGGTAGAGAAAGACACTGAAAAAAGAAGGGAAAGAAAGGTGATTGGGAATCAAAACTTGCAGTCAATAGAAGTACCCCGATTGAGAAGACCAGATTCTCCCCACTGTATCAGATGATGTATGTGAAGTATTCTTTGAACATGGTTCTATTTGCCAAATTAGTAGCTTTACTGTGTTTTACCTTCGTTTTCGTGACCCACAGTTATTTGTGAACATAACCACCACCTCAACAATCATTTGCATGCTAACATCAAATTCGATGCAACCAAAATGGGGTGTTGGAGGGGTTAACTGGGTACAGAGTGACACAGACCCTACCTCCCGCAATATTTGTACCACGTGATTGCCTAAACCTTGACCTCACATTCTCATGTTCATTGGAAAGGTCTAAAAACATAGTATTATACAAGCATGATTTATCTGAATTGAATTAGTTTAAAATAGTTCTAATACTGTCAACCTTATAGGGAAATATAGGACCAACTGCCCCTCTGATTGTCAACTCCGCAAAATAGAGGATTCAGGTGAACTGGATCAGTTGTAAAACCGTGCAAACAAGAGACTAATATAGCATTGCCAATGAACATACTCACTGATTTGACTAAATCAAATATTATCAACCCTTAATTTAGCCATACAGCCCAAAAGCATGCTAGAAGACAGGGCCCTAATAGAGAGGGTAACTTGACATATAAGTGCTACCTGATCAGGTGGAGATCCATCAACTTTGTGCATTAGAGCCCTGAATAAGACTAGCACAAAAAAATTACTCGACTGCAACTAACTCGAAACATCTCTGAATACGCCTTTTGATTCATCAAAAAATCATCTGCAAAACAAGATCGTTCTCCAATAAATTACACTCACAATCCGACAATTCATCTCCACTAGACTGAAAGCATGGAAAAAAAGAAGCTTTAACATAAGAAATATTGTCATATACGTAGCGGAAATAGTGAATCATGAAAACAGGTGGTTCATGTCACATTATTGGCATCTAGATTCAATGATTCATACTCTGAAGCATGAATAGCTTCAGAATTGTGATGCCTCATTATGAGCATAGAAGATACCCCCATTGAAGCAAATAAAATCACTGCAGAAAGTAAAGTAAAGCAATGCGACAATAAACCCATGAACATTGACAAGAGGTTTCTTGAAGCCATCCAACTTTTATAGAGAAGCAACTTGCAGGCAGCAATAGAAGACAAGGAATAGATGTGAGAAACAATGAAACATACTTGCACAGGTAAAGTGGCTGTAATCCATCATTTGCCCCTGGCCCCAAGGGGGATCTCCTCCCACTTTCTTCATTAAACTTGCTTGGAGGAAGGACTACACATGGGCCATGAATCAAGCCAGCCGCTATAGCGTTACCGTGATTAGACTCATAAACCTACAATGGAGCAACGAGGAGTAATTATGGGGACTACACTGTTACACATAAATTTAGGTGTTCATTCAAATTAGAAATTGACGTTTTGGTCAAGTCATTACTTCATCAAGATCTGAACATGAAACATAGGTCCAGTAACAAGTAGTTGGAATGTCAACCTCACAAACTCCTTTGACTTGATTACATTTTCACACTATCCATAATTACTCAACATTCACTGCACTTACCAGAACAGAAGCTAAATCATGTAGACATGAGCTTATTAGACTTGAGCCAACTTTTTGAATATAGCTTTCTTGTGTAAATGCACATAGATATAAAAATAAAAGAAATAATGCATACAACTACCTCATTGCTTTCGGGGGAACAAGGATGAGCAACACTAGCTATTGAAACTCGACCAGTCATATGAACCCAGTTACCCAAATGCCTTTGCCCTCAACAGCTTATCTTCCCAGTACTTCAATCATCAAAAACAAAAACCAAATCAGAAAATCAAACCACAGACACAATATTTCCATCATAACAGTTGTTTTTCTATCAATTATCAAGTTCTTGTTATGCATATTCTTTGAATACAGTTCTAGAAGGACACATACTCTAAGGGACCCCTTAGAAAAAAATATGTAGGTCCACCTTTGAGTATATATTGCAATGTTGGACGGCAAAGGCTGGGCTCTGTAGACTCTGTACCCAGTCCACCAATGGGGAAAAAAAAAGGGGGGGATCCCAGATTGACAGGAATAAACTGGGGTAATAGAAATCCTGGTTTTTTCCTTATTTGTATTGCGATTTACCTTGTTTTTGTCTATGCCTAGAATTATTCGAGAATACATCATGCTCGTCGTCAAACACACAAGGCAATAAATTATAACAAAAAGGTTTACAAAATACAAAAGGGAAGTACCTCAGGGAGGATCCGAAAATAATGCAAATCCCCACCAATAATTTGGACAGGCTTACCACCCTTCCAGAACATGTCATCGGCAATCTCAAACTTCCGAGCATTTACCAGTCAACTGATAAGTAGAAACAAACTGTTTTCTTCTTCTATTTTGCTACAGATTCCAAATTCAGAACAGCAGGTGAAGAACAAGCAAAAATCACATGATTATCCAAAGTCAGGATTAGCAAAATAATCCTGGCACAAGTTCACAACTCAATTACACTGAGTCAAACAATGTGGTTCAGGATTGCAATGTTGATCGGCACATTCAATGAAGAGAACAAAATATACTACCAACTCCGAATAGCGAATTTTGAGACAAATAGCAAGTAGGTTGGAATGAATCGACACAAAAGCCCCAAATCCTAGAATCACAAACCCCAGAAATCACATAGACAAAAAAACCCCTAATTTCTAATAAACAATGCAGAATCACAAATCCCCAAAATCCAACCCTAAAATTGCTTAACCGTACATGTATGTCAGTCAAATATTTAAGATAATCGCCACTACAACTAGGTTTGTGGCTGAGTTCGTGCTATGGTTCAATCTCCTGTTCAATGTCAGATCGACGTTGAGAGAGAAAGAGAGAGAGAGAGAGAGAGAGAGCGCAACAAACCTATTTAGATCAGATTTTGGAAAAATAAAGGAGAAGGACCAAACCTTCGGTTGGAACACAATACGAAGTGGGTTATCACCTCTTCAACCCCAAAGAAAACGGCTCTCCAAGAAAACGGTGCAGATCTTCCGGCGACGGCAGCGTCGAGGTGGAGAGGGAGGAGCGGTAGTGGTTGTGACGCCGGAAGGGATCGATTTTGAGAGGTTGTTCGAGGATAAGCTTAGGGCGCCATTTCTTCCCAAATCGATCAGAATTTCAGCGGTTGTTCATCTGCTCGTATAGATAGATCGACTAGTAGTCCATCTTTTGCTGTGCCATGTGTGTTGCAGTTGAAATTATAGAGGCTAAGTTCAGACAGAGAGAGCGAGAGAGTTAGGGTTTGGAGTTGAAACCAGGAAGAGAGATAAGGGATTTCGGCCCACCAAGTGATTTTGGTGTCTATATTTCCCACAAAATAATGGAGACTGGCGCCTTTCCTGGGTGAATGCTGTAATTGGGTTTAATGAACGCTATAAATCCCTTCCGCTCCACTACAGTACCTTAGAATGCTATCTTAGCCTCTACATGTAACTCTATTACAGCATTTTTGAAAGAACGTTATAATATTAAGTTATTAAAACTCATGTTTGTTGTAGTGTATATAGGTTCAAAACGCCTTCAAACTTGGTCTAACCACACCAACAGTTGCAAGAAACAGCATGCATATAGCAGAGAACCTTGCATCCGGTGAATGATGGCAAACACCAAAACCATAAGGACTCCCACTTGATAATTAAGCACATGGACAATTGGAAAGAATCACACGACTTTGACAGGTCCAAAACACATACATGCAGAAATCAATCCCATCACGTCAAAGAAGCAGTAGATAAACATCAAGCTATGCTGAAGAATTGTAATACAATCCCAAGAACCTCTGGGCCCGTTTCGCTTTTGATTCTTAAAAAATAAATACTTATTTGTAATTTTCAGACTTAAAAATAGTAAGATTACTGAAATTAAAAAAAATATGCAATATGGATATTGTTTGATAGATTTCGATGAGATCTATTAAACACTGTAAAGGAATTAAAAAATTATTTTTGTAAGTCCATTATTTTTAATCTTGAAAATAGATCCTTATTTTATAAATACTTATTTGAGAAAGCGGAACGGGGTAGCCCCCCATAACTAGGAGTTGAAAAGAGGAAACCCAATGTTATTTTAAAAAAATCGGGTTTGGCAGTATTGCGCCAAATTTTTGGGGGAAAAAATTGGATTTCGATCGAGACGAATCAATAATCTTTAAAAGTTTAACCCATAACTAACAAATGAAAAAAAAAAAGAAAAAAATTTGAACAAAGACATAATATAAAGGCAACGTGGCTTTTCTAGTAAAACTCCCAATCATTCCACAAATATTCGAAGATATATTACTCCAACTTATTATCGAGTACCATTGCTTAATTTTTCTAGAAACACGGTACATCTTGAGCAGTCCAGGTAGATATGTATGCATACATATTTGAAAAATTAGTTTTTTCAGTTCTTGGTGGGGGCGGCGGCTTATGGGCCCCCCTCTCTCTCTCTCTAACTAAAAGACTTTCTCTCTCTAAAGACCTCTGCCTATAAGTAAGGCACCCCACCTTTCTTGTCCCCATCCAAATCCAACTTTTCCCTCTTGTAACAATTGCTCCTTCTTTTTCCAAGCTCTGATTTGCTTCAACTTTTACAAACACAACACACCTTCGAGCCATGGTTGCGCCTGGAAAACTCTACGTGGGGGTCGTTATGGTGCTAGTAATAGCCACCATTTCCAACTTTGTTTCTGCAGATCCGGATATGCTCCAAGACGTTTGTGTTGCTGATCTCAATAATGGTAGTTATTTTTTTCCATATAGCAATGTTACAAACACACCTTAATTTAAAACACAATTCTGGATATAACCGTGCCCAAAACTCTTAGACGCACAAGAGTTTTAAACATATCTAGCAGTTTCAGACTCAATTGTTTCTGGAATTGTGTTTTAAATATAAAATTCTACACTTTTTGTTGTCAAAAAGCCCTTTTTTTGCTCGTACTAATGATTCAGAAGCATTATCGAATTTGTGTGTGTTTGCGAATAGAGTTTCAAATTTGACCTGAATTTTTTTAGGATTAGTACGCACCCAATTTTCTTCCCTTAAACTACCCATAATACATTGTGGCACAAGGAAATAAAGTTTGGCTGGAGAGTGTGGGACACACAATTGATTTGGAGATCCATATAAATCAGATTTATGGGGCGTTTATGGGTTCACCGTACCATTTCTCTTCAGGAAAAAGTACTTGTTGTACTATATGTTTTTGTATTGTAGCATTACACTTTATGTCGGGATGATTTTGGTCAAATGCAACAATAAGTTTGAAATTATTACGTTTTTTCTTCGAGTAACTAAAATGCTGATGTACTTATTTCTTATCTATTAAATTGAAAAACATTGGCAATTTAAAAGAAGAAATTAAATAGGCATCCTATTTAGAGAACTTATTTAGGTGTCTATTCTAGTGGGTTTGAATAATTATATTCTCATCTTTAAATTGGTTGAATGACCCATTTTTCCCTTGTTAATTAATTCTCTCTCCAAAATTTATAACTCTCTCATTTAAGAAATTGCAATTATCTCTCTATATTTTTTACCTTTTATTTACTACGCCACGTTTATTAATTACCTTACCAACCAATTATCCGAATATGATCAATTCCGAAATAATTCATGTTTATCATGGATTATATTGACAAAAATACAAAATATTAATCATATTCGGAACATGAAAAATATTGGCAAAAGAAAAATTATCATGATTACCATGAAAAATATTGACAAAATTACCATGAAAAATATTTCAGGACATGGTGGATATTCAAATTGATCATGTTTTTGAAGCAAATCCACCATGTTTATCATGATTTATTTTTGCAAATTCTCCATAACAAATTTAGGCTCAATAATGACAACCATTCATGAATAATTTTTAAAAATATACATAGTTTATCATGAGATAATTATGCACAAATTCATGCACGTACTCATATCTATCATATTTTTTATGAAATATTTCTACACAATAAATCATGTTACAAAATTTGGTGGAGATTCAAATCGATCATATTTTCCATGGATTTATTTTCTACAAAATTTCCATGAAACATGTTGTCTCAGAATTGATGTAAGTTAAGAAATAATTACAAAAATAATAAATTTGCTAACATGGTCAATATGCATAACCAATGAAGCACTGTATAAATAAATTTTTTTTTTTGATAAGCAACACAATTTTATTAAGAACTCGAGAATGGATACATCGAAGAGAGACCTAAGGATACAATGGATACACAATTTTTTTTTCGGTTGTTTGAATGTGTTCAGATGAGGAAAGGGATAATGATCCCATGATTTTCCAATACATTTTATTAATATTAATGAAGGGTTAATCAGAAAAAAATAAGTTTATTCATATTAATGAAGGGTGTTATTGGCATTTTTTGAATGTCAAGATGAAAACTTAAGTATTTAAATCACTAAGGATGGGGACTTAAGTATCACTAGAAAATATGATTCCTATTTAAGTTCCCCGTGATTTTTGTGTAAATCAAAGTATGATATTTAAAATTATAAGACACTAACATACTAATATTTAAAATTACAAGAGACTAAAAATAGTTAAAATTACAACTAAGTACTAGTATCGAAACCTCTGTTAGCTCCACTACAGTTCCGTCACTTTCCATTGGTATTATTGGTTAATTTATGGTATTCTCTGTCCACAAGGAATCTTTTTTCTCAATCTTTGCTCACAAATGTAGACCTGTCCAAACCTCGTAAATGTATTTCGTTTTGGTGTAATTACTGTGCTTTCATTTCTCATTTTGATAACAATAGTACTTAATGGTATACCTTATTGTTGATTCACAGCTGTGAAGATGAATGGTTTTGCCTGCAAGGCAAGCTTCAACGCATCAGATTTCTCCTTTGCCGGTCTAGCAATACCACAGCCCACCAACAATACGCTGGGTTCAATCGTGACTTTTGCTCATGTGCTGTATATTCCTGGCCTCAACACCTTAGGTGTCTCCATGGCCCGCCTCGACTTTGCCCCCGACGGCCTTAACCAGCCCCACACGCACCCACGCGCCAGCGAGATGCTGTTCGTTCTCTACGGAGAATTGGATGCTGGGTTCATTACCACAGCCAATGTGCTTGTTTCCAAGACCATCAAACAGGGTGAAATATTTACTTTCCCTAGGGGTTTGGTTCACTTCCAAATTAATAATGGGAAAGAACCGGCTGCCGCTATTGCTGCGTTCAACAGCCAGTATCCGGGCCGCGAGGACATTGCCACATCATTGTTTGCCGCCACACCCCCAGTGCCAGATAGTGTCTTGAGCAAAGCTTTCCAAATATCATATCAGGAGGTTGATGCAATCAAGTCAAAGCTCGCATGAAAGCCCTAGAGGGTGCTTTGTGATCTGGGGTTGGTTTATTATTGGTATTCTTGTTTTTCTTCTTGTTGTTTATTGGAATAAGGATTCATGGTTTCACAATAAGAAATAGTGGCTCAGAAAGTGATTCAATGTTGTATTTAAATTCATTTACATATGTATTTGGTTTCGCTTTTTGTGTTTACCGAGAAATAAAGACAAGCATCTAAATGCGTATCAAGGATAGTAGTGTACTATCTCTAAACTTTGGATTGTAATAAGACTAAACTCAATTATCTGGCCATCCATTACTACACCTAAATAAATATATTTTCTTTGGCTACACATAAATAAATACTACTAGTATGTATATTTTTAAGGAAAAACTAAGATAGAAGCAAAATGGAAAGAAATTGAAAAACAGAAACTGATCGACATCACTATAATTTCAATGAATTACAAAAACTTGATAAATTTACTGTGGGCACTAGCGTAATCTTTTAAGGCCATAATTAAGATGAATTGCAAATATATTTATGGCAATATTACTGTAAGCAATAAAAATATAGGGGGCGGGGGGCACTTGAGTCCCTGCACCTTACTGAATCGGCTCTACGCCAAGGCGTTTGGAAGCTGCCTAAGGCTCACATTTTTGGAAAAATACCATGTCCAGAACTCTAAGAAGTTCTAATCTAGAATTTCAGAAGTAAGACTTCATTGTTGAAAGACCTTTGCAGAATAAGAACAATTATTACATTGTTAAAAAGTCCAAAAAAGTGTCCCAGTGATGCAAAGGTAAAAGAATTTCAAATATTGGGGGAAAAAAATAAAACAAGCCATTTGTTTGCAATTTCACCTTAAGCGTCTGAAATTCATTTTTCGCTATCATATACTCAAAAGAAAACTAAAATTGAACGAAAAGCAATAACATGCAAGTGATCACACGAATATATGTGGAAAACCCCTTAAAAAGGGTAAAAATCACAGAAGAAAATCAAACCGCTAAAAGTAATCATTTTTTTTTTGATCGGCAAACGAAACTTTTATAACAACTCGAAGGGGTACATCGAGCAGTTCGAACACAGTAAGGTACACACTTACTCGATCAAACCAGAAGAAAGAGGAAAAAAGAAGCATAACAACAAAACAACTAAGCACTGCCCTCCAACAGAAAGTTGGATAGCAAAACCACACCCTCAACCAAAGTTACAGCTTCAACAATCTAACTCCATCCAGAAAGATCCTAAAATCCTACACCGAATACACATTTATGTCAAATTTCGCTTTTACCCACATTGCAACTCTAGATTTAATCAGCTCACCCCCACTTCCCCCCGCACTTGTAGTTGCATTGTTGAACACACAAGCATTTCTTGCCGACCACAAAGTCACGAAGAAGGTCGCTTCCCACAAGTGCTTTTCCCACTTTCGGAATCGATTGTCCCCCCACAAAATGAAAAGGTCTTCCAAAGATTCGGGGCACACCCATCTCACATGCCACCAATCTAAAATCCGTGACCAAACCTCCCAAGAAAATTGACAATGCAAAAATAGGTGGTGAGGAGTTTCCAAGTGCAGAGAGCAGAGCGGGCATAGTGTTGATTGACCCTCTAAAATCAAATTTCTGCCTAGAAGCAAGGACGATCTAGCAGCCACCTTGGATTGAATAGCCATCCAAGCGAAAATTTCCACCTTTGGGGGGCAAAGGTTCTTCCCAAGAGCTTCCATCACCGGGATTCTTGAGAAACCCCCACTCTCCCACTGATCATACACAGATTTTACCGAGAACCGATTATCCGAGGACCAATTCCAACTCACTGCATCTCGCCTGTCCGAATCCAGCGTTATTAAATCCAATCTCTGTTTTAATTCCACCACTTGAAGAATTTCCCAGTCACGTAGGTCTCTGCTGAAAATCCACCTTTCCTCACCAACCCCACCCTTCAATGCATCGACCATTGCTTCTTTTTGGGTAGATATTAAGTACAACCGAGGGTACTCCTCCCTAAGAGTTGAATCCCCTAGTCATATATGATTCTAAAAAGAAATCTCCAACCCCGAGTGGAGTTGGTAATCATTGTGTAGTTACAAAACAATCTTAGCCAAAACAATCGTGAATCCTCACCGACTGACCGAAGATCGAATTGCCGAATCCACGTACACCGCACCAAGTTATTGATGGTCGCACGCGCCTTGTGTTAGAAATTGGAATTGAGAAAATATGAATGAATTCTCATTAATCAAAAAGTAATACCGATACAATGATTATATACATGTTGGAATCTACACTTGAGGAAATAAAATAAAATAAAATCTCCTACAGAATCAATCACAATTATTTTGTTATCAAATCCTTGATTTATGTCCATATTAGCTTAGATACACTCCAATACCTTGAATTCTCAAGTCCTAGATATACCTTCCCGAATCCATCCTGAATCCATCGGAAGAATATTTCAAGTAGTAGAATTGATGGTTGAAAAGATCACTTTTGGAGTTATTAAGAAAGTTTGATGATCAACAGACCATATGTTACTCCAAGAAATAAGCTACAATCTCCCTTAAGTATTTCCTTAGTATTGGAGGCAGAGGAGAGCAACTCTGATATATTCGGTGCCTTTGAAATCCCAACTAAACCGTACATAAATAGATAGAGACAAATCTGCCAAGTTAATTGCTCAAGCAAAGGTGAAAGCTCTTCCGGAGTTGCTCGAGCACCAAAACTGATACACGTTCCCATATTTTTCATTCACGGATTTTGAGATGTTCTTTCCTTATACATCTGATATAATCACAATTTTCCTTGATTCCTTCCATCTTTTTTCCTTCTCTACCTCTCAATTACACAATGCATACGATTGATTTACTTCCTAAACAGACGCTCTAAAGATGGAACAAAAATAAATTTTTTTTATAGGCAACAAGATTTTATTAAAACTCGACAAAGGGTACATCGATGAGAGACCAATTACGGACCAAAGAGAATGAGGTACCATAATTGGCCTCCGAAAGAGAAAAAAAAGGAGAAGATTACATTCAACAGAAATTGAATGAGCCTAGGAGCAAAGAGGCCCACAATCAGCTCATAAAGCCTTATGGGAAGGCAAGACCAGTAGCAAAACTAGGGTACTATCAATCGACTAAGACATCCAGCTTCACCACATCTTCATTACACGTCATTTGAAGACCCCAGTGGCTTGAACCTTACTAAAAGGAGAAGATTAAATCTAATTGCAGCCAGAGCAACATCCATAAAAGTCGAGATAACCAGCACAGGTAATCCTTAATATCAAACCATCGCAGCAGATTAAAGCTCGAACCTCAGTATAAGGTCCAGAGCAACAATAGCAGTAGAAAATCCCCTTGGTTCATGGGAATCCCATACAACTCAATGTTTTTTTGTCATGAGATTTGCCCAATAAAACGTGATGCTCCTGCCACAACAATGGTGCATGCTTTCGAAAAAGTACTCAAGATTTTGTGTGCCTTTGTAAACCTACTCTACAGGCAATCAGATGATCAAGGATTTCCCTATACGGAAAAAGGGTTACCCAAATTATTACTGATGAGATCACTCAAAGTTTCTCGCTTGCCTCTCACAAGAAAAGAATGTGTCACAATCAAAGGAAAACCCTAAAAACTGCTTAAATAGTGAACTCTGTCGGCGTCGACCGTACCATCTAGACCGTCGTAGCACCCGACAGGATTTACTGCGACCTCAAATTTTGTCTTACAATGGAGGCCGTCCTAACGAGATATGCTGAGAGGGTCCGATTCCAAGCCAAAACACTTCATGATTCACATCAAACCAATATCAACGTTGACATACGAGTGTAAAATAAGATTCGAAATGAAGTTGGTAATTTGACAACAAAAATTAAAAAATAAATTACATTTTCAGGCACATGGGGAAATTAATCATTTGTACGGAACTGATAACAAATGCAACTAATAAAGTAAATAGGTCTTAGGCGTCAGGTGTCTATTTGGGATTGGTGCTGCTCTATCATTGTTGGCTTCCTGCTAACTTTGGTTTGTTATTCTCTCCATTTGGGTCCTTCTTGGCATATAATTGCTGGAGCTTGTTGTTTCCCTTTGTGGGTTTTCTCTTTCTCCGACTTGATGCTGCTTGGGGTCCGTTTAATCTTTGTAATTTATTTTAAAAAATTAATAAATTTTTTTGCTTTTCAAAAAGAAAAATAGTAAATGGTGATTAGACCAGTTTTGGGAGAGCAGAACGAGTTTCGAGATTAGGATTTGGATCATTTTCAACAAATCTGCCTTACCAGCCCAAATGACCAAACTGTGACCCTATAGGGCCTTTCCATACAAGGTCATCTGGAAAACTTATTACTTCGTTTACTTCTTTAGTCATGATCAATTAAGTAGATGACAATCAGTTTTAAAGAAATTTTAAGTTTGAAGTAAAGCCAGATTTAAAACTGTTCGCGCGGTTACTTGGGTTTCACTTGCAGATTGAAGGTCAAATATTCAAAAATTAAAGGGGTGTCGTAGTGGTTAATGCCTTGTTCTCTTTGCTTTTCAAAAAGCATTTTTCAAAAAATTTCCCCTAGATTCTTCTTACTTTGAACATTTCTCTCTCTCTCTCCACTTATTACCCTTACTATTTTTAAAAAAAAAATTCAAAACACAAACCAAACATAGCATAAATTTTCTATTTGTCAATCGCCCTTTGAGGCTACTTGTAGCAATCTGTTGATGTATTATCCCCTAATCAATCCCCCCATCTGTTGATGTATTATCCCCTATCTGATGATGAATTGGCTTCCCCATTGAACCTCTGAGCCGATCTCCAATCTGATGATATACAAACCTGGTATGATGGATGCTAGCCTCAGTGGCATAGCCAGGAATCTATAGAAGTGGGGGCACATTTTGAACACATTTCAACCAGAATATTTTGTACCAAGCAACGTCAGAATAATAAATAAACGTTCGTGCTGAGAATTGAAAAACCTTACCTATTTATTAAGAAAGTTACATACATTGAATATAAAACAAACAAATTTGAATTGTCTTAGCAAATCAAGTCTAAGAGCGATTTACTACACAATATTTAGCAATCTTGCTCCCATTGTTAATAATTTCTAAAGTATAAAATCCATAGCCCATGGTTTAGGCACTTTTGAATTGTGGACATTATGCATTAGAGAGTTTCAAAGAGTAAGTGGCCGCTATTATTTGCATTAGATATCTCATTTCACCAGTGTAAAATATGTGAAATAAAAAATTGAGAATGAAATGATATTCGAAATGTCTTAGAGTGATTAAAAGTAAATTTATGAAATAAAATTAACAAGTCAAAATGCCAAATATACATTTTTAATTTTTGAATTCAAAAAATAAAAATCAGTGAGGGCGCGTGCCCCTGCTCGTCCCTTACTCCATCCACCACTGGCTAGCTTGGAATTTCAATGACAATACCCAATTGAAGAAACTCACTCTTTTACCGAACACACACGAAACGCAAGAATAGTCATATGGAAGACACACAAACACCTTTAGAGGACACACACCACACCCATATGGAACACAGTCACATTTGAACACCCATATATGTGAAATGGTTCACCAGAATAGTCATTGCTAGCTGCCCCATTTCGTTTTCACTCACCATGCAATCCTGTACTAAGTGTACTTTATCGATTCCATTAATTCCCACCCGATTGATTTCCTTTTGCTGAAAGACGCATTCGTTTCTCACCTTCCAAATGGACCACATTACTGCAAATGGTGTGGTATCCCAAATCTGCTTTTTCCTATTTTTTTGAAGTTTCCACCATTGCATAAGAGATTGAACTGATCATGTTAGAAAAATGGGTCGGTTCGGACCGGACCCAACCCACTTGGGTTGGGTCGTCCACATGGGTTATGTGATTGAGTTGGTTAGAAGGATGAGACAAACTCCTAATCTCTATCTGTTAGGAGAGTTCAAAGATAATAGATCACCTACATCTATTAGGAGACTTTGAACTCTTGGACTTTAATCTATAAATATAGTCCTGTAGATATTTGGAGATACATACAATACGAAAGAGTTAGACGTTATCTCTCCTTCTCCTCCAGAAATATTCTCCCATCAATATCTTCTCTCTCTAGGGTTTCCATCTAAGAACCCTAGGATTTGTGGTGTGGAAATTAAGAGCAGACACTAGTAATCTTCTCTACTCGACGAGATTAGAAGACGGTGGTGTCCGTGTTCGTTCCGTGTTCGAGTTCAAGTCGGTGTTCGAAGTTCGTGCTTGTAGAGCGGGTCCTGGTTCATAGATCTTGAAAAGTCCGAAGTATTCCGCTGCGCTTCATTATGTAAGTCTTATGTGATTTACATGCTTTCGAATATGTCTAACATTGGTATCAGAGCCATTAGGGCTCGCTCTCGCATGAAACACTTAGGCTTGTTTCCGTTTTTAAATTTCGGATACAAATACGTGATGTTCTGTTTTATTCAAAAGAAAAGAATGACAGATGCAGATCATGCAGTAGTGAGAACATCTAATCGGTCTTGGCTTCTGTGATGATTATTGAGTGGGTCCAGTGAATAGTTAGATTAATCGGTTGCGGGGTGTGCCGGATTTGGGGCAGCATGGCCACGCATGAGGCTGGAGCACTGGGTGCTCATAATAAATCTCACGGTTTTGTGTTGACAAGTCTAGTGCCAAGTGAGGGTTTGACCAATATTTGTTTTTCCATGTGACTTGAGAGCCCAGTAGAACATAATATTTTTTTTTTGAACAATAGAGATTGGGCTTTGTTCCTTTTCAAACAGATGGATTAATGTTCTGTTTTCTAGAAGTAAACGAATAAGGAGCATTGTTGTGAGTTATTTTTGACAAGCTTTCTGGATATAAGATGGATTAAAACTAAACAACTATTGGTCAGTTTTTATAGTATATATATATATATATATATATATATATATATATATATATATAAAACTTGGCTTTTGCGACTAATTTCTGGACCGTGACACCCCAAATCAATGTGATTTGAAGAAGCCAATCTAGATGGTAGACCGCACAGATTAAATATATGTTCTCGTCTTTTTGGATTGATATAGGTTCGAATCTATATCCTATTGCATCTGGATTTCCTCATGATAGTAAGTAATTCGCTGAATACAGTTTATCATGAATGAATTGTTTTTGCTGCGTTACGGCGCAAACAATTGTACCCTTAGTAATTGGACTTTACCCATCTTCTTAGAGGAAGAATGTGGTGGAACCATCCATGCCTATACCCATTATGTGTTGTTGCATGTTGGCATGGATGGTCAATTGAAGGGATTAATATTTGTATGCGTTAATTTGGAGATGGGCTCTCATTGATGATAGAGACCGGAGACAAACTTATTATATGGAATAAGTGCAACACCCTCATTTGTTTTTTTATTTGTAAGGGGTGAATTTTTGCACTTATGTTTGTATAATATTTTTGCCTCCCATTCTTACATAAAATATTAATTAGGGACTTAAAATAACTAGTCCCATCCTCTTTCTGCTATATTGATTTATTGGAAATTTTGTCTAAAAATCGATTAAGAAATAATGATTTACACCATGTGTTGGAGTGATGACTACGAGCATTGCAGATTTTCGATCTCTATCTATGGTTAAAATCATTATTTGCTTAATAGGGTTTTAGGATAAAATTATTGTAATGTGCTAAATATTTCCAATGCGCAATGAATATAGTGAAATGGCCTCGAAGACTATTGTTGTTGATCTTGTTAAGGGAGAGAAACTGGATGGGAAAAACTATGACATGTGGCACAAGAAAATTAAGTATCTCCTTAATGAGTAAGAAGTACTTGAAACCTTGACCAATACCATGGCTGTCCCCGAAGAGGGGACCACTGCCCAAGACCGCCGAAACATGGAAACTTATCAAAATTGGGTCAAGAAAGACCGTTGTGCGCGCTTTACTATGTTAGCCAGCATGCATAATGATCTTATTGGCGAGTTTGAAAACTGCGCCACGGCCCAAGAAATGTGGAACCAGCTGAAAATTGCTTTTGGTGGCACAACGGCAACTAGGTTGCGCGCGTTAACATTGAAGTTCGACAGTTATAAAATGAACCCCCAACATTCCATGCCTGAACATTTGAGGGTTATGTCGGCTATGATACGCGACCTTAGGTCTGCCAGTAACGTTCTGACTGATGAGCAGCAGATTCTCGCTGTGCTTAGGTCTTTGCCTGATGCGACATGGGACCATTTCAAGCTCACAATGACACACAATGAAATGGTTAAAACTTTTAATGATTTAAAGTGTCATCTTGAGCTTGAAGCCGAGCGCCAAGATGCTAAGCGAGGCAATCAGGCTCTTGTGATTGAATCTGGCCAGCGCAAGACAATTGGGTCTAAGCACAAAAGGCAAGATGGCAAGGCTAGGCAAGGACCAGCTAGAGCTAATGCGCCAAAGGAACGTGTAAAGCGCCGCAGAGGCAAGAGAGGAGGCAAGAAGGATAAATCTAAAGTGACTTGCTACAACTGTCAGAAGATTGGACACTTCGCTCGTGATTGCACTGAGCCGAAGAAGGTACAATCTTACCCTATTTCTCGCATAGATTGCTTAGTTTGCTCTCATGTATTGGTTGCTCAGACTGATCCCAATTGGATTGTTGACACAGGAGCGACAAAACATGTAGCACGAGATCGAGGAGAATTTATCGAGTATCGCCGAATTCCTGTTGGCAGCCAGAGTGTCTTTATGGGGAATAGTTCAGCCGAAGATGTGCTAGGAGTTGGCACTTATCAGCTGAAGTTGCAAAGTGGTCGCACACTTATTCTCTATGATGTACTTTATGCGCCTGGAGTTCGACATAACTTGATATCAGTTATAGCTTTAGTTGAGTTAGGATTTTCCTTTAATTTCAGCAGAGATGGTTTTTCCATCTACCTAAGTAATAAGCCGTTTGGGCATGGATCTATTTCTGGTGGTTTCTATGTTGTGGATTTGGATGGTTTGAATAATAATGCATTTATGGCTTTTCATGATAACGATGTTGTTTCTAGTTCTATGAAATGGCATGCCAGGTTAGGTCATATTGGCCAAGATAGGATGACTAGGTTAGCTAGAGAAAGCCTTTTAGGCCCACTCGCTAAAGTCAACCTACCAATATGTGAGTCTTGCATGGCGGGAAAAGCAATAAGAAAACCATTCGGTAAGGCAGTGAGAGCTATAAGTCCACTAGAGCTAGTACATTCAGACATTTGTGGACCCATGAATGTTAGGGCACGACATGGTGGTACCTACTTTATCACATTTATAGGTGATTATTCGCGATATGGATATGTCTATTTGATCTCTCATAAATCGGAAGCATTGGACTGCTTCATTCGATTTGTTAAAGAAGTTGAGAATCAAAAAGAAAGAACCCTAAAAGTTCTGAGGACAGATCGCGGACGCGAATACTTATCTGAGCAATTTAAAGGGCTTTGTGAGGATAAAGGTATCCAACGACAGTTAACAATTTCACGTACTCCGCAACAAAATGGTGTTGCAGAGAGAAGAAATCGTACATTGTTAGATATGGTTAGGTCGATGATAGTGCATGCTAATCTTCCAATTAGTTTTTGGGGAGATGCTCTATTGAGTGCATCCTACATCCTTAACCGTGTGCCAAGTAAATCAGTCTCTTCTACACCATATGAGTTATGGATAGGCAGGAAGCCAGTTCTTGACCATTTGAGACCCTGGGGGCCAGCAGGTTATGTGCGCATTCCTTCACAGCAGCTTGGAAAATTATATCCGAGAGGCAAAAAGGGTATCTTTATAAGGTATCCTGAACACTCGAAAGGGTATGTTATGATATGCGAACAACCTGATGGTGGATTGACTGAAATTGAGTCCAGATATGAGAATTTCATTAAACATGAGTTTCCAAGCAGAGGTGATGTGAGGGGAGATCTTAATCTTCATGAGATGTGTGAATCAGAGGAAGTTACACCTGTTCTTAGCGAGGGTAGGAGTTTAAATCCTCATCCTATGGTCGCCGAGAACAGTGGGAGTAGCTTGCCTCCTAGTGGAAGTACTCCACTAGAGACTACTGATTCTCAAGATCTTCCGCTACGTAGGAGTCATCGTGAAAGTATTCCTCGTCGTCGTTTTGAGATTGAAGGGGAATCTTTCATGTGTGCTCCTGAAGAGGAAGATGAGCCTAGTTCGTACAATGAGGCTTTGTCTTCACCTGCATGTAAGGAATGGTTAGCTGCTATGGAGGACGAGATTAGTTCTATGGGCAAAAACCAGGTGTGGGAGTTGGTAGATCTTCCGCCTGGGCGCAAGACCATTGGAAATAAATGGGTCTTAAAGATTAAGCGCAAGGCAGATGGATCAATCGACAAGTATAAAGCCCGTCTTGTGGCGAAGGGTTTTACCCAAAAAGCGGGTATAGACTATGATGAGACTTTCTCCCCGGTGGTGAGAATAGTCTCTGTTCGCCTCATTCTAGCTATTGTCGCATTCTTGTATTTTGAATGTTTTCAAATGGACGTTAAAACTGCTTTTCTCAATGGAGAACTAGATGAGGAGATCTATATGGATCAACCGGTTGGCTTTAAAGTTGAGGGACGTGAGCGCAAAGTTTGCAAGCTAAAACGTTCCATTTAGGGCCTGAAGCAGTCATCTAGACAATGGTATTTGAGATTCCATCGAGCCATTATTTCTAATGGGTTTACGATGATTGATGAAGACCATTGTGTTTATGTTAAGGAGTCCAAGAAAAGTTTTCTTATCCTCTCTTTGTATGTTGACGACATTCTTTTTGCTGGGAATGATATGGAGTTGATTGTCGCCACTAAAGAGTGGTTGTCTTCAAACTTTGAGATGAAAGACATGGGTGAGGCTGATTTTGTACTTGGAATTAAGATCACTAGAGATCGCTCAAGAAGGTTCCTTGGTTTGAGTTAGGAAACCTATATCAAAAAAGTTCTTGAGCATTTCCGAATGCAAAATTCCAAACCCATTGACACTCCAATTGAGAAGGGACACACCTTGAGTCTTGCTTTATGTCTTCAATCTAATCAAGAAAAGGAGGCAATGGCTCGAGTCCCCTATGCAAGGGCGGTTGGGAGTCTGATGTAAGCTATGTTGTGTACTCGACCAGATATCTCTTTTACAGTAGGGTTGGTCAGTCGATTTCAGAGTAACCCTGGACTTGCTCACTGGAAGGCTGTGAAGAGAATACTTAGATACTTGCGAGGCATTGCAGATTACTTGCTATGCTATCAAGGTGGAGACGGATGCTTACGAGGATACAGTGATGCAGACTGGGGTAGCGACATAGATGAGCACAAATCTACCTTAGGATATGCATTCTTGCTTGCAGGTGGAGCAATTTCCTGGTGCAGTAAGAAACAGACTTGTATCGCATTGTCCACAATGGAATCTGAGTACATAGCCTGTTCTTCAGTGGTCCAAGAGGCTGTTTGGTTGCGGAGATTCTTACAGCGCCTTGACACAGAGCCTAGATCTAGCGGGCATGTGACTCTATATTGTGATAGTACGGCAGCTCTTGCTTATACTAAGGATCCCAAATATCATGGAAAATCCAAACATATTGATATTCGGTTTCACTACATTCGAGACATGGTTGCGCAAGGCGAGGTGGTCCTAAAGCATATATCCACGACCAGTATGGTTGCTGATCCCTTGACTAAGCCTATAGCGAGGGATGTCTTTCAGAGCCATGTTAGTAGTCTGGGACTTCGTAGGATTTGAGTTATTTATGCTTTATTCAGACACCTTTGGATATTTATTGTTTATGCATTGATTTTTATATTTGAGTTGATTGTGATATTAAAAATCATGTTGCATTTAAATTATTATGCACTTACAATTGTGTGTCAAAAGGCATGGGGTTGACCATCTCACACGGTAACCTACCTTGGCGCTGATGGGCGAGCGAGATGAGACATAATTATACTCTTTATATGATGATAAGTTTAGAGTATTGTCGCCTTGGTTGGACCAAGATGAGGTCACTCTTGACCGAACACAGAGTTTGTGTAGCCTTTGATTGAGCCAGATGGAGACCTAGATAGGGCGCAGTGCATGCGACAAATTTGAGGGTCTCGAGTAAGGCGCTTTTAGTAGCCACTGTATTTATGTCTGTACGGTGTTTTTTGGGGAGGGACACAATCTTTATGGATTACTCCACCGTAGCATGCGAATAATACCACATGTACTGTTGTCGACCATACTTAGATGAGTGATAGTGTGGATCCCTTTTCCTATCACTGTGTGAGCTCTAAGAGTCATTTATATGACCACTCGTTGCCCTTACTTGACTTGAGACTATGTCATGAAGTAGAGACTTTGTGTTGCTACTCTAGCTTGACTACCTAAGACCACGAAATGTCAGGGTCCCATGGAGCATGACTGGGAAAGCAGCAAGGTTAACATGGATTAACATGAGGGCTCGAGGAAGACTTTCTGGTATCACATTCGTTTATGCGGTTGGTTGTGCTTTGTGCCGGCACAAGTTATTATCTTTTTTATATACAGTATATCAAAATGAAAAATAATTTTGAAATTGGAAGCACACCAACGCAAGGGGGTTGAGCATAGCTCTGAGCTGGGACTCATGAGGGATTGGAGATGCTCGATCCAATGTGACTAGATTTGTCTAGGGAAATGACGAGATCTTGTGGAGTGATGTGCCATGTTAGTTTGATGGAAGCTTAATATGGCACTCCTATTTGGCTTGTCTCTTTCTCGTCGGTCGCACGCCTCATTTCCTGTATGAAGGGAGAATTGATAAGATTGACATGGATGAGATATTTTCTTAAAGCCCAATGTGTACGAGTGGGAGATGTTAGGAAAATGGGTCGGTTCGGACCAGACCCAACCCACTTGGGTTGGGTCGTCCACATGGGTTATGTGATTGAGTTGGTTAATTAGAAGGATGAGACAAACTCCTAATCTCTATCTGTTAGGAGAGTTCAAAGATAATAGATCACCTACATCTATTAGGAGACTTTGAACTCTTGGACTTTAATCTATAAATATAGTCCTGCAGATATTTGGAGATACATACAATACGAAAGAGTTAGACGTTATCTCTCCTTCTCCTCCAGAAATATTCTCCCATCAATATCTTCTCTCTCTAGGGTTTCCATCTAAGAACCCTAGGATTTGTGGTGTGGAAATTAAGAGCAGACTCTAGTAGTCTTCTCTACTCGGCGAGATTAGAAGACGGTGGTGTCCGTGTTCGTTCCGTGTTCGAGTTCAAGTCGGTGTTCGAAGTTCGTGCTTGTAGAGCGGGTCCTGGTTCATAGATCTTGAAAAGTCCGAAGTATTCCGCTGCGCTTCATTATGTAAGTCTTATATGATTTACATGCTTTCGAATATGTCTAACAGATCATGAAGGGTTTTCCCATTGAATACCCCACCAATTAAGAACTTCAGTCCACAAGGTCCATACAGGTTGGTAGAGAAGTAGAATGTGATCCAAAGTCTCCGGTTCTACATGCACCACACAAAATGCAACCAGTGCTTGCTTTCTTTCCCTTAGTGTTTTCTTCAGACCTACCGCCACATTATTTATGACTAGTTGCTTTCCCAACGAGGGTATCCAAAAATTTGTCTAATCGATTGTTTATGTGTAGTCACTAGTCAGGCTAAGTTTCCTTGAAAAAAGCCACCTGATTTTTTTCATTATTTAAAAAATTTCATGTTTGGTAGTTTTGCGCTAAATTTTTGTGTGAAAAAATTGGGTTTCGATCATAATTATTATTTTTGTCGTCGAAACGAATCAATAATTCACAAAAGTTTAACGTAAAATTAACAAATGCAACAAAAATTTGAACAAAGACATAACATAAAGGCAAGATATATGGCTTTTTTATGGGAGTATTCGCATGAAAAATTTAATATTTGGGGTGTAGTGATAGATTCAGTCTTCATCGCGGGTCACCGGCAGGTCGCGCGGCATCATGTCATCATAGTTTGGGCCCGGGCTGGTTCGCTTCTGGGTGGTGCTTTCGTCGGTATTAGTAGTGTTTGGCGGTTTATTCTAGCTAGCGGGTTGCGGTGTTTCGGCAACTAGGGTTCTTTTTTTGTACTTGGGCTTAACCCTTTAGGTGTATGGGCTTGTCCCAATGGGTGTTTCTCAACTTGGCCCTTTAGGTATGGACTTGCCCCAAATGGTGTCCCCTTGGTTGGCTTCTTGCTAATCTCGGGTTTGGGTCTCGAATAGGCATATGATTATTCTGAACTTTGCAACTCAGATGGGTCTTGATCGGGTGCTGCATTGGATGGTCGAATGTGAATGTCAACTTCATTTTTGTACTTTGATTTCACACTAAGCAAGTTGCAACAATATTCCCCATCCTTAATCCTTTTTTTTTGCTCGGCAAATGAAATTTTTATTTCAATCTCGAAGGGATACATTGAGGGGGCTCAACCACTATAAGCACACAATACTTACGCGGTCAAGCAGAGAATAGGAAAGAAAGAAAAAAAAAACACCTTACACCGCCCTCCAATAGAACATTGGAAGAAAAACACACCTCACCTAAAAACACAAGCACGACTTACAACTTGCACAGCCTAATCCCATCCAAAAAAACCTTAAAATCCTCCACCGTATACACCTTAATGTCGAACTCTGCCTTTACCCACATAGCAACTCTAGATTTTACCTTTTCAACCACTTCCCCAACTGTCACTGTTGCGTTGTTGAACACAAACTCGTTTCGCACCAACCACAACGTCGCGAAAAAGGTAGCTTCCCACAATCTTTTCTCCAAGTTTCTAAATTTATTATCCATCCACCACCTGAGATGATAATCCAGAGATTCGGGACATACGTACCCATTGAACATGCCATCATTCTAGAATTTGAGTCCAAACACCCCACGAGAAATGACAATGCAAAAACAAGTGATGCGGAGTTTCCAAGAGCAAAGAACAAAGAGGGCACAGAGAAGATTGTCCCTCTAAAATCAAATTTCTGCCCAAAAGCACCGATCTCGTAGCCAACTTGGATTGAACAGCCATCCAAGTGAAAATTTCCTCCTTAGGGGGGCTAATGTTCTTCCACACGGCTTCCAACCCCAGACTTCCGGAATACCTACTACTTTCCCATGTATTGTACACCAATTTTACCGAGAATCTATTGTCAGAGGACCATCTCCAATTCAATGAATCACGACTGCCCGTATCCAGAAAAACTGGTTGTAACCTCTGCTTTAATTCCTCCCTTTGATCAACTTCCCAGTCACGTAGTTCTCAACTAAAGGTCAGGTTCCATCTATCATCTCCCAGACCACTCCAGAATGCATTGACTACCGCCTCTTTATGAGTAGAAATCATGTACAGCCGAGGATAGTCCTCTCTAAGTGTCGTGTCCCCAAGCCATGTCTGATTCCAAAACGAAATCGATCTCCAATCTAGACCGAACCTGGATGCTTCGTCCCAACCTTGCCTTCGAAATGAGGTTGAAATACCCCGAGCGTAGGGCTAAGTCGCTGTCAGCATAATATCCGGAAGTCCGGAATCGTTCCCACAGAGAGAGTCTCAATAGCTTGCTAGGATTTTTAGAAGTAAGTGTTTCCAGCGTTTAGACGGCCAACTTTTGGTTCGCTTTGTAAAGTGATGAAAACTCTTATGAAAAAGACTAGAAAATTGGTTTTGACTAAATTAAACAAGTGGCATGGCAACGGGGTTGTTAGCGCCCGCAACTTAGGCCATCGAACCATTCTCAACGAAAGCACGGTTGAATCGCACGGCTTAGGCTATCAACCGGAGGATTTTTCTATTAAACCATTGAAAGGCTAGAAGTGAAGTATGGGAAAATAAGTGAGCTCTTTTGTTCTTTTGACAAACACAAACCGAGACATCGCTCACGGAACCATATGAGCGAGCATATGATCACCGGAGATTAACATCGGCTAGTTTTGTTACATAAAGGCGAGCCTTCCTCATTTTCCATACCAAACTTCAAGCCATGAGTTGAGAGAGGCAAGATAAACATAAGTCACGAGGCGATAATCGTCCCACGGCCAAGCCTAATCGACTACTCACGCATACTGTAAAGACTAGAAATTATGCTAAGAGTTGAAAACATGTTTAACCGACGAAAAAGGAAATAAACTTGATATTAATTAGTAAGAATCTCAACCGTAGCTATAACATTAACAAACGAGAAAACAACAAACAACTTAAACTTACTTGAGTTCTAGGCTAGGAAAGCTTGAAGTTTTAATGGAGGAAAGCCAAAAAAATAAAAGACTTAAAGTTCTAATGTGAAAGTAGTAAAGAGGAGAGAGGGAGAGCCTATTTATACAAAGGCACCCTGTCCCTCAGCCTAAATATCCGAAAACATACCGAAAGTGGAAAACATTCCATAAGTAGAAAGTCCAAAAAAGTAGAAAAGATCTGCAGAAAACAGCCCGTATCGATACGGCCATTTTCTCCGTATCGATACCAAAGCTCTATGGGGTAATTCCCAAAAGCTCTGTATCCTTATGGTATCGATACAACCAAAACGCCTGTATCAATACCGCCTTCTTTTCCCCTGCATCCCAAGCTGCGGCCTTGGCCTGGCCACCCGATGAGCCGACGGCTCTCCAAATGCCTTCAAAGTGCTGCCAGCCTTGCGCTTGTTCCTTCCCTAAGCCCGACGGCCACACTCCATAAGGCGTCGCCACTCGGATACCCTCAAGGGTTGTTCAAAATCAAAACATGCCCTTTTACTGGCGTATCGCCTGAAACGCTCAACGGAAACCTTAAGCGCAAAATTACTAAAAACGTCAGAAGAACAAAACATAAATATCCTAACGCGGGACTAAGCGCACCAAAAATCTACAATATTGGGTGCTTATCACTGGATTTTGAATCCCTCCTGGATTATGCTTCCGATGGGTGAGGAAACTTCCCCAAGAGAGCAAATATCCCTCCATAACTTCGAAGCTGTACCCAAAGTCGGCATACAAGGAAGCCAACAATTGTGTTCTAAATTATACTTTCCTTTGATAACTTTTACCCACAACGAATCTGGCTCTTTGTTGAACCTCCACCACCATTTGGCTAGGAGGGACAGATTTTGAATCATCAGTTTCTTCACACCTAGGCCCCCATTCTCCTTTTTCTTACAAATCACCTCCCATTTGTTTCATGGATTTAGGTAGTATTGGTGTGAGTATGTTTTTAGGTGTCAGATTTGTCTGCATTTTGTCACGTAAGAGATACATAGAATACACAGAAACGACAATATTATATCTCTCTTTTCGGATACAATGGTGCTCATGAGCATGAAATGAGGTTTTGATAAATAAATCTTGAGAGTACCATTGGAGATTAGGTTTTGGTTCATTTTGAAGATCGAAAACTTCCTTTTCTTTTTTTTTTAAATTTCTAATCGACAAGAAAATTTATTTATTAGATCTCAACAAAAGGTACATCGAGCAAAAGTCCCAAACCAAACCAATGAGAAAGACTCATTAGAAAAGCAGAGGGGAGAGAGAGAGAGAGAATCCAGTGACAAAGAAAGCTACTACAACAGGAGTATATAGTTTTACTAAAACATTAAAGACAGCCTTGGGGACCTTCCTTACCAGCCAAAAAAGCAGAATTTGACCACTTTGGGACCCCATATGAGCTTTTCCGTTCAGATCAAAACAAAAATATGACCTCCACCATGGAAGGTAATCCAGAAACTTATTAGATGACAGTGATTATGTATGAAATAATAAATAGGAGTACCAGGAAAATTTGAGTGTTAAGAAAAGCCAGAGATTCAAACTTTAAATCTGTTCGATTACCAGGATTTGAGTACTCCCAAATTGAAAGTCATATATTCAAAACTAAAAGGGGCAGCCAAATATGTAGATTTTTCATTACACATTCACGCTTTGTGGTTACTCGTATGGGTTAGCTATTTTGAATTCGGGGACAGATTTAAAAATATGCATTAATGGGGACACGTACACCTAACCCTATGCTATCTTAAATGATACATTTTTTGCCGGTACCATAACATATTGGTTGACTATATATGTAACTTTAACTAAATTAACGGAAAGATGTGTGTTCGTACAAAATAGTTCTGTGAAAATTTAGCAATTTAAGAAATGGACCGACAAACATCCAAATAAAGAAAATTTAGCATAATTTTAGTGAAACGCTGTCATAAACATTTTGGTATAGTAAATATATAAAATTATTAACATCATTATACAAAAATCAATTGGGGGACACGCCCCCCAGGGGTCCCACATAGGTTCGCCCCACAATTGCTTGATCATATATTCAAATATTAATTGGAATGAAATATTCCTACCGAAGAAAGTAGAAGTCAATGTATTTATCATGACTACTTGCTTTCCCAACGAGGTTATCCAAAACTTTGTCTAATCGATTGTTTATGTGTAGTCACTAGTCAGGCTAAGTTTCCTTAATAAAACCATCTGATTTTTTTTTCTTTATTTAAAGTTTCGCGTCAAATTTTTGGGTGAAAAACTAAGAAAGAAGCAAAATGGAAAGAAATTGAAGAACAGAAAGCTGATTGACATCACTATATGTAATTTCGAAGAATTACAAAAACTTGATAAATCTACTGTGGGCACTAGCGTAATCTTTTAAGGCCATAATTAAGATGATCTGCACATATATATTTGCCAATAATGTATGCAATAAAAATATAGTGGGACACGCGACTCCCTGCACCTTCTTGAATCGGTTCAACGCCAAGATGTACATTTGGCGGCTGCCTAAAGCTTATAGTTTTGGGAAAATACAATGTCCAAGACTCTAAAAAGTTCTAATCTAAAATTCAGAAGTAAAACTTCATTGTCGAAAGAACTATGCAGAATAAGAACAATTATATTACAGTACATTGTTAAAAAGTCCAAAAATGCGTCCCAATGATGCGAAGGTAAAAGAATTTCAAATATTGGGAAAAAAAAATAAAACAATCCATTGGTTTGCAATTTCACCTTAAGCCTCGAACAGGCTTGGACTGCCCTGCCACAACAATGATACATGCTTTAGAAAAAGTACTCAAATTTTGAATTTGTGGACTTTATTTGTTATCTAATTGAACAAACCACATGTAGAGAGAGAGATGAAATTCCTACGAGATACTCCAATCTGAAAATAACCACAAGTATGAAAAGAACGCAATATGAGGGACACACAGATATACGTGGAAAACTCCAAAACGGGTAAAAACCACGGGAAGGAATCAAATACTATATTTAACTTGTGTGGTTACAATCGACCTTACTTCACAATTGAGACTCCTCACAATTGACCTAAGATGATTGCCGACTCCTCGTTCACCACACCCCGTATTTGATTGCCGCTACCTTGACTCCTCATGCCTTCCACAATACTTCGGAAATCCACCGAAGAAATGACTCTGTGTTTGTTGAAAGAAGTTCGAGAACAATTGGAATTGACTGTACCGTCGGAATATGTGTGAGCACTCCAATCTCAAAAGGAAGAATCAAAGGAAGAATCTCCTCTCATCTTCCTGGACCAAAGAAACCTTCGTTGCCTTTTTCTTCCGCTGCCGCGTGTCTTTGCTGAGAATGGCTCCGTGCCCTAGCTGAAAGACAAACACCCCTTTTATAAAAATGGCCTTCCAATAATGCCCCTTTAATATTAATAGCCTTCCGATAATGCCCCTTTAATATTAATAGCCTTCCAATCGATCGGGGAATCGATCCGTCACTCCATCTGCTTTTATTTCATTTGGCTGCCACACTTGATTAGATGGTCTCGATGGATGCGAGTTTGATAGCCCGAACAATCCGCCTAAAAAGAACACTCACACTCACTCTCAATTATAAATTATGATTCCTTCCACTCTAATCCTATACAGACTCACTATGCTTAGAAAATATTGAAAAAGCTACAACTCGATAAAGAAAGGAATACAATTGGAAATCCGTTTTGTCAATGGAATTGCCAACCAAAAAATAGCATCGCTTGTGGGAGCTAACAATCTCCCCCTTTGGCACTTTCATGACAAAACCACAAAAATATAATACTGTATCTCTGAGTCGTTAATCCTCTGCAAACACAACTCAAACAAGTTCAAGGATTAGAGAAATACGCTTCTACTCCCCCTTTTTGTCTTGGAAGGACAAAGGATAAAAAACCTGCACATAATTAGTGAAGGCCAGTGGGACAAGTAGTGCCCAATAACAGGAAAAGTATGGTAGAAGGAGCAATAATAACAGCATAAATGATAACACAACGAAGATGCATAAACCAAAAACCATAAATCCATATCCAAAACCCATAAAAAGATCCAACACGACAAAAATAAAATATGTGGCCAGTAAGCCAACCTCAAGATAGGTAAGTCTCCAAAACAAAACAACCACGCAAGGCTAACCAACGGTTAAACAAAAGAAGAAACTAAGGTAGCATCGACTGAAAGACAAAGCAATTAGTAACATAGAACCAGAGAGAACAACTTTGCAATTAACGCAGTGGTGGAGGGTGGAAATCTGGGTGCCTGTTAAAGAACAGACGGGTGTACCGGATGAACTCTCCGACCTCTCCTTCGTACAATTGAGCAGCGGTGTGGCGAAGATTAGCAGCATGATAAAAGGCACGTTGTTCGTCTTGCATGGCAATTTGACGAGTTTCCATGTGGGTTACAATCATCTCAAGGGGTGACCAGTAGCCACAATTGCAGCCAATTGACCCCGAAGGTTAACAAAATTTGGATCAAGGGTGCGACCACGATGCGGCTCATCATCTGTATCCTCAGCAACCCCATCACCGTTGGCGGATGCATGAGCAGAACTTAAGGCAACAATGTGAGAATCAATGAAGGGAGAAACGGACAAGGAAGGGACACGGTCATCATCACCAACATATTCGGGGACATGATTTTTCAACAAGAGTGTAGACACCCCAATTTGGCCTAACGATTATTTCAAGTCCTACCTTGGGCCAATCCCGATGATGAAATGGATACAGTGATTGCTGATTGCTTCCTTGAGAACCTTAGGACTTTCGGTAAGAACTTTGAGCCACTTAGAGGACCCAATTCAAAGCCATACAGCCTTTCAGACAGAAATACAGAAGCCTAGGAGAATCCATCTGTCGGCCGTGACATCGATCTCACGGCCCCAACATCATTTCCTCACCCGAGCAACCTGTTGCTAGCAAAATCTCCCAGAGAGATCAATCCCTCGGCCGCAAGATCTATCTTTCGGCCGAGACATCCATTCCTCGGCCGTGATATCCTTTACTCGGCCGCCAGATCGACCTTTTTCCAGACTCTGGAACGTGTTCTGTCAGACGTTTGATCCGATTACACTACCTTTCCGATGCGTTCGGGCTACGCTCAGAGATTACGACGTAGAGTTAGAGATGCATTGCAATTGCAATTGCCATCTCGTGATTTGATTGGCCGGAGTGAGTCACCAATTGCCTATATAAAGGGCCTTTGGACTCCGAAAATAAATACACGAAATTCATAGAGAATACACTCTCTCAAGCCTCAAAACTCTGCCAAAATACTCTCTCAAACCCACTCTTCAAAAGCCCTAACCTCCCGAAGGCAGCCGTCAATCCGGCGATCAAACCCCGAAGTTCAAACCCTAATCCTAGGGTTTTCAATCAAGCAATTAGTCAATCATGCCCAATCCAAAGCAATCAAGCAATTGAGGGATCAAGGTGGTGAGGCCCAACGGCCTCTGGTTTGTTTTATTTATTGTTCTTATGCTTAATCACAACTTTCTGATCATCTGTTAAACGTATATTCTGGTGTGCGGAAGAACACCGACCGGGGCTTCGATCCCTCGGCCGGTACACCAAACCAGGAGGATCCCTCGGCCGTGACATCCATTCACCGGCCACGGGATCCATCTCCCTGGGACAGTTTGTTTTGTTTTGCTTTCTGACGCATGCTTCAATTATCGCACTGGCTCACTTTACTTACTGTTTAAAGGCTTAATTAAACAGACTATGTGTTGGAATTAAACAAAGCATCTACATGTCTTATGTTGAATAACTATGGGCCAGCCTCACGGCTGGGCAGAGAGGGGTGCCTAACACCTTCCCCTCACTGTACTTTTGGCTCCCGTACCCAGAATCTCTATCTGTTTTCCCAGTTTTAATAAACTGGGTGGCGACTCTGTTTTGATGATAACCGCTACCATGTGGCGATGTTCCTAGCCATGGGAATGTCCATGATTTTGGTTTACGAAGCAAGCAACCAACCGAGTAAACAAACGTGATCAATCTGTATGGCGATGCCCCGTTTGGGAGGTGTCTACAGTTTTTGGCGACTCTGCTGGGGATATGAGAGCCATAACCAAAAAGTTCAACATAAGACTAATACATGCCTTGTTTAATTCATCTATCATATGCATCGAGCGGGCAACCCGTTGAGTTCACCTGATATCCCGGCATGACACGGGCTATGTTGGGGGTTCCAGCAAACTCCACAGTCACTCGTACCTAGTGGTATATCAAAGAGGGAATCACCCAATCATCGCCTATGATGGGCTGGTGAGAGGATTGGTGCCCTTTGACAACGGAGCACCCTGAGACTACCAAAACCTTGCATGTATTAGAAAGCCATAGAACTTATCAAACTAAGACGGGAACCTACAGGCTAGGAACCTACCTGCATTTTCGCTTCCAAGTTCTTCCTCACACCTTGTATCATCTGTTGTTGTAAATAACTTTTTTTGTGCAGAAGGGTTGGGATTTTCAGCCCAAATCCTAACCCTACACAAGCCAAGTACTAACTTACAGGTACTCTACTTTTCAAAGCAGACACAATAAGTAAAACAAAGAAGCAACCACAGCCAATTTTATACTCTTACGACACCCGAAGTCACGCCAAACAGAGGTCTTTGCAACCGTCCCGTCTGTCACTCTCACCGGCCAAAACACCTACACTGCTACGGTCCCAATCACTTCTAGGGACTCCGCGGTCATCTCCTCAACAAACTCAATCATCTACCAAATCCTAAGCTTCATCAAGTAATCCTCCCACTCTCATGGCAGATAACGACCCCATCATTGCTAATCACCAAGCTCAAAGTCGCTACCGTACTAGCAGAGAAAGCAGCAAGAGATGCTGAGAACGAAGAGAAATCGGTGGAAGATGAAAATCCTCAAGAAGTGGTATTGGTAGAAAACCCTGAATTGGCCAAACAATTCAAGGAGATCAAACGTACTCTGGCCCGTTCACAAGAGGACCAAATTCTAGATTTTGAAGGACTCTGCCTTTTTCCAGATTCTCAACTACCTGAGAAGTTCAATAGAACTGGCAATCCCACTAGCCATGTCCGCCATGTCATCAACACTTTGAAGCCAATGGGCTTGAATGATGAGCTCATTGTTCAGTTATTTCAAAGGACTCTTACTGAAAGCACTCTCGATTGGTTTCTCACTTTGGAGTTTGTGCACTATCATACTTGGCCAGAAATTGCCAATGCTTTTGTCGAGCAATATGCATACAACGTTCAAATTGAGTTAACAACTCGAAATTTGGAAATGACTAAGCAGGAATCAAACAAAGACTTTGTAACCTTTGTGGCTAGATGGGGAGAAAAGCCGCCAAGAACCGCCCCTCTGAGGAAGATCAAGTAAAGATAGTTGTCAAGAACTTGCAACCCAAATATCTCAGGCACATCTACACACAGGCTATCATCGATTTCAAACGTTTGCATGCCACTGGGTTGCAAATCGAAGATGGTATCAAACTAGGACTCATTGGGAAAGAAGAGGTCACTCCTCCACCTAAGAAAACCTTCTCCAGCCGTACATCTCACGCCTCCGTGAACGCTTTTCAAATTAGCTCATCCCGAAGCTCAAATCGCCCCGGTCGCAACTTTGACCCTCTCTATATGACCTCATCTCAAGCCTCAGCCATTCTGAGCCGTTAGGGGCATCTCAAACCTTTAAACAAACCACTTCCTCAGCCACCCTATGGCCCAAACCATGATCCTAACAAACAGTGCGCCTACCACCAACACCCTAGGCATGAAACAGATAACCGCATGCGTCTCCGCCATGACATTCAAGATCTCATTGATAGCCGAACTATAAAACTTCCAAAACCTGATGTGCAAGCCAATCCGCTTCCTACTCATAATGCTGAACCACCACCCCGAAACATTGATCTCATAAACCTACCTCACAACCCCACATACAATCCTGGCCAATACATTGTCCAAAACAATCAAGCCAAGCCAACCTTTACCTTCCCAGAGGAGGATGAATGTTTCATGATGGAAGAGGAAGAAAACAATGAGTCCGATCAATCGGAAGTGATCGATCCCGACATGTCTGACAAAAGTAATGAAGAAGAGCAAGTAAAGGGGAAAATGACTTTGACGAAATGAAAGGAGAATACAATGATCCACTCGATGGAATCTCCTTAGCATCACTATTCAATCAAGTGGAAATAGCTGACGACTACACAATCAATAAGGAGGAAGAAATGGTGATGAAAACCTAGACCAACACTTCCATTTGGGGACTACTCATGTCTCAAAAAAGTAGCCACCAGTGAAGATGGATCCAGTTCAAAGGCCCTGTTTGGCAAAGAAGAGGGTGGAAAAGAGTATAAAGTTGCGAAAGGCAAAGGTTTTGAAAACGACCTCGAAATGCTACAATAGCTAAGAAGTCACAACATGGCAAAGAACATTAAACATTGCTTTTATCAAGCTAAAACATATTTTGAGCCCCTGCTTGGGCATTTAATTTCTACCAAGTGAATTCCTATTTCATCCTCTAGACTATGCTTATTCAATGATTTACTTCCTAAATTGCAATTGCCAAACACTATAGTCTCTTTGCCAAACAAAGGAAATTTCAAGGAATCGAGTTCCTTGTGTCGTTGACAAAAAGGAAGGAAAGGATGAACTTTAGTTGCTTAAGAAACTAGGTTTTTGTCAAAACTTAGAAAGAAGACACTATCTCCGTGAGAACACTTAGGGTTAGCTCGCTCATTATGAAGGTACAAACACAAGGGAGATTTAGAAAAATATCTCCATCAAATTCCTCTCCGAAATGCAGAAACCCTCTTGAGAGA
Organism: Rhododendron griersonianum; assembly: GCA_018127125.1. NCBI lineage: Eukaryota > Viridiplantae > Streptophyta > Magnoliopsida > Ericales > Ericaceae > Rhododendron > Rhododendron griersonianum. Next base: position 36,367,431 of record CM030798.1, on the reverse strand, counting down.
AGTGCTCGTTGGGTAACCTGAAAATCCAAGCAAAAGTAAGAGCAAAGCCTGCTAGGGCAAGAAAATGTAAAAACGCAGCCTAGGCAAAATTTAAGGCATTAAAAGAAAAGCTCGCTAGGGACTCAACCTCCATTAGGTAACCTAGGCAAAATCAAGAGCATGTGAGAAGAAAAACCAAGAGTGGAAACCTCAAAGGTAATGATTTCGGAACTACGTAAAAGGCCTGATTCCCTGATTGGGATACGTAGGCAATCTCACATTGAGATGCGGCCCAAACATTTGGAGAGAAGGAAAAACATCAACAGATTTGTACCCAATGATAGGTATAGCTAACCCTGCGTATTGAGCTCGCAAAAGATGAGTATGCTTTTCTCGAAGAATTGGCAACAGCAATAGACACGAGAGCTATAGGTCATCCCCTCTAACCTAAAGGTAATTGACACAATGAGCAAGATACCTTAAAAACTCCCGAGTTTGGCAACCAGACTATGGAACATAGCAAAAGCAAAAGGCAGGAAAAACCCAAAACCAAGCATAAGAAGGGAGACAAAATAGGATGCCAATTGGCCGAAACAAAAATCTACCTTTGAAAACTCAAAGTAACAGCCGAAGAATTGATACATCGGTCGCAACATCAATTCTTTAGCCGAGTAATCGATTCTTCGACCAATATTTCATTTTCACACAAATTACTGTCTATCAGTAAATACTTGTTCAAAAAGCCATGTTCTGACTATCGCATGTAAACTCAACACATCTAGGGGCATAAAAAGCATTTCTCGTTTCATGAACAAAAGCTTGCCTACAAAATCATCACTGTGGTTGCTTTCACTATACAAATACAGTTTCTGCTTCTCTCTTTGCTAACCATGAACAGGAAGGAAAAAGAAAATCCTAAAGCTGGTCGTGACGCCGTCTTCGAGACGATCTCTAAGATGAAGAAGGGGATTACTGGCTATCCTCCCCACTGACAGCTGATGCTCACTCAGCCTCAAAGCTACAAGGAAAAGAATGCAAAACAAGGGGCAAGCACCAAGCGCCTCTTCTCCGTCATCAGAATGGAAGGAGACAAAGGAAAGGGCCCATGGCCAAACAAAAGCAACTGGAGGAACAATAGGCAAAACCAAGGAAAAATGGCAGTACTCCATAGAGTCACCTGCCTAAAGAAGCAAACCCGCCTAGTCTCTGATCTGAGCATTCTCCAAGTCTACTTTAGACATCGAAGAAGTAGACCTCATCAACGCCGGAGGAGGAGGAGGAACAAACTTAAGATCCTCAGCACGCAGGCGCCACTGGCTGGCCACCCGATCACATAAGTACCAAGCTTAACAAAAGGAACCCTCGAACAGGCTACGAGTACAATCTAGAACCCTGGAACGCGCAAGAGGGATGTCCTCTGATACACCACTCCAAGGGTCGAACCTCGCCTGCAAACAAAGTTTAAATCAGCCACAACACAGAGGAATGGAGATCTAAAAACAAGAAATGCAAGGGGTACCTGGTCAACCGTCAATCGGTCCAAAACTCGTCGCCAATGCTCAAAACTGGCAACCGTGGCTTCCGTTGGCCCACCAGCCATCGCTCACAGTGAGAAACACAGTTCACATCCTCATGCTTGGTATTAGTTGGAAACTGAAGGGAAAGGAAGTAAAGAAGAAGGATATACCTTAAGCACTCGGTAGTGACCGCTAAGGATAAAACTCTTGTCCCATGGGCAAGCTCCAAGATTGCCATACAGGGTGGCCAAAGCGGATGATCCCCAATCAAACTCCCTAACGGCCCCCAAATGCTGCAAAGGGGCCAAGAGCTGTGTTTGCACTGAACAATCTTTGTTGGCAAACAATGTCTGCCCAAGGAGATAGAGAAGGAAAGCCCGTGTCAACTGCTCAATATTCACCTGAGTCAAAATATCAGTCTTCATGAAAGAGACATCAACTTGACCTCGGGAGTGAAGAAGAGGCATCTTGCCTAAGAACCACTCCAAAGCTCCTACCCGCTCCCAAAGCCTGGGGTCAACCCAAAGAGGAGCTCCACCTACTCATAGGCCAGTAAGCAAAGAAAAATCACCTGGCGTGATCATCATCTCGCCAACAGAAGGAAAGCGAAACGTGTTGGGAGTATCCCACCACCTTTCAACCAGCGAGGTCATCAACGACCAATCCATCTTCGGAAGATTGAGGCCCAAAACAAACGGGTCAAGACCAGCAGTGCGTACTAACTCCCGAGCCTGCTCTGGCAACGTCACAAACCACTTGTGCACTAAAGGCCTCCACCATGAGCCTCCAGTCTCCTGTTTCTCTGCCAAGGACAAAAAGGGAGAAGCTTACCGAAACATTGAGGATGCTCAAGTACTGCTCAGCAGCTCTACGCCCACACCTCAACAGCTCTATGCCACGCCATGTGCACAATCTCGCGCTCAGCAGGCCAGTAAAACAGTCCTGTGGCTTCCACTCAATGCACCCTCCAGAAGGCGTTTATATTGCTAGCTTCCAGAAAGCGTTTATGTTGCCAGCTTGCAGAAAGCATTTAGCCACCAGAAGACATTTGAGTCGCTAGAAGGCGTTTGGCCTCCGGAAGGCACTCCCAGCAGTGGAGGTAATGGAAATCTCCCTAACAAATTGGAATATGGTCAAGGACTAGCCTTAGGGATCACCCCGAGCATGTGAAATCTAGCCTTGGGGGCAATCCCGAGCATACTAGCCTTGGAAACATCCCAAGCATAAGGAACCAATCAAACCCCGTGGAAGATGGAAGATGGAATACTCAACAACTCAGCGGCTCAAAGCCCACCATCTCAACAGGCTCGAAGCCGTAAACAATCATCTCAACACCCGTATTTATCATCTCATCAACTCAGTGGCTTGAAGCCCACCGTCTCAACTGGCTCGAAGCCGTAAACAAGCAAATCTCAACAGGCTCTAAGCCGCCCCAACAATCAAGATATCATCAATTCTCAAGCTCCATGCTTGAATGCTCAAAGTTCTACACTTTGGATGCTCGAAAGCCCTTCGAATGCCCAACCACTGTGTACTGGATGCTCAAGTTCTACACTTGAATGCGCAAGCTCTACGTTTGAATGCCCAACCACTGCGTACTGGATGCTCGAACTCGATGTTCGAATGCTTAAGGTTTATATCTTGAATGCTCAAGCTCTACGCTTGGATGCCCAACCACTGCGTACTGGACGCTCAAAGCCTGTACTTTGAATGCTCGGATTCTGCCGTCCGAATGCTCGAGCTCTACGCTCTGAATGCTCAAGTCCGGAACTTGATAGAAGCTCTAAGCTTAAAACAAACACACACGCATGGGCCCGTGCACATATTGCATCAATTGCATCACCATTATCACATCAAGTCTGCATCATCATAACTGTTCGCATCTACAAACCATCATCATATACACACTCTGCATCTCTCTCTTATTCATGAAATAGGTCAATCCTGCGAATCAACCGGCTTTACGCCTCGGTTTTATTGATCGGCTCGGCGCCTCGATCCTTTGGCTCCAAGCCAAAATTTATGATGAGAAAGCTCCGTGAACAGACCATCAGAATGCAACCGGTTCTATGCCTCGGTTCAAATCACGTCAAGCTCCAAGCTCTGACTCCTCAAGCTCTTACCTCATGATTACAACCGGCTCCGCGCCTTGGTTCCCTCATTCTAACGCTATGTGCTCCAGTTACAGGCCCCGAGCCTCTCATATCTCAAAACGGCATCCGACTCATCTCCAGAAGATGGCTTGGGTTCCACCCCATATCTCAAAAACGGTGTCTGAATCATACCCCACAGATGGCTTGGATTCCACCCAATTACATCAATTCCTTCCAGCTCATTCGCAAGGATAGGCTACTCTACCGAGCTCCTTTCAGTCAAAGTAAGGATGATCAAGAAAAGCAAACGCACCTGCAGTATACTGATCTACCCCAAAATACTAAGGAAGCTCTCCGCAAAGAAACTCCCCAGGTAGCCCCGCGCTCCTTCAACTACTCTTCGCCAAAACCCTGGCTCAGTCTAGGTACGTCACACTACGACTTTTTAAGCCCTAAGGTACGTCTTCTGTCTCTAACCCTCCAAACTTTTTACTTTTGTTTTATTTGCCCGAACTACGATTGGTCTGAATTTCCCTTATGGAATAAGTAGGTAGCCTCCCGGCCCGACCATAACAAAACCTTTTTCAAAAAACCCCTTGGGATAGTGGTTGGACCAAATTGAGTTGCTTTTTACAGCTTTGACTATTACTCAAACATGTCTCGCGATCCGTCTGAGTTCAGTCAAAGAGGGGCATCTGTAGACACCCCAATTTGGCCTAACGATTATTTCAAGTCCCACCTTGGGCCAATCCCGATGATGAAATGGATACAGTGATTGCTGATTGCTTCTTTGAGAACCTTAGGACTTTCGGTAAGAACTTTGAGCCACTTAGAGGACCCAATTCAAAGCCATTCAGACAGAAATACAGAAGCCTAGGAGAATCCATCTGTCGGCCGTGACATCGATCTCACGGCCCCTACATCATTTCCTCACCCGAGTAACCTATTGCTAGCAAAATCTCCCAGAGAGATCAATCCCTCGGCCGCAAGATCTATCCTTCGGCCGAGACATCCATTCCTCGGCCGTGATATCCTTTACTCGGCCGCCAGATCGACCTTTTTCCAAACTCTGGAACGTGTTCTGTCAGACGTTTGATCCGATTACACTACCTTTCCGATGCGTTCGGGCTACGCTCAGAGATTACGACGTAGAGTTAGAGATGCATTGCAATTGCAATTGCCATCTCGTGATTTGATTGGCCGGAGTGAGTCACCAATTGCCTATATAAAGGGCCTTTGGACTCCGAAAATAAATACACGAAATTCATAGAGAATACACTCTCTCAAGCCTCAAAACTCTGCCAAAATACTCTCTCAAACCCACTCTTCAAAAGCCCTAACCTCCCGAAGGCAGCCGTCAATCCGGCGATCAAACCCCGAAGTTCAAACCCTAATCCTAGGGTTTTCAATCAAGCAATTAGTCAATCATGCCCAATCCAAAGCAATCAAGCAATTGAGGGATCAAGGTGGTGAGGCCCAACGGCCTCTGGTTTGTTTTATTTATTGTTCTTATGCTTAATCACAACTTTCTGATCATCTGTTAAACGTATATTCTGGTGTGCGGAAGAACACCGACCGGGGCTTCGATCCCTCGGCCGGTACACCAAACCAGGAGGATCCCTCGGCCGTGACATCCATTCACCGGCCACGGGATCCATCTCCCTGGGACAGTTTGTTTTGTTTTGCTTTCTGACGCATGCTTTAGTTATCGCACTGGCTCACTTTACTTACTGTTTAAAGGCTTAATTAAACAGACTATGTGTTGGAATTAAACAAAGCATCTACATGTCTTATGTTGAATAACTATGGGCCAGCCTCACGGCTGGGCATAGAGGGGTGCCTAACACCTTCCCCTCACTGTACTTTTGGCTCCCGTACCCAGAATCTCTATCTGTTTTCCCAATTTTAATAAACTGGGTGGCGACTCTGTTTTGATGATAACCGCTACCATGTGGCGATGTTCCTAGCCATGGGAATGTCCATGATTTTGGTTTACGAAGCAAGCAACCAACGTACCGAGCAAACAAACGTGATCAATCTGTATGGCGATGCCCCGTTTGGGAGGTGTCTACAAAGAGATGAGAGATAAGAATCCCAAAAGGAAGCACGCTAGAGACATTCGTGTTACGATAGCCAAACTTAGCGATAGACATAAAAGCTACACGACACCAGTCAACCTTCTGATTTTTTGAAATAGCTTGAAGTACGAAGCCGCGTGAAGGTGAGATTTTAGAAGAATAAGAATTTGGGTCAACATTATGACAGAAAAATAAGTTAAGAAGGCGGAAATCACGAGTAAGTAGGCCTTGACACACTACACCATTTTCCCAATTTAGTGAACGTCCTGTGAGATCAACGGGAATATCTTGTTTGGTGGTCAAATTAAATCGCCGACAGACAGTTTTGAAAGGATAAACATACTCATCTAATGAGGCAAGACCAACAAGAGAGCCTAAAATAGACGGGCTGATGGAAAGAATTCAATCAATGCAACAGACCCTAACTGACTTGCAAAGATAGTCGAAGCGGAGATAATTAAGGGGTTTAGTGAAAAGGTCAGCCTTTTGATTAGTAGTGTCTAGGTACTCGAGAGAGACAATGCCCTCATCAACAAGATCACGAATAAAGTGGTGTCGGATATCAATGTGTTTCGTTCGCGAATGTTGAACTGGATTCTTAGAAATATTTATGGCACTCGTATTGTCACAATAAAGGGTGAGGATACCTTGAGGTAAACCGTAATCTTCCAGCATTTGTTTCATCCAGAGTAATTGAGTACAAGCACTCCCTGCTGCAATATACTCGGCTTCAGCTGTAGATAAGGATATAGAGTTCTGTTTTTTGCTTAGCCAAGCTACAAGATTGTTCTCAATATAGAAACACCCCCCAGAAGTACTCTTACGATCGTCTGCACAACCAGCCCAGTCGGCATCCCGCCAGATTGGCATTAGTATCTCTAGACAGCCAAACACCATACCCAATAGTACCGCTCACATACTTAATGACACGTTTGATAGCCGTAAGATGAGACTCTTTAGGAGTAGCTTGATAACGTGCACACACTCCTACACTAAATGCTATATCAGGGCGGCTAGCAGTTAAGTACAACAGGCTGCCTATCATACTACGGTATAGAGTTTGATCAATAGAGACACCATCAATATCGTTAGAAAGTTTCGTGGTAGTGCTCATGGGTGTGCGTGAGTGTTTAGCAAACTCTAATCCAAATTTCTTGACAAGACCAAGAGCATATTTTGTTTGGGAGACAAAAATTCCATGATCAAGTTGTCGAACTTGTAAACCAAGAAAATATGTAAGTTCACCCATCATACTCATTTCAAATTCCTTTTGCATGAAATCTGAAAATTCGTTCACAAGGGAATGAGATGTAGAACCAAAAATAATGTCATCCACATAGATTTGAACCACTAACATATGTTTACCTGTACGCTGAACAAACAGAGTTTTATCTACACTCCCCCTAACGAAATCATTTCCTAAGAGAAATGTAGTTAATCTATCATACCAAGCACGGGGAGCTTGTTTCAGCCCATATAATGCTTTATTTAAACGATACACATGTTCAGGCTTATGAGGGTCTTCAAACCCTTTAGGTTGAGCCACATTCACTTCTTCTTTGATCACACCATTCAAAAAAGCACTCTTTACATCCATTTGGAATAATTTAAAATCTAGACAACATGCAACAGCAAGCATAATACGAATGGATTCTAACCTAGCTACAGGTGCAAACGTCTCGTCAAAGTCAATACCCTCAATTTGAGTCTAACCCTGTGCAACTAAGCGGGCCTTGTTACGGACAACTACACCTTGTTCATTAGACTTATTCTTAAAAATCCATTTCGTGCCAATAACATTCATGTGTGATGGTTGAGGGACTAATTCCCACACATTGTTTCGCTCAAACTGGTGCAACTCCTCATGCATTGCATTAATCCAACATTCATCCATTAAGGCTTCTTTCACATTTTTAGGTTCAACTAATGAGAGATAGCAAGTATATGATACCTCATCACGAGTTTGCCTCCGAGTTTTCATTGGGTCTGAGACTTTTCCAATGACTTGACTTGTTGGGTGATTAAGTTTTACTCGAGCTGAGGGTTCCAAGTTCTGCTCCTCGTCAGGTTGTTCACTATCATCCTCATCACCTTCTTGTCCCTCATCTTTTGGCTCTTCATTATCCTGTTCATTGTCATTAGAACTAGAGTCTGGCACATCATCCATTGCATGTTCAAATAGAGGCTCATTCAAGTCATTAATACCATTATCAGTTTCAATAAGTGGGTTTTCATCCACCACGACATTTATAAATTCCATGACGTTTTGAGTACGCTTATTATACACACGAAAAACTCTACTATCTGTGGAATATCCCAAGAAGATACCTTCATCGCTACGAGAGTCAAATTTTCCAAGTTTCTCTCTGTCTCTCATAATATAACACTTACTCCCAAAGGTTCTAAAATATTTAACATTTGGCCTCTTACCTTTCCAAAGCTCATAAGGAGTGTTTGAAGTACCTGGACGAAGGTAAACACGGTTAATAACGTAGCAAGCAGTATGAACTGCTTCGGCCCAAAATCTGCGAGCAATTTTTTTTGCATGAAGCATAACCCGCGCCATTTCTTGAATAACACGATTTTTCCTCTCAACGACACCATTTTGCTGCGGAGTTTTAGGAGCTGAAAATTCATGTCTAATATCAAGTTCGTCACAAAAATTTGCATATTCAGAATTTTTGAATTCTTTCCCATGATCTGAACGAATACGAGTAATACAGCCAATTTTCATTTCCTTCTCATTTTGTACATGTTTGACCAGAACTTTAAAAATAGAGACAGTTTCAGATTTTTCACGAAGAAACCTTACCCAAGTAAAGCGAGAAAAATCATCTACAATAACAAAAATATACTTTTTACCTGCAATGCTCTCCACTCTAGAAGGACCCATCAAATCCATGTGAAGAAGCTCGAGACGTCTCTTAGTAGCTATCCCAGTGGTCTTTTTGTGAGCGGCCTTGATTTGCTTACCGAGTTGACAAGGACCACAAATATGATTTTTTGGCTTGCTAAGCTTTGGCACACCTCTAATCAATTCACGTTTAGTCAATATAGATAAGTCTTTATAATTAATATGACCAAGACGTTGATGCCAAAGTTCAGTGTCACTTACTTGAGTAGAATGACAGGTTATCTCATTATTAGGTAATATGCCATAACAATTATCAGGAGTACGATTACCATGCATGACACTATTTCCGTGCTCATCTACAATATAACAATCATTTTTGGAAAAACGAACTTCATGATGAGAATCACACATTTGGCTTATACTAATCAAGTTCGCTTTTAATCCGTCTACATATAAAACATTTTCAAGACGAGTTAGACCCGGAGCATGTATGGTTCCTCTACCCACAACCTTTGAAGTGCTACCATCTCCAAAAGTTACTATGCCACCGTTATATTTTTTAAGATTGACAAAAAAAGATTTATCTCCAGACATATGACGCGAACAGCCGCTGTCAAGATACCACATGTGAGAGTCACGGGCTTTAAGAGCTGTATGAACTACCATACAATGCAGATCATGACTCCTAACCCAAATACGTCTTGTTTTAACTCCATCAACTTTACTCACTTTGTTAGACATAGGTTTTGTAGTTATGCACCTATAGTCATCACAGTTAGTGTATATTGCCCATGGTCTCTGAATATCCCCTTGTTTGTTTATCCTTTTATTGTATACAATATTTTTATACTTAACCTTGTTATTAGAAATAAAGGGATAACCATGCAATCTAAAGCAATTTGGTCTAATGTGACCCTTAACATTACAGAAGTGACATGTGGGAATGAACTTATGATTTTTAACAGGTTTAATGCTATGAACTTTCTTAGCATAGATTTGAGCGACAGGGGCACCATTAATTTTAGAAGTTACCTCCATGGGTTTCTTCTCATTTACGTTCTTTCTCTGTTCGTGAGAAGATGGTGTTCCATAGAAACCAAGTCCGGACTTGTCACTAGGTGATCTTTGACTATTCAGCATGTCATCCAAAGCCTTAGAACCTGCATTCAAACGCTCAAGTAAACAGTTAGCACTGGTTAACTCATTTTTCAATTTATTCAGTTTGCCTTCATACACAGTGTTCAGTTCTCCCAAAACTCTATTTTTCTCCTTGAGGTCAACTACTTCCTTTCTAAGCTTATCCCTTTCTTCCGTAACCGACAAAAGAAGTCCTTGTTGTTCACCCAATTGTTTTTCCATTTTCAACAGCTCCCCATTAATATCTTGACACTTTCCAGTAAGTTTGAGATTCACTTTGTTTATCCTAACACTTTTGCGATATAGGCTATCGTATGATTCTCTCAAGTCAGCTACACCTTCAAACTCACCGCCATCCTCATTGTCACCATCATCTGAAGACCCTTGTTCAAAGCTATTTATGGGTTTATCACTAGTCTGAGAGTGTAAGGTTGCACCAAAGGCAATAAAATTTGTGTGTTCTTCTCCTCCTTCCTCTGATATTTCAGAATCACTATCATCATCCCATGTAATATTAGCCTTATAGTTTGTCTTCTTTTTCAACTTATTGATACATTCACGGGCCAAATGACCATACCCCTGACATTCAAAACACCTAGGACCAGGTGGCGGTCCCTTTATCCCCCTTTTCCCTTTTTCACTAGAAGCTTCGCCTTTTCCTCCGTTATTCATTTGTTTATTTTTAAACTCATTTTCTGTAGGTTTCTTCTTGAAAAGTTTCTTAAACTGTTTGGTAAATAAGGCCATAGCTTCAAAGTCAAGATCACAGTCGTTATCTGAATCATTATTATCTCTTTGAAAACTTGAAAAAGCAATCGGCTTAGCCAAAGGTTTCGTTTTAGTTTCACGAGATTCAGATTGTAACATGTCTACCTCATAGGTTTGAAGGATCCCAACAACCTCTTCGACAGACTTGTCCTTAAGCTTCTGTTTACCTTGAAGCATAATGACTTTTGTGTTAAAACGGTCAGGCAAAGATCTTAAAATTTTCTTAATAACTCTAAAAGAAGGAATGGGCTCACCCAAGGTTTCACAACTGTTGACGATTGAAATCAGCTTGGAGTAAAACTGATTGAATGTTTCCTCCTCTTCCATTCTGATCATTTCAAACTTAGTTGCAAGCCTCTGCAGCTTTGATTGCTTGACAGCGTAAGTTCCCTCATGGCACGTGACTAGTATATCCCATGCTTCCTTCGCAAACTCGCAATTTGCGATTTTTCGATGCTCTGTCACATCCACAGCACTAAATAGTATGTCCAGAGCACAGTTATTAGCCTGCAACACAGCCTTTTCTTTATCATTCAGTTCGGAGCTCAGTTTAGGAACAGTATTCCCATCCACAACCTTTGTGGGAGGTTTATACCCTGTTACACACGAGTTCCATATTTCCTCATCTGCTGATCTCATTATTGCTTTGATTCGGGACTTCCAGTAGTCAAAGTTCTCACTGTCCAAAATTGGTGTGCGATTTGAGGGATGATGCATATTCAGATTGGTGTTCATCATAACTCAGGATCCGCTCAGGAAAAAGTCTTCCTACAGATTACGAGCGACCCGCTCTGATACCAATTGAAATTCCTTAGAGATACTCCAATCCGAAAATAACCACAAGTACGAAAAGAACGCAATATGAGGGACACACAGATATACGTGGAAAACCCCAAAACGGGTAAAAACCACGGGAAGGAATCAAATACTATATTTAACTTGTGTGGTTACAATCGACCTTACTTCACAATTGAGACTCCTCACAATTGACCTAAGATGATTGCCGACTCCTCGTTCACCACACCCCGTATTTGATTGCCGCTGCCTTGACTCCTCATGCCTTCCACAATACTTCGAAAATCCACCGAAGAAACGACTCTGTGTTTGTTGAAAGAAGTTCAAGAACAATTGGAGTTGACTGTACCGTCGGAATATGTGTGAGCACTCCAATCTCAAAAGGAAGAATCAAAGGAAGAATCTCCTCTCATCTTCCTGGACCAAAGAAACCTTCGTTGCCTTTTTCTTCCGCTGCCGCGTGTCTTTGCTGAGAATGGCTCCGTGCCCTAGCTGAAAGACAAACACCCCTTTTATAAAAATGGCCTTCCAATAATGCCCCTTTAATATTAATAGCCTTCCGATAATCCCCCTTTAATATTAATAGCCTTCCAATCGATCGGGGAATCGATCCGTCACTCCATCTGCTTTTATTTCATTTGGCTGCCACACTTGATTAGATGGTCTCGATGGATGCGAGTTTGATAGCCCAAACAATCCGCCTAAAAAGAACACTCACACTCACTCTCAATTACAAATTATGATTCCTTCCACTCTAATCCTGTACAGACTCACTATGCTTAGAAAATATTGAAAAAGCTACAACTCGATAAAGAAAGGAATACAACTGGAAATCCATTTTGTCAATGGAACTGCCAACCAAAAAATAGCATCGCTTGTGGGAGCTAACAAGATAGAGAGATTTTATGTGGCTTGGTTTGTAAACCTACTCTACAAGCAGTCAAATGATCAAGGATTTCCTCATACGGAAGGAACGGATAAGGGCTACAGATGAGATCTCTCGATATTTCTATCTTGCCTCTCACAAGAAAAGAATTTGTCACAATCAGAGAAAACCCTAAAAACTACTTAAATACTGAATTGTCTCGGCATCAACCGTTCGGACCGTGTAGACACCTCCCAAACAGGGCATCGCCATACAGATTGATCACGTTTGTTTGCTCGATTGGTTGCTTGCTTCGTAAACCAAAGTCATGGACATTCCCATGGCTAGGAACATCGCCACATGATAACGGTTATCATCAAAACAAAGTCGCCACCCAGTTTATTAAAACTGGGAAAATAGATAGAGATTCTGGATACGGGAGCCAAAAGTACAATAAGGGGAAGGTGTTAGGCACCCCTCTTTGCCCAGTCATGAGACTGGCCCATAATCATTCAACATAAGACATGTAGAGGCTTTGTTTAATTCTAACACATAGTCTGCTTTTAGTCTAAACAGTAAGCAAAGTGAGCCGGTGCGATAAGTAAGCATGCATCGAAGCGAGAGTAAACAAAGTGTCCCAGTAGAGGGATTCCACGGCGGGTGAATGGATGTCACGGCCGAGTAAACGTACCGGCTGAGGGATCGAAGCCCCGGTCGGTGTTCTTCCTCACACCAGAATATACGTTTTAATAGATGATCAGAAAGTTATGATTAAGCGTAAGAACGATAAATAAAACAAACCAGAGGCCGTTGGGCCTCACCACCTCGATCCCTCAGTTGCTTGATTGCTTCGGATTGGGTGTGATTGACTGATTGCTTGATTGAAAACCCTAGGGTTAGGGTTTGAACTTCGGGGTTTGATCGCCGGATTGACGGCTGCCTTCAGGAGGTTACTGAAGGTTTTGAGGAGTGGGTTTGAGAGAGTATTTGTGCAGAGTTTCGAGGCTTAAGAGAGTGTATACTCTGATAATTTCGTGTGTTTATTTTCGGAGTCCAAAGGCCCTTTATATAGGCAATTGGTGACTCACTCCGGCCAATCAAATCACGAGATGGCAATTGCAATTGCAATGCATCTCTAACTCTACGTCGTAATCTCTGAGCGTAGCCCGAACGCATCGGGAAGGTAGTGTAATCGGATCAAACGTCTGACAAAACACATTCCAGAGTCTGGGAAAAGGTCGATCTGGCGGCCGAGTAAAGGATATCACGGTCGAGGAATGGATGTCTCGGCTGAAGGATAGATCTTGCGGCCGAGGGATTGATCTCTCAGGGAGAATTTGCTAGCAATAGGTTGCTCGGGTGAGGAAATGATGTTAGGGCCGTGGGATCGATGTCACGGCCGACAGATGGATTCTCCTAGGTTTCTGTATTTCTGTCTGAAAGGCTGTATGGCTTTGAATTGGGTACTCTAAGTGGCTCAAAGTTCTTACCGAAAGTCCTAAGGTTCTCAAGGAAGCAATCAGCAATCATTGTATCCATTTCATGATCGGGATGGTCCCAAGGTGGGACTTGAAATAATTGTTAGGCCAAATTGGGGTGTCTACAGATGCGACGGATCGCGAGACATGTTTGAGTAAGAGTCAAAGCTGTAAAAAGCAACTCAATTTGGTCCAACCACTATTCCAAGGGGTTTTTTTGAAAAAGGTTTTTGTTATGGTCGGGCCGGGAGGCTACCTACGTATTCCACAAGAGAAATTCAGACCAATCGTAGTTCGGGCGAAAGAAGTTTTGTTATGGTCGGGCCCGGAGGCTGCCTACGTATTCCACAAGGGAAATTCAGACCAATCGTAGTTCAGGCGATAAAGAAAAGTAAAAGTTTGAAGGGTTAGAGACAGAAGACGTACCTTAGGGCTTTAAACAGCCGTAGTGTGACGTACCTAGACTGAGCTAGGGTTTTGGCGGAAGATAGTTGAAGGAGCGCAGGGCTGCCTGGGGAGTTTTTTTTTTGCGGAGAGCTTCTTTAGTATTTTGGGGTAGATCAGTACACTGCATGTGCGTTTGCTTTTCTTGATCATCCTTACTTTGACTAAAAGGAGCTCGGTAGAGTAGCCTATCCTTGCGAATGAGCTGGAAGGAATTGATGTAGTGGGGTGGAATCCAAACCATCTGCTAGGATGAATTGGACGCCGGTTTGTTTTTGAGATATGGGGGGCACAGGGCCAGTAACTGGAGCACGGAGCTTTGGTGATGAGGGAACCGAGGCACGGAGCCGGTTGTAGTCATAAGGCGGAGGCCTGAGGTGTCAGAGCTTTGAGCTTGACGCCCGACAGCAAGAGCGGGAGGCTATAAAATGATTTTGGAATTTTGATGGAATCCGGCGGCGCGGAGAGCCTGTTACAATCTTGAGGCGAAGGCGAGAGAGTGAGATTGGATTGAGCTGTTATTACAATCAATCTGAGGCCGAAGCGCACGAGGAGGTGTTGATCATATAGGACCGAGCGCGCCGGTGTTGAGCCTCGTTGATCATAAGATCATAAGCGAGCCTGTGGTGTGAGCTTTGAGCGGTGATGAACCCAGAAGTAGAGGCGTAGAGCTGGCGGCATAAGGCAAGGGCCTCGAGGTGAAAAAAAGAGAGGCGTGGAGCCCGCGATCGATCTTGAGCGAGGGCCTGAGTTGTCGGAGCTTAGAGCTTGACGTGATATGAACCGAAGCATAGAGCTGGTTGCATTCTGATGGTCTGTGCACGGAGCTTTTCCATCATAAGTGTTGGCGTAGAGCCAAAGGATCGAGGCACTGAACCGATCAATAACACCGAGGCGTAGAGCCGGTTAATTGCAGGGTTGACCTGTTTCATGAGAGATATGCAGAGTGTATATGTCCAATGATGGTTGTTAGATGTGAACAGATATGATGATGCAGACTCGATGTGATAATGCAATATGTGCACGGGCCCGAGCGTGTGTGTTTGTTTTTAAGCTTAGAGCTTCTATCAAGTTCCGAACTTGAGCATTCAGAGCGTAGAGCTCGAGCATTCTGACGGCAGAATCCGACCATTCAAAGTACAGGCTTTGAGCGTCCAGTACGCAGTGGTTGGGCATCTAAGCGTAGAGCTTGAGCATTCAAGTGTATAACTTGAGTATCCAGTACACAGTGGTTGGGCATCCAAGCGTAGAGCTTGAGCATTCAAAAATGTTAGATTTTCGAACATTTAGGCGTAGAGCCTGAGAATAGATGTCTTGATTGTTGGGGCGGCTTAGAGCCTGCTGCGATTGTTTATTATGGCTTTGAGCCATTTCAGATGGTAAACACAGGCTTCGAGCCTGTTGAAGTAATGGGCTTTGAGCCGCTGAAGTAGACTTGATTATTACGGCTTCGAGCCAGTTGAAACGGTGGGCTTGGAGCCGCTGAGTTGGTTGTTACGGTTTCGAGCCAGTTGAGATAGTGGGCGTAGAGCCGCTTTGGTGAGATAACGGGCGTAGAGCCTGTTGTTGTGATAGCGAGCGAGCGTAGGCGAGCTGAAGCCGAGATGAGTTGAAGCCTGTGAGATGGTAGACATAGGCTTGCAGCATTCAAGAAGCACTGCACATAGACATAGGGGCTTAGAGCCGGCTTAGAGCCCGAGTGAGTTGAAAG
Organism: Rhododendron griersonianum; assembly: GCA_018127125.1. Classification (NCBI taxonomy): domain Eukaryota; kingdom Viridiplantae; phylum Streptophyta; class Magnoliopsida; order Ericales; family Ericaceae; genus Rhododendron; species Rhododendron griersonianum. The sequence goes on along the minus strand of CM030798.1, from coordinate 36,351,712 downwards.
AGCCGCTGAGTTGAAGGCGTAGAGCCGCTGAGTGAGTGAGTATGGGCGTAGAGCCTGTTGATAATAGGCTTCGAGCCGCTGAGATTGGTTGTTTACGGCTTCGAGCCAGTTGAGACAATAGGCTTTGAGCCGTTGAGTGAATGATAGCGAGCATAGAGCTGCTGATGACGCTTAGAACCTGTTGAGTAAGTTGGCGGCAATATGGTTGTCGGAGTGGCAAGCGTAGAGCTGCTGCATGAGTTGATGTGAGTGACCATGGGCATGGAGCCGTTGAGTTGTCGATGATGCAAGGAACATGGTGTTGTTGAGTGACTTGTGCATAAGGCTTTTGAGCATAGAGCTGCTGGGATAATGAGCTCAGGGAGGCATGCCCCCAAGGCTAGTTTTGATTATGTTGTGTTGGCTCGGGGGTGCCCCCAAGGCTGACTTGGTTTTGCTTTTGTTGGTCATGGACCCAGAATTCTATAGTGGCTTGAGTCAGTGCACAGAGCAAGACCTGATATTGCTGAGGAAAATTGATTAGAGGGCCAGGAGATCGATCTCTTGGCCGAAGAATAGATGTCTCGGCCGAGGAATCGATGTATCGGCTATGAGAAAGTCAAAAGCCAGAAAATCGATTTAAGTTCGGTTTAATCGATTTCACGGCCCATTTAATCTTTTCTCCTCCTCCTCTCTTGTCCTTATTTGTTCCACTCGTTCGACGACCACCGTACGCCGCCGTCCTCCTCCACTATCGTCGCCGGCTATCATCATCTCCGGCGACCATCCTCTCCGACCACCGCCGCCGTTGCCGTTGCTGCCGGCTTCGGTTGTTTGAAACCGTTGGTTTTCTTTCTTTCTTTCTTGGCTTGGACGTGATGGCCACACCATCTTCGGGTGTTGCGGGTTCATCTTCGCACCCTTCATGTAGGTGCGAGTATTCGTCTTCAGACGAGGAGGCGATTGAGGAGCCTGGTTTGTTTGATGCCGCTACCTACATTCTTCCTTCACGTAGGCTGGGTTATGGCGGTTTCCTGCAGTACCACCCTCCTGTTGGTGGCCCAGAGGCCGAGATAGTTCGCAGAGAGCCTGAGCATCACTTGAGCGTTCTAAACATGCCGGTGAGTTTCCTGAAAAAGTAAAAAGTTTACTTTAGTTCGGATCTTTGTATTTTAAGAATGAATTTTTTTGTTTACGGGATGAAAATCCCTTTTAGCTAGGAGCATGAATGAGAAGAACCCGTGTTTGGGTTGAACTTGTTTTTGTGTAAGGGAACTAAGATAAATGTGCCCCCTGTCTAGGCAATGCATGCTTTTAGATGTTAATTTGACGCCCCTTAGCATTTCCTTTGTTTATGCAATCATGAGATTTACTCCCTTTTGTCTTTGGCAGAGGAACAGGAGGCTGGAAGCTCGCGGTGGAGGCAAGGAGGTGCACAGATGGTTCTTGAAGCTGCCAGAGCAGGCTCGGGAATTAGTACGCGCTGTAGGTTTCGAGACATTCGTTCTGGGCCTCGATCTTCCGAAGATGGATTGGTCATTGATGAGCTCGCTAGTTGAGAGGTGGTTGGATACCACCAATACCTTCCACTTTCCTGCTGCTGGCGAGATGACTATCACTCCGGGTGACTTCTCTTTGGTGACTGGCCTGCAAGTAGGTGAAGTTGCTCTTCGAGTTGACCCCCGGCTTTGGGAGCGAAAGGGTGCTTTGAGGTGGTTTCTGGGCAAGGTGCCCCCTGTTCGTTCCCGGGGTCATATCAATCTTGCTTGGCTAAGCAAGACTTTTATGGTGGCTGACATTCTGACCCAGGTGAGTGCCGAGCAATTGACGCGGGCCTTCCTTCTTTACCTCCTCGGGCAAACGTTGTTTGCCAACAAGGATGGTTCGGTACACACGCAGTTTTTGGCTCCTCTGCGGCACTTGGGAGCTATTCGGGAGTTTGACTGGAGCTCGTCTGCTTTGGCCACTCTGTATGGCAGTCTTGGAGCTTGCTCGCGGGACAAGAGTCCCATTCTTTGTGGTCACTTTCGAGTGCTTGAGGTATGCATCGTTCCTTTGTACTTCTGTTTTTACTTTGGCTTTTTCTAGTTCTGAACTTGCTTTGGTTAACCTGCTTTTCAGCTCTGAGCTTTTGAGCACCTTCTCCAGTTTCCCCCTGAGACTAGGCATGGTGATGCGAACTACATACCTCGTTACGAGCGATGGTTGGTGGGGCAACGGAGGCCACGGTCACCAGTTTTGAGCCTTCCTGAGTGGCGAAGAGTTTTGAACCGACTGACGGTCGATCAGGTACCTTTTTCTTTGTACCTCTTATCCTTTAGACTTCCATATTCTTGTGTTGGGGCTGATTTGTCCTTGCTTTGTAGGTACGGTTTGACCTTTGGGGTGGTGTACTAGAGGATGCCCCTCTTGCACGTTGTAGAGTCCTGGACCGGACCCGTAGCTTGCTTGAGGGTCCATTTTGCCGAGCCTGGTACTTAGGCGATCGAGTGGCTAGTCAGTGGCGATCACGTGTTGAGGCTCTTCAGCTTGTTCCTCCTTCTCCTCCAGTATCTATGAGGTCCATTTCTTTGATGTCGAAGGAAGAACTGAAGAACGCTCGGATCAGAGATTGGGCGGGCTTACTCCTCTAGGCAGGTGACTATATGGAGTACTGCCGTCTTTTCTTGACCTCCTCTGTTGCGGCTCCTCCCGTTGCTCCTGTTTGGCCACGGGCTCCTTCGTTTGTCTCCTTCCACTCAGATGATGGGGAGGAGGAGCGCCTGACGCTGACTCCTTGCACGACCCAGTCTTACACTTTGGCAGCCGGGGCTTCACAGGTATCCTTAGCTTTCCATGTTAGCTTTCATCACTTCGCATTGTATCCCTTGCTTTAGATGTTTGTAATGTTTGACTGTTCCACAGGTACCTGCCGAGATAGTGCAGGAATGGCTTCACGCCTATCAGAGTGCGAAAGTTTTGGTTCGGAGACAGCGCCGTAGGATCCTTGAGGTACAACTCTCTTCATGGATTTTATTTGCTATGTATTATCCTTTGAGTCTGAATGTTTGTATCCTTCTTTGGCTGCAACTTGAGGCTGAGGGAGTACCGGCTACTGGGGGGAATGTGGGGACCAGTGAGCAGCCCTCGCCCTCTTCTCAGAGATCGCCTAGCTTTTAGGGCTTTTCTTTTTCCTGTTCATAGTTAGTAGAAGATAGGCAGAAACTATATTTGTATAGTGAAAGCAACCACAACAATGATTTTGTAAACAAGCTTTTGTTCATGAAATGAGAAATGCTTTTTATGCCCCTAGATGTCTTGAGTTTGCATGCGATAGCCAGAACATGGCTTTTTGAACAAGTTTTTGCTGACAGACAGTAATTTGTGTGAAAGCATTTGGCCGAAGGATCATTGTTGCGGCCGAGGTATTGATTATCTGGCCGTTACGTCTATTTTCCCAAGGAAGATAGCTTTTGCTTTATCCAAGTGGCATCCTGTTTCACTTTCTTTCCTATGCTTAGTCTTTGATTTTCTGTCTCTTGCTTTTGCCATGCTCCACAGCCTGATTGCCAAACTTAAGAGTCTTTTGAGGCATCATACTCATTGCGTTGATGACTTTTGGGTTAGAGGGGATGAACTATAATTCTTACGTGTCTTTGTTTTTGCCAATTCCCTGGAAAATGACTTACTCATCTTTTGTGAGCTCAATACGCAGGGTTAGCTATGCCTATCATTGAGTACAAACCTGTTGATGTTTTCCTTTCTCCAAATGTTTGGGCCGTATCTCGATGCAAGATTGCCTACGTATCCCAATCAGGGAATCAGGCCTTTTACGTAGTTCCAGGATCACCACCTTTGGGGGTTGGGTTTTCACTCTTGGTTTTTCTTTCTCTCATGCTCTAAGTTTTGCCTAGGATAGAGGTTGAGTCCCTAGCGAGCTTTCCTTCGAATGCCTTAACTTTTGCCTAGGCTGCGTTTTTTGCTTTTTCTTATCCTAGCAAGCTCTACTCTTACTTTTGCTTGGGTGTATAGATTGCCCAACGAGCATTTTTCTCTCAAGAGGGTTTTAGTGTTTTGGAGAGGAATCTGATTGAGATATTTTTATGAATCTCCTGTTGCGTTTGTACTTTCACAATGGGCAAGCTAACCCTAAGTGTTCTCATGGAGATAGCGTCTTCTTCCTGAGTTTTGACAAAAACCTAGTTTCTTAAGCAATTAGAGTTCATCCTTTCCTTCCCTTTTGTCGGGGACACAAAGATTTTGATCCCTTCGAATTTTTCCCTTGTTTTGGCAATGAGAGTATAGCGCATGGCAATTGCAATTTAGAAATTTAGATTTAGATAAGCATAATCTGGAAGATGAAAAAGAAATTCTCTTAGCGGAAAATAAAATGCCCAAACAGGGGCCCAAAATGCGTTCTAGTTTGTTTAAAGCAAAAACAATGTTTTAATGTTTTTTTTGTTTGCCATGTTGTGACTTCTCAGCTACTGCAGCATGTCGGGGTCATTTCCCTTGTCTTTTGCAACTTTGTACTCTTTCCCACCCTCTTCCTTGCCAAACAGAGCCTTTGAACTGGGTTCATCTTTAAAGTTTGCACAACGGCTACCTCCTTGAGCCATGAGTAATCCCCAGACGGATGTGTCGGTATGAATCTCCCTTTCTCTTTCCTCATTGATTGTGTGGTCATTAGCTATTTCCTCCTGATTGAATAGTGATGCTAAGGAGGTTTCATCGAGCGGATCATTGTACTCTTCTTCCATTTCATCAAAGTCGCTTTCCCCTGTTTTATAGGGTTCTGTGCATATGAAATCCAGATCTTCTCTTTCCTCTATCCATTGACTATAGTCACACTCGTCGTAAGGGTTGACCTATGGTTGCATTTGAAACTCCTCTACCTTTTCTATGAGATTGATTGTCTCCCAAACAATGGGCGGTGTTGGAATTTTGGGACGGTTGATGCGTACCACTATTTGGGCGGGCTCGAAGCGAGCGTGCCTTCTCATCATGATGACCCTTTCTTTTTCCTTCTTCCTATTCTCAAACCAGATACGAAGCCATTCGTCATCTTCTACAAATGGAATGTCTGGATCCTCCAAATTGTGTTTTGCCCAGGAGTGTTCCTTCCACTTCCTTAGCTTTTCCTCCTCTGCTTGATCTTTGCTGCTTATGTCTGACATATCAACGTCGATTACTTCTGACTGATCAGAGTCATTATCCTCCTCCTCTTCCATCATGAAACACTCGTCCTCCTCGGGGAAGGTTAAGGTAGGTTTGGTTTGGTTGTCTTGGACAATGTATTGGCCGGGATTGTATGTGGGGTTGTGAGATAGATTTATGAGATTGATATTTTGAGATGGCGGTTCAGCATTATGAGTAGGGAGTGGGTTGGCTTGCCCATCAGGTTTTGGTGGTTTTATGGTTCAACTATCAATAAGGTCTTGAATGTCGTGACGAAGACGCATACAATTGTCTGTTTCGTGCCCAGGGTGTTGGTGGTAGGTGCATTGTTTGTTTGGATCATGGTTTGGACCGTAGGGCGGCGGAGGAAGTGGTTTGTTTAAAGGTTTGAGATGCCCTTGACGGCTGAGAATGGTCAAGGCTTGGGACAAGGTCATGTAAAGAGGATCAAAGTTGCGGCGGGGTCGATTTGAGCTTCGGGATGGGCTAGTTTGGAAAGGGTCTTGGGACAAGGATGTGCCAAGGGCATTCACAGAGGCGTGAGATGTACGGCTAGAGAAGATTTTCTTAGGTGGAGGAGTGGCCTCTTCTTTCCCAATGAGTCCTAGCTTGATTCCATCTTCGATTTGCAACCCAGTGGCATGCAAGCACTTGAAATCGGTGATAGCCTGTGTGTAAATATGTCTGAGATATTTGGGTTGCAAATTTTTGACAACTATCCTCACTTGGTCTTCCTCGGAGGGGCGGTTCTTCATCTTAGCAGCCTTTTCTCTCCATCTTGCCACAAAGGTAGCAAAGTCCTCATTGGAATCTTGTTTGGTCATTTCCAAGTCTCGAGTTGTTAGCTCAATTTGGACGTTGTACGCATATTGCTTGACGAAAGCATTGGCAATTTCTGGCTAAGTTTGATAATGTACAAACTCCAAAGTAAAGAACCAGTCGAGAGCACTTCCGGTGAGAGTTCACTGGAACAACTGGGCGATGAGCTTGTCATTCAAGCCCATTGGCTTCAAGGTGTTGATAACATGGCGAACATGACTGGTAGGGTTGCCACTTCCATTGAACTTCTCAATGTTGGGCATCTTGAAATTCTCAGGCAGCTTGGATTCTGGGAAGAGGCAAAGTACCTCGAAATCCAGAATTTGGTCCCCTTGTGAACGAGCCAAGGCTTGTTCGATTTCCTTAACTTGCTTGGTCAACTCAGGACTTTCTGCCAACACTACTTTATGGGGATTCTCGTCTTCCATTGATTTTTCCTCATCCTCAGCATCTCTAGCTGCCTTTTCTGCTAGTAGTGCAGTGATTTGTGCTTGGAGGTCGGCAATAGTGGCGTCGTTGTCTGCCATGAAGGTAGAAGGGTTGCTTGACGAAGCTTGAGATTTAGTAAATGACGGGGTCCGTTGAGGGGATGACCGGGAAGTTTCTGAAAGCGATCGGGATTGTTGTGGTGAGGGTGTTTTGTCAGATGAGGACGATAGACGGGAGGGTTGCAGAGACCTTTGTTTGGCGTGGCTTCGGGTGTTATAAGAGTACAAAGTTGGCTGTGGTTGCTTCTTTGATTTACCTATTGTGCCTGCTTGAAAAGTAGAATACCTGGAAGTCAGTATTTGGCCTGTGTAGGGTTAGGATTTGGGTTGAAAATCCCAACCCTTCTGCACAGAAAGAGTTAATTACAACAACAAATGATACAAGGTGTGAGGAAGAAGTTTTTGCAAGTAAAATGCAAGTAGGTTCCTAGCCTGTAGGTTCCTGTCTTAGTTTGATAAGTTCTATGGCTTTCTAAAACATGCAGGGTTTTGGTAGCCTCAGGGTGCTCCGTTGTCAAAGGGCACCAATCCTCTCTCCAGCCCATCATAGGCGGTGATTGGGTGATTCCCCTTTTGATATACCACTAGGTACGAGTGACTGTGGAGTTTGCTGGAACCCCCAACATAGCCCGTGTCATGCCGGGATATCAGGTGAACTCAACGGGTTGCCCGCTCGATGCATATGATAAATGAATTAAACAAGGCATGTATTAGTCTTATGTTGAACTTTTTTATTATGGCTCTCATATCCCCAGCAGAGTCGCCAAAAACTGTAGACACCTCCCAAACGGGGCATCGCCATACAGATTGATCACGTTTGTTTGCTCGATTGGTTGCTTGCTTCGTAAACCAAAATCATGGACATTCCCATGGTTAGGAACATCGCCACATGATAACTGTTATCATCAAAACAGAGTCGCCACCCAGTTTATTAAAACTGGGAAAATAGATAGAGATTCTGGATACGGGAGCCAAAAGTACAATAAGGGGAAGGTGTTGGGCACCCCTCTTTGCCCAGTCGTGAGACTGGCCCATAATCATTCAACATAAGACATGTAGAGGCTTTGTTTAATTCTAACACATAGTCTGTTTATTTATTCCTTTAAACAGTAAGCAAAGTGAGCCAGTGCGATAAGTAAGCATGCATCAGAAAGCAGAAAAGTAAACAAAGCTGTCCCAGGAAATCGATTACTCGGCCGGTGAATGGATGTCACGGCCGAGTAATCACACTGGTTTAATGTACCGGCCGAGGGATCAAAGCTCCGGTCGGTGTTCTTCCTCACACCAGAATATACGTTTTAATAGATGATCAGAAAGTTATGATTAAGCGTAAGAACGATAAATAAAACAAACCAGAGGCCGTTGGGCCTCACCACCTCGATCCCTCAGTTGCTTGATTGCTTTGGATTGGGTGTGATTGACTGATTGCTTGATTGAAAACCCTAGGGTTAGGGTTTGAACTTCGGGGTTTGATCGCCGGATTGACGGCTGCCTTCAGGAGGTTAGGGCTTTTGAGGAGTGGGTTTGAGAGAGTATTTGTGCAGAGTTTCGAGGCTTGAGAGAGTGTATACTCTGATAATTTCGTGTGTTTATTTTCGGAGTCCAAAGGCCCTTTATATAGGCAATTGGTGACTCACTTCGGCCAATCAAATCACGAGATGGCAATTGCAATTGCAATGCATCTCTAACTCTACGTCGTAATCTCTGAGCATAGCCCGAACGCATCGGGAAGGTAGTGTAATCGGATCAAACGTCTGACAGAACACGTTCCAGAGTCTGGGAAAAAGTCGATCTGGCGGCCGAGTAAAGGAAATCACAGCCGAGGAATGGATGTCTCGGCCGAAGGATAGATCTTGCGGCCGAGGGATTGATCTCTCAGGGAGATTTTGCTAGCAACAGGTTGCTCGGGTAAGGAAATGCTGTTAGGGCCGTGGGATCGATGTCACGGCCGACAGATGGATTCTCCTAGGCTTCTGTATTTCTGTCTGAAAGGCTGTATGGCTTTGAATTGGGTCCTCTAAGTGGCTCAAAGTTCTTACCGAAAGTCCTAAGGTTCTCAAGGAAGCAATCAACAATCATTGTATCCATTTCATCATCGGGATGGTCCCAAGGTGGGACTTGAAATAATCGTTAGGCCAAATTGGGGTGTCTACAGACCGTCGTTGCACTAGACGGGATTTACCGAATTTCTTTAGAGAATGGAGGCCGTACGTCCGGACAAGCTAGATGTGCTGAGAGGTCCGATTTCAAGCCAAAACACTAGCTTCATGATTCACATCAAACCAATATGTGGGCTCCCGCGCCCCGGCGCGTGCTCGAAGAGTCGCCATCCGGATTTTTGAGATGGATGATCCGAGAAACCGAGAGTTTGTTTGAGAGAAAAAGGCTTTTGATCTAGCGAAAACGTTGAGATTTTGGATCCGGGAGCCACGTTACGAGCGGAGAAGGTTTTGTTGAAAAAGCACTCCGCTCGTCCGGTAAAGACCGGTCTCTACTAAGCATTTTAGATGGGGGATTTAATATCATTTGAAAAAAACTTAACTTTGGTTAAAACATATACGGGAAAGGGACACGGGATTAAATATAACACATCGGCGTGCTTGTGGTGCAAACTGTACAGTATGAAATGGATGAGCAATGTACGAAAAATGAAATAACAGCATTATAGCAGACTGCTAAGATCATGTGAAACACCGCACGACAAAACGGATACATCGCACAGTGTAACTAAAACACCGTGCGGTGTACTCGTCTCTACGCATTCCAGAATTAGTTTGCTGTTACATGACAAAACAAACCATAGATCCGCAAAATAGTTTTTTATATTTTCTGAATCTCTGAAAAGTGATTTAAGAGATCCTATTGTTCATCTTATCATGTAAAACAATGTTAAAGGCTTTTTAAAATTTTGAAAGATTTAATGAAGTAAAAAAAAATAACTTTTAACATAAAACTTGATTCTGGATTGTACCCGCATAGAAAAGCAACAAGCAGACTAAACAGAAGAATACAAGAAGGAATATTTACAAGAAATGAAATAACGTGCAGAGTAATACACTATGTCGTGCGGTGTCGTAAAACGCCGCACGGTGTAGCGTATCCAATGCGAAAATTGTTTTTTGTGCTTTTTGAATATAAAGCTCGTTTGAGACCCAAACTCGGTATAGAAAGACCAAGAAGGGCCTCGATCGGCTCCCCTCAAAGCTAAATGTAGTTTAGCCCAAGGAAACTTGATTTTATACCTTTTGATTGAAGCTTGGATGTGCTTGAAGATGGAGAGTGAAGGTTGATTTGGATTGAGTTTTGAGAGACTTGTGAGCAAATGAGTGTAGCGAGAGAGAGAGAGAGAGATCAAGTGGGTTGATGTAGAGAGAGAAAGAGATGTATGTAGTGGTGATGGGTGTAAGGAGTTGTAGAGAGAGAATCAAGGGGGGATTTTTAGAGAGAGAGTGAGAGTCTAGAAAATGGCAGAGTAACTTTATTTGGAGTTGAAGGGGTGCTTCTCAACTAGAGGGGGGTGTATTTATAGGCAAGAGAGCCAAGGATAAGCACTACAAAGAGGGGAGGTGGCTTCTGGGCTGAATAAAACTTATTTTATGGCCAAGACGCTCCTCCTGCAGGTGTGGCCGACAACTTTCTGCACCTGTCAGAACTTTTTCCAAAATGCCGTGCTGCATGTTGAAATACCGTGCGGCGGAGTGATTTTCTTGAATTTTTCTGAAATGCCGTGCAGCGTTTTGAAATACCGCGTGGCGTTTCTGGAATGCCGCGCGGTATTCCGAGACAGCACAGCACACCAAACTTCGCGGGGGCGCCCCGGACACTCCCAAACTCGGATTTAGGCACGGTTCAAAGTGTTGGAAAGCTTGTCGAGTCCTCTTTCTAACCCAATTGGTTTCACTCAAAGGTATTTTATACATTGAAATGTGTGCCCATTTTACCCTCAGTGTGTCATAGAAAAAGTTATTTTTGACCAAGCAAACGCGTTTTTCTCTTTGCAATTGAACCGGGGACCACCCTATATGTTTAGAAAAGGGGTTTTCTTGAGGTTAGAGAAGGGGTAGGAAAGGAGCAACAATCCAAGCCTTGAAGGTATATTTTTCCTTATTTCATCATCGGGGAAACTTAAAGATTATTCGGAAGCCTAGATTGGGGTGTCTACAGTAGTCCCTCTTTAATGGAACTTATGTACCATTGCTTGGTATAAGTGACGTTAAAGATTAGACATCCCAATCCATCACTACAAAGTCTTTAAGTTAAATGCAAGAATGCAAAAAAGGTGGTCGCTCTCATGGAGCTGCCTACGTACCCCGTTGTAGGGATCAGACCAACGTAGTTCAATTGGGACAATGCAAGTAAAGCGTGTCCCGGAGGACAAATTGCAAAAGTAAACTTGAGAAGATTGAGTGCTTGAAGTGCCGAGTGTTATGAAATTCCTTGAAACGAGTCCCTAAAGGACTAAAATGAGACGAGTCCTAGAAGACTAAATCGAGACAAGTCCCGGGGGACTAAATCGAGACGAGTCCCGGAGGACTAAAATGGGACGAGTTCCAGAGGACTAAAATGAGCTTGTTAATCGAGGCACGGCATTTTAATGATTCAATGCTTAAATGGCCGCAATATGTCAAACCCGAGGATGATATGCTAGGATGGCATGGAGACTTGATTTTTTATTTTTTTTGAAAAGGTTGAATTTTGAATTTTGGAAATAATTTTAGCTTGAATTTGAAAAGCTTGAATTTTGAAGGAGACTTGAGTTTGAATTTTGAAAGGGACTTGAATTTGGATAGCTTGAATTTGAATAGAGACTTGAGTTTGAATAGCTTGAATTTTGAAAGAGACTCGAATTTTGTAAGAGACTTGAATTTGAATAGATTGAATTTTGAAAAGACTTGAATTTTGAAAGAAGCTTGAATTTTTTAGATTTTGAAATTTGAAAAGCTTGAATTTTGAAAGAGACTTGAATTTGAGAAGCTTGAATTTGAATAGAGACTTGAGTTTGAATAGCTTGAATTTTGAAAGAGGCTGGAATTTTGAAAAGTTTGAATTTTGCAAGAGACTTGAATTTAAGAAGCTTGAATTTGAATAGAGACTTGAGTTTGAATAGCTTGCATTTTGAAAGAGATTTGAATTTGAATAGCTTGAATTTTGAAAGAAGCTTGAGTTTGAATAACTTGAATTTTGAAGGGATTTGAATTTGAAAAGCTTGAATTTTGAAAGAAGCTTGAATTGAATAATTTGAATTTTGAAGAGCTTGAATTTTTGGAGGTGGCTTGAACTTGAAGAGCTTAAATTTGACGTTCGATTGAGGCAATTCATGAACGATGATGCAAGTTGATATGTCATGGAATGTCACGTAAGCATGCAAAATCAATGCAAGTATGACAAAAGTAAGTCCTGGAGGACAAAGTGCTAGACAAAGTGAAGTCCCAGAGGACAAAGTGCGAGACAAAGTGCAGTTCCAGAGGACGAAGTGCAGATAGAGTGCAAGTCCCCAGGGACGAAGTGCAGATATAGTGCGAGTCCCGGAGGACAAGGTGCTAGATATAGTGTAGTCCCAGAGGACAAAGTGCTAGACAATGTGAAGTCCCAGAGGACAAACTACTGCTCGAGAGACTAAAAGGCTTCTAGGTCGATTAGACTATAGCTAGAGAGAAACTACAGGCTTAAAAGACCATGGATTGATCTTGGAATTGACTCTTGAACAATCATTCGAAATTCGCCTATGACACCGAACGACAATGATGATATTCCTTGAAAAACAGGAGACGTGTCTGAGCACCCTATTTGCTTTACTGTCTTTGGCCAGTGGACTGGTATTCTCAAGAGCTTCGAATTTGGGTTGGATTCCGTGCCGGATTTGAGCTAGGGTTTGCCTTTGGCCGGGGTTTGAGCCTTGGATTTTCTTTTCCCGATAAACGGCATTGAGCCGATGTATCCCAGTGAGTAACGACCCCCAGTCCTGGTGGTTTTGACAAGCAGTTGACCAAGCGCAGTCCAAGCTATGATTACAGCCTAACGAGCTTCTCTCAGGGGTGGTATTCTTCCATACGTTGAAATGACTTCCACGAGTCGAGAATTGACCAAATCGAGATGACTCTTTTGTCTTTTGGCAAAAGGGGTGGATTTTGATAAGATTATGTTGACGCAAATGAGTGACTTTCGAATGGTGCCCTTAACTGGATGAAGAGTTTGACTATTTGAAATGGCAGACATGCCCAGGTTCTTGGAATTCTCCTTTTGGAATTTCAAAATTATTTTACTTCATCAATTGATTTTCATTCAAATCTTTCGATTTTGTTTTGTCAAAACACGAGAGTTTTTATCATGAACCGTTCCCAAGGTTGCTGACAATGACCCCAGTTTGGATTTTTGCTTTGGGCAATGCTTCCATGTATTGATTTTCGATCATGCCTCTTAACGCCTAGGGTTCTTTCTATCAAGTTGCGCTTTCCAATCTGAAAGGACTTTTTGAGTTGTAATGTGGGCCATGGTTTGGGCTTGACAAAGAAAGGATATTAGGCTCAAAAATTTCACTTTCTTTTGGGTTTCCAAAGCTAGCAGCTATCATTGAACTTTTTATGCCCCTTTGTTTTGGTGGGCGTTTTCTCTTGATTTCCCATGCCTTCAATGTCTTTCAGTGTGTTTGACACTTTTCATCTTGTTGATGCTTTGAATCTCGATGTGTTTGACTTTTATTTTTCATTTCACCCCGATGTGGGGGATAGCTGGCTAGCTGGGGTTCAAAGAATTTGATTGAGGCTCAAAAGGGGCTATCAAAAGATATAACTTTATGCGTAGGATGAAAGAAACGATGGCCTTTCTTCATTTTGGATTGCGCAACCTAACAACTAAATCCTAGATGCTCCATTGAGAGGCTTTTGTTTACATGCTCTAACTTTTGCCTAGGTCAGATTTTGAAGTCTTGACCTAGCGAGCCTTTTCAGAGTCACGACATTGCTTCTTAGAATGGATATGGCATTGGGAAGTAGTTCCTTGAAATTCTTCTTCTTTTCCCGAGGTGAGGGTTCAATCAAAAAATCATCTCGTGTTTTGAAGTGATTATCATGATTTTCAACTGATGGTGGAAAACAATTTCGAAACTCTGAGTTTATTACAGAGATGCGACGTTCAAAAGACAACGACCGACCACTAGGGGTTGACTCAAAAGACCATGACCGAACCTTGGGATTGACTTAAATGCTCGTGACCGGGCCTCAGGATGAGGCTGCCTACGTATCCTATAAAGGAATCAGGTCACAACGTAGTTCAGGCCCACGAAACTGACACTTTTTTTTTTGACTCTTGCAAACTTAAAATTGAGAACACAGAGACACAACAGTGAAAGTATGAAAGATTCGAGATACAAACTGACTCAAACACAAATATGGTTATTTAGAGGACAAGGACTCAGAGCTTGAAAACTCCCAGACTCGTGGAAGGTTGGACCGTTGCATGGCTCTTGATGGTTTACCCTTCTCTGGTGAAGAAGGCGGCGTTGATGCAAGGATTGCGCTGGGACACGGGGTCTGGCTTTGGTTGAGGAGGTGCCTTAATGACCTTGTTGTCAATGAGATCTTAGATAGCATGGCGAAGGCGGATGCAGTCGTTTGTGTTATGGCCGGGCATTTGATGGAAGATGCAGAAGGTACCGGGGTTATGGGATGTTGAGAGCTTTTGAGGTAGAGGAGCTGGAGGGAGTGGCTTAATGAGGCCAGCTTTGAGGAGCTCCCCATAAACCATGGACTGAGGTTCAGAGAAATGGGAGAAGGCCCTTGGTTTGGTTCTGCGACTGAGTTGAGGGTTCACGGTGGTGCCCGTGGTGCTCCTAACGGAAGCCTTACTTGCTTCAGCTAGGCCTTTGAACATTTCGGAGAGCTTCATCTTTGGGGGTAAATGCCCTTCATCCATGTCTTCCTTAGCATTTTGCTTTAGATTTAGATCCGAAACTATGAAGGTGAGGAGACTATCCATCTTTTGTGTTAAAGCCCCTATTTGGATCATCTGCATATTCATTTTCTGGCCCATTTCCTCTACAGCCTTCCTCAACTCTTTAAGTTCCGTTTGCTCCGTCGTTGGTTCAGATTCCAATACTGAAATACTGAATTCATCGGGAATGGGTACAATTGGTTTGGGCAGGTGAGCAGGGATGATATAGTGAGTGGGGTCAAATATAGTGAAGCTAGTGTTGATGTGGTGGTTTGACAATGTGCTTGATTCCTTTGGTGGCGGAAGGATGGTTTTGCTATCGATAAGGTCTTGAATTTTGTGACGGAGACGGTGACACTTATCGGTAACATGGCCAGGCATTTGGTGAAAGGCGCAAAAGGCATTTGGGTCGTGGTAGACTGGAAGCTTTTGGGGTAGAGGAGTTGGAAGGAGTGGCTTAATGAGACCGGCTTTGAGGAGCTGTTCATAAAGTGTGGATAGGAGTGTGCTGAATTGGGTGAAGGTGCGGGTTGGTTTATCAGCTATCTGGTTTATTTCGAGGGGTTTGGCATTTGAGTAGTTCCCGACGTGGAAGGTATTGCTGTTTCCAAAAAGGACTTCGCCATTGTCGGGATGGAGTCCTTTGCTTTTTAAGGTGGGTTCTTTCTTCTCGAGGGTACCATCCCTAAGGGCTTCTTCAACAGTCAATCCAGAATTGTAGAAGGTCTCAAAATCGGGAGACGATTGCGACAAAACCATGTAGGGGCAAAGGCATTGGGTAGATTTTTAATGATGATACGCATCTGCTCTTTTAGGTCTGGCTTATTGTGCATTTGGGCAGCCTTGGCTCTCCACCTTTTTACATAATCAGCGAAACTCTCATTTTCACCCATTTTGGTGTTCTCAAGTTCTCAGGTGGTCATTTTCAGCTCAACATTGAAGTCATATTTGGACACAAAAGCCATTCCAATGTCCTCCCATGTCTTTTTCTTCGAGGGTGGCAAGGAAAGGAACCATTGTAGAGCCGGGCCAGTAAGTGACTCATGGAACAGTTGAGCCATGGCGTCTTTTCTGACCCCTCGCATGGAAAGAGACCCAACATACCCTAGCAGGTGGGCCTTTGGATCAGTAGTCCCATCGAATTTGGCAAAATCCATCCATTTGAACTTCTCAGGCAATTTTGCATTGGGAAATAGACTTAAACGATCCATGTCTATTTCACCCCTCCCCATCCTTTCTGTTTCGAGGATAGATTCCTCGAGTTTGTTGATCTTGACAATCAATTCTGCCACTTGGGGGTCAGCGACGGGCGCATGCCCAGCGAGCGATGATTCAGGACCCGGAGTAGATTTATTAGCTGGTAGGCGGTCACTGATTTCTTGCATTGATTCGAACATCATGGTCATGTTCTTTTGGACATCAGCAACAACTGACTTGTGCTGACCATCTATGTTCGTAATTGACTGCCTGAGTTGATCTTCTAGGTCGACCATAGCCTGCCTGATTTCTCCTATTTCATTCTTTTGACCCACCATTTCAGATATCACCACCGGTGACTGAGCTTCTCTTTACGGTCGATTCCAATTGGGTGAAGTCCTTCGACAAATGTTTCAGAACTGACAATAAAGCAAAAAGGTGGCTCAAATTCTGCCCGAGAATCATGCCCATGCAATGTCGTCGGTGTCGTCTACATCCTAAGACCTGCCTCAGCTCCAAATCTCACTTAGGATATGATTGTACCAAGGGTTTTAGCAGCCACGGGTAAATCGTGTCAGACAGGTTAAATTCCGAATGTTTCGGAACCAGAGCCAATCTCCTTATCTTGACCATCCGAGACAAAGCAATAAGGTTGCCGAAACCTAGATACAAGCACACCCTAAAGCTAGATCTAGACCAGAGGGGCCGTTCGGGCACGGCGAACACCGGAGGTATCTCATACTCCATAGATTTTAAGTCTCCTAGACTCACAGAAAACGGTTTTAAAAAGTTGTCTCGATCCTCGGAGGTTCTTTTGATAATGTATCCTTTATGAACAACGAAGTTTAAGAGAAGTCAAAACAAACTAAGTCTTCTGTTTTTTTTTTTTTTCAAAGGTACAAATTTGGTTTTTGAAATGACGTAGTAAAAATGACGCGGTATTATGACCAGGTGGCGTGAGCGACGTGGCGCTATTAGCCTAAATGGTGTAAGTATCACATCATTAATACTTTAGTCATTCCATTTTTTGGTTTTTGAACATTTGATTGAAAAATTTATCAAAGACTTAGTAAGAATTGATTTCCCTCAAACGTGTCATTTTAAGGACTAACTAGTATTAAGCAACGTGCGTCCCATGGGGCACGGCAATTCATCGGATGTTAGCAACCTTCCTATTTTTATTTTTATTTTTTTAAATGTGGGAGGGAGAGAGAAGTCCTAGAACTACTCTAACGGTCAAGTAATACATGTGCAATGTAGCATGATGATAAGATATGTCATGTGAGCAAGATATATGCAACACGTAAGCAGGGTATAACACATAAGTTCTAACCATAGGCTCATGTCCTAATTGGGAAAGTTCTACGATTATGTACAAGTGCAAAGGCTGGTTTTGGTCTCAGAATGGTTCTCCGGACTAGAGCCAAGATGTACTACCCCATGTCAAGTGTATTGCAAGACAATGGTCGAACAGCACGATGGCCCATCATAGTCGAGGGTTGCTAGGCGTCCCGGGAGAGCTTGTCACCGATAAACCGGGCAAGATAGCCGAAACACACTAGCGAGGCTTGTGCGGTGCAAAGTGTAAAAAAAAAGTTAAGATTTTCAAATGATTTTAAATCCCCCCAAAAAAAATGACTTCCAAGCTTGGCCCTCTTAATTATTCAATACTTTTTATTTTATTTTATTTTCAAAAAAAAGCACAAGTAAAGTATTGAATAAAAGTCCCCAGCAGAGTTGCTACTGTGGGCTCCCGCGCCCCGGCGAGCGCCCGAAGAGTCGCCACCCGGATTTTTCAGATGGATGATCCGAGAAATCGAGAGTTTGTTTGAGAGGAAAAGGCTTTTGATCTAGTGAAAACGTTGAGATTTTGGATCCGGGAGCCACGTTACGAGCGGGAAAGATTTTGTTGAAAAAACACCCCGCTCGCCCGGTAAAGACCGGTCTCTACTAAGCATTTTAGATGGGGGATTTAATATCATTTGAAAAAAACTTAACTTTGATTAAAACATATACGGGAAAGGGACACAGTATTAAATATAACACATCGGCGTGCTTGTGGTGCAAACTGTACAGTATGAATGGATGAGCAATGTACGGAAAATGAAATAACAGTATTATAGCAGACTGCTAAGATCATGTGAAACACCGCACGACAAAACGGATACAT
This sequence comes from Rhododendron griersonianum, assembly GCA_018127125.1. Lineage (NCBI taxonomy): Eukaryota > Viridiplantae > Streptophyta > Magnoliopsida > Ericales > Ericaceae > Rhododendron > Rhododendron griersonianum. The sequence continues at coordinate 36,333,973 of CM030798.1, read as the reverse complement.
CGCACAGTGTAACTAAAACACCGTGCGGTGTACTCGTCTACGCATTCCAGAATCAGTTTATTGTTACATGACAAAACAAACCATAGATCCGTAAAATAGTTTTTTATATTTTCTGAATCTCTGAAAAGTGATTTACGAGATCCTATTGTTCATCTTATCATGTAAAACAATATTAAAGGCTTTTTGAAATTTTGAAAGATTTAATAAAGTAAAAAAAAATAACTTTTAACATGAAACTTGATTCTGGAATGTACCCGCACAGAAAAGTAACAAGCAGACTAAACAGAAGAACACAAGAAGGAATATGTACAAGAAATGAAATAACGTGCGGAGTAATACACTATGCCGTGCGGTGTCGTAAAATGTCGCACGGTGTAGCATATCCAGTGCGAAAACTGTTTTTTGTGCTTTTTGAATATAAAGCTCGTTTGAGACCCAAACTCGATATAGAAAGACCGAGAAGGGCCTCGATCGGCTCCCCTCAAAGCTAAATGTAGTTTAGCCCAAGGAAACTTGATTTGTACCTTTTGATTGAAGCTTGGATGTACTTGAAGATGGAGAGTGAAGGTTGATTTGGATTGAGTTTTGAGGGACTTGTGAGCAAATGAGTGTAGAGAGAGAGAGAGATCAAGTGGGTTGATGTAGAGAGAGAAAGAGGTGTATGTAGTGGTGATGGATGTAAGGAGTTGTAGAGAGAGAATCAAGGGGGGATTTTTAGAGAGAGAGTGAGAGTCTAGAAAATGGCAGAGTAACTTTATTTGGAGTTGAAGGGGTGCTTCTCAACTAGAGAGGGGGTGTATTTATAGGTAAGAGAGCCAAGGATGAGCTCTACAAAGAGGGGAGGTGGCTTCTGGGCCGAATAAAACTTATTTTATGGCCAAGACGCTCCTCCTGCAGGTGTGGCCGACAACTTTCTGCACCTGTCAGAACTTTTTCCCAAATGCCGTGCTGCATATTGAAATACCGTGCGGCGGAGTGATTTTCTTGAATTTTTCTGAAATGCCGTGCAGCGTTTTGAAATGCCGCGTGGCGTTTCTGGAATGCCGCGCGGTATTTCGAAACAGCACAGCACACCAAACTTCGCAGGGGCGCCCCGGACACTCCCGAACTCGGATTTAGGCACGGTTCGAAGTGTTGGAAAGCTTGTCAAGTCCTCTTTCTAACCCAATTGGTTTCACTCAAAGGTATTTTGTACATTGAAATGTGTGCCCATTTTACCCTCAGTGTGTCATAGAAAAAGTTATTTTTGACCAAGCAAACACGTTTTTCTCTTTGCAATTGAACCAGGGACCACCCTATATGTTTAGAAAAGGGGTTTTCTTGAGGTTAGAGAAGGGGTAGGAAAGGAGCAACAATCCAAGCCTTGAAGGTATATTTTTCCTTATTTCTTCATCGGGGAAACTTAAAGATTATTCGGAAGCCCAGATTGGGGTGTCTACACAATATCTACGTTGACATACGAGTGTAAAACACGATTTGAAATGAAGTTGGTAGTTTGACAACAAAAATTAAAAAATATATATTGCATTTTCAGGCACATGGGAAAATTAATCTTTTATACGGAACTGTAACAACTGCAACTAATATATGGTCGTTTCCATGCAAGGTAATCTGGAAAATTTATTACGTACTTTGTTTACTTCTGTAGTCATGATCAATTTAAGTAGATGACATTAATGGGTATTAGGTATGAAGGAAATAACAAGAAATTTTAAGTTTAAGTATAGCTAGATTTAAATCTTTTCGGTTACTTGGCTTTCACTTCCAGATTTAAAAAATGCACAATTTGACCACTTTGGGACCCCACATGTGCTTTTCCATTCATTCAGATGAAAACAAAAAATATGACCTCTCAAATTGAAAGTCACATATATTCAAAACTAATTAAAAGGGGCGGCTAAATGTTTAGATTTTTCATTACACATTCACGCTTTGAGCTAGGTTACTTGTATGGCTTATCTATTTTGAATTCGGGGACAGATTTAAAAATATGCATTAACGGGGCACACCTAACCCTGTGCTTTCTTAAATGATACATTTTTTGCTGGTAGAATAATATATTGGTGACTATATATGTAACTTTAACTAAATTAATAGAAAGAAGTGTGTTCGTACAAAATAGTTACTGTGAAAATTTAGCACTCCAAGAAATAGATTGACAAATATCTAAATAAAGAAAATTTAGCATAATTTTAGTGAAACATGCATAAACATTTTGGTATGGTAAAAATATAAAATCTATATTATAAAACAGAGCAGTTTTCTACCAAAATATCTACACATACAAATATAAATGCATCTACAGTTGTTCGATCGTACTTAGTGACAAGGTTATAGCCGTTGGATCAAAGGAATGAAGGTTTCCTAATGTAAATAATGAATATTTGAAAGAATGATGAAAGGAAACCTAAAATTTTGATTGCCATCTAATGCCGTGATTGAGACAAATCTTCGGCTGACTTTCAGTTGTGCTCAGAAGGTAATATTGGTTATCTAAAGGGCGAGATTGATTTATAATTAAGAAACATACCTTTTAAAAAATTTAGTGCATCCCGATCGATAAGGAAAGAGGCAAGGAGAGAGGGCCAAATCAATAATCAATCTCGGTAATATTGGTTATCCAAAAAAAAGGTAATGAACCCTTTACTTTCTATAATTAATTCTTCACATGCAAAATTTTTTATACAACTGATACTGACTTCCCACCTGATTTTCATAGGTGGGAGCTCAAAAAGGTAATAAATCATTTTCATATTTCTAAATTCAATTATGGAAATCACCTAAATTCTATAGCAACTTCTGCCATTCTTCTTCTTTACTTTCACCACCTCTCTCACCACACCACCTAAATCTGCTTCGAAACTACTATCATTTTTTGGAGGTGAGTTGATCCGTCATTTTTTTTACAGTTGAGTTCTTTTTTACAATCGAGTTTTTCTTTTCTTCTTGGTGTCCTCTTGAACATGTACAAAACTTCTTATTAATTAGTTGACTCTATTTGTTGTAGAGACCCGTAATAAATTCATTTAATTTTAATGTTTACAATTGAGGAAAAAGGGAGAAATGGGATATGTTTATGTGATTTGGGGTTTAAAATGTTGAAATTGATAATAGAAGGGTGTGTGTGTAATATGGTTTTTTGTTGGTATAAATAGGAGGGTGAGGGAGTAGGAGATCATTTTTCCACTCCACTCCACGGTCTCTCTCTCTCTCTCTCCAAATCTCACCAAAATCACTCAAATAACCACCAAAACAACCTCAAATCCTTCATCCTCATCGCGTGTTGTGGCCCTTATCTCGTTCTTTGGAGCTCGGGAAGTCGTATCCCGTTCGAATCGAAGTTTCGGAAAGCTAGGGCTCGTAAACTCCTTGGAAATCGTGCTTCGACCTCGAGGTAGGGATTCTACCTCTCCATATATGTAAAAGACGTGCTTCTATCCTTGAATCCATGCTTGTAGTTGTTGATGGCTTTGAAACCCAGAAAATCTGCTGTAAACCTGCTCGAAACGCATCCGTATCGATACGGGCTTTTAGCCGTATCGATACCAATTCAAAATCGTAGCTCCTCTTTCTGTTTGAATTATGTATCGATACAGCCATTTTGGCCGTATCGATACCAGTTGCTTTTGGATAGATTTCACTGCTATGTCCCCAAACTTCATTGTTTTGACCCCCCCAATCACTTTTAACCCATTCTAAATGCTTCTAAATCACTCCTAATCATTGTTGGTCACCCTAATTGAGCTCGTTGTGCTTTCTTGGCATTTTTTTTCTTAACCTTGTACGAAGAAAGTGGACTTAATTGTTGTATGAACATGAATTGAAACGAAACGTTGTGGGAATTTGTAACACGTGAAACCTTGTTGACACATCGCGCGAATACTTAGGGCCCATCGACGGGTGGGTGCCTGGCAGGGGATATCATGGTCCCATAAATAGCCTGGCAGGAGCTAACGCTCGTATTGAATATTCAAGACCTAACCTACACGGTGGGTGCTTGGCAGAGGATATCGGGGTCTCATGAATAGCCCGGCAGGAGCTTCGGCTCATGACACATAACACGAGACGGTTGGACACATGAGTAGTGGATATGGTTGAAGGTCAAGATGCATTCTAAATCTTATGACTTGTTGTTGGACTGTTGAATCTTATCGTTTGTCTAGTGTTTGGGCTATTTTTGTTCATGTCGTCTCATCATTCTCGCATTTCTCTTGCATGTATTGTTTGTGTGGAATTTCTACTGGGCTAGTGTAGCTCAAGCCTTATTTTTTTTTCAAGAATTAACTCTGGACAGTAGCGAGCATTGTTGGATTGCTTGGACATTGGACACATCTTTTGAAAGCTAACTTTGTAGAGTTACTTAGGCATCTTTGTAAATTTCTTTTGAAGATGTATTTGTAACTTTGGTGATAATTCTTGGACTGGGGGATATTATGTAAACTCTAAACTCTCTTGATAGTTGACGTTTAATCTGATTTAGGGCCGTTGAGCCAAAGATGTAATATTTCAAACCCTTGGACTTGGAGTATGATTATGGGAATCTAATGAATCTTTTGGGTATCGTATGTATTATTGTGAGGTTTGTTTGTGAAAATTCTTTATAATGTATGTTAAAAATGGAGGACGTGACATTTGTGTTGACCGTGGGGTGTCACTATCCAACCATCTAATTTCATCGACTGTTTATGATTCATTTGTGTTTAGGTGCCTTTATTTCTGTTGAATTAATTGAATTAATTCTTCTCATGGAATTACTACGTTTTGCTTTTGTTACTATTGTTGTGTCACTAAATATCAAAAGGCATAGTTTTGTGAAGTTTTTTGAAACTTAAACGTGAAAGGTATGCTAAATTAAAAAGGTGCTAAATTGCAATCATGGGTCATCATTGAAGTAAAATCATAAATTTTGGTAAGAAAGACATTGGAAGGTGTAAAATTTGAATTTATATGGTCTTCTGTTGAAAGGTGTAAAATTGGTGTCCCGTTTACAGGATGAATAGTGAGAATGAAATTAATATGCTTCCAGTGACTGAAATAGTCAAGACACGTGAGGATGCTTAAGTAGCAGTTGAAGAGCAAAATATGGAAGTTGACCATATAAACTGCGATTTTCAGTCTGCTAACAAGACAGAATTTCTTTTGTTTATATAAATAGATGAAGAAATAAATGTGCCTCCCGTGAATGCTCATGAAGCAAATGAAGAGAGAAGTGTTAAAATTGACACACCAAATGGTATGCATTTATAAAAAAATAGTGACACGTAGTAGAGTTTTTTGTTTTTTGTTACTAGACTCCAAAACAAACAAAAAATAAAAAACCAAAATCAATGTTTGAAATACATCCATCTTTTATCCGAATGTTGGGCAATCAAATCTCTTACTATTGTGGTGGTGTGATTCTTTGTCTTTATTGATGTTTACAATTATTATTTTTAGTGGCTAATTTACTTTTTTAATCGTTCCAGGCTTTGCAGATGTAATACTATGATCTTGTGACCGTAAAAGCCTGAAGGATCTATCTCTTGGTGATTATGTTCTCCATTTGTATGTTTTTTTTTTCCTCCATTTGTATGTTAAAATGGTGTTGTTGACACTATTGTTTCATTATTATTTTTTTGTGGATTTGAGATGTTATTTGACTCCGTTTTATATTTTTTTAGTTGAATTTGGGCATTCGATATTTTATGATCTGCTAAAAGTCGAGACACAAAATAGTCGAGACACATGAGGATGCTTAAGTAGCAGTTGAAGAGCAAAATATGGAAGTTGACCATATAAACTACGCTTTTCAGTCTGCTAACAATACGGAATTTCTTTTGTTTATATAAATAAGTTAAGAAATAAATGTGCCTCCCGTGAATGCTCATGAAGCAAATGAAGAGAAAAGTGTTAAAATTGACCCACCAAATGGTATGCATTTATAAGAAAATAGTGACACGCAGTAGAGTTTTTTTTTTTTGTTACTAGACTCCAAAACAAAAATAAACAAAATCAATGTTCGAAATACATTCATCTTTTATCCGAATGTTGGGCAATCAAATCTCTTACTATTGTGGTGGTGTGATTCTTTGTCTTTATTGATGTTTACAATTATTTTTTTTTAGTGGCTAATTTAATTTTTTAATCATTCCAAGCTTTGCAGATGTAATACTATGATCCTGTGACCGTGACCGTAAAAGCTTGAAAAATTAGTTTTTTCAGTTCTTTGTGGGGGCAGCGGCTTATGGGGCTCCCTCTCTAGCTCTCTCTCTGAAGACCTCTGCCTATAAGTAAGGCACCCCCTCTTTTTTGTCCCCGTCCAAATCCTAACTTTTCTCTCTTGATATTGCTTCTCTTTTTCCAAGCTCTGATTTGCTTCACCTTCTACAAACACAACACATTTTTCATACTCCTTCCAGCCATGGTTGTTGGAAAACACTTTGTGGTGGTCATTATGGTGCTAGTAATAGCCACCATTTCCAACTCTGTTTCTGCAGATCCAGATCTGCTCCAAGACGTTTGTGTTGCTGATCTCAATAATGGTATTTATTTTTTCCATATAGCAATGTTATAAACACACCTTAATTTAAAACAAAATTCCGGATATTACCGTGTCTGAAACCATTAGATGCACATGATTTTAAACATATCTAGCAGTTTCAAACACGGTTGTATCTGTTTCCCTTTTTTTCTCGTACTAATGGTTCAAAAGCATTATCGAATTTGTGTGTGTTTGCGAATAGTGTTTCAAATTTGACTTGAATTTTTTGAGGATTAGTATGCACCCAATTTTCTTCCCTTAAACTACCCTTAATCCATTGTGGCAAAAGGAAATAAACTTTGGTTGGAGAGTGTGGGACACACAATTGATTTGGAGATCCACATAAATCAGATTTATGCAACGTTTATGGGTTCACCGTAGCATTTCTCTTCAGAAAAAATTACTTGTACTCTATGTTTTTGTATTGTAGCATAATACACTTTATGTTGGGATGATTTTGGTCAAATGAAACAATAAGTTTGAAGTTATTTTGTTTTTTCTTCGAGTAACTAAAATGTTGTTGTACTTATTTCTTATCTATTAAATTGAAAAACATTGGCAATTTTAAAGAAGTTAAATAGGCATCCTATTTAGAGAACTTATTTAGGTATCCATCCTAATGGGTTTGAATACTTATTTTCTCATCCTTAAATTGGTTGAATGAACCATTTTGCCCTTATTAATTAATTCTCTCTCTCTCTCCAAAATTTATAACTCTTTCATTTAAGAAATTGCAATTATCTCTCTCCATTTTTTACCTTTTATTTACTAAGCCCCAATTATTAATTACCTTACCAACCAATTATCCCAATATGATCAATTCCAAAATAATTTTGTTTTCCATGGATTATATTGACAAAAATACAAAATATTGACAAAAATATTAATCATATTCGGAACATGAAAAATATTGACAAAAGAAAAATTATCATGATTACTATGAAAAATATAGACAAAATTACCCAGAAAATTTTTTTAGGACATGATGGATATTCAAATCGATCATGTTTTTGAAGCAAATCCACCATGTTAATCATGATTTATTTTTGTGAATTCTCCATACAAATTTTAGGCTCAATAATGACAACCAATTCATGAATAATTTTTAAAAATATACATAGTTCATCATGAGATAATTATGCACAAATTTATGCACGTACTCATATCGATCATATTTTGTATGAAATATTTCTACACGATAAATCATATTACGAAATATAGTGGAGATTCAAATCGATCATATTTTCCATGAATTATTTTCTACAAAATTTCCATGAAACATGTTGTCTCAGAATTGATGTAAGTTAAGAAATAATTACAAAAATAATAAATTTGTTAACATGGTAAATATACAAAACCAATGAAGCACTGTATAATTTCCCTTTGACATGAATCTGCTATGTTCCTAAAGGAAACACTGGATAATTTATCTTATACAAACCGAAGGATGCGCTGAACCATTTCAGGCGACGTGGGTGACGGCGTCCGTGGTCAGATTTGCAGGAGTGCACGATGGCGTTTGTGGCGATGAGGTACAGATGGCCGTTGCACAGCGAGAGAGAGAGTTTGCGGAGGAAAGGGATAATAATCCCAAGCCAAATGGATTTTTGGGGTGTTCGAATGTGTTTAGATGAGGAAAGGGTTAATGATCCCATGATTCTCCGGTACATTTTATTCATATTAATGAAAGGGTGTTATTGGCATTTTTTAAATGTCAGGATAGAGACTTGAGTATTTAAATCACCGAGGATGGGGACTTAAGTATCACCAGAGGACATGATTCCTATTTAAGTTTTCCGTGATTTTTGTGTAAATCAAAGCATGATATTTAAAATTTTAAGACACTAACATACTAATATTTAAAATTACAAGAGACTAACATACTAATTATGCTTAAAATGGTTAAAATTATAACTAAGTACTAGTATCGAAACCTCTGTAAGCTCCACTACAGTTTCGTCACTTTGATCCGTTGGTATTTTTTTTTTTTGGTATTCTCTTTGTCCACAAGGAATCTTTTTTCTCAATCTTTGCTCACAAATGTAGGCCCATCCAAACCTCGTATATAAATGTGTTTCATTTTGGTGTAATTGCATGTTGTGCTCTCATTTCTCATTTCAACATAACAATACCTTATTGTTGATTCACAGCTGTGAAAATGAATGGTTTTGCCTGTAAGGCAAACTTCAGCGCATCAGATTTCTTCTTTACCGGCCTAGCAATGCAACAGCCCGCCAACAATACGCTGGGTTCAATCGTGACTCAGGCCTTTGTGGAGCAAGTTCCTGGCCTCAACACCCTAGGTGTCTCCATGGCCCGCATTGACTTTGCCCCTGGCGGCCTTAACCAGCCCCACGAGCACCCACGCGCCACTGAGATATTGTTCGTTCTCTACGGAAAATTGGTTGCTGGGTTCATTACCACAGCCAATGTGCTTGTTTCCAAGACCATCAAACAAGGTGACATATTTATTTTCCCTAGGGGTTTGGTTCACTTCCAAATTAATAATGGGAAAGGACTGGCCGCCGCTATTGCTGGATTCAACAGCCAGGATCCGGGCCGTGAGGACATTGCCACATCATTGTTTGCCGCCACGCCCCCGGTGCCAGATATTGTGTTGAGCAAGGCTTTCCAGATATCATATCACGAGGTTGATGCAATCAAGTTAAAGCTTGCAGGAAAGCCCTAGAGGGTGATTTGTGATCTGGGGTTGGTATGTTGTTGGTTTTCTTGTTTTTCTTCTCGTTGTTTATTGGGATAAGGATTCATGGTTTCACAATAAAAAATAGTGGGTTAGAAAGTGAACCGATTTGTATTTGAATCCATTTAGATATGTATTCGGTTTCACTTCTTGTGTTTACCGAGAAATAAGACGAGTGTTTTAAATAACAGTAGCATCTAAATGCATATCAATGATAGTATTGTACTGTCACAGAAATTTTGATCGTAATGTGACTAACCTCAATTATCTGACCATCCATTACTACACCTAAATAAATATATTTTCTTGGGCTAAGCTACACATAAATAAATATTAGTATGTATATTTTTAAGAAAAAATAAGATAGAAGCAAAATGGAAAGAAATTAATTGAAAAACAGAAAGTTGATTGACGTCACTTAAGCCTCGAACAGGCTTGGACTGCCCTGCCACAACAATGACGCAAGCTTTAGAAAAAGTACTCAAATTTTGAACAAACCACATGAAGAGAGAGAGGGAGAGGGAGAGAGAGAGAGAGAGAGAGAGGGGAGATAACATACAGATTTTATCTGGCTTGGTTCGTAAACCTACTCTACAGGCAGTCCAATGATCAAAGATTTTCCTATACGGAGGAAACGGATCTTCAAAGGGCTACAGACGAGATCTCTCAAAATTTCTCTCTTGCCTCTCACAAGAAAAGAATGTGTCACAATCAAATAAAAACCCTAAAATATTTAAACACTGAATTGCCTCAGTGTTAAGATAGGTTTGTGGATGAGGGATCCCTCGTTTTATCTTGCTTATTCAGTGATTAGGTTCCGTTTCCGTAGGTGCTTAGTCTCTATTACGGTGAACGGCTCTATTGGTCGAACTTCGTGTGTTGGCTTTGCTTTGCAATATGTGCTTATTTCTCGGTGATAGAGTTTAGGTTCCTACCTGTTGTTCATGTTTAGCCTTTATCACTGTATTTTCGATGGATTCCTGTATTTCCCCGATGGGCTCTTTGTTATGAAATGAAATTTGTGACATGTTCAAAAAAAAAAAAAAAAACTGCCTCAGCGTCAACTGTCCGGACCGTCGTAGCACCAGACGAGATTTACCGCGAGCTCAAATTTCGTTAGACAATAGAGGCCGTCCGGACAAGATATGCTGAGAGGTCCGATTTCGAGCCAAAACACTGTGCTTTGTTTGGATTGTTTTTTGAATCTCTCTCTCTCATAGCAGATTGATGCACAGCGACTCGATTCCGGCATAGTTCGAATCTCCGGTCACAATCACAGCCATTATCATGCGCAGGTTCGATCTATCCTTGTTGGTTTACGATTTCAGCTTGGTATGGTTGTGTGTGTTCCTGATCTCTGAATCTGAACTGTTTATGTTTTCGCATATATATATATATATTTATATATATATCTGTGTGTGTGACGAGAGAGATGGTTTCTTTTTCATTTCCCTTTTTGTTTTTTTTGGCTTTCAGTTTGTTCCCATTATTTACCTCGGTCTCCGTCATTAGTGGCTGCAACGAACACTGTACGCCCCAAAAAAACTGTTGTTTAAATAAGATGGTATTATTTATTTCGGCTTGGTTGTAGATAGATTCAGGAACCTTGACCTTATTTTCAGGTAGATCTGAACCTAAAATTTTATGTTTCCCATTTTTGGCATTTGTGCTGATGAATGTGCTTTTTTTTCCCATATCTTGAGTGGTTTTAACTTGATTTGTTCGTTCTTTTGGGTGTTTGGTTCTGTTTTCCTATCCTATTCAGCTATATTGCTTTCATTATTCATGTGATTCTTATGAAGCTTGTATAAGATGGATTTCTAGAGATATCCCCTGATTTTTTATTGGATATTGTTTGCGAATGAATGGAAAAGTTCTGGCGAACGCATGAAAAACCTAAGAACAATCATAGTGGGATTACGCATCTTTACCATGTGTGTTCGTGCTAATGTGCTTATGCATGTATTTGTCGCTTAGTTTGGTGTCGCTGAAGCTTTACTGGAGAAATTAGGTATCTGCTTTTATTGTTTTGTTTTTAAATTATTAAGAGATTTATGCGCTGGTAGCTTGGCGCCTAATTTTTACAAACTAGGTTTGTGGTGTATTTTGCGTGCAGTGCATTCAACGTTGGACAATAAGATAGACCTTCTATTGGACGTCAAATTGTGCCCATCTTTGTTGCTATTTGCTTATGTTTGTTGACTAGGTTTGTGGAACATTTTGTTTTTGTATTTGTTTGTGTTTGTGTAATGGAATTTCTTAATGACTTAATGTGTTTTGTTACTAAAATACTGGACAGTCATAAATTAGTTATTTTTTTGTTTCCTAATTAGTAATTCAACCAGCTGTTCATTAGTATGCAGGAATTTCTTCGAAGACTATCTCTGGTTTATGAGAAGAGAGCTGTTAATCACCCCCCCCCCCGTCAGGGGGGTCTGACATCCAATTCCCATTTTACCCCATCCACCTTCTCTCTCTCACCGCTTTTCTCTCTTATTTTATTTTATTTTTGTAAAATTTTAAATGCTAATAACTTTTTGTTCACATATTTTTTTTAAATAAATTTTATATTTTTGAAATCTACTCAACGAAACCATTCAAACGAGCCTAATATTGATGGGTAAACCAAACTTGCACGATTAAATAACTTTTTTGCTTTTTAATAAACTTTGTTGAGATTCCATTCAGAATGAGCAACCGAACTTGCACGATTGCTTGTAACCCGTCTTTATGCAAAACTCTCCAACCCTGACAAGTGCACTGTGTCATCCTTTTTGCACGAGATATGAAACGCCTCTAATTTTACCATCTCTCTTCTTTGCCCTAAGAGTTGGATCACGCTGCTTCAGAGATTGGACGGGAGCTCCCCCTTTTTGGTTAGCTGTGTAATTTTATTTGCTTTGATTCATGTTGCCATTGTAATTGCTCATGTGCCGGCTTTGCATATGTATTTGTTGATGCTTATATCTTTAGATTCCATGTATGTGCCTGCAATTTCCCAATTCCCTCTATTTTTGCACTTCTTCTTTGGAATTTGACTCCTTCAAATAGCTTTCAAGTTTTTTCTTTATTGTTGCCTTTGTGGACGCATTGTATGTCATGATTGTTGGTTTATTAGTTTATTACATATTTGTGGTTTAGCACATTCATTCTATGTTGATAAGTCTTGGCTTGGTGTAATAAACTCATGAAAGATCTTTAACTCATTTTTCTAGCCTGTTGTTGAATCAATACTAATACGTCTTCTACAATGTCTAATAAATTTGTGCATCTCTATTGCCCTCCATTAGGGTTTGATAATAGCAATAAGTATGCATGTATTCTCTTCTGGTGAGATGCCCTTCTGTACAGCTTATTGATCCTTCCTCCAATGCTTGCCAAGTATCTCATTTTATCTTCTCCTTATTGATATTGGATTATTTCAATTTAATCATATAGAGTAGGAAAAAAATGGTATATGTTAATAATTTGTCCTTCGGCCGTGCAGTGCAACCACGGTAGCTCATGTTCCATTCCTACGATGGGAATACGTACCGCATAGTCATTTCCTTTTTCCACAGGGAGGATTTTATTACCTTGTGCCTATTCGGGGGTGTAGAATAATTGCTGCTGTTGCAAGCATTAGCACTGGCGGTGCATTACAATATAATGCATATGCTAACTTCCAGTGTGTGAATACAGTTAGGGGTGGCAAATGGGCGGATTTAGGTCAAATTGGGCAAGTTGTAAGTGGGTTGGGTCTTTAATGGGTTATTGACCCATTTAGACCCATTAATTATGAGGCTAATTACCCATACCCAACCCAACCCATTTATTAAAAAGCAAACCCGACCCGCCCATTAGCCCAATTAAATACTATATACTAAAATTTAAAATGACTAAAATACCAATGTACACTAAAATTATCATACTATCCCTCTACTAGTAAAATGACCAAATTACCCTTGTACACTAAATTACCATATTACTATCGTTTTTTTCTGTTCTGTATTTCCTTTGCAAAACCTTGTTCGTTTGGCTAAATAAGTCAACTGGCTTATTTTTTGTCTTTATTCAAAAAAAATTCGTATTTGTTAATTTTTCGTCAATTTTTGAGGGATTATTGCATTATCATGACGAGAGAAATCTAAAAAGTATAAACTTATGATCGAAATCCATTTTTTTTAATAAAGACGAAAAAATTGGCTTATTGACTTATTTTTGTCTTTATTCAAAAAAATTAGGTTTCGATCACAACTTTTTACTTTTTAGATATCTCTTGTCATGATGATGCAATAATCCCCAAAAAATTGACGAAAAACTAACAAATACGAAAAAAAATTTGAATAAGGACAAAAAAATACTCAAAACTTTGATCGACGCATGTGATCTAACCCGACGTCGTACGGAGGCTTATTAAACCATTATCCGAGCTGTCTTGAGGAGACGAACAAGATGGACAGAGCAGATTTTTCGTTCAAGCAATTTTAAAAAAAAATGCAGATTTTGATCGGAACTCGGTTTGCACTCTCTCTCTCTCTCTCTTCATTTGTGTTCGTTTTTGTAGACACCCCAATTTGGCATAACGATTATTTCAAGTCCCACCTTGGGACAATCCCGATGATGAAATGGATACAATGATTGCTGATTGCTTCTTTGAGGACCTTAGGACTTTCGGTGAGAACTTTGACCACTTAGAGGACCCAATTCAAAGCCATACAGCCTTTCAGACAGAAATACAGAAGCCTAGGAGAATCCATCTGACGGCCGTGACATCGATCTAACGGCCAAAACATCAATCCCTCACCCGAGCAACCTGTTGCCAGCAAAATCTCCCTGAGAGATCAATATCTCGGCCGCAAGATCCATCCTTCGGCCGAGACATCCATTCCACGGCCGCGACATCCTTTCCTCGGCCGCCAGATCGACCTTTTTCCAGACTCTGGAACGTTCTGTCAGACGTTTGGTTTGATCCAACTACACTACCTTTCCGATGCGTTCGGGCTACGTTCGGAGATCACGACGTAGAGTTAGAGATGCATTGCAATTGCAATTTCCATCTCGTGATTTGATTGGCCGGAGTGAGTCATCCCTATGCCTATATAAAGGGGCCTTTGGGCTCCGAATTTGACACACAGAAATTGAGATACCTACACACTCAATCAAACCTCGAAACTCTGCACAAATACTGCCTCAATCCCATACTCCAAAAGCCCTAACCTTCCGAAGGCAGCCGTCAATCAAACCCCGAAGTTCAAACCCTAGCTCTAGGGTTCTCGATCAAGCAATCAATCAATCACGCCCAATCCAAAGCAATCAAGCAACTGAGGGATCAAGGTGGTGAGGCCCAACGGCCTCTGGTTTGTTTTACTTATCGCGTTTATGGCTAACCGTAGCATTTAATCGTTTGCTAACTTTTCTGTCTGGTGTGAGGAAGAACATCGACCGGGATTTCGATCCCTCGGCCGATAAATAAAACCAGGAGGATCCCTCGGCCGTGAGATCAATTCACCGGCCGCGAGATCCATTTCCCTGGGACAGTTTTGTTGGTTTCCTGCTTTCTGAATGCATGCTTCAATTATCGCACTGGCTCACTTTGCATACTGTTTAAAGGAAAAAATAAACAGACTATGTGTTGGAATTAAACAAAGTATCTATACGTCTTATGTTGAATGATTATGGGCCAGTCTCACGACTGGGCAAAGAGGGGTGCCTAACACCTTCCCCTTATTGTACTTTTGGCTCCCGTATCCAGAATCTCTATCTGTTTTCCCAGTTTTAATAAACTGGGTGGCGACTGTATTTGATGATAACCGTTATCATGTGGCGATGTTCCTAGCCATGGGAATGTCCATGATTTTGGTTTATGATGTGAGCAACCAATCGAACAAACAACGTGATCAATCTGTATGGCGATGCCCCGCTTGGGAGGTGTCTACAGTTTTATACACTATGGAGTGCTAAAATCAGTCTTAACCTATTGGGCAACAACCAATATACTGGGCCCGAACATTTAATTAGTTTTTCACAGCGATTTAAGGTTCCAATTCCAAGCTTTTTCGAAGGTTTACGGTTCGGCTCGGGTTTCTTGTTATCGCAACGGAAGGTGATTTTTTCTGAGTCTCTCGTGCTAGTGCCATGATGAATGAAAAAATCAATCCTTGATCTATTGAGAGATTTGAAGAGATTTTGGAGGTGAGTTTGGACAACCCCGCGTCCGGCAAAACGAGTTTTGAAGAGATTTTGGCGGCGGTTCGGAGCAGCGACGGAGCTCGGTCGGATGGTGGCGGTGTTTCGGCTGTGGAGGTGCAGCAGTGGTGTACGATAGTGGAAATGGTGGTGTTCGGTGGCGGCTGGCGGTGATCCGGTTGGTGGAGGAGGAGAAGGTGGTGATGGCAAGCAAGGCTGCGAGGAGGTGGGAGGAGAGTATCGACTGATAAATGGGGTTTTTTTGGTTGGGTTATACTCATGACTTATTGGGTCATTTAAGTTGACCCAATTAAAACCCAATTAAGCCCAATTAATAAATGGGTTAGATGGGTTGGACCCATTCTGACCCAGCTAATAAATGGGTTGGGTTGGGTCTATTTTTTAATAGGTGGGTTTGGGTTTCTTAATGGGTCTAGGTTCAATTTGCCACCCCTAGAATAGAGCGACATATTTGGCCTGGAGCAGCGTTTGAGGTGGAGTGATTATGATGGTTTGGTTTTATGGTTGGATGCTATGGTACACAATTCATTTGTATGGCATAGTACTCCAGGTAAAGCTTGCCATTTATGTTATGTATGCCCATTATATTACTAAATGCAGTTTCTAGATCCACGGCTGATCCATTTTTTTAAAAAAAGAACAGTCCGGCTGCCTTTTAAGGCATGTTCCTCTTTCGGTAATACGTTCTCTCCTTTTTTACATTCTACACAGGTGTGGGACGATGGTGGTATATGAGACATATTCAGCAAGCACATATCTACGGACGAACAATGGTGTGCTTATTAACTCTATTAGTCTATTAGCTAACAATTATTAAATTTTGTCATTTTTGCTCTACATAGTACAATCTTATTTTAGTCCTTGTCAATATTGTTGTTGCTTGCGTAGCTATTGCCTCAAGGTTGTCACCAATTTTTCAAGGCATGCATAGAACTATTTGGATTCTGCTGCAGCATGGATCTAAAGCTTGGCCTATACAAGTTGTTGATAATGTACTACGAGATGGTTGGGATGATTTCAGAGCAGCTCATGACACCTGACATAAATTCTAAATGAATTTAAACAGCATGGTACCTACTAGAATTTCCTTGTGGGATCAGTTTAGTGAATACGAGGCTGCTGAATTCCGCAAATTAACAGGCCCATTTCCTATTGCAATCGGTCTACCCCTTAGGCGCTCAACATACTACGGTAATTTGAATTTCCCTCTCTGTCCTGCCACCCTTTATACCTTCATCTATGTATATTATTTCCAGTAATCACATATTTAGCTGCACACCTCTTCATTACATCCCATCCCCATTTTCAAACATTACTCTATCTGCTTATACTAAACTATCAGCTCAAAAAAAACTCCCCCACTTCATCTCTTATAGGCTATCATTGTAACCATATCAATGACATACCTACAGATTAGATTATTCAACAAATTATTTATGTATGTGCCCCCAATTTAAGTTTCAATCCGGTTTGCCTCTATTTCTGCAACTACTTCGTGTTTGGAATTTGACCCTTCAAATAGCTTTCGTGTTTTTTGTTTATTGTTGCCTTTGTGCACGCATTGTATGTCATGATTGTTGGTTTATTAGTTTATGACATATTTATAGTTTAGCACGTCGATGCTATGGTGATATGTCTTCTCTTGGTGCAATAAACTCATGAAAAATCTTTGCTTCACTTTTCCGGGCTGTTGTGGAATCAATACTAATACGTCTTCTACAATGTCTGATAAATTCATGCGTCTCTATTATCCTCCATTAAGGTTTGATAATACCAATAAGTATGCATGTGTTCTCTTTGCGTCAAATGCTTTTCTTTACAGCTTATTGATCCTTTCTCCAATATTTACCAAGTATCTCTTTTAATGTCGAACAACTGTATTAATACTTCATAAACATAATCTATACATATTCCGTACGATAAAAATAACAAAGATATACTTTGAACTGCATGAAATGGCTATTTCACGCCCTTTGTGCAATATTTCTTTCCCTTCAAATGCACCATACCACACATGAAGTAGCACCCTATGCAATTTGGTGTGTATACCACTTTTTCATATGTGGAGAGAGGCCAATGTTATTCTAAATGCAGATTTGACGCTTCCAACTCTTTTTGAAGAACTTCTTCTGTTTAACCTGTAGGTTACATAGTTCCCTTTTCTTCTTTGAGCTGAGTACGATCACAAATTGTAATCACCTCTCTATTCATGCATATGTGCTTCGAGTACAGTTTTCGGACCATATCAAAGCAAAAAAATTCCAAATTCAGGTCTGGTTGATGTGAAAGTTACTCTAGGCTTGTACTTAAGGGGACGATATTCGCTTTATTTGGTATTCCACCTGTTTGAGTATTGAGGGACAAGTTGCAGCATGTATAATAAGGTTTCTAAGACTGAAATAGAGGGTAATCACGTACTTCTATTCCTGGATGAATGGTGTTTACAAGCTGTGTCATGCATAATTTCGATATCTATACATCTTTAATGACAGCTTTGAATTACAAAAATGCTTACTATATGAATGTCCAAATAAACATTTCAGACACGAATATGATACCCTTGTCTAAGAATCAGTGTCTGAGGCTCCAGTAGACCTCCTCCCACAATGAAGCCAATTGAAATTGGTTCTCTCTTTGTTGTATCGTGTCCTGACCCTTGAATAGTCTGCATCAGTATTTCGACTAAGGAGTTTTGCGGCCAAGTCATGCTCATCCTAGATGTTCTTGGAATCTTCTCTATAGCTTTTACCTTCCTACAAAAAGGATATGATACGTCAAGGTTCCTTCTTCCCAAAGAGACAAAACCTTGAAACAGTAGTCTGTCTTCTCCTTTTGGAATGTTATTGTATGTACTTGTCAGAGTCAAATGGTTTAATGAACAGCCAAGAAGTTTAGAAAATCACAAACATACATCATATGCTAATTTTTGGAACACAACCAGCTGAGAATAGGACTGTTCCAGTTCAGTTCTTTTATTATACATGCTATTAAATGAAGCTCGGGCTTAGCTCATCAAATAATAGATGACCCCGCGAGCCTAAACTTGGATCATCCGAATTTTGTTTACTGAACTTAGTAATAGATGACTTCACCATACATATATTTACCATTATGGGTCAAATATCCAGATAGGCTAGACCAGGGCAGATGCTGATCCTGGAGACTTTAAGGTAGCTTTTCTGCATAGTTAAATTAGTATAGCTGGAGTATGTTCTGAGGGATAAGCCTAGTGAACGTACAGGTAGCTACGAGCCTACGAATATACAGATAGCCACAATAGCATGTTAGATTATGTAGTTTCTTCATTTCCATTGAAGTTTGATGACTGCTGTGTTTGTAACTTTCTTACACTGAGCTCTTCCAATGCAAGGTCGTGGGCAAATCGAATAATGATTTAAGAACACTTTGTGGTGAAAATAGTCAAAAGAAGTTCCTTAGTAACTATTTAATATGCTTTCTTGCTTTTGTCAGAGCTTGATTTGTTCAATGACTGAGATTAGGCTTTGTATATCTCTTTGCTTTTATGCTAAATAAGAGTTTTCAGGTCTTATGCATTGGCAGAATCCTCAATACTGTTGGGTGTGTTTCCAACTTTCCGCTATATTATTCGACCACGTGCTTAGTCTAAGTTCTTTCTACTAAATGGTATTTTAATTGTCTTATGTGAAGAGAAGAATCACATGCCTAGAAATCCATAAAAACATGGGCTTTACTCCATTTAGTTTTTACGGAAACGCCCCATTATAGTCAAGTTATTTTTTTATTCTTTTTTACGGCTTCTGCATCCTTCTAATCCGCTTCATGACATTGTATTTTCTTTTGATTGAGATAATGGTTTTATATCTCATTACATTTTCAGAAATTATGTTTTTAGGCCCAAGTATTGCTAGAATCCACTTTTTTTGCTCTGAAGTGTTTTCAGAATCCCAGTCATAACTGTTACCTCAAGTGCTTTTTGACTAATGAGATACCTGACAAAGTGATACATACTGAATGTATGAATTGTTGACCATTCTATTTCTATAGCTTTTGCGTGTTTGTCAGATAACAATTTGTTCTGTTCATCAACTTATATATGTGAATCAACTACAGTTTTGTGGCCTAAAGAATTTGCAGAATCCCCCAAAAAATATTAATCAAGTACGATTAGTAGTTGTTCTTCTAAGAGACCAGACGAAATCCTAAATTATTTGAAGTTTCAGTGCTTATTTTGATATAACTGTCTCAACTATAGGTAACTGTTGTTTACCTACAACAGGATTTAAGCTTCACCATCTGAAACGTGGAATCGTGCACAATTTTGAAACCTGTATCAATAACTAACAGAATTATATCTTGCACACCCCTTTTCCGGCCTTGTACCTTAATGCTCTTGACTGACTTTAGTGCTGTTTGATTGTGCATTATGACTCGAAATATTGTCGTCCCACCTATATGTCAGATATGAACCAAGTGGTGTTCGTCCAGTCGCTCTTTCCTAATGAAATCTGTTTTTGCCCACTGGCAAAAAAAATAGGGCTTTCATTATACCCAAGTGATCCTTTTTATAGAGGAAATCTGTTTCCGTTGCAGACATAAAAAGAGATAGTTTTGAATTCTGCTGCAAGTTGTGTTTGTTATGAACAAAATCATCAGCTCAAATCCATTTTTCCTTTATATTCATTTGCACAAAAGTTACTTATGAAATCATGCTCACATTATCTTTTATTTCTCAGGATCAAATTTAACGTGGAAATCACAGATGCGACTGGACTCATCCCTGCAACTATATTTGCAGAAAAGGCAGAGTAACTCTATAACATCACTGCAGCAGAAATCGTGAACAATACAACTAATGTATGTTATACAACACCTTCCCCTTCTTACATAGACACACCTAAATTAAATATAGTCCAAAGAAGTAACATAAAACACTACACAGGGTAATCTATCGGTGGAGATGATCCAAAAGCTATCGTGCCCAAAAGATTGTGCTGTCATGCTCAGAGCATCCATGTACAACTATGGAATAATTAGTCAGTGTGTATTCAGTATCCACTCCATCATCGACCCAACTTTCGAACAGCAAGCAATTTCAGAACCATCAACCCAGAATCTTGAACCAAACACCCCAAAGAAGCGTGCAGCAAAAGCAGCATACACAGCAGAATCACCAACAAACAATGGCACCATGGAAGAAGATGCACCTGTTGCACCTCTGAAAAACAAGCAGAAGAAAGAATAGCTCCATAAATAAAACCTTTTGTCATGTCTTTTGAAATAGTAGACATTGCAGCAAATCTTTTGGTGTGCATGGTTTGCAGCTCTCTCTACTATTCTACGTGTTAGACTTGCCTAAACCTCCATAAAAACTCATGTTACTTGACTCTTGTCATGCTACAAATCTTTTGAGCTGCAGTGCAGAAGTTGCAGCTTTTCCTGTTGTACTGAATCAAGTCTTGCAGGACACATCATTAATGATCATGCACCTTCATTTGGATTCTTTGAACGTCTAAGTCATCTATATCTTCATTCAGATGCTTATCAGCTTGTGGGATTATATTCATGCCAAAACGAGCATCTAATCTTATTGACAGATTTGCCTTTTTTCTTTTTTCTTTTTTGATTAGTAAGGTTCAGTCTCTCGTTGATGTGAGAGATTGGTAGAGCCAAGGAACTATGTCATGTCGATCTTTAAGGTTTGCTTTTGAATTGAATTTGGCACTGAATGCCAATTACGTATCCTTTCTTCATTACTGCTTATTGCCATTTGCAGAGATTTTCCATCTGTTATCCTCACACAGTTCTAAGTTAAAGGTTACCATGGATTCAGTAGTGTTTTTTTATTAGTACCATGGATTCAGTACTGTTGAAAGTCAAGTCAGGACAATTTGAATGTTTAGTTAGATGCCAAAAGAGTACCAGAATAGTTGAAATTCGATCGACCACTACAACCGTCAGAATATGAGAAAGAATATGAGAAAGCACAAAGGAATTCCAACTTGGATACAGTTGGTCCTTTCAAGTCCATTGGATTTCTGTTGTGACGCATATAATTCTTCATAAGGAAAGATATCTCTTAGTAGGAGTATTATTTTGTGGTTCAAATTTCATTTCCTTTCCATACAATAACATACACGATTTTAGTCTTTATTGGAACTGCTAATCTTTTTCACTCCTCCTCATCTGCACATAGAAGTTTAACTATGATAGTAGTGGTTATAGATCATCAGAGTGTTGTCATTTGTTGGATCTTTGTTTTTCCTTGCTTCAATTTATTGTCGCAGTTTTCAGTTTTGTAGAACTGGTCTCTATCTGTGAGCAGGACATGACAGGCACAAAACTTCGCGTGCTGGCACGTGCAAATCACCTAGTACATATCTACGTACGTTGACATAGGTGTGTAAAACACGATTTGAAATGAAGTTGGCAATTTGACAACAAAAAATTAAAAAAAAAAAATTGCATTTTCAGGCACATGGGAAAATTAATCTTTTGTACGGAACTGATAACAACTGTGACTAATATATATATGGTCCTTTCCCGCTCAAATCTCCCTTACCCGCCCAAATGCAAGATTTCACCAAACTGTGACCCTATGCATGGTAATTTGGAAAATTTATTACTACTTCGTTTACTTCTTCTTTTTTCGGCAAACAAAACATTTTATAAAACTTGAAAGGGGTACATCGAGGTCAAAAGCAGGAAAGCCTAAAAGAGCTTAAGTGCAAAAATGAAAACAGAAAACTCATCCAACCAACAATTAGATGAAAAAAGACACCTCAAAGCTACATTACACTTTCACCTTCCGAATACTATCTAAATAGCCCTTAAAGTCTTCCACCGAATACCGTGATCAATTTAAGTAGATGACAATAGATATGAAAGAAATAACAAGAAATTTTAAGTCTGAAGTATGGCCAAATTTAAATCTGTTCGGTTACTTGGGTTTCACTTCTAGATTGAAGGTATCTTGCCAACTTGTAATCGCTCTTGGGCCTCGAGTGGCGTATGATCATCATGGGATGGGGTGCCAACTTAGTTGGAATGTCACCCTCGTGTTGTGATGTCTTCCTCTTGTCCCATTTAATCATTGTAACTCTTTATATTTGATTAATAAATTTTTTTGCTGTTAAAAAAAAAACTTCTAGATTGAAGGTCGCATACTCAAAAAGTGGCATAGTGGTTAAATTTTCTATTTCTCAATTTCCCTTTGAGACTACTCGTAACTTCGTAAGGGTTAAGCTGGGGAAACTACTCCCTTCGTCCCTTTTTAAGTGTTCTGTTTTGTAATTTTAACTTATTAAGAAAATATTATCATTACACCTTTTATATCAACTTTTATCTCCACTTTCCCTACTTACCCTCTATGGAGACATCATCATTACACTTTTACTCACTAACTTTTCAAAATGAAATATATTTTTAGGGGCAAAATAGAAAATGTATCAACTTTTACCCACTAACTTTACAAAATGGACACTTATTAAGGGACATTCCAAAATAGAATACTGAACTTTAAAAAGGGGACGGAGGGAGTATCTGATTTCAAAATTAATTTGTTTACTTCTTTACTCACGATCAACCAAGTAGATGACATTATGTATGAGATAAATACCAAAAAAAAAAAATTAAATATGTTCAAATTTAAAAACCAGATTCAAATTTTAAATCTGTTCGATTACTAGGATTTTAGTTCCCTTTTGAGGTGTTTCTCATCCAACCATTTGCTGGATGTTTGTTTCTTTTTCGTTCTTCTCGTTTCGTTGAGAAGCTTTTTGTGTCTCTCTTGTTTTTCATTGATGTACCCTTTCAAATTTAATAAAATTTCGTTTGTCGAAAAAAAAAAGGATTTGAGTACTCCCAAATTGAAAGTCACTAAAAAGGGGCAGCTATACAAGTACTGCTGTTCACCCACTATCACATATATTCAATAAAATACTCCTACCGAAGAAAGTAGAAGTAATGTTGATTATGACTACTTGCTTTCCCAACGAAGGTAATCAAAAATTGTCCAATCGATTTTTTAGGTGTAGTCACAAGTTAGGCTAAGTTTAATTTCTTAAAAAAAGCCACGTGATTTTTTTCCTCTTTATTTAATTACAAAATTTCATGTTTGACAGTATTGCTTAAATTTTTGGGTGAAAAAAATTAGATTTCGGTAAAAAGTCATATTTCAATCAAATACTCCTACCGAAGAAAGTAGAAGTAATGTTTATGACTACTTGCTTTCCCAACGAGGGTATCCAAGACTTTGTCTAATCGATTTTTTAGGTGTAGTCACAAGTCAGACTAAGTTTCCTTAAAAAAACCATGTGATTTTTTTCTCTTTATTTAAAAAATTTTGCGTTATTGGCAAATATTGCGCCAAATTTTTCGGTGAAAAATTTGAATTTCGGTCATAAATACTTTTGACTTTTTCGATTCCTCTCGCCAAGACAAATTAGTAATAATCTATAAAAGTTTATTGCATAACTAACAAATGAAAAAAAAGAAATTTTTTTTTGAACAAAGACATAATATAAAGGCAACTAACAAATATTCGAAGATATTTGAACTTATAATCGAGTACCATTGCTTAATTTTTATTTAAATTTGGACCATTGTGCCTCTTGAGCAGTCCAGGCATGCATGCATTTCTGCGGATCCGGGGATCCTGCAGGGAGAGAGCCCTGCAGGTCGTGCAGCTCTTTACCAAAACGGCGCCGTTTTGAGGCGCAAAGGGGGGAGTCAGATTAAAGTCCAAAACGACGGTCGTTTTGGCCCTTCAAAACTCAAAACCCTTCTTCTCATGGAAAACACGATGGAGCTTTCAGTGAAGAGAAGCGATTAACACGATGAAGCTTTCACGCGATGGACTCCTCTCACCACCCTCCACGTCGGCGACCTGTGGCTCAGGCGAAAAGCCCACCGACGCCACCATCCACGCTTGCCGACCTACCAAGGTTCTCTCTGTCTCTGTGTGTCTTCTGGACTTGAGAATTTGTGGGATTTGGTGGTTCGAGCCCTAAATTTGTGGGATTTGGTGGTTCGAGCCCTAAAAAATTAGAGCCTCAACGCGATTCGTGCGGATTTGGTAGTTTACTATTGTTTACACTGTTTAACATGTTGTTGTTATGTGAACCAGCAGTGGGTAATGTTTCGTAAAGCTTCCTGTAACTTCTTTGCCCAAGATCATTGTTGAAATCCCAAATACATAGTATTATGTCAATGTTCTCGCATAACAATTAAAAAACTCAGAAAAATTTCTCCAAAACCCCATCTTTAGGGGTTGGAGCTTCTTATTGATACTGTTAATTCAGTTTCCATCTTCCATTTAGTTAATCCTCGAGATTATTCATGCCATATTGTCTATTTTGTAAACAAAAGAATTATTCCTGCCAGATTGTGAAAGTGTTGGAGTTCATTGGAAAGAAAGAAGGGCTACAACTTCCATCTGGATTTGCTGCCCGTATAGCAGAAAAGTCAAATCGGAGTTTAAGAAGGGCTATTTTGGCATTTGAGACTTGCCACGTACAACAGTTAAGCTCCATTATAACTCTGATTTATGTCTAGCTATTTCAAGCAGATTATGGTCCTCTCTCTTCTCCTTTATTTGGAGCAATTTATTTCATATGCATTATTCTTGATAGCTATAGCTATGTTATTGGTTACATTTTTTGACATGTATACAAGTATCCTTTCACGAGTAACCAAGCCATACCTCCAATGGATTGGGAGGAATATGTTTCTGAGATCGCATCAGACATAGTGAAGGAGCAAAGCCCAAAAAGGTGTGTTTGTTAACTTCTGCATTTTCGTGCAAATGTTAAATTTTACTTAACAGTCTGTGTTTAACTTTTATAGAACTCAAGTTATAAACTTTCCTTCCTGTTATGCCCATTGAATATTTGTTTAAAGCATTTCCTGCATTTTGGTTCAAAGCCAGTGTGTTTTAGTTGATTTGGATAGTTTTTTCCATATTGCTTCTTAACCTTGTGGTGAACACTCATTATCATAATGCAGGCTCTTTCAGGTTCGTGGGAAGATATATGAGCTACTCATTAATTGCATTCCTCCTGAGATTGTATTGAAGGTCCAGATAGGCCCTCTCCCCCCCCTCCGCCCCCCCCTTTTTTTTCCCTTCGGTAAATTGTACCTGAGCTTGATGTTTCTCATGGTCTTTGATTTGCAGAGGCTGCTCTTTGAACTACTGAAGTCTTCATTGAAGTCTCCATGGAAAGCTTCACCAAAACTTGGAAGGAAAAAATGTCTTAAAACTGATTAGAACGGAAGTCAAGGAAGGTGATGCCTGCATCTTTGAGCTTGTCAAGAGAACTGAGATGCAGGTCCATGTTTTTCGAGCTGGAAAAAGGCTGAGCCTGCTATCAGAAATGTGAACCAGAAGCTATGTGCAGAGTCAACATGTGATGGTGCTTATCCTCAGTCTTAAGTTGTTTTGCCTTCCAAAGAAATGGTGTTGATGAAGCATTAGACCGAATGCAAGTTTGAAGAAGGGCTTGAACACGCCATTGGGCGATCAGTGCTATGGTTCAAGAAGCATTTTACTGTTTTCATTTTGTATCTCTTTTGTCAATGTCAAGAAAGTGAAAAAACAAAAATCAAGTACCAAGATGATTATGTAGAAGATAACCCTATTGTAAAGACAATTTGGTAATATATGAATTATGCTACTTTTTTGGTTTGGCTATTGATTGTGAATGGATTACCCTACGTGGGCTTATATGACTATTGTTGCGTTTTTGTTTTTGCTATTGTCTGTTGAGACGCTTGACGTCGGGCTAAGATGAAAAAACGGGGAGGTGCTGTCCAAAATTTTTCCAAAAGTTACAGTGTGTCTACAAGGTTCCCAAGGACACAGACACAAAAAAAGAGAGGACACATAGACACGGACACAACATAGCAAGAATCCTTAGGCCGTGTGCCATATCCTCACCAAATTGCAACGACAAAAAAAATGCAGAGTCGCAGAGACAACTCGCCAAGTCATTCAAAACATCACTGGAGCCCATGAACAAATAATTTCATATTCAAATTAAAAACCATAATACCAAAGTCTCAATCCACCAAAACGACATAACCATCATCCGTAACATCTAACACAATAAGTGTCTCCCAAAAAAGAAAGTCATTGCTAATTTAAATTTAACCGCTCATTTGTCCTAACATTACTTCAAAATTTTTTGTGGGCACCCCGAATAACTGAACATTTCCCAAAAAGCTTCATTGTCCATGAAGTTGTTGCCTCCCCATGAAGAGTGACTTGTGGGATCAAATGACATCTCCTGAAAAAAGAATAGAAAGAATAAGTTCAACTTTAAATAAGCATGCCTAAACAAAAAAACTTTCTCTTGAATATTCAAATGCAGACTCCACATTATAAACTAAAAAAAAAGGCATCCAAATGGAACTGGTCGGTTTCTGGCATGATTAGAATAGAATATAGTGTTGGGGAAATAAGAGCCCAAATGCACAAACAAATATCACCAAAAAAACAGCCACAAACTGAGTAAAATAGCAGCAGAAACGCAGCAGTAACAGATCAAGCTTTCAGCACACTATCAAGCTACAAACATGCAGTTTTTCGGCACAAAACAGAGCAGACAAATACAGCAATGAACAAACTTATCTAGGCACCGAAAAATTCTGATTTTCCTTCACTTGATTCAAGCTTTACAAAGCCTTCTTTCACAACCACACTAGAGTACACACAAGGCCACTTTTTTCTCTTCTCTGTTTCTCACTCTCTGTCCCCGTTTTTCTTCTTTTTTTTCTTACTTACAAAAGAACAAAGACACATTTAAGCTATTAACACAATTTAAACATACCTTAAGAGTTTGTGGATTATGTGATGCTTGGGAAGACGAAGCTATTGATTGGAAACCATCCTCGTAACTCACCATTTGTGGTATATAAACATCCTATCATCGAAAATATATTCACAAGTAAATCCAACAAATCATACAATACAAAAGTATACTTAAGCACAAATAAAAACAACTAACCGGTGGTTGCTTCAAAGATGAACCGTGCACAATTGTAGTAGTGGCAGCATGATCAATATGCTATGGAAAATCAAAATAGTTAGAACTACAATACAAAAGTAAAGCTGTCTACAAAAGTAAAGCTGTGTACATACAAAAGTAAAGGTTGCATAGTAGTTTTTTTTACCTCACTAAGGCATGTAGTAGATTGTGAAGCAACTTTCTTCCTCTTTCTTCCTCTTTCATGCCAAGGTTTTAATCTTCTCGTACCCTTAATATTTAACCCGTTTTTCTTCTTCAAACCTTTGACTCGTGCGAATTGAGGATCAACCTTCTCCAATTCTTCACTTTCCGCATCAGTGCATCCTTCATCTTCCGCTCCAAGAAGTATATTGGCCACTTTTGCACACATGTATTCCAGCGTCTCTTCCACAAATTCATATGCTTCTTGAACTTCACATGACCGAGTTGCTAGCTTTACCATCTTTGGACAAATAATCCTAAAACGAGCCGCTTTTTGTAATTTAGGATCATTCTCATCCACTCTAGTTTTTTCCTTCTCCAATTCACAATCCTTTGCATCTAATCGCCAACGCCCTAATAGATACCTTTCGGGAATTTCGAAAACACCCATTCGATGAAGGCCCGAAAGTGCATGGCAACATAAAATTCCAAAACTTTCAAATTTGCGACAACTACAACATATATCTCGGCAAATAGTCTCCCCAAACTCGTCTGTTTCAACACTACCTTTCACCACATACTTCACTTTCTCTCTGTACTTACTAATAAAAAAATTGAATTGTCCTCCAAACTCAAGACACGGCTTGACCCCACAACGAAGTGAGGCGTCAACCTCATTATGGAACAAGTCAAACAGAGGAGGGGAGTACACTTGCGAAACCTGGATTAATATAGGACTCTCCTTCAACTTCGTTCTCTGGAACTTTTCCCTAGAATTGAATATGGCTTTACTTTCCTCGTACCGCTTCTCCAAAACTATTGTGTCCCACTGAGTAAAGAATTGAACAATGTTGAGATCAGATTTTAAACACTTCTTTAGTTTTGCATTTAGGCTCTCACTAAGTTGGGTGCTCCGCATTCCCGTGGTGAATGACCATTTCATGTATACATGCGCCCATTTCTCTTTAATTTCCCAAGTTTTTGCCATCCAAGTGTTATCTTTTAAATTGTATTTCTGAACCAAAGTCTCCCAAGCTTTCTTTAACTCATCGGGTTCCTCATACCCAAAAATACAAGCATTCAACTCCTTACCAAAGTCTGATTCTGCATTGAACAAGTGACCCAAATGCTTCAAAGCATTTTGATTGAGGTGAAAAGTACACAATCCATGAGAAACATCGGGCAGGACACTCTTAATTGCCTTGGCCATTGCAGCATCTTGGTCTGTGAAAATGGTAATCGGCTTTTTTCCAGACATAGCATGCAAGAAGGTCTTAATTAGCCACTCAAAGGATTCCGCAGTTTCATCATATAATAGCGCCGCACCAAAAATGCAAGTCATTCTAAAATGGTTAAAGCCAGCAAAAAGAGCAAATGGCCGGTACTCTTTGTTTGTGCGGAATGTTGTGTCAAAGGATATAGCATCTCCAAAAAGGGCATAATCTGTAATCATCTCATGGTCAGCCCAAAAAATGTTGGTAATCATATCTTCTTTATCCAATTGAACCGCATAGTAGAAATACGGATTTTGAGCAGCTTGATTACGAAAATATCCCAACAAAGCCCCCGATTCACCAAACTTCAAGCTCCTTTGTCTTTTTGTTCGCAAATAATTTTTTTGGTCCTCCCGCGTGAACCCTAAGCATTCCTTTCCCCCTGCTTGGGCACTTAAGAGATCGTGCGATGCCTTAAGCGATAAACCAATATCAGCAGCAATATCGATATTTATAGCTTGAGCCTCACTTACCATTCTATGGGATTTCAGCAAATGAGAATGTTCAGGAAGGTGTAAAACATGGTTGTGGTTTTCTTCAAATTTTTCACAACCCATTTCGACTTGTTTCGATTCAATGATACATACATGGATGCAAGGCAATTACTTCTCGTCTCTTTATGAGGTTGTTCTACGACTAGGCTCCGTTTATCTTTTTCCTTTTGTCCTTCCTTATTACATACAAACATTCGAGCAATCAAAATACCATCTATCTTGCTTAACGTACGCCAATGTCTTCTAACACAAAAACCACTAATCCTTGCATATTCATTGTAAAAATCAAATGCCTCTTGCTCTGATTCAAACTCCATTTTAACACATGGAAGATACCTCTTGTACAAATCCTCATTTTCTTTGACATCCTCCTCACGCCCATCATCCTCTATTCTAACATCCAAAATATATAATATTCATCAAAAATAGCACTCGAATTAGAAGTAAAGACAACTAGTAGATAAATCTAATGCTTATATTCAAAAAAGAACATTGAACATTGAACCCAAGGAATAAAATACGAACACTTTTCATTAGTGTTTTTGGAATGAACAAATGAAGAACCCAAGGAATAAAATACAGGAAGTTTTTTTACGAACTTTTCTACAATGGTCCCTTGAATGGGAACCATAGTAAGGTATTTTACAATTACATGGAACATTTCCTTCTATTTCCCCAAGGCTAAAACCATCATAGTTTAACATGAATGTGGAACCAACTTTACTTTCGATTTCAGGGTTTACTTTAACCCACAAACAGAAGAAAAGGAGTACTTTTTTTCAAAAGAGGTGGGTGATACTTTGTGACATCCAAATATTTTTCGGCTAGATCAAAATATTTGTAGGATTGGATACCATTCCAAGACAAAACCTTACCCTCTTTTCTCTAAAATCAAAGTTTTCTCCTGTAACAAACAGTGTTCTGCAATACCTGGTGGGTGATGATTCCGGCAAGTTCTCCGTCGAATCCTCCGGCAATTCCGAAGGTGGTTGATCCTGCCAAAGAGGAATTGCAGTCGCACCTTGTTGAGAGGAGTCCATCGCCATGTTCACTGCCTAATCCTCTCCTTCACACAGAATTTGAGCGCGAAAAGGGAAAAGAGGGAAAAATTGGACTTCAAGGGCCAAAACGGCGTAGTTTTGGGCTTTAATTGGTTTCCCCCCTTGCGCCCCAAAACGGCGCCGTTTTGGGTCAGAACTGCACGACCTGCAGGGCTCTCTCCCTGCAGGATCCCCGGATCCCATTTCTGCAAACATACATATTTGAAAATTTTGTTTTGAGTTCTTAGTGGGGCGGCGGCTTATGGGGCCCCTCTCTCCCTCTCTCTCTAACTAGAAGAGTTTCTCTCTCTAAATACCTCTGCCTATAAGTAAGGCACCTCATCTTTCTTGTCACCATCCAAATCCCAACTTTTCTCTCGTGTTATTGGCTTATTATTGCTCCTTTTTTCCAAGCTCTGATTTGCGCCTTTTAGAAACACAACACATTTCTCATACACCTTCCAGCCATGGTTGTTGCTGGAAAACTCTCTGTGGTTGTCATTACAGTGCTAATTGCCACCATTTCCAACTCTGTTTCCACATATCCGGATATGCTCCAAGACGTTTGTGTTGCTGATCTCAGTAATGGTATTTATTTTTATTCATATAGCAATGTTACAAACACGTACACATTAATTTAAAACACAACTCTGGATATAAGTGTATTCAGAACCTTTAGATGCACATAAATTTTAAACATATCTAGCGGTTTCAGACACTTTTGTATCTGAAATTGTGTTTTAAATGTACATTCCTAGACATTTTGTTGTCAAAAACCCATTTCCCTTTTTAACTCGTACTAGGTTCAAAGCATTATCGAATTTGTTTGTGTTTGCAAATAGTGTTTAATTCAAATTCGACCCGAATTTTTTGAGGATTAGTACGTACCCAATTTTCTTCCCTTAAACTACCCATAATCTGTTGTGGCACAAGGAAATAAACTTTGGTTGGAGAGTGAAGGACACACAATTGATTTGGAGATCCACATAAATGAGATTTATGGGGCATTTATGGGTTCACCGTAGCATTTCTCTTCAGGAAAAAAGTACTTGTTGTGCTATATGTTTTTTTATTGTAGCACAATACACTTTATGTTGGGATGATTTTGGTCAAATGCAACAATAAGTTTGAAGTGATTTCATTTTTTCTTCGAGCAACTAAAATGCCGATGTACTTATTTCTTATCTATTTAATTGAAAAACACTGGCAATTTAAAAGAAAAAATAAATAAGCATCCTATTTAGAAAACTTATTTAGGTGTCCATCCTAGTGGATTTAAATACTTATGTTCTCATTCTTAAATTGGTTGAATGACCCATTTTGCCCTCATTAATTAATTCTCTCTCTCTCTCCAAAATTTATAACTCTCTCATTTTAAAAAATTGCAATTATCTCTCTCCATTTTTTACCTTTTATTTACTACACCCCATTTATTAATTACCTTACCAACCAATTATTCGAATATGATCAATTCTAAAATAACTCATGTTTTTCATGAATTATATTGACAAAAATATTAATCATATTTGGAAGATGAAAAATATTGACAAAAGAAAAATTATCATGATTACCATGAAAAATATTGACAAAATTACCATGAAAAATATTTCAGAACATGGTGGATATTCAAATCGAACATGTTTTTGAAGCAAATCCACCATGTTTATCATGATTTATTATTGCGAATTCTCCATAAAAATTTAAGGCTAAAAAATGACAACCAATTCTTGAATAATTTATAAAAGTATAAGTAGTTATCATGAGATAATTATGCACAAATTCATGCACGTACTCATATTGATCATATTTTGTATGAAATATTTCTGCACAATGTATCATATTTCAAAAGTACTAGTGTCGAATAAGTATAAATCATGTTAGCTCAACTACAGTTCCGTTACTTTCCGTTGGTATTATTGGTTTATGGTATTCTCTTTGTCCACAAGGAATCTCTTTTCTCAATCTTTGCTCACAAAATGTAGGCCTGTCCAAACCTCGTAAATGTATTTCATTTTTGGTGTAATTACTGTGCTCTTATTTCTCATTTTGATAACAATAGTACTTAGTGGTATACCTTATTGTTGATTCACAGCTGTGAAGATGAATGGTTTTGCCTGTAAGGCAAACTTCAGCGCATCAGATTTCTCCTTTGCCGGTCTAGCAATACCACAGCCCACCAACAACACACTGGGTTCAATCGTGACTTTTGCTGATGTGACGCAAATTCCTGGCCTCAACACCTTAGGTGTCTCCATGGCCCGCCTCGACTTTGCCCCCGGCGGCCTTAACCAGCCCCACACGCACCAACGCGGCAGTGAGGTGCTGTTCGTTCTCTACGGAGAATTGGATGCTGGGTTTATTACCACAGACAATGTGCTTGTTTCCAAGACCATCAAACAAGGTGAAATATTTACTTTTCCTAGGGGTTTGGTTCACTTTCAAATTAATAATGGGAGAGGACCAGTCGCCGCTATTGCTGCGTTCAACAGCCAGTATCCGGGCCGCCAGGACATTGCCACATCGTTGTTTGCCGCCACTCCCCCAATACCAGATAGTGTCTTGAGCAAAGCTTTCCAGATATCATATCAGGAGGTTGATGCAATCAAGTCAAAGCTCACATGAAAGCCCTAGAGGGTGCTTTGTGATCTGGGGACGTTGGTTTGTTATTGGTATTCTTGTTTTTCTTCTTGTTGTTTATTGGAATAATGATTCATGGTTTCACGATAAAAAATAGTGGCTCGGAAAGTGATTCAATGTTGTATTAAAATTCATTTACATATGTATTCGGTTTCGCTTCTTGTGTTTACCAAGAAATAAGAGGATTGTTTTAAATAACAGTAGCATTTAAATTCGTATCAATGATAATATTGTACTGTCACTGAAATTTGGATCGTAATGTGACTAACCTCAATTATCTGGCCATCCATTACTACACCTAAATAAATATATTTTCTTTGGCTAAGCTACACATAAATAAATATTAATATATATATTTTTAAGAAGAAATAAGATAGAAGCAAAATGAAAAGAAATTAATTGAAAAACAAAAAGCTGATTGACATCTTTTACTGTGGGCACTAGCGTAATTTTTTAAGGCCATAATTAAGATGAACTACACATATATTTGGAAATATTACTGTAAGCAATAAAAATATAGGGGGCACGTGTGCACCTTTTTGAATCAATTCTTGACGCAGTGTACGTGGATTCGACAATTGCCAAGTCCTCGAATTTTATCATACAATAGAGGCCATTCGGACGAGATATGCTGAGAGGTCCGCTTCCAAGCCAAAACACTTCTCATGATTCACATCAAACCAATATCTTTATATGTTGACAAATGAGTGTAAAATAAGATTCGAAATGAAGTTGGTAATTTGACAACAAGCATTTTCAGGTACATGGGGAAATTAATCTTTTGTACGGAACTGATAACAACTGCAACTGATATACTCCGTAGTAAATGGTGATTAGACCAGTTTTGGGAGAGCAGAGGAGTTTGGATCGAGATTAGGATTTGGATCATTTTCTACAAATCTCCCTTGCCAGCCCAAATGCAAAATTTCACCAAACTGTGACCCCATACACACACACACAAACATATATATATATATATATATATATATAAACAATCTGTCTCCCGTAAGGACCAACTCATTTTAATAAAATGCGGACCTCCTATTTTCCGATCGAATTTCGATGATCCGAGCCGCTCAATGTGTTCAAAACGTGATTTTAAGGTGCGCGGAATCATTAAAAAAAAAAAAGATCGGGAAGGGCTTCATCCGAGCAGTTTTTGTTTATTTTTTATCGAACGGTTCAAATAAAAACTGCTCGGATGATGTTCTTCCCGGTCTTTTTTTTAGTTGATTTCTCGCGAGTACCCTTAAAACCATGTTCTGAACATATTGAGCGGCTCAGATAATCGAAATTCGATCGAAAAATGAGAGAAATTAGGAGGTCCGTATTTTAACTAAAATGAGGACCCCCTCATGGGAGACTGACTGATAAAATTAAAATCAAGTTCTGAACACATTGAGCGACTCGGATCGTTGCAATTTGATCGGGAAAGGGGAGTCCCTTATGATAAGGCCGTAAGGGATCCCTCAGAGGATCCCGACTGATATATATATATATATATATATATATATATATATATAATAATTTAGCTCAGTTTTTGAATCCTATGTACATAAATCTAACGGTCCAAACTTATCTCTCACAAATCTTACGGCTGAAATAAGTTTTCAGTTTTCCAAACCAAGTAACGCTCCTACGTACGTCTGCCCCAAACCAAGTAACGCTCTCACCCTCTGACGCTCCTTCATCTCCCTGTCGCCCTCAGCAGCAGTTGGCCACTGTTGTGTTCGTCCCCCTATCTCCTCTCTTCTATCTTCCCCTTTGGCCACTGTTCTGTTCGGTAAGAATCTTACTCTCTTCTCTTCTCCTTCCTACTCTCTCTTCGATCTCATTTTCAAAAATTCGTTTACCTTTTGTTTCCTTTGCTTCTTTTTGTTTCTTTTAGGAATTTTAATATTGCATTCAAGGTGTTTGAAAGAATGCCTAAATGGATTCAAAGTGTTTGTGAGAATGCCTAAATGGATTCAGAATTTTATATTGTATTCAAGGTGTTTGTAAGAATGTCTACTCCATAAAGAAATGTACGCCACCTTTTGTTTACTACCTACTGGGCCCAATTTTGCTCACATCTAATTTGTGTTCAAAGCCATGTGCTGAATACTGGAGTACTTTTTTGGTCTATAGGTTTTTTATGATAGCTGGTGCTATGCCACGAGAAAGGCTGGCCCTTATATTAAAAAAAAGGGTTACTACAAAAAGTTTCAAAAAGGCTGGTATTCAGCACATGGGCAGAGTTTCAAGAAGAAGTAAACCCAACTGGTTTGGCCAAGTGATTGTGAGGCCAAAAATGCTAAATCCTTGAGTCACTTTCAAGGTCGTGGAATTAGTCGAGATGTCCGCAAGTTGTCCCAGATTCAAAAAAAAAGTAATGAGTTGGACACGCGTGTTCCCATGTAGTATCAATTGGGTTTTGCCGGTTGTGATCAATACCCTGTGAACAATTGGGTTTATCAATAGTTTGTAACGTGTGTTGGTTTTCTCGAGTTTATGGTTACAAGTTGCAATTCTTTAGACGCGCGTCACTACAACAAAAATTACATTTTACAGCGTTCGAAAAACGCTATTGAATGTCATAGATAGCGTTTTAGCGAACACTGTATTAGCCGATGCTGTTAAAAAGTCAAGACTTTTAATAGCGTTTTTTGAACGCTGTCTTAGATAAACTTTTAATAGCGTTTTTTAAACGCTGTCTTAGATAAACTTTTAATAGCGTTTTTTGAACGCTGTCTTAGATATGCTTTTAATAGCATTTTTTGCATGCTAATTTTGAGATTCTTACAATCGTGTTTGTCATTGCACCACCCATTTAATATTGTTTTTTATTACATTCAACACCAATTATAAAACAATTATTAGGAAAACACGAATATAATCTAAAACTTCAATGTTGCCAATGTAATTAACCAAATTCATTCAATCGGGCAAGTATTCATTACATCAGCTTTCGAAACAACTTGAAAACACAAATTACATGGAATGGTTGCAAGAATTACAATGGATTCATATGTACCCAAGTGTCCAATGTTACCAAAGGCAGCCATAAACAAGCTAACCAACATATTACTTGAAAATTTTCTATGTTGCAGGCTTGTTGAAATTGATGCAATCTTCGAGCAATTTAGTCTCTCTTTCCTCCCAAAGCCAAGCACGTGGAATTGATGCAATCTTCTTGATTCCCTGTGGTACAAAATTTGGATCAATAGATGGGTATAGAATAAGCTCATGATTCGCGAAAGTATTCATACTATAAAAGCACAAGCATTATTAAATAAGTGGATCACTACCTATCCTCCATTTCAACCTTTTTTGTAGCAAGATATTGGTTTAACACATAACTCCTCTCACCCTATTAATTTGTATCTCAACCGAACCAAACCAATACCCTATTAATTTGGTCTATCTTTAGTTGCATGATTCTAAAACAGTAAACAAAATATCTAGTTATGGAAGAGGGCTCCCCGTTTTTGCACATGGTTACCAATACACTTAGTTTTACTTGCTAATAGGAAGTATATAAGAAACTGTGACAATGAACTAAAACAATGTAGATACTACCATCTCACTTCTCAGCAGTGCATATACCTCACGGCTTAGAGTATGCCGATCTGCTTCTTTCTCATTCCTTGAAACCACTAGTCTTGAAAATAGAGGAGGAACGAACCTTTGGGTGAAAGACAGAACGAACTCAAGATTGAAACCCTAGCACAGCAGCAATCGATCCTGAGCGAGCAGAAAAACCAGAAGAATAGTCGATCATTAGGGTGTGAAGGTTATTGAAAACTAGAGGAGAGGAACAAACCACTAAAAAGGAAGTTAAAAGATTAGCTCCAAGATAGAGCATTACATACCTCAACAACGGAGACATTAACATTCAAGTTAAGCTGCAAACTAGACTTCAGTATTGCTGCTCTTCCTGGGCAAAGTTAAAAGATGGCAACTATGTTGGGTAAGTAAAATAAAAAACACACACACATAGAAGTTCAGTTTGCACAACAAAAGCATATGTTATACTACCTAAAAAAACTGCTCATAACTTGCATATAAGCTGCCAAAGGAAATTAGAACATTACAGTATATTATTCATGCGATCCATGTGGTTGCACGTGCTATCCATGTGGTTGCCCAAACCGGTCGCCGAAGATTTAGGAAAAACCTATAAGATGGAGGGAAAAACAAAACTAGGTTAAAACATGAAAAGAAAGAGTTAATGTTAAGTGATGTTGGGACATAGAGCAAGGAGCAGCTTTGAATCTTTGATAGAGTTCCCGGGAACACATTTCAGATCATACCAATGCCACTGATTGAGTTTCCATTTTTTTCTCTAGACTCGAATGTAATTGGAACTAAAATGAGAAACATGCCCACTTAGATCTAACAGGTTGAAGCAACTGCAACAACAGATGCATCAGGGATCTCTGATCCAAGCACTAGAGAAAGCATTCACAACCCTTTGAACGTTGAAGAAATAGCACGACTCTCAAACAAGTAAAACACTTACGGTGCTCTTGCACTTATAGGCAACGCCTACCAAAGAACAAAAGCAAGCATCAATTGCATAACCAAAGCATTTAACAAACTTCAAAGTTGAAGCGGTAAGAGCAAGCACAGCATCATGAGAAAGTCGAACTGATGCAATGTGTATATTTGGTAGCCGTGGACAGCTCCTACCCAGACCATCCACCATGGCAGTAAGATCAATCAGTGCTGTCATTTTCTTGACGTGAAAAATCCAGTGAAATCTCCTTCAATTTGGGACAGCTGAAAACCTACGAATCAGGACAATGGATGGGATTGTTAAAAATAATGCCTTGTGTCTTTATTGCAATGCTTTATGTTTTTGTTAGTTTTGTAATTGGTTGAAGTGTGGTGTCCATTGTGTAAAGTGTGTCCATTATGTAAAGAGCTTTGCTCTAGTATTTAAGATGAAAAGTGTGAGATTGCAGAAAAGAGAGTGAGCTGCCCATTTGCTCCAAAAACGTGAGATCCAAAGCAGCCCCATTTGCCTTTGTTTTCTTTTCCCCTGCTTTCCAGAGAAAGCCTTCTCTCCTCCCCTGTTTCTGCCGACAGCTTAGACAGTCCATTTACTTGTTCTTTTCGATTTATTCTCCACTAAAATGCAACAATAGCTTGGGGAATTCCAACAGGGATTAGTTAATCTAGTGCACCACATGATAGGAGTGCAGGCATATCAAAAGCACAACCATAAAAACACCATGACGGGCATAATAGAACTAACCATCTTAGAAAGACAGTGAATTTATGAGATAATTCAAAATGTGTCGAAACCATATTACAACTTTCAATAACAAGTAAAGTAATATATATGTCCATTCCATAAACATGGATTACTTGGATATAAGTATTAAAGTGATTACCAAAAACCACTAGGAGTCTAGGATACAACTCGATCATAGCATTTTTTTTTAAAACGCTGTTAAATTATGCTATGAAAACTCATGTTTGTTGTAGTGTGAGAGTATGCTGGAGGAATTCTAATCGAGTATGGGATTCCATATAGAACTTCTCAAATGATAAGAAAGTAAACACACACTGAACTGCTTCTCGTAAATCATACCAGTCACCACAAAAGAAGAATCAAACTACTGGTTTTCATTGGAGACTTTCACTCCAATACTTAGCAAGAAGCGGTAGCCATTTTTCGCTCAACAAACAAATTAGACCAGCCAGGGAGTGTCTCAACCAAACTGTGGAATTAGAAATGTGTATAACTCGATTTCGCTTCCACAAGTTAACGAATCAAGCTTCACTTGCCCTTATTCCTTGGTCAAAAGAAAAAAGGAAAAAAAAAAGACGAGAAAAGAACAAAGAAGAAAAAAGAAAGGGAGCCATCCAAAAAATTGTTGGGCAGAAATAAACTTACTTTATAGATTCTCTACCAAAATGAAGAACTTTAACAACGAACCACTCGTCTTTCTCAGAATCATCTGTCACCCTAGCTGCTACCTGAAAAATACCGTAGATGTTAGAAACACAATGCAATGGCATCCAGGAAAATAAGTTACATTGAGACAGCCAGAACCCGGCTTGGCGATGATTAAATGCCGTTGAATGTTAAGCCTATTATTTTTCCCTTTCAACAGGATGATAAGAAGTAATTAAGAACTATTAGTCATATTGTTCATGCATAATAAAAGAAAACCCAGTAGGGAAAAATTGGAAGTCAGACCTCATGGGTGTATCTTTTGAGCAACACGTATGACCCTTCGAACAACGAGATATGCAATCTTGAAGGTTGTTCAATGTACGTGGTTGGAAGCCTCTCTCGTACACCACTTGCCGCCATGCACTAAAAGCAAAAGACAACATCAGAAATCAAAGAAAGCTGGCTTTAGAGAAGCAAAATATATGAATAAATAATGAAGATTTTACTAAGTTAATCTACCTTCACATAAGGATAGTCCAATCCAGAAACTCAAACCCTCGGCATTATCCATGGGGAACATATTGTGAAGTTTCTCCAAAAGACTAGTGAAACTCATTAATCTATAGTTGTCTAAAAAAGTATTTTCTATTACCTATTTAAATGCATCCAATCTTTGTCCACTATGTTAACACCAAGCTTGTTTCCTGATATCATACAATCATACATGTAATATATTGAACCAAGGCTAAGTTTAGGGCCCGCAACAAAACCACAACAGTAATATACTGATCTCAGGCTACAGACATGATGAGTTACATATCGAACAAAACCGCAGCAATATGAATTGTTAGAGTCGTTGAGAATGGCCAAAGGGAACTAAAATGACA
Organism: Rhododendron griersonianum; assembly: GCA_018127125.1. Classification (NCBI taxonomy): domain Eukaryota; kingdom Viridiplantae; phylum Streptophyta; class Magnoliopsida; order Ericales; family Ericaceae; genus Rhododendron; species Rhododendron griersonianum. The sequence goes on along the minus strand of CM030798.1, from coordinate 36,294,198 downwards.
GACTTGAGAATATTCGTTCATTTTCCTCTGACTCGTTGCAAAAGTTGAAAGAATAAGGAATGATAAATCCTAGAGGCAAAGGTCATCACCTGATTAAAATTGAAAATATATGGAAAACAAATAGGAATAAGTAGCCACAGATTCAAAGTAGGTCACATGCTTAAACTGATCAAAGAAAAATCACTTTAGGGACACTAGACATATCACTGGTTCAAACACATTGAGCATGCAGTTTAGCTAAATATGCTATCAAGGACATAATCACTTTCCTTATCAAGTAATGGAACCATAACCACTTAAAGTCGTCAACGAACAACCCTAGCCCCCAAAATTCTTTATAGAGCTCTAGTTTATAAATAGCATCGATATCATTGAGGGAATAGTAGACCACCAGAATCTAAACAAGTCCAACCCATATGCTCAATCTAACACATTCAATGAAGAGAACAAAATACACTACCAACTCCGAATAGGGATTTTTGAGACAAAGAGCGAGTAGTTTGGAATGAATCAACACAAAAGCCCTAAAATCCAGAATCACAAACGCCCAAAATCACATTGAACAAAAAAACCCTAATTTCTACTCCGTAATAAACAATGTAGAATCACAAACTCCCAAAATCCAACCCTAAAATTGCTTAACCGTACATATATATGTCAGTCAAATAGTTAAGATAATCGTTTTTGAAGTGGCTGGGTTTGCGCATGTTTGAATGTTTCTCACTCTACAACTGGATTTGTGGCTGGATTGGCTTAATCGTACATGATCGAAAGCTTCTCACTCTAATTTCGAAGTGGCTGAGTTTGTGCGATGGTTCAATCTGCTGGTGGATGGGAGTTCGATGGTGGGAGATCAGAGAGAGAGGAGCAAACCCTTTTAGATCAGATTATTATTGAAAAAATAGTGGACAAGGACCAAACCTTTGGGTGGAACACAGAACGAAGTGGGTAGAAAACAGCGATGCCCCTTCTCTCCGAGAAAATGGTGTAGATTTTCCGGCGACTGCAGCGTGGAGGGAGGAGGCGGTACTGGTTGTGACGCCGAAAGGGATCGTCTTCGTGAGGTTGTTCGAGGATGAGATTGATAAGCTCAGGGCACCATTTCTTCCCAAATCGATTGGAATTTCAGAGAGGGAGAGAGTTAGGGTTTGAAATTGAAACGAGGAAGAGAGAGAAGAGTTTTCCCACAAAGTGATTTTGGCGTCTTTTATTTCCCCCCAAGTGATTGAACGCTGTAATCTAGTAAAATGAAACGCTATTAGAAACTTCCGCTTCCTACAGTAATGTGAACGCTATTTTAACCTCAAAATACAGCTCAATTATAGCATTTAAAAAAAAACGCTATAAGTTTTTGCTATTAAAACTCAAATTTGTTGTAGTGCGTGTTCCCAACGTGTCCTCTGAGTGTTTTTTTTTTTTCTTCATGTTTCACAATTTTTTCACTATTATCTTTGGTAAACTTTGCCAATACTCCATACCCTACGTTTGTCGGAATTGATAGTTCAGGGAAAGAGAAAAAGTAACGATCTGTGCACAGAAATCTGTGTGGATAGCACGGCTCTTTATTTTAGTTGTATTCAAAATGAGTTGCGTCATGCCTTTAGGCACGGGCAAACCCTAGTATATATATATATATATATATATATATATATATATATATATATATATATATTAGTCTGGTTCCTATCCACACCCTTCCCATCCGCACCAGTCCGTACCTCCCCTTTCCCGATTGAATTTCGATGATCCGAGCCGCTCAATGTGTTCAGAACGTGATTTTAAGGGTACCCGCGAGAAATCGTTAAAAAGAAAAACACCGGGAAGGGCTTAATTTGAGCAATTTTTAGTGAACCGTTCAATAAAAAACTGTTCAGATCAAGCCCTTTCTGGGTTTTTTTTTTGCTAATTTCTCGCGGATACCCTTAAAATCACGTTTTGATCACATTAAGCGGCTCGGATCATCGAAATTCGATCAAGAAAGGGGAGGTGCGGACAGGAAGGGGTGTGGACTTGAACTTGACTGTATGTATGTATATATATATATATATATGAATGTATGGGTGCGGACGGGAAAGGGGAGGTGCGGACGAGAATGGTGTGGATAGAAACCAGACTCATATATATATATTTATATTTCGGGGCGGTTCCAGGGACAACTAATTAGACACCTAAAAAAATACCTCATAGTTCCCGATCAAATTTTGATGATCCGAGCCGCTCAATGTGATCAGAACGTGATTTTAAGGGTACCCGCGAGAAATTAGCAAAAAAAATGATCGGAAAATGCTTGATCTGAGTAGCTTTTAACTTAGATTTAATGAACGGTTCAATTAAAAACTGCTCAAAATAAGCACTACCCGATCATATGTTTTGCTAATTTCTAGCAGCCACCCTTAAAATCACATTCTGCACACATTGAACGGCTCGGATCATAAAAATTTGGTCGGGAAGTATGAGATTGAAATTTGGGGTGTTTTTTTAGGTGTTTATTTGGATGTCCCTTGAACCATCCCGTTTATATTTATATATATATGGGCCTTTCCATACAAGGTAATCTGGAAAACTTACTTTGTTTACTTCTTTAGTCATATATGCATGATCAATTAAGTTTGAAGTATAGCCAGATTTAAAACTGTTCGGTTACTTGGGTTTCACTTTTAGATTGAAGGTCACATATTCAAAAATTTAAGGGGTGGCACAGTGGTTAAATTTTCTATTTCTCAATCCCTTTGAGGCTGCTCGTAACTTCGTAAGGATTAAGCTCCTGGAGAAACTATCTGATTCCAAAGATTAGTTGAAGCCCTAGACACCCTTGTTAAGAAAAAAGAAGCCAAATTTAATCACATACAAGAGATAGTAGTGGTCAATGTTTATACGTATAGCATATTTCATTGCAAATATATCCAAAATTACCGAGACTATTAAATCTTGAGAGTACCATTGGAGATTAGGTTTGGCTTATTTACTTTTTTGGTCCCCAAAGTATTTCCGTTTCCATCGTGCCAGTTTGGTCTCTAATATCCCAATTGTAAACATTGCATCCCCAACATATCAATTTTGTGTTTAAATGGTCCCTAGAGGTCACGCCGTTCCTTCCCTTCGTCAAAATGAAGGGCAAACTTGGTATTTCACCCCCCATGGCTTTATTTTCTTTTTTGGTCCCCAAAGTACTTCCGCCGTGCCATTTTGGTCCCCAATGTACCAATAGTAAACTTGGTATTTCCCCAGCTCCTACACCACCCCTTCCACCTTATGTTACACGGAGACGGGTGCACGTATCGGGTGCAAGTGTATATCTAAGGGTCGGATACCTAAAATTCAAAAATTGGGAATACGTGGATCTGGAGCTAGATTTAGACACGGGTGCGGAGATACGTTAAATAACTTTTTTTTGAAATATTTTTTATATTTGTAAATTTCCATAAAAAGATAGATAATTTATGTATGAAAAATATATTTTATTCCTTTGTTTTGTCATCAAAGTATAATAACAGCCCATCAAAAGGCTAATGAAGGCCCATTTATTTTACAGGAATGATACGCCCACCGCATGTCATGTGGGGCCACTACGGACCCCACAAAAATACATAAAATATTTTTAAATTTTAACTAATTACTTATGTGGCCCTTTAAACTAAAAAATAATATGTTTACGCAAATAATATTTTTAGCAATATAGATCTTATTTGATAGATCTCATTGAAATCTTTTGAACGATGCAAAAAAAAATTAAAAAAATATTTTTTATTTACATTATTTTTAAATTTGAAAATGTGAAATAAACTGCTTATTTTTTAAGAAGGTTTGTGGAGCGGGGACAAAGCCCAACTATACAACCCCAAAGAAATAAAACAAATAGAAAATTAGAGGCCGGTCCTCTTTTTTAGGTTCGGTTTGATCCCAACCCTGAATATTATTCCCGAACCTAAATAGGCTCAGTTACGTTGCATTAAGACTTTTTTGCCCAAATCAACTGCTCCTGCGATCATTTCCTCTGCCCCACTCACTCTCTCTCTAAACCACTCCCACCCCTCGCACTCTCTCTCTAAACCACTCCCAGCAACACCAACACCTCTCCTTGTTTCTCTCCCTCACTCCACCGATGGAGCAGCTCCGACCACCTCTACCGCCGCCGTCTCCTCTTCAACAACGTTGCTGTCACGCCGCCACGCCCGGTCCTTCTTCGCCACATCATCGGCGGAGATCGACGAGACCATGATCGGCAACTAGAGCTGTCCGAGTCAAGATCTGACTTCGTCACCGCCCTCTGCGGCAATGACGACGTTCTAAATCCTTCGCCGATCACAATGGCCAGAGTTTTTTGAAAGCGTCGCCGGCGTCGAGAGACTTGATTTTGATAAGTATCGATCTCGATCTATCAGATCTAGTTTTGACTCAGATTTTTTGAGGAAATTAATGGATAGTTTCGTCGTCGAGCTCTACGGGTGACGATGTCAAAAATATTAGTAATGTAATATCAAAGACTCAAAGTAATATTCTCGCAAGCGCGCGGGTTTCTAACTTCTCAGCCGGCCATTCTCGTTATTTTCTTAAAACCAAATCTATATATGTGTAAAGTAATTTACTGGTATTCAAAGTTTGACCATATCATCGTAGTTTCACTGTTGCATATGTTTTTACTAAATGCTTTTTATATAAGAATGGTGTATTTTCTGTGAGAACTCTATATGAGAACGGTGTATTTTATATAAGAACTGTATATTTTCTATAAGACTTGTGTTTTTTCTATGAGAACTGTACTTTTTTCCATGATGATTGTCTATGAGAACTGTGTATTTTTTATGAGAATTATGTATTTTCTATGAGAACTTTGTATTTTAGTGTGGTAAGACTATTTGAACAGTGTATTTTTTAGTTCACATAGCCATTTCACATGAGAACGGTCTATGAGAATTGTATTTTTCAGTTCACATAGCCATTTCACATGAGAACTGTGTTTTTTCTATGAAAACTGTATTTTTTTCTATGAGAACTGTTATTGTCCATGATGATTATCTATGAGAACTGTGTATTTTAGTGTGTGGTGAGACTATTTTGAACGGTGTATTTTTCGATGAGAACTGTATATTTTTCAATGAGAACTTTGTATGGTCCATGAGGACTATCTATTGGACAGTTTATTTTATATGAGAACTGTGTATTTTAGTGTCTGGTGAGACTATATGAACTGTTTATTTTTTAGTTCACATAGCCCATTCTCATAGCTAGTCTATGAGAATAGTCAATTCTCATAAAACTTACCATTAGAATTGAATATGAGAATTGGCAATTCACATAGCAAGCTCTCATAATTCAGTTCACATAGCCAGTTTTCTATGAGAACTGAACGGTTCTCATAGAACAGACTATGAGAATTGGCAGTTCTCAAAACTCACATAGCCAAGGGTATTTTTGTCCGAAATAATATGGATCACATAGCCAGTTTTCTATGAGAACTGAGCAGTTCTCATAGAACTGACTATGAGAATTGACAATTCTCATAGCACACATATCCAAGGGTATTTTTGTCCGAAATAATATGGGTCACATAGCCAGTTTTCTATGAGAACTGAGCAGTTTTCATAGAACTGACTATGAGAATTGGCAGTTCTCGTAGCCCACATAGCCAAGGGTATTTTTGTCCGAAATAATATGGGTCAGATATATATTTTTCTATGAGAATCGAGCACTTCTGGGTTCAAAGATTATGAGAATTGGCAGTTCTCTTAGCCCACATAGCCAAGGGTATTTTTGTCAGAAATAATATGCGTCACATAGCCAGTTTGACAATTCTCATAGAACTGACTATGAGAATTGGCAATTCTCATAGCCCACATAGCCAAGGGTATTTTTGTCCGAAATAATATGGGTCACATAGCCAGTTTTCTATGAGAACTGAGCAGTTCTCATAGAACTGACTATGAGAATTGGTAGTTCTCATAGCCCACATAGCCAAGGGTATTTTTGTCCTAAATAATATGGGTCAGAAATTAATTCTAAAAATATAAATTTTATTAAAAATAGACATGTAAACAAAAAGTTAAGAAGAATGGGTAAAATAGTAAAATTGCATGAAAAGTCAAGAAAAAGGACTGAAGGAAAGAAAAAATATTTTGGTCAGGACTATTTGAAGTCCGAACCAAGAAAAAAGGACCGGCCTCTAAATTCCCCTAAAACAAACCCTAAAGCCCACAAATAAAATAAACCCTAATTGCAAAGGAGAAAAAAAATAGCGCAGTAGAAGAATGTTGTTCTGCAACGACTGCCGCGACGATTACTTTTTTGCCGGATCCCGTACGTATCCCGCACATGTGTTGTGTCGTGTCGACGCGAGTACTTCATCAAAACTCGCAGATCTGTGTATCGTAACCCCCACCACCCCTTACCTACACATCAGTCCTTCCACCATCTCTAACTTGCAATTTGTATAATATTGGGGATCAAAATGGCACGGCGAAAATAATTGATTAATCACACAAAGACCCCTTGGACTTTTCTGCAATGATATAATCATCCAACTCTTAAGTTTTCTACACTTTTGTCCCCAAACTTCTTTTAACTTTTGTTTTTACTCAATATCTCGGACAACAGGCTCGAGCAACCTATAAACACAAAAAAGACAAAATTAATATAAATTAACAAAAATAAACAACTAATAAATGTAGATTGGAGGGCCAAAATATGTATATTTTGGCACTTATCACACCCCCCAACTTACTCTTTGCTAGTCCCGAGAGCAAAGAAAACAATTAAGATAAATTCAAACTATGCCACTTTCGTAGGACTCACGATTGCACTTAGCCCGTGCAACAAGCCACTTAAACCCCTGGGCGATCCCTAGAGGACGAGTGAAGTCTCGTGAGGGTTTACAGCAATGAACTCCCACAAACACTGTGAATCATCTTCTCATAGGACCTAAAAACTTGTAAGACAGCTCATCGACATCTCAAGCAAAGAAAATAAAACCATCGCAAGTACATATCAGGCAAGAGTAGTTCTAGAGGCTATCAAATCACAAAAATAAACCATGGCACCCAATTAAGATGATCTGCACATATCACTATATGTAGTAATTTCGAAGAATTACAAAAACTTGATAAATCTACCTTGGGCACTAGCGTACGTAATCTTTTAAGGCCATAATTAAGATGATCTGCACATATATAGTTGGCAATAATGTAAGCATTAAAAATATAGGGGGGGCATGTGCCTCCCTGCACCTTCTTGAATCGGCTCAACGTCAAGATGTACGTTTGGCAGCTGCCTAAGGCTCACAGTTTTGGAAAAATACAATGTCCAGAACTCTAAAAAAGTTCTAATCTAAAATTTCAGAAGTAGAACTTCATTGTCGAAAGACCTATGCAGAATAAGAACAATTAGTACATTGTTAAAAAGTCAAAAAATGCGTCCCAATGATGCGAAGGTAAAAGAATTTCAAATATTGGGAAAAAAATAAAACAATCCAATGGTTTGCAATTTCACCCTAAGCCTCGAACAGGCTTGGACTGCCCTGCCACAACAATGATACATGCTTTAGAAAAAGTACTCAAATTTTGAATTTGTGGACTTATTTGTTATCTAATTGAACAAACCACATAGAGAGAGAGAACATAGATTTTATGTGGCTTGGTTCGTAAACCTACTCTACAGGCAGTCAAATAATCAAGGATTTTCCTATACGGAAGGAACGGATATCCAAAGGGCTACAGATGAGATCTCTCAAAATTTCTATCTTGCCTCTCACAAGAAAAGAATTTGTCACAATCAGAGAAAAACCCTAAAAACTATACTTAATATTTAATTGTCTCGGCGTCAACCGTTCGGACCGTCGTAGCACCAGACGGGATTTATCGCGAGCTCGAATTTCGTAAGCCAATGGAGGCCGTACATCTGGACAAGATATGCTGACAAGGTCCGATATTGCATTTTCAGGCACATGGGAAAATTAATCCTTTTACGGATCGAACTGATAACAACTGCAACTAATCTGGAAAATTTATTACGAACTTTGTTTACTTTTGTAGTACGTCATGATCAATTTAAGTAGATGACATTAATGGGTATTAGGTACTATTAGATTTAAATCATTTCGGTCATACTTGGCTTTCACTTCCAGATTTAAAAAATGCACAATTTGACCGCTTTGGGACGCCACATGAGCTTTTCGATCCATTCATTCAGATGACAACAAAAATATGACCTCCCAAATTGAAAGTCACATATATTCAAAACTAAAAAGGGGCGGCTAAATGTTTAGATTTTTCATTACACATTCACGCTTTGAGCTAGGTTACTTGTGTATGGCTTAGCTATTTTGAATCCGGGGACATATTTAAAAATATGCATTAACTGGGGCACAACTAATTAACCCTATGCTTTCTTAAATGATACATTTTTTGCCGGTAGAATAATATATTGGTGACTATATATGTAATTTTAACTAAATTAACAGAAAGAAGTGTGTTCGTACAAAATAGTTACTGTGAAAATTTAGCACTCTAAGAAATAGATTGACAAACATCTAGAAAGTAAAATTTCAATCAAATACTTCTACCGAAGAAAGTAGAAGTAATGTTTATGACTACATACTTTCCCAACGAGGGTATCCAAAACTTTGTCTAATCGATTGTTTAGGTCTAGTCACTAGTCATTAGGCTAAGTTTCCTTAATAAAGCCACGTGATTTTTTTCTCTTTATTTCAAAAAATTCGCGACTGGCCATATTGCGGCAAATTTTTGGGTGAAAAAATTGGATTTCGGTCAAAAAGTCAAATTTCAATCAAATACTCCTACTGCGCGAAGAAAGTAGAAGCAATGTTTATGACTACTTGCTTTCCCAACAAGGTTTATCCAAAACTGTCTAATTTATTGTTCATGTGTAGACACTAGTCAGGCTTAGTTTTCTTTAAAAAGCCATGTGATTTTTTTCTTTTTATTTAAAAAATATCACGTTTGGCATTATTTCGCCAAATTTTTGTGTGAAAAAATTGGATTTGGGTCATAAAGACATAATATAAAGGCAACGTCACTTTTTTAGGAAAACTCCCAGTCGTTCCACAAATATTCGAAGATACATTAACTTAGAATCGAGTACCATTGCTTAATTTTTATTTAAATTCGAACCATGGTGCCTCCATGTATGCATAATGCATACGTACATATTTGAAAAATTAGTTTTTTCAGTTCTTTGTGGGAGCGGCGGCTTATGTGGCCCTCTCTCTCTAACTAGAAGAGTTTCTCTCTCTAAAGACCTCGATCTGCCTATAGTAAGGACACTGTAAGGCACCCCCCCTTTCTTGTCCCCATCCAAATCCCAACTTTTCACTCTTGATATTGCTTCTCTTTTTCCAAGCTCTGATTTGCTTCACCTTTTACAAACACAACACATTTCTAATACACCTTCCAGCCATGGTTGTTGGAAAACACTTTGTGGTGGTCATTATGGTGCTAGTAATAGCCACCATTTCCAACTCTGTTTCTGCAGATCCGGATATGCTCCAAGATGTTTGTGTTGCTGATCTCAATAATGGTATCTATTTTTTCCATATATCAATGTTACAAACACACCTTGATTTAAAACACAATTCTAGATATAACCGTGTCTGAAACCATTAGATGCACATGATTTTAAACATATCTAGCAGTTTCAAACACGGTTGTACCTGTTTCCCTTTTTTGCTCGTCCTAATGGTTCAAAAGCATTATCGAATTGTGTGTGTTTGCGAATAGTGTTTCAAATTCGACCCGAATTTTATGAGGATTAGTACACACCCAATTTTCTTCCCCTAAACTACCCTTAATCCATTGTGGCAAAAGGAAATAAACTTTGGTTGGGGAGTGTGGGACACACAATTGATTCGGAGATCCACATAAACCATTTTATGGGACGTTTATGGGTTTACCATAGCATTTCTCTTTAGAAAAAAGTACTTGTTTTACTATATGTTTTTGTATTGTAGCATAATACACTTTATGTTAGGATGATTTTGGTCAAATGCAACAATAAGTTTGAAGTTATTTCATTTTTTCTTCGAGTAACAAAAATGTTGATGTACTTATTTCTTATCTATTAAATTGAAAAACATTGGCAATTTAAAATTAAGAAGAAGTTAAATAGGCATCCTATTTAAAGAACTTATTTAGGTGTTCATCCTAATGGGTTTGAATACTTATGTTCTCGTCCTTAAATTGGTTGAATGACCCACTTTGCCCTTATTAATTAATTCTCTCTCTCTCCAAAATTTATAACTCTTTCATTTAAGAAATTGCAATTATCTCTCTCCATTTTTTACCTTTTATTTACTAAGCCCCAATTATTAATTACCTTACCAACCAATTATCCCAATATGATCAATTCAGAAATAATTTATGTTTTCCATAGATTATATTGACAAAAAAATATAAAATATTGACAAAAATATTAATCATATTCAGAACATGAAAAATATTGACAAAAGAAAAATTATCATGATTACCATGAAAAATATCGACAAAATTACCCTAAAAAATATTTCAGGACATGGTGGATATTCAAATCGATCATGCTTTTGAAGCAAATCCACCATGTTTATCAAGATTTATTTTTGTAAATTCTCCATAAAAAATTTAGGCTCAATAACGACAACCAATTCATGAGTAATTTTTAAAAATATAAATCGTTTATCATGAGATAATTATGCACAAATTTATGCATGTAGTCATATTGATCATATTTTTTATGAAATATTTCTACAAAATAAATCATATTACGAAGTATGGTGGAGATTCAAATCATCATATTTTCCATAATTTATTTTCTACAAATTTTCCATGAAACATGTTGTCTCAGAATTGATGTAAGTTAAGAAATAATTACAAAAATAATAAATTTGTTAACATGGTAAATATACAAAACCAATGAAGCACTGTATAATTTCCCTTTAACATGAATCTTCTACGTTCCTAAGGGAAACACTGGATAATTTATCTTATACAAACCGAAGGAAGCGCTGAACCATTTCAGGCGACGTGGGTGACGGCGTCCTTGGTCAGATTTGCAGGAGTACACGACGGCGTTTTGTAGACACCTCCCAAATGGGGCATCGCCATACAGATTGATCATGTTTGTTTATTCGATTGGTTGCTTGCTTCGTAAACCAAAATCATGGACATTCCCATGGCTAGGAACATCGCCACATGATAACGGTTATCATCAAAACAGAGTCGCCACCCAGTTTATTAAAACTGAAAAAACAGATAGAGATTCTGGACACGGGAGTCAAAAGTACAATAAGGGGAAGGTGTTAGGCACCCCTCTTTGCCCAGTCGTGAGACTGACCCATAATCGTTTAACATGAGACATGTAGATGCTTTGTTTAATTCTAACACAATCTGTTTATTTAAGCCTTTAAACAGTGAATAAGGTGAGCCAGTGCGATAAGTAAAGCATGCGTCAGAAAGCAGAAAAAGCAAACAAAGCTGTTCCAGGAAATCGATTACTCGGCCGGTGAATGGATATATGTCACGGCCGAGTAATCACACTGGTTTTATGTACCGGTCGGTGTTCTTCCTCACACCAGAATATACGATTAACAGGTAATCAGAAAGTTATGATTAAGCGCAAGAACGATAAATAAAACAAACCAGAGGCCGTTGGGCCTCACCACATTGATCACTCAGTTGCTTGATTGCTTCGGATTGGGTGTGATTGACTGATTGCTTGATTGAAAACCCTAGGGTTAGGGTTTGAACTTCGGGTTTGATCGCCGGATTGACGGCTGCCTTCGGGAGGTTAGGGCTTTTGAAGAGTGGGTTTGAGAGAGTATTTTGGCAAAGTTTCGTGGCTTGAGAGAGTGTATTTGTCACACCCTAAAATGAGAAGTGACCGGCCATGAACCACAAGACCAAAACTCGTAGAACATGCAGCCTAAAAAGAAATTTTTATAAAACTCCCAAGTAAAGATCCACCAAATAGTCAACCATTTTTATTTATTCAGAACATCCACAACAAATAAATTCCACCAAAAGAATGGGCACAAACATCCCATGAACCAAATAATTTCCAGTGATCCAACAGTAATAAAAGAATCCGGATGTCTGATAAAATGTTTCAATGCGGAAGCGATGAAATAAAACACTAAGCTAGGATGAGACACCCTAAGGAGGTCAACAACAGAAACCCTGAGATGCCGCCAGAGTCCATGCCTAAATCCCCAACTTGCCTGAAAAAATGAGTTGGAATAAATCCGTCAGCTGACGAGCTCAGTGAGTAGCAAAGCATGTATATTAGAATAAGGTTCTGAAATAAAGATCAAAATAATTTACCATGTCAACATAATTTGGCACATGCGGTGAACCACAAAATAATCCATTAATCCAATTAACGATTCATCCGATAAGTCTTAATGGTGTTCTCAATCCAATCTCCAACAACAATGGGGAACCACAACCAAAATCAATAGTACCAAGTGCCAGTGAATAAATCTCTCAAAAATTGGATCCAATATCGAATCTTAGAGTCACCACGAGTAGGCAGCCCGTGGAACTTTTCCTTAAGAACGATCCGGTCAATAACAACTGTTGAGCATTAGGGTCACCAGCCTAATCCGGTCTCTTCCCTAATGGCCAGAGTCACCCGCACACAGAGGATTAATTTCCCTGGACTTCCAAAATATGTTCCCATCAATATCCACAAAGTTCTCACCAAAAAGTTATCCAAACAATAAATAGTTTCACCAATCCTCATGCCAATTTCAAGAACCAAATAAAACAAATACATGTTCCCAATTTCAATCATTAATTTTCTAAAACAATAATTTAAGGAATATGGGGATGTTCGAAAATACGTAACATGCTTAACCACTCACCTGGGCCAAAAAGTAATGCAACTCGAACAATAGAAACCGAGCCTAACCTGAACAATAAAATCATATAATCACTAACTATAGCAATTAGGACTACTGTAAAATTACAATTAACTTATCCTAGAACTAACTCAACCAAAGCCACCAGTTGAACTACAAAACCCAACTTAAACTCCAAACCCAATAACCTGTTCTTCATGTACCCGATATGTTCCTGCCAATAACATCAAAACATGTTCCTCTTTCAATATTATATACTAGTCTTTCATGCATTAAGCCAAGATTGCACATGCACCCAACTGCCGAGATCTCTCTCTCACACACCAATAATCACTATCCACAGCACCAATGCACACACATCACCCCGCACCACGTCGCGCACACACAACCCACACGACAATCTGCCCACATCGGGCTCTCTCTCTCTCTCAATATAAAATACAAATTAACTCCATAATAGTCTCCAATCTATGGACCCAATTGCTAACAGAAAAGGTAGATGAGTAGAAGCGGGAGAGATGAAGTACTATTACCTCTGAAGAACTCCAAGAAAAACTCCCCTTCAAAGTGCGGCTGTTTCTCTCTCTCAAACGGCAGAAGTTCTTTTAATATACCCAAGTTCTCTTAATAGAACCCTAAACCCTCTATATTTGTATCTCTATCCGTACACGTTATAAGTACCAACTAATCACATAAACCCACAATTATAGCTAATTAGTTAATTACGCAACCAATTGAATTAGACTAATCTGCAATTAATAATTAGACTTGTGCCCCCAAACTAATAATAACGCACATAGTAGCTACATCGCGCAGAAATGAAAATTGCTAATTAGGATCCACACCATAAAACTCCCAATTAATAATCGGTCAAATAATTAATAAGATAAATAAAATTTCTAGGCCGTAACATTCTTCCCCCCTAAAAATAAATTTCGTCCTCGAAATTACTTACTAACCTCATTCATACAAATGCGGATACTTCTCGTGCATCTCCTCTTCACGCTCCCAAGTAGCTTCTTCAACCGCGTGGTTGCGCCACAATACTTTAACCAATAGAATCGTTTTGTTGCAAAGCACTTTCTCCTTCGTATCAAGAATCTCAATGGGTTGCTCGTCATAGGATAAATCATCCCGAACATGAAGTGGCTTATAATCAATAACATGTGATGGACTATGCACATACCTCCTCAACATCGACAAATGAAAAACATTATGAACTTTAGCCAAAGCTAGGCGGCAACGCCAAACGATAAGCCACCTCACCAATCCTCTCCAAAACCTCGAACGGCCCAATATAGCGAGGACTCAACTTTCTCTTTTTGCCAAACCGAATAACTCCCTTCCATGGGGACACCTTAAGAAACACCATATCTCCTACCCCAAACTCCAAATCTCTTCTACGATTATCCGCATAACTTTTCTGTCTACTCTGAGCTGTTACAAGTCTTTCCCGAATAGAAACAATCTTTTGAGTCGCCTCCTCCACCAAGTCAGGTCCTAAAATTCGCCTTTCACCAACCTCATACCAACAGATAGGGGATCTACACTTCCGTCCATACAAAGCCTCATAAGGAGCAACTCCCAAACTTGAATGGTAACTGTTATTGTATGCAAATTCCATTAACGGTAATTGATCATCCCAGTTTCCTTTCCACTCTAACCTACATGCTCTCAATAAATCTTCCAAAGTCTGTATAGTCCTCTCACTTTGATCATCGATAAGCAAAACTAAAAAAATAAGCTAGTATCCATCGCTACCTTAAGGCACCCAAAATTTAGATAGAAAATGGGGAAACTATCTGACACCATTGACCAGTGATACAGGTGCACCATGGCGTCTAACAATTTCCCTAACATACAGTCGTGCCAAACAATCCAATGCATATTGTCAGCTTCTACAACTCCTAATTCAACATTCATGTAACCGTTCCACTATCTCTACAACTCCATATCACTCACATCGAGGAAAAAAAATAGTTATTTAAAACTCCGAAAAGAATCATGCCTCCATAAGATTAAACATCTCGAATTTCCAAGAACTCCAAAACTTCGCCAACCATTCAATAGTTACTACCCTAGTACTTATTTTCCAATGCACATCCATGATTTCGAGTAGGCAATCAAGTATATCACATAACCTTAATGAAACTGCTCCATAATACCATTATAATGCTACCATATTCGCAGAACTCCAAATTCATTATCTCAATCCATGGTGCATCCCCCAATCCAAATTTTAGCACTTAATAAACTACCAATTCTTTAGTGTTCCACCTAAATATTAACCACACTCTTGCAACACAGTGTACCGCATACACTTCTAGAACCGCCAATCAATGAATATATGTTGCACCGAATAATTATGGCTCTCGCAAAGATTATTAACCAAATCCATAAAATTGCTTACATCCATCAATCCTAAACGTATAACAATATTGCTGTAAGGCTCCATCAATAACACACACACACACAAAAAGGAAGTCTAAAAACACATCACATTCTTCTCTTTTCTGTTCCTTTTTTTTTTTATTTTTTATAAATGAAGTGATACGTCTAGATCCAATATCACTCTAACTATCAAATTTTCTATTCCCACATTCAACTCCATTAACAGTTAAGTTCCAAATACGTATTGGTCTTCATGACGTCTTACTACCATCCATAACTACGAACTAACAGGAATACTTCCACAAAAATCTCTCTGATATTATGTTCCAACTTCACCTAAAATGACTGTCCAAAACCAACAGAGAAGATAATTAACCAAGTCATCGGTGCTCAAGTTAGAATTAGCAGTCATAGAAAGAATCAAAACAATTCTAGCCCAAACCAAGTAAGTCAAGCTCTAAGTATCCGACATCTACAATTGATTACTATTATCCGTACAACCTCAAAAATCCAAACTTCTGCTATCCAACTTCTTAATCCTCAAAGATATTAATATTTACCTTAGTATCACAGATCCTATAGTGACCATACTGTTCAAATAATTTCATTGAACCATTCTCAAATAAATCTTCAGGAGATTCCAAACAGACTATGAAATCCAGAAATAAATTTTAGGAATCAAACAAGGCTCCCAAACTTCACACTATATTCCAGATATTCAGCAATGGTGGCAAAACCAAACTTATTCAATAAATGCTTATTCGATCACCTCAAGCAAAGTTCAAGACGGGTTCCACTGATGCAAAGGAAAATGTCACGGGTCATTGTACACATATATGTGGCCTTTATCAGTTACCCAAACTCAATAGTATTTTCAAAACCAATAATCGAACTGATTAACCTCCAGTCTGACTTCCCAAAAGAACATATAGTATACATCACCACCTAAAATTTCTTAAATTGATCACCTCGCATCTTGGAGACTAACTCCATGTACTAACCCAAAATATAACACCACAGAATCCTGAATTATAAATTTTTCCTTGTCATTTCAGACTACGCCTCTAAATTATCCCCCAAAGTAAGAGTTTTAACCTTTTTCAACAAATAAATTACGAACCCCAAAACTACTAATGATCAAGTCGGTAACACTCCCATATTTACTTCTACGGCACAATATCAACTCTAATCACATAAGTTTATCCACACAAATTTTTTCCTCCAAAACTTCCCATAATTCCACAATAGCGATACTGTAATGCATTAACTCTCAAATCACCACCAGTGCACTCCAAAACTTTACTCAATGACAATCAACCTTCCACATAATTTACAAACCCAAGTACTCACATTCTAATATAGCCATAGCCAATTGCATGCCAATACCAATCAAACGATCGTACCCTTGCCAAAGCCTATCTGTTTATTGTCAAATCCTCAAAATCGAACAGCTACTACTATGTTTAGAAAACCCACTCTCAACGATCAACTACTCCCACTTTATATATATCCACCTGGTTGTCTAAGGTCTTTCTTTTTTTCTTGGGATTGAGGCAACGAAACATAGGAATCCTAACCATCAATGAGTTCATAGGGTATTCACCTAATAATCATCAAGGAATTCATGGGGTAGTTCCTCAGGCAAGCATAATTATTGACCTCTCCTAATAGAACATAACCAAATCTCTACTAGGATCTCAAGCATAGGAACGAAGGACCGATCAAACAACAATTCAAAACTATCCGGGATGTATTGAGTATTACAAGTAAGAAACTCTTAGCACCCTCACACAATTAAACTAGCTCATCCTCAATGCCAAATTGAAGCAATCCTCTAAGTTACATTCTTAAGCCAATATTCTCCAAGTAACTACCACCAATACTAATTCTTCATATTCACTAATATCATACTCCAACTACATTACATCACCAAAGTACTTGTAAAATAAGGGCGACGATCCAAATAACGAATAAAATCACATATGCCACATTCTCCTCTAATACCCTATCCAAAGTCCATAGAAAAATAATGTTCCCACCGAATGACTAGTATCTCCATAATACTATGCGGGTACTGATACACATCAAATAACAAACACTCTCACAAATGGCAGTAGGACTCTGGGGACTCAGACCTCCACTAAATGAACACGATAAAAATGAATGCAAAAGTAGTTTTTTTTTTTTTTAAACTTAGGCTCTGATACAACAATTGTCACACCCCAAAATGAGAAGTGACCGGCCATGAACCACAAGACCAAAACTCGTAGAACATGCAGCCTAAAAAGAAATTTTTATAAAACTCCCAAGTAAAGATCCACCAAATAGTCAACCATTTTTTATTTATTCAGAACATCCACAACCAATAAATTCCACCAAAAGAATGGGCACAAACATCCCATGAACCAAATAATATCCAGTGATCCAACAGTAATAAAAGAATCCGGATGTCTGATAAAATGTTTCAATGCGGAAGCGATGAAATAAAACACTAAGCTAGGATGAGACACCCTAAGGAGGTCAACAACAGAAACCCTGAGATGCCGCCAGAGTCCATGCCTAAATCCCCAACTTGCCTGAAAAAATGAGTTGGAATAAATCCGTCAGCTGACGAGCTCAGTGAGTAGCAAAGCATGTATATTAGAATAAGGTTCTGAAATAAAGATCAAAATAATTTACCATGTCAACATAATTTGGCACATGCGGTGAACCACAAAATAATCCATTAATCCAATTAACGATTCATCCGATAAGTCTTAATGGTGTTCTCAATCCAATCTCCAACAACAATGGGGAACCACAACCAAAATCAATAGTACCAAGTGCCAGTGAATAAATCTCTCAAAAATTGGATCCAATATCGAATCTTAGAGTCACCACGAGTAGGCAGCCCGTGGAACTTTTCCTTAAGAACGATCCGGTCAATAACAACCGTTGAGCATTAGGGTCACCAGCCTAATCCGGTCTCTTCCCTAATGGCCAGAGTCACCCGCACACAGAGGATTAATTTCCCTGGACTTCCAAAATATGTTCCCATCAATATCCACAAAGTTCTCATCAAAAAGTTATCCAAACAATAATAGTTTCACCAATCCTCATGCCAATTTCAAGAACCAAATAAAACAAATACATGTTCCCAATTTCAATCATTAATTTTCTAAAACAATAATTTAAGGAATATGGGGAAGTTCGAAAATACGTAACATGCTTAACCACTCACCTGGGCCAAAAAGTAATGCAACTCGAACAATAGAAACCGAGCCTAACCTGAACAATAAAATCATATAATCACTAACTATAGCAATTAGGACTACTGTAAAATTACAATTAACTTATCCTAGAACTAACTCAACCAAAGCCACCAGTTGAACTACAAAACCCAACTTAAACTCCAAACCCAATAACCTGTTCTTCATGTACCCGATATGTTCCTGCCAATAACATCAAAACATGTTCCTCTTTCAATATTATATACTAGTCTTTCATGCATTAAGCCAAGATTGCACATGCACCCAACTGCCGAGATCTCTCTCTCACACACCAATAATCACTATCCACAGCACCAATGCACACACATCACCCCGCACCACGTCGCGCACACACAACCCACACGACAATCTGCCCACATCGGGCTCTCTCTCTCTCTCAATATAAAATACAAATTAACTCCATAATAGTCTCCAATCTATGGACCCAATTGCTAACAGAAAAGGTAGATGAGTAGAAGCAGGAGAGATGAAGTACTATTACCTCTGAAGAACTCCAAGAAAAACTCCCCTTCAAAGTGCGGCTGTTTCTCTCTCTCAAACGGCAGAAGTTCTTTTAATATACCCAAGTTCTCTTAATAGAACCCTAAACCCTCTATATTTGTATCTCTATCCGTACACGTTATAAGTACCAACTAATCACATAAACCCACAATTATAGCTAATTAGTTAATTATGCAACCAATTGAATTAGACTAATCTGCAATTAATAATTAGACTTGTGCCCCCAAACTAATAATAACGCACATAGTAGCTACATCGCGCAGAAATGAAAATTGCTAATTAGGACCCACACCATAAAACTCCCAATTAATAATCGGTCAAATAATTAATAAGATAAATAAAATTTCTAGGCCGTAACAGTATTCTCTAATGAATTTCGTGTGTCTATTTTCGGAGTCCAAAGGCCCTTTATATAGGCAATTGGTGACTCACTCCAGCCAATCAAATCACGAGATGGCAATTGCAATGCACCTCTAACTCTACGTCGTAATCTTTGAGCGTAGCCCGAACGCATCGGGAAGGTAGTGTAATTGGATCAAACGTCTGACAGAACACGTTCCAGAGTCTGAAAAAAGGTCGATCTGGCGGCCGAGTAAAGGATATCACGGCCGAGGAATAGATGTCTCGGCCGAAGGATAGATCTTGCGGCCGAGGGATTGATCTCTCAGGGAGATTTTGCTAGCAACAGGTTGCTCGGGTGAGGAAATGATGTTAGGGCCGTGGGATCGATGTCATGGCCGACAGATGGATTCTTCTAGGCTTCTGTATTTCTGTCTAAAAGGCTGTATGGCTCTGAATTGGGTCCTCTAAGTGGCTCAAAGTTCTTACCGAAAGTCCTAAGGTTCTCAAGGAGGCAATCAGCAATCACTGTATCCATTTCATCATCGGGATGGTCCCAAGGTGGGACTTGAAATAATCGTTAGGCCAAATTGGGGTGTCTACAGATGCCCCTCTTTGACTGAACTCAGACGGATCGCGAGACATGTTTGAGTAAGAGTCAAAGCTATAAAAAAGCAACTCAATTTGGTCCAACCACTATTCCAAGGGGTTTTCGAAAAAGGTTTTGTTATGGTCGGGCCGGGAGGCTGCCTACGTATTCCACAAGGGAAATTCAGACCAATCGTAGTTCGGGCAATAAAGAAAAGTAAAACGTTTGGAGGGTTAGAGACAGAAGACGTACCTTTGGGCTTAAAAAGCTGTAGTGTGACGTACCTAGACTGAGCCAGGGTTTTGGCGGAAGATAGTTGAAGGAGCGCGGGGCTGCCAGGGGAGTTTTTGCGTAGAGCTTCCTTAGTATTTTGGGGTAGATCAGTACACGGCAGGTGCGTTTGCTTTTCTTGATCATCCTTACTTTGACCGAAAGGAGCTCGGTAGAGTAGCCTATCCTTACAAATGAGCTGGAAGGAATTGATGTAATGGGGTGGAATCCAAACCATCTGCTGGGATGAGTTGGACGCCGGTTTGTTTTTGAGATATAGGGGGCGCAGGGTTAGTAACTAGAGCACGGAGCTTTTGAGGATGAGGGAACCGAGGCACGGAGCCGGTTGTAGTCATGAGGCGAGAGCCTGGAGAGTGATGGAATCGAGGCGTGGAGCCTTTTGAGGTCATGAGGCGGAGGCCTGAGGTGAGCTTTGAGCTTGATGGAACCGAAGTGCGGAGCTGGTATTGATCATAAGGCGAGAGCCTGAGGTGTCAGAGCTTTGAGCTTGACATGCTGAACCGAAGCGCGGAGTTGGTATAAGGCGAGAGCCTGAGGTGATAGAATTTGAGCTTGACGAGATGAACCGAAGCGCGGAGCTGGTATAAGGCAAGGGCCTGAGGTGAAGGAACTGAGCCGTGGAGCCTGTTGCAGTCTTGAGGCGAGGACCTGGGTTGTCGGAGCTTAGAGCTTGACATGATTTGAACCGAAGCGTAGAGCTGGTTGCATTCTAATGGTCGGTGCACGGAGCTTTTCCATCATAAGTGTGGGCGTAGAGCCAAAGGATCGAGGCGCTGAACCGATCAATAAAATCGAGGCGTAGAACCGGTTGATTGCAGGGTTGACCTGTTTCATGAGAGATATGTAGAATGTATATGTGTGATGATGGCTGTTAGATTGTGAACAGATATGATTGTGCAGACTCGATGTGATAATGCAATATGTGCACGGGCCCGTGCATGTGTGTTTGTTTTTAAGTTTAGAGCTTCTATCAAGTTCCGGACTTGAGCATTCAGAGCGTAGAGCTCGAGCATTCGGACGGCAGAATCCGAGCATTCAAAGTACAGGCGTAGAGCCTGAGAATAGATGTCTTGATTGTTGGGGCGGCGTAAAGCCTGTTGAGATTTGCTTGTTTACGGCTTCGAGCCAGTTGAGATGATGGATATAGGCTTCGAGCCTGTTGAAGTAATGGGCTTCGAGCTGCTGAGATTGGTTGTTATGGCTTCGAGCCAGTTGAGACAGTGGGCTTAGAGCCGCTGAGTTTGAGGGCTTGGAGCCGCTAAGTGAGTTGCTATGGCTTTGAGCCAGTTGAGATGGTAGATATAGGCTTCGAGCCTGTTCGAAGTAATGGGCTTCGAGACGCTGAGATTGGTTGTTATGGCTTCGATCCAGTTGGGATAGTGGGCTCGGAGCCGCTTTGATGAGTGATAGCGAGCGTAGAGCTGCTGATAATGGGCTTCGAGCCGCTGAGATTGTTTGTTACGGCTTCGAGCCGGTTTGGCGAATTCGGTAATGGGCTTAGAGCCGCTGAGTTGTGATAGCGAGCGTAGAGCTGCTGAGTGAATGAGTACAGGCGTAGAGCCTGTTGCTGTGATAGCGATCATAGAGCTGCTGAGTTGATAAAATGGCGGGCGTAGAGTCGCTGAGATGATGGGCTTTGAGCCGCTGAGTTGATAGGCCCTAGGGCCGCTGAGTTGATGAATACGGGCATGGAGCCGTTAAGTTGACTTGGCAGTGATGAGCTCGGAGCTGTTGCGTTATTTTGATGGCAGTAAATAGCAGAGTTGCTGAATGTCTTGATTTGCCGTAGCAAGAGCTTATGACCAGCAGTTTGTGGAGAGAGAGAGATCTTTGGTGCTCGGGCATGCCCCCAAGGCTAGTTTTGATCATGTTGCATTGGCTCGGGGATGCCCCCAAGGCTACTTGGTTAGTTGAGGACTTAGCAGTCTGTAGTGGCTTGAGTCAGTGCACAGAGCAAGACCTGATATGGCTGAGGGAAATAGATTGGGAGGCCCGGAGATCGATGTATCGGCCGAGGAATCGATGTATCGGCCGAGGAATCGATGTATTGGCCGTGAGAAAGCCAAAAGTCAGAAAATCGATTTAAGTTCGGTTTAATCGATTTCACGGCCCATTTAATCTTTTCTCCTCCTCCTCTCTTGCTCTTCTTCATTCCACTCGTTCGACGACCACCGTACGCCGCCGTCCTCCTCCACTACCGTCGGTCACCATCATCTCCGGCGACCATCCTTTCCGACCACTGCTGCCGTTGCTACCGGCTTCTTGGTTGTTTTGGGAACCGTTGGTTTTCCTTCTTGATTCGGACGTGATGGCCACGCCATCTTCGGGTGTTGCGGGTTCATCCTCGCACCCTCCATGTAGGTGCGAGTATTCGTCTTCTGACGAGGAGGCGATTGAGGAGCCTGGTTTGTTTGATGCCGCTACCTACATTCTTCCTTCGCGTAGGTTGGGTTATGGCGGTTTCCTGCAGTACCACCCTCCTGTTGGTGGCCCAGAGGCCGAGGTAGTCCGCAGAGAGCTTGAGCAGCACTTGAGCGTTCTAAACGTGCCGGTGAGTTTCCTGAAAAGTAAAAAGTTTACTTTAGTTCGGAGTTTGAAAATCTTTGTATGTTTTAAGAATGAATTTTTTTGTTTGCGGGATGAAAATCCCTTTTAGCTAGGAGCGTGAATGAGAAGAACCCATGTTTAGGGTTGAGTTTGCTTTTTTAAAGAAAATAACCGTGCCCCCTGCTTAGGCAATGCATGCTTTTGAATGTTAATTGGAGGCCCCTAGCCTTTCCTTTGTTTTTGCAATCATGAAATTAACTCACTTTTTGGTCTCTGACAGAGAAACAGGAGGCTTGAGGCTCGCGGTGGAGACAGGGAGGTACACAGGTAGTTTTTGACACTGCCAGAGCAGGCTCGAGAACTAGTACGTGCTGCAGGCTTCGAGGCGTTCGTTCTGGGCCTCAATGTTCCGAAGATGGACTAGTCGTTGATGATGTCGCTGGTTGAGAGGTGGTGGGATACCACCAATACCTTCCACTTTCCTTCTGCTGGCGAGATGACTATCACTCCGGGTGACTTCTCTTTGCTGACTGGCCTGCGAGTAGGCGGAGTTGCTCTTTGAGTTGACCCCCGGCTTTGGGAGTGAGAGGGTGCTTTAAGGTGGTTTCTGGGCAAGGTGCCCCCTGTTCGTTCTCGGGGTCATATCGATCTTGCTTGGCTAAGCAAGACTTTCATGGTGGCTAACATTCTGTCCCAGGTGAGTGTCGAGCAATTGACGCGGGCCTTCATTCTTTACCTCCTTGGGCAAACGCTGTTTGCCAACAAGGATGGTTCGGTACATACGCAGTTTCTAGCTCCTTTGCAACACTTGGGAGCTATTCGGGAGCTTGACTGGGGCTCGTCTGCTTTGGCCACTTTGTATGGCAGTCTTGGAGCTTGCTCACGGGACAAGAGTCCCATTCTTTGTGGTCACTTTCGAGTGCTCGAGGTATATGTTATTCCTTTGTACCTCTGTTCTTACTTTGGCTTTTTCCTAGTTCTGAACTTGTTTTGCTAATCCTTATTTCAGCTCTGGGCTTTCGAGCATCTTCTCCAGTTTCCCCCTGAGACTAGGCATGGAGACGCAAACTATATACCTCGTTACGAGCGATGGTTGGTGGGGCAACGGAGGCCGCGGTCACCAATTTTGAGCCTTCCCGAGTGGCGGCGAGTTTTGGACCGACTGACAGTCGATCAGGTACCTCTTTTTTTGTACCTCTTGTCCTTTAGACTTCCATATTCTTGTGTTGGGGCTGATTTGTTCTTGCTTTGTAGGTGCGGTTTGACCCTTGGAGTGGCGTACCAGAGGATGCCCCTCTTGCACGTTGTAGAGTCCTGGACCGGACCCGTAGCTTGCTTGAGGGTCCATTTTGCCGAGCCTGGTACTTAGGTGACCGGGTGGCTAGTCAGTGGCGAGCACGTGTTGAGGCTCTTCAGTTTGTTCCTCCTCCTCCTCCAGTGTCTATGAGGTCTACTTCCTTGATGTCGAAGGAAGATCTGAAGAATGCTCAGATCAGAGATTGGGCGGGTTTACTCCTCCAGGCAGGTGACTATACGGAGTATTGCCGTCTTTTCTTGGCCTCCCCTGTCGTGGCTCCTCCCGTTGCTCTCGTTTGGCCACGGGCTCCTTTGTTTGTCTCCTTCCACTCAGATGATGGGGAGGAGGAGCGTCTGACGCTGACTCCTTGCACGACCCAGCTTTACACCTTGCCAGTCGGGGCTTCACAGGTATCTTTAGCTTTTCATTTTAGCTTTCATCAGTTCGGATTGTATCCCTTGCTTAGATGTTTGTAATGTTTGACTGTTCCACAGATACCTGCCGAGATAGTGCAGGAATGGCTTTACGCCTATCAGAGTGCAGAGGTTTTGGTTCGAAGACAGCGCCGTAGGATCCTCGAGGTACGACTCTCTTCATGAACTTTATCTGCTGTGTATTATCCGTTGAGTCTGAATGTTTGTATCCCTCTTTGGCTGCAGCTTGAGGCTGAGGGAGTACCGGCTGCTGGTGGGGGGAATGTGGGGGCCAGTGAGCAGCCCTTGTCTTCTTCTCAGAGATCGCCTAGCTTTTAGGGCTTTTCTTTTTCCTGTTCATAGTTAGTGGGAGATAGGCAGAAACTATATTTGTATAGTGAAAGCAACCACAACAATGGTTTTTGTAAACAAGTTTTTGTCTATGAAATGAGAAATGCTTTTGTGCCCCCAGATGCTTTGAGATATGCATGTGAAAGTCAGAACATGGCTTTAAAATACTTATTTACTGATAAATAGTAACACTCGGCCGAAGAATCGATCACTCGGCCGAAGAATCATTGTTGCGGCCGAGGTATTGATTATTCGGCCGTTACGTCTATTTTCCCAAGGGAGCTAGGTTTTGCTTCAGCCAAGTGGCATCCTGTTTCACATTCCTTCCTATGCTTAGTCTTTGATTTTCTGTCTTTTGCATTTGCCATACTCTATAGTCTGATTGCCAAACTCAAGAGTTTTTGAGGTATCATACTCATTGCGTTGATGACTTTTGGGTTAGAGGGGATGAACTATAATTCTTGTGTCTATTGCTTGTTGCCAATTCTTTAAGAAAAGCATACTCATCTTTTGTGAGCTCAATACGCAGGGTTAGCTATGCCTATCATTGAATACAAACCTGTTGATGTTTTCCTCTCTCCAAATGTTTGGGCCGCAGCTCGATACGAGATTGTCTACGTATCACAATCAGGGAATCAGGCCTTTTTACATAGTTCCAAGATCACCACCTTTGGGGGTTGGGTTTTCACTCTTGGTTTTTCTTTTTCACATACTCTAAGTTTTGCCTAGGTTACCTGATGGAGGTTGAGTCCCTAGCGAGCTTTCCTTCGAATGCCTTAATTTTTGCCTAGGCTGCGTTTTCCGCATTTTCTTGTCCCAGCAGGCTCTGCTCTTAGTTTTGCTTGGGTGTATAGATTGCCCAACGAGCATTTTTCTCTCAAGAGGGTTTTAATGTTTTGGAGAGGAATTTGATGAAGATATTTTTATGAATCTCCTGTTGCATTTGTACTTTCACAATGGGTAAGCTAACCCTAAGTGTTCTCACGGAAATAGTGTCTTTCTTCTAAGTCCTGACAAAAACCTAGTTTCTTAAGCAATTAGAGTTCATCCTTTCCTTCCCTTTTGTCGGGGACACAAAGATTTTGATCCCTTTGAATTTTCCCTTGTTTTGGCAATGAGAGTATAGCGCATGGCAATTGCAATTTAGAAATTTAGATTTAGATAAACATAATCTGGAAGATGAAAGAGAAATTCTCTTAGCGGAAATAAAATGCCCAAACAGGGGCCCAAAACTCGTTCTAGTTTGATTCGGAAAGCAAAAACAATCACTTTGTTTGGTTGAGGTTTTAGAAAGTTATTTTTGAGAGTTGAGTGGTAATGAGTGGAGAGAGATAGTGTAAGTGCAGAAAAACTAAGAGTAGTTTTAGCAGCACAAGAACGTAACGGCTACTTTGAGATCCTCGCCGGAACCCTAATACGATGCCAGAATCCTTATCTGCAAAACAGACAAGGGGTGAGTGCACCTTTGCCTCTCGTGGCAAAGGCCCTCCGATGCCTAAGTTAGTTTCACGTACTAAAGGGAAACCCTAATTAAGCATAAGAGAAGACATATAATTGCAATGTATTGTGTACCTTTTTCTTCTAGGTTTGCCTCGTACTTATAAGTTTATGGATGCTTGCTGCCCAAGTATCCATGTTGCCCTAGGTTTCCTACCTCGTATAGGAAACCCAGAGTATATCGGATTCTCGTTCCCTTATCAGTTTATTACTTTAATCCGTCTAGGACTCCTTTCCATAGCTGGCCGAACTTTCCATTCCCGTTGGGTATCTCTCCAAGATCCTATATCATCGGGATCTCATTCCTTCACAGAATATCCCTATTCTGGAACCTTCTGGAATGTTTCCTGCACCTGGGACTGCTATACGTACAAATCTCCTCTTTGTTCGGCACTTGCGTTGCCGAACAGACTGATTGGTCCAATGACTTCACATGTCATTGCTCTTTTGTCATTCTCTTGGTCCAATACTCCTCTCGTGTTGTTGGACCTTGACTCAGCACAGGCTCCCGGACAAATGACTTCTCATACCACTGGTCCCTGTCGCCGATCACTGCCTTGTACGGCGACTGTCCCGATTGTAATTATACCATGGT
The DNA here is from genome assembly GCA_018127125.1 of Rhododendron griersonianum. NCBI lineage: Eukaryota > Viridiplantae > Streptophyta > Magnoliopsida > Ericales > Ericaceae > Rhododendron > Rhododendron griersonianum. The sequence continues at coordinate 36,267,277 of CM030798.1, read as the reverse complement.
CCCACGTACCACGTATTCGGGCCCTTTTTGTGCCTGTTCGGGATTTACTCCCTACAATTGCTCCCCAGCTTTACTCGTTATTTACTCTTAATATGACGAGCAAAGCTTCTCAAGATCCGAGCAACATTTCTCTTGCTCCTGCACCCTTTATTTCTTAAAGTTAGTGTAGAGATCATCATTAGTTTAAGCAAAACGTCTAAATCGTTTGGGCTCTCGAAGACGTTTCCTGCCCCTTACTTTACACATGGCGCTTATCGTACCGTTCGCATTAAATGCGGATGCACACCTTTTGGGGAACGGAACGCCCAAACGGCGTCTTGGGGCGACGTTTCGCATACGTCACCCTACTAATTGGGGTACATTTGGGTTTTCACCCTATTTTGAAACCCCCTTTCTCTGTCTCGATTCCCTCTGCAACCAGAGCTTTCAAGCACACCCGCCATTGGAGCCCTGTTCACCATCTCGAGGTTTCTTCCTTGTGCATCTAGGACTCTGATCACCATAATCGTAAGTCATCGTTCCTTCTTCCCCTATTTTTCGTCGATCTAGGGATTTTGTCAGGGTCTCTTCGTACCCATATTACTTGTCCATTTCACTCCTGTTTATAATGGGGAGGTTTAGGCATCATTGCAACACCCCTCAGACCATGGCCTCGTTTAGATCTCGCTATGAGATCCCCGACGATGTGGCCACCAGTTTGGCCCCTGTAGATGCCATACGCCAGAGCCCCAACAATGACACTCTACACATTCCAGTGGTTGCCGTTGTAGAGGGCGGTGTTAGATTCCCCCTGGCGCCACTACTCCGCCAGGTTCTGGCTTACTACAGGCTATCCCCCATGCAAGTATCTGTCAATTTTTTCTGAGTCGTTATGGGTATCAATACCCTAAACCAGATGTTAGGCACATCTTTAGGCCTGCATGATATTCATCATCTGTACAGCATTTCTCGTACAAAAGACGCCCTCACCTACTACCTAAAGAGTAGAGATTCCAGAAGACGACTTCGCTCGAGGAGACGATGACGACTTCCTCGTCGTTATTGGAAATTTCGAGCCCAGAAACGAGGACGGCCAAGTGATAGGCTTTCACGCCCCTCACAGATTTGGGCAACCACGTCAGTTCTTTCTTCTTCGTAAAATTCATTCACCGAGCAATTTATTCGTATTGCGTTTTCAATTTTATCTATCTTCCGACCGTCAACTTCTCATGTTGCAGCTGAAAATATCAACCAGGGGTATGCTATCATTACCCCCCAAGTTCATGTAGCACATATTACTCAGGCCCTAAATTTCAACGGTGAGGGCACATATCTGGCTGGCCGAGCAAGAGCAGCACAGGTGCTCCTAAGTTACAGGGCTTCATACGGGGGCTTTATTGACCGGCGCATCCGTGCAGCCGACGACCCACCAGTTCCTGGACCCGCTGCTGCACAGCCCGCACAGCCCGAGCAAATAGAGGAGGAAAGGCGTTCTCGGACTCCTCCGTTCCGTAGTGCATCTGTGGAAATTTGCGAGGAAAGCATCCACCTCATCGGACGGTTATCCCCCACATTCTCAAGAGATGAACCAGCCAATCAACCTCGAAAGCCTCCTCACAATCCCAGGAGCTGGCCGAGGAAGAGGCCGCGGCACTGCTCGGGGCCGAGGTCGCTCCCCTAGTCCGGCGCCTTCACGACCATGCCTCCAAACTGCCGCTAACCACCGCGAAGCCAAAACTTTTTGCCTATCAGATTTTGGAATAACCTGCAGCAAACAAAACGTTAGAAAAAAAAAACAAAAACAAAAACAAAAACAGCTACACGACTTTCCACCTCCTCCCACACCCACCACAGCAACCAAGTCACCCAACGCCGCAGCCGCCCAAACAAACGGCACACCTCCACCACAGCCGGCAAACCACCAAAAACCAGAGAAACTCCGGCAGCGAGCGCCGCTGCGAACCAACGCCACCCGCCACCAAAGCCACCCGCACACCACCGCCCCGAGCAACAACATAACCCGCCACGCCGCCGCTGGACATCACCCAAAACGTCGCCAGGGGCAGGAGACCCACGCCAACTGCCTCCTCTGCTCGCTGTTAAGCAGATCCGGCAACCCCAAGAAGATGAAGCCGGCGAGAGGAGCGAACCTCGCCAACCCAAGCCGCCGAACGCCCAAGCCGATAAGCGCATACCGGCGGGCGACGAAAACAGAGGATTGACGAAGCTTGATAGAAGGGAACCAAGAGTGAATGAGAAACAGAGGAGAGGAGTACACTCAGAGGATGTGGGGAGGGGGAGCAGAGAAGGAAAAGAGAGCCTGGGGGAGGAGGAGGCGCCTCCCTCCCAAGCAGGAAACCCTAGCCGCCTGAGACCAGAGGGCTTTTTTTTTTTTAGAGAGAGAGAGAGAAGAGATGCAATCCTGTACTTTATCGATTCCATTAATTCCCACCCGATTGATTTCCTCTTTCATTCGTTTCTCACCTTCCAAATGGACCACATTACTGCAAATGGTATGGTATCCCAAATCAGCTTTTTCCTTTTTTTTTTTGAAGTTTCCACCATTGCAGCCCCATTTCGTTTTCGCCCACCATGCAATCCTGTACTTCATCAATTCCGTTTTTATTTTTTTTTTGCTCGGCACAACGAAAAAGATTTTATTAAGATCGATAGGTACATCGAACAAAAGATTAACCAATTGATTTCCTTTTGCTGAACGATGCATTCATTTCTGATCATCTTCCAAATGGACCACATTACTGCAAATGGTATGGTATCCCAAATCAGTTTCCACCATTGCATAAGAGATTGAACTGATCATGAAGGGTTTTCCCATTGAATACCCCACCAATTAAGAACTTCAGTCCACAAGGTCCATACAGGTTGGCAGAGAAGTTGAATGTGATCCAAAGTCTCCGGTTCTACATGCACCACACAAAATGCAACCAGTGCTTGCTTTCTTTCCCTTAGTGTTTTCTTCAGACCTACCGCCACATTATTTATGACTAGTTGCTTTCCCAACGAGGGTATCCAAAAATTTGTCTAATCGATTGTTTATGTGTAGTCACTAGTCAGGCTATGTTTCCTTGAAAAAGTCACTTGATTTTTTTTCTTTATTTAAAAAATTTCACGTTTGATAGTTTTGCGTTAAATTTTTGTGTGAAAAATTTGGGTTTCGGTCATAATTATTATTATTTTTTTGTCGTCGAAATGAATCAATAATTCACAAAAGTTTAACACAAAACTAACAAATGCAACAAAAATTTGAACAAAGACATAACATAAAGGCAAGATGGCTTTTTTATGGGAGTATTCGCATGAAAAATTTGATATTTGGGGTGTAGTGATAGATTCAGTCTTCATCGCGGGTCACTGGCAGGTCGCGCGGCATCATGTCATCATAGTTTGGGCCCGGGCTGGTTCGCTGCTGGGTGGTGCTTTCGTCGGTATTAGTAGTGTTTGGTGGTTTAATCCGGCGGGTTGTGGTGTTTTGGCAACTAGGGTTCTTTTTTTTGTACTTGGGCTTAGCCCTTTAGGTATATGAGTTTGTCCCAATGGGTGTTTCTCAACTTGGCCCTTTAGGTATGGGCTTGCCCAAATGGTGTCCCCTTGGTTGGCTTCTTGCTAACCTTGGGTTTGGGTCTCGAATGGGCATATGATTATTCTGAACTTTGCAACTCAGATGGGTCTCGATCGGGTGCTGCATTGGATGGTCGAATGTGAATGTCAACTTCATTTTTGTTTTTTAATTTCACACTAAGCAAGTTGCAACAATATTCCCCCTCCTTAATCTTTGTTTCATGGATTTGGGTAGTATCGGTGTGAGTATGTGTTTAGGTGTCAGATTTGTCTGCATTTTGTCACGTAAGAGATTCATAGAATACACAGAAATGACAATATTATATCTCTCTAAATTTTTCGGATACAATGGTGCTCACAAGATAGTAAAAAAATTTGTGCATGAAATGAGGTTTTGATACATAAATCTTGAGAGTAGCATTGGAGATTAGGTTTTGGTTCATTTTGAAGATCGAAAACTTAGTCTTCGTTTTTTTTAAATTTCTGATTGGCAAGAAAATTTATTTATTAGATCTTCAAAAAAGGTACATCGAGCAAAAGCCCCAAACCAAACCAATGAGAAAGACTCATTAGAAAAGCAGAGGCAAGAGTGAGAGAGAGAATCCAGTGAAATGCTGAAAAGGAAATCAAACAAAGAAAAGCTAAAAATGCAGAATTTGACAGCCTTGGGGACCTTCCTTACCAGCCAAAAATGCAGAATTTGACCACTTTGGGACCCCATATGAGCTTTTCCGTTCAGATCAAAACAAAAATATGACCTCCTCCATGGAAGGTAATCTAGAAACTTATTAGATGACAGTGATTATGTATGAAATAATAAATACCAGGAAAATTTGAGTGTTAAGAAAAGCCAGAGATTCAAACTTTAAATCTGTTCGATTACCAGGATTTGAGTACTTTCAAATTGAAAGTCACATATATTCAAAACTAAAAGGGGCGGCTATTGGCTAAATGAGTAGATTTTTCATTACACATTCACGCTTTGAGGTTACTCGTATGGCTTAGCTATTTTGAATTCAGGGACAGATTTTAAAATATGCACTAATGGGGGCACACCTAACCCTATGCTTTCTTAAATGATACATTTTTTGCCGGTAGAATAACATATTGATTGCCTATATATGTAACTTTAAATAAATTAACAGAAAGAAGTGTGTTCGTACAAAATAGTTACTGTGAAAATTTAGCACTCTAAGAAATGGACTGACAAACATCCAAATAAAGAAAATTTAGCATAATTTTAGTGAAACGCTGTCATAAACATTTTGGTATAGTAAATATATAAAATTATTAACGTCATTATACAAAAATCAATTGGGGGACACGCCCCCAGGGGTCCCACATAGGTTCATCCCACAATTGCTTGCTTTCCCAACGAGGTTATCCAAAACTTTGTCTAATCGATTGTTTATGTGTAGTCACTAGTCAGACGAAGTTTCCTTAATAAAACCACCTGATTTGTTTTTCTTTATTTAAAGTTTCGCGTCTGATCGTTTTGCGCCAAATTTTTTGGTGGAAAAACTAAGAAAGAAGCAAAATGGAAAGAAATTGAAGAACAGAAAGCTGATTGACATCACTATATGTAGTAATTTCGAAGAATTACAAAAACTTGATAAATCCACTGTGGGCGCGCACTAGCGTAATCTTATAAGGCCATAATTAAGATGAACTGCACGTATATATTTGGCACTAATGTAAGCAATAAAAATATAAGGGGCACGTGACTCCTTGCACCTTCTTTAATCGGCTCAACGCCAAGATGTATGTTTGGCGGCTGCCTAAGGCTCACAGTTTTGGAAAAATACAATGTCCATGACTCTAAAAAAGTTCTAATCTAAAATTTCAGAAGTAAAACTTCATTGTCAAAGACCTATGCAGAAAAAGAACAATTAGTACATTGTTAAAAAGTCCAAAAATGCGTCCCAATGATGCGAAGGTAAAAGAATTTCAAATATTGGAAAAAAAAATAAAACAATCCATTGGTTTGCAATTTCACCCCTTAAGCCTCGAACAGGCTTGGATTGCCCTGCCACAACAATGATACAAGCTTTAGAAAAAGTACTCAAATTTTGAATTTGTGGACTTATTTGTTATCTAATTGAACAAACCACATGGAGAGAGAGAGAGAGAGATTTACCGAATACCAAATTGTCTCGGCGTCAACCGTTCGGACCGTCGTAGCACCAGACGGAATTTACCGAATTTCGTTAGAGAATGGAGGCCGTACGTCCGGACGAGATATGCTGAGAGGTCCGATTTTGAGCCAAAACACTAGCTTCATGATTCACATCAAACCAATATCTACGTTGACATACGAGTGTAAAACAAGATTTGAAATGAAGTTGGTAGTTTGAAAACAAAAATTAAAAAATATATATATTGCATTTTCAGGCACATGGGAAAATTAATCCTTTTACGGATCGAACTGATAACAACTGCAACTAATATATGGTCGTTTCCATGCAATGTAATCTGGAAAATTTATTACGTACTTTGTTTACTTCTGTTGTCATGATCAATTTAAGTAGATGACATTAATGGGTATTACGTATGAAGGAAATAACAAGAAATTTTAAGTTTGAAGTATAGCTAGAATTAAATCTTTTCGGTTACTTGGCTTTTTCACTTCCAGATTTAAAAAATGCACAATTTGACCACTTTGGGACCCCACATGAGCTTTTCCATTCATTGAGATGAAAAAAAAAATATGACCTCCCAAATTGAAAGTCACATATATTCAAGGAAAATGATTTTGTCACTCCCTTTTTTAGTTAACGCCACTCCCCTGTAAGTGTATTTTTGCACCAAAAATACACTTGCAGGGAGTGGCGTTAACAAAAAAGGGAGTGGCAAAATCAACAGCCATATTCAAAACTAGGGGCGGCTAAATGTTTAGATTTTTCATTACACATTCACGCTTTGAGCTAGGTTACTTGTATGGCTTAGCTATTTTGAATTCCTGGACAGATTAAAAAATATGCATTAACGGGGGCACACCTAACCTTATGCTTTCTTAAATGATACATTTTTTGTAGGTAGAATAACATATTGGTGACTATATATGTAACTTTAACTAAATTAACAAAAAGAAGTGTTTCCGTACAAAATAGTTACTGTGAAAATTTAGCACTCTAAGAAATAGATTGACAAACATCCAAATAAAGAAGATTTAGCATAATTTTAGTGAAACGCTGTCATAAACATTTTGGTATGGTAAAAATATAAAATTATTAACATCATTATATAGAAATCTAAAAGTCAAATACCTGATAATATATTCAAATATTAATTGGAATGATGCCCTAGACATCCTCACGGAGGAAAATTAAAGAGTCAAGTTTCAATCTAAAAGTCAAATATTTCAAAAAAAAAAACTCCTACCGTAGAAAATAGAAGTCAATGTTTATCATGACTACTTGCTTTCCCAACGAGGTTATCCAAAACTTTGGCTAAGTTTCCTTAATAAAGTCACGTTATTTTTTTTCTTTATTTAAAAAATTTCGCGTCTGGCCATATATTGCGCCAAATTTTTGGGTGAAAAAAGTGGATTTCGGTCGAAAAGTCAAATTTCAATCAGATACTCTTACTGCGCGAAGAAAGTAGAAGCAATGTTTATGACTACTAGCTTTCCCAACAAGGTTATCCAAAACTGTCTAATCGATTATTCATGTGTAGACACTAGTCAGGCTAAGTTTTCTTACAAAAGCCATGTGATTTTTTTCTTTTTATTTAAAAAATATCGCGTTTGGCATTATTGCGCCAAATTTTTGGGTGAAAAAATTGAATTTCGGTCATAAAGACATAATATAAAGGCAACGTCACTTTTTTAGAAAAACTCCGGGTCGTTCCACAAATATTCGAAGATACATTAACTTAGAATCGAGTACCATTGCTTAATTTTTATTTAAATTCGAACCGTGGTGCCTCCATGTATGCATAATGCATACGTACATATTTGAAAAATTAGTTTTTTCAGTTCTTTGTGGGGGCGGCGGCTTAGGGGCCCTCTCTCTCTAAAGACCTCTGCCTATAAGTAAGGCACCCCACCTCTTTCTTGTCCCCATCCAAATCCCAACTTTTCTCTCTTGATATTGCTTCACTTTTTCCAACCTCTGATTTGCTTCACCTTTTACAAACACAACACATTTCTCATACACCTTCCAGCCATGGTTGTTGGAAAACACTTTGTGATGGTCATCATGGTGCTAGTAATAGCCACCATTTCCAACTCTGTTTCTGCAGATCCGGAAATGCTCCAAGACGTTTGTGTTGCAGATCTCAATAATGGTATCTATTTTTTCCATATATCAATGTTACAAACACACCTTAATTTAAAACACAATTCTTGATATAACCGTGTCTGAAACCATTAGATGCACATGATTTTAAACATATTTAGCAGTTTCAAACACGGTTGTACCTGTTTCCCTTTTTTGCTCGTCCTAATGGTTCAGAAGCATTATCGAATTGTGTGTGTTTGCGAATAGTGTTTCAAATTCGACCCGAATTTTATGAGGATTAGTACGCACCCAATTTTCTTCCCTTAAACTACCCTTAATCCATTGTGGCTAAAGGAAATAAACTTTGGTTGGAGAGTGTGGGATACACAATTGATTCGGAGATCCACATAAATCAGATTTATGGGACGTTAATGGGTTTACCGTAGCATTTCTCTTCAGAAAAAAGTACTTGTTGTACTATATATTTTTGTATTGTAGCATAATACACTTTATGTTGGGATGATTTTGGTCAAATGCAACAATAAGTTTGAAGTTATTTCATTTTTTCTTCGAGTAACTAAAATGTTGATGTACTTATTTCTTATCTATTAAATTGAAAAACATTGGCAATTTAAAAGAAGAAGTTAAATAGGCATCCTATTTAAAGAACTTATTTAGGTGTTAATCCTAATGAGTTTGAATACTTATGTTCTCTTCCTTAAATTGGTTGAATGACCCACTTTGCCCTTATTAATTAATTCTCTCTCTCTCCAAAATTTATAACTCTTTCATTTAAGAAATTGCAATTATCTCTCTCCATTTTTTACCTTTTATTTACTAAGCCCCAATTATTAATTACCATACCAACCAATTATCCCAATATGATCAATTCAGAAATAATTTATGTTTTCCATGGATTATATTGACAAAAAATTGACAAAAATATTAATCATATTCAGAACATGAAAAATACTGACAAAAGAAAATTTATCATGATTACCATGAAAAATATCGACAAAATTACCCTAAAAAAATATTTCAGGACATGGTGGATATTCAAATCGATCATGCTTTTGAAGCAAATCCACCATGTTTATCATGATTTATTTTTGTGAATTCTCCATAAAATTTTAGGCTCAATAACGACAACCAATTCATGAGTAATTTTTAAAAATATAAATCGTTTATCATGAGATAATTATGCACAAATTTATGAATGTAGTCATATAGATCATATTTTTTATGAAATATTTCTACACAATAAATCATATTACGAAGTATGGTGGAGATTCAAATCAATCATATTTTTCATGAATTATTTTCTACAAAATTTCCATGAAACATGTTGTCTCAGAATTGATGTAAGTTAAGATATAATTACAAAAATAATAAATTTGTTAACATGGAAAATATACAAAACCAATGAAGCACTGTATAATTTCCCTTTAACATGAATCTGCTACGTTCCTAAGGGAAACACTGGATAATTTATCTTATACAAACCGAAGGAAGCGCTGAACCATTTCAGGCGACGTGGGTGACGGCGTCCTTGGTCAGATTTACAGGAGTGCACGATGGCATTTGTGGCGATGCGGTGCAGATCGCCGTTGCACAAAGAGAGAGAGAGAGAGTTTGCGGCGGCGCTTGCGGAGGAAAGGGATAATGATCCCAAGCCAAATGGGCTTTTCGGGTGTTCGAATGTGTTTAGATGAGGAAAGGGATAATGATCCCATGATTCTCCGGTACATTTTATTCATATTAATAAAGGGTTAATCGGAAACAAAAAATAGTTTATTCATATTAATGAAGGGTGTTATTGGCATTTTTCCCATGATTTTGTGTAAATCAAAACATGATATTTAAAATTATAAGACACTAAAATACTAATATTTAAAATTACAAGAGACTAACATACTAATTATGCTTAAAATAGTTAAAATTATAACTAAGTACTAGTATCGAAACCTCTGTTAGCTCCACTAGAGTTCCGTCACTTTGATCCGTTGGTATTATTTGTTTATGGTATTCGCTTTGAACACAAGGAATCTATTTTCTCAATCTTTGCTCACAAATGTAGGCCTTTCCAAACCTCGTACGTAAATGTATTTCATTTTGGTGTAATTGCATGTTGTGCAATCATTTCTCATTTTGACATAACAATACCTTATTGTTGATTCACAGCTGTGAAGATGAATGGTTTTGCCTGTAAGGTAAACTTCAGCGCATCAGATTTCTTCTTTGCCGGCCTAGCAAAGCAACAGCCCACCAACAATACACTGGGTTCAATCGTGACTCAAGCCTTTGTGACGGAATTTCCTGGCCTCAACACCCTAGGTGTCGCCATGGCCCGCATTGACTTTGCCCCTGGCGGCCTTAACCAGCCCCACGAGCACCCACGCGCCACCGAGATATTGTTTGTTCTCTACGGAGAATTGGATGCTGGGTTCATTACCACTGCCAATGTGCTTGTTTCCAAAACCATCAAACAAGGTGAAATATTTATTTTCCCTAGGGGTTTGGTTCACTTCCAAATTAATAATGGGAAAGGACCGGCCGCCGCTATTGCTGCATTCAACAGCCAGAATCCGGGCCGCGAGGACATTGCCACATCGTTGTTTGCCGCCACGCCCCCGGTGCCAGATAGTGTGTTGAGCAAGGCTTTCCAGATATCATATCAGGAGGTTGATGCAATCAAGTCAAAGCTTGCAGGAAAGCCCTAGAGGATGCTTTGTGATCTGGGGTTGGTATGTTGTTGGTTTTCTTGTTTTTCTTCTCGTTGTTTATTGAAATAAGGATTCATGGTTTCACGATAAGAAATAGTGGGTAAGAAAGTGAACCGATGTTGTATTTGAATCCATTTACATATGTATTCAGTTTCACTTCTTGTGTTTATCGAGAATAACAGGAGTGTTTTAAATAGAAGCAAAATGGAAAGAAATTAATTGAAAAACAAAAAGCTGATTGACATCTTTCACTGTGGGCACTAGCGTAATTTTTTAAGGCCATAATTAAGATGAACTGCACATACAGTATTTGGCAATAATACTGTAAGCAATAAAAATATAGGGGCACATGTGCACCTTTTTGAATCAACTCTTGGCGTGGTATACGTGGATTCGACAATTGCCAAGTCCTCGAATTTTATCATACAGTGGAGGCCATTCCAACGAGATATGCTGAGAGGTCCGATTCCAAGCCAAAACACTTCTCATGATTCACATATATATGAAACCAATATCTATATATGTTGACATATGAGTGTAAAATAAGATTCGAAATGAAGTTGGTAATTTGACAAGAAGCATTTTCAGGCACATGGGGAAATTAATCTTTTGTACGGAACTGATAACAACTGCAACTGATATAGTAAATGGTGATTAGACCAGTTTTGGGAGAGCAGGAGGAGTTTGGATCGAGATTAGGATTTGGATCATTTTCAACAAATCTCCAAATGCAAAATTTCACCAAACTGTGACCCCATGCATATATATAAATATATGGGCCTTTCCATACAAGGTAATCTGGAAAACTTAACTTTGTTTACTTCTTTAGTCATATATGCATGATCAATTAAATTTGAAGTATAGCCAGATTTAGAACTGTTCGGTTACTTGGGTTTCACTTCTAGATTGAAGGTCACATATTCAAAAATTTAAGGGGTGGCGCAGTGGTTAAATTTTCTATTTGCTCGTAACTTCGTAAGGGTTAAGCTCCTGGAGAAACTATCTGATTCCAAAGATTAGTTGGGATGAAGCCCTAGACACCCTTGTTAAGAAAAAAGAAGCCAATTTTTATCATATAGCATATTTGTCCAGAGTAATCCATCGGGTATATGTAGTCTTTCATTCCACATATCGTTCCACATATATCCCCCCAAAAAAATTAGGTGATGGAGCGCCATACCCATTGACTATTTGGTACTCTACGCAGCATAGAAATGTCCTCGTAACCCTAGCCCCACCCCTCTTCCCTGCGACGCCTCCTTCGGCGGCTGTCGCCGGCAAACCTTGAACTCTTCTCCTTTACCCCAGCCTTACCCAAGCTTATCCCAATCTTCCCCGTTTTTCCCCTCCCGTTCAAAGGCGGAACCATGGGAGGGCTCCCATGGGCTATAGCCCAGGTGTACTTTCAAAAGACACCAAAAATAAATAAATAAATAAATTTCAGTCTAAATTTTTGTTTTCAACCCAACCCATCGTTCCATTCAGCCCAACCCACCAGTCAAACATCATAGGGTACAACTTAAATAGTGTATATTTCTAGATGATTTTTACTCTGTGAAACATTGAAGGGTACGTTAAATAGTGTATGTTTTTGTACTTTTATTTTATTTATTTTTGAACATTTATATATTTACATACGATTAGTGGTGGCTCCAAGATTTTGTATTGGGTGTTCAGAAATTTTCTTTATATAAACCCACCAATATATTCACAAGTAACACAGTTTCTTGTGCGAGTATGAATAATGCAATCAAGAAATTCCACAAAAATTGTCCACTATGCCACACAAGAATTCAACAAAGTTATTCTAGGTAAAAAAAAATTCAGGTAAAAAAACATTCACATTTTTTGGATAACAATGAATTTTTTTAGTTTATGTAAAAAAAAAAACCTATCTAGATTGATGGATGTGTCATAGTATATTGAGGTGAGTGTTCAAATATAAAATAACGTAATTAGGCTATTTAAATTGGATTGATTTGTGAATTGATTTTTTGGGCATGATATTCAAATATTTGTGTATTGGGTGATCAAAAGAAAAGCTGGCGTAAAATTTCTACATATATTATGAACAAATTTTTTTTTGAGGGGTGTTCATGTGACCATCCAAACATCAATATGGAGCCGCACAAGTAGTACGAGTTTGCCCCTTTTTGGTTCATGCATATAAATTTTGGATTAGCCCAAGGCCGAATAAATTCCTGGTTCCGCCCTTGCTCCCGTTCATCCCTCTTCCCTCACGTCCAACCACTGTAGTTGAATCTTGTGGCTGCGCAACATTTTCCTCTTCCAGATCTGCTGGAGGTGGTCGCTTCTCATTTCTGCAGTTGGCTCCGTTTCTCAACTTCGTGGGGTTGTTCGCACGGATCTTCCATTACCTTAACTTTGTAGCGCTTGCCTTCTGCTTCAATGATAATCCACTCATCAATATCCTTGAAAATACTAGTGGCGATAAGAATTTTAGCCACAGCAAAAGAAGACATTTTCATCGTCAATTCATCAGTAGATAAAAAAGAACCCCATAATTCTCCAATGGATTTGAAAAAGTATTACTCCATCCAATAAGCGGTATTCCATAGCAACATAACCACACAAATCTTTCAACGCACGCCGCTTGTCCATCCCAAGGTTTAGTTTCAGAGAACCACCTTTGAAGACAGTTTTCTTCAACCATTTTCTCCATTTCTTCCATGCTGGTACAAGTTAAAATTACAGACCTTCCACCCATCGCCTTAATCTCAATATTATCTAAGCCCCTTCCTGCCATCTGAACCTTTAACTCATTGATTGAGATTAACCTGTGTAATTTTGCCACCGCACTGCGGTATAACCACCCATTGCCAGCAGATTTTAAAGAAACTTTTCGACTCCTTTGATCACTACATTTCAAACCCTCCTCTGTCTCCTTCCTAGCGGTATCACCTACTACAAGTATTTGAGCATAAGATTTGAAAGAATTCAAATTAGCACTTGAAGAACTTTCAAATCTTACAGCTCTAGGGCCAATCCCAACTGGATTAGACTTGCTTAGGTGCCCAAGATTCTCCGTTCTCTTCACCCCCATTTGTTTGTTACCCTGGGTTATAATACCCTACTATGAGTTTTAAGCACACGTTATTTAGAGCCATTCTGCGTAAAGTATGCCAATTTTACCACCAATTTCCTATTATCCACCTCCATACCATGAGCCCTGAAAATGGCCATATCAGCAGATTCAGAGCAATTATATCTAACGAAACCAAATTTTCTTCCTGTCTTGCTACTCCTTTTGAGAGGGATGAAAGCATCCCTGATCACACCATAGTTATTGAATACTTTCCTCAACCACAGATGGGTTGCCTTATCCGGAATATTATCAACAAACAAAGTAGCTAGTTCATCCATCGTGTTTACACATTGAAGAATCAACCCGAAATTGAACAGCCCACATAATAATCAACTGAAAGCCCTCAAAAGCAACACAGCCAAGACACCTTCGGCACACCGACCGATGATCAATAAAACAGAGAACCCAAGAGCAGAAAAATTACCTCGGAATAGAGGGAAATACGTGGATCTCAATTCAGTTGCAGAGGTTAAGGGGACTAGAAAAGAAAAACGGAAACAAAAGTCGATTGAAAATATGTTGGGAATTCCGAAATCCAAGAAAAGAGGCGGTAGGAAGTAGAAAAAATGTGTTCTAATCAGGTCGGCAGTAGCAACAGCCGCTTTATCATCTGAAGGTAGTAATAATAGGAATAGATTCATTCTTGATGAAACTCAGGCAATTTGGGCTCTTGACGAGGCTCGAAAAGTTTGGGATCTTCATGAAACTCTAGGTTTGAGCTATAATGGTGACAAGGAGGATGTGATCAGAAGGATTGCTCAGATGGAGGAAATGGATGAGAAGCTAGCGTTATAGAGCCATGTTGGCTTCAGAGTAATTTTTTCTGTTTTGAGGAGTTAGTTCAGGGAGATGTCTCTTGGCGTGTTGTTTGGAGTCTTAGGTGTCTCTTTGGGTGTTGGGTTGAGTCTTAGTTGTCAGGTGTCTCTTGGGTGTTGTGAGTGGGTGTTGTTTTGTCTTTGTTGGCTTCTTGCCAACCTTGGATTATTATTCTCCCCCTTTGGATCCTTGCGGCATATGATTATTGGAGTTTGTTGTTGCCTCTTTGTGGGTTCACTTTTCTCCGGCTTGATGCCTTATGCTTTGGGTCCTTTTAATCTTTGTAATTTGTTTTCAAAGGTTAATAAATTTTTTTGCCTTCCAAAAAAAAACATATATCCAAAATTACTGAGACTAAATCTTGAGCATACCATTGGAAAGATTAGGTTTTGGTTCAATTTGAAGAAAACTTCCTTTTCTTAATTTTCTTTTTTAATTTTTGATCGGCAAGAAAGTTTATTTATTAGATCTCAACAAATGATACATCGAGCTAAAGCCCCAAACCAAACCAATGAGAAGGAGTCATTAGAAAAGCAGAGGCAAGAGAGAGAGAATCCAGCAATGGAAATGCCCAAAAGGAAATGAAACAAAGAAAGCTATACAACATAGTTTAAGCAAAACATTAAAGACAGTCTTGGGGACCTTCCTTACATTACACATTAAGAGTTTTACTTGGATTTGAGTACTCCCAAATTCAAAGTAACAAATCCAAACCAAAGGGGTGGCTAAATACTTAGATTTTTCCATTACACTTTCACGCTTTGAGGTTACTCGTATGGCTTAGCTATTGTGAAACAGATTTTAAAATATGCATTAGTGGAGGCAAACCTAACCCCATGCCTCCTTAAATGATAGTACATTTTTTGCCGGTAAAATAACATATTGGTGACTATATATGTAATCTTAACGTAATTAACAAGAAGAAGTGTGTTTGTTGGTGCTGTTGTTTTTCTAATTATGTACTGGTGTGCTTCTTGTTTTCATTTTGGGAGATGATATTTCTGTTATGGTGGCTAAGAGGTTCTTCTATTTCCTCCTGTTACGGGAAGTCATCTCCAGTTTCCTGAGGTGTCGTGTTCTACTCTAAAGGTGTCTGGTTTTTTTTTTTTTTTTGGTAAACATACGATTCATTAAAACAAGAAAAACAAAATTAAGAGTTTACAATTCTAGGGTACGAGACCCCAATCAAATCCGCATAAAGGAAATTAGAATTACAACTAGGAATAACCGGGTAGATATATAAATCTCCCACCAAAACCGGAGCATCATTTGCCAACGCATCTGCACACTGATTAGCTTCGCTATAGATATGCGTGATAGAAACTTCCTCAAACCCTTGCATCAGCAACCTACAATCAAATAACAAATTGCCAAGCAGGTGATTCACCATGTTAGTGGCATGAATCAAGTTTAACACAGTCATGGAATCTACTATCAGTTCTATCAGTGCTATGTTTCTCTCTTTTCAACTCTTATCTTTGGGACTGCATTTCTAGGGAGAAAAGTGCTGAAAAGGTCCCAAATTTGTTGATTATTGAAGTGAAAGCAAGAGCTCAAGGTGAATCAATGCTTTGTTTGAAATTATGCTCCTATTGCCTTACTACTCTGGTGATGCTTTGGGATGTAGCAATAATCTCTGCTTTTGTTGCTTGGTTTATGTTCTGGTTTAGGATATCTCCATATTGTCTTTATTTTCCGGACTGTTGTTTTCGGCCCTTTACCTCTTCTCTTCCAATACTCTATTGGAAGTCTTTTTCTTTTTCTATTCCATATATCACTATCATGGTTTAGGTTTACATTTTCCTTGATGTACCCATATCAAGTTTCTAATAATATAATCTTATTGCTGATCCAAAAAAAAAATTCGAATAAAGAAAATTTGAAGTAATTTTAGTGAAACATTGTCATAAACTTTTTGGTATAGTAAATTAAAATATAGAATTATTAACATCATTTTTCAAAATAAATTCGGGGACACGCCCCTACGGGACCACATTGGTTTCGGCACACAATTACTTGATCATAATTTCAAATAATAATTGGGATGATGCCCCAACTAGACATCAAGTTTCAATCAAAAGGTCAATTTTCAATCAAACACTCAAGAAAGTAGAAGTCAATGTTTATCTATGATCACTACGTACTATGATCTCTGCTACAGAAATAAATAGTAGTAATTAATCAACAAAGCATCAATCCGAATCGGAAGACACATTCCATTAATTGCAGGTTTATTCTCCTAATCCTTGGTTTACGGAAAACACTTTTGAATATCCCAGGCACTCTGTAATTAACATGCTTGATTTCTGTTGCATGTAATCTGTAAAACAATATGTCCGAGCAGCGGAGAATCACCGAAACCAAATTTCCAACTTCTTCAATAACCCACCCCAAATTGTCGGTCTCCATCTTGTTCCTCACCGCCACCACGTACAGCCGCCGTGCTGCAGCTGATTCCGTACGATCAATCGGGCGCGTATCGGGGTTCCGAAGAGGTTATTCAAGGACCATCCGTCTGTTTTCCATGCCTGCCTTGTATCCGTAACGTTCGCCTTCTCGGTCGCTTTGAGCGCCTTGTTTCTCCAAAATAAAGCAACCTTGGCCAGAGTCTGCAGCTTCTACTCCTCCGTGTCGGTCGCATCGGCCGTTGGATTGCTGATTTGGGTCGGCTTCTCCCAAACTCATTAGGAAATAGATTTTAGAGTTCCTTTTCAATTAATCACTGTAGTAGTTCCTCCTGTGTAGACCTGTTGGGCAAGATTTTGAATATCATTAAAATAAATAAATAAATCACTGTAGTAGTATTTCTCGCAATTATAAACGTACCTTCTATATTATGTTGGTCGTCGATGGATTCCAAACTGTGATTCAAACATTATGAAGAAACGAAAGGAAATAAAATAATTCATGTAACCATTCAACTTTTTGTTGGATGTGTTTATCTTGGGTTTTTCTCTCTCTTCATATATCAACATCATGAAGCGAGTGGTTTGCCCCTCTTTTTGCTTTCTCGATGTACCCTTTGTCAAGTTTTTAATAAATTTTTGCCGTTTCAAAAAAAATATTTGTCGATTAAAGGTTGTCGAGGATTCCTATCTGGTGACGAAATCTATTTTTTGTCACCTAAAGTGCCTTTAGACTAAAAAAAAAGTTCCTTTTGACGATGAAAAAATTTTTCATGGAAAAATGACTTGGTGACGAAATTTTCTTCGTCACCTATTGTTCTTTCCTTTGGCGACAAAAAAATTTGTGGTCAAAGGTGACCCATCGGTGATGAAACTTCGTCACGAAAGACATTCACATATGTGGAAGGAAAAAAAAAACCCCCCACTTTCTTACTTTTGCTAAATTTCAAACCCGAATCTCATAGATTTTATGCACAAACTACAACCAACTACACTACACACACTTTTCATTCTATGTTTGAAATATCTAATACTCCCTCCGTCCCTTATTTATAATCCAGTATTCCATTTTGGACTGTCCCTTAATAAGTGTCCATTTTGTAAAGTTAGTGGGTAAAAGTTGATGTATTGTCTATTTTGTCCCTAAAAGTAGATTCCATTTTGAAAAGTTAATGGGTAAAAGTGTAATGATGATGGGTAAGTAGGGAAAGTGGAGGAAAAAGTTGATGTGAAAGGTATAATGATGATGTCTTTTTAATAAGTTGGAGTTACGAAGCAGGACATTTAAAAAGGGACGGAGGGAGTATATAACACATACATTTTATATTTCAAACGACATTTTGAACCTTTAAACATTAAAGTAATTAGCAGTTTCGATAAACATGAAAGTTGTAGTTCTTTGTGTTATTGTTCAAATCCAATTTAAAATATCTCAATCGGAGTTCTGAGTAAAGAGTTATGCCCAAAATATATTTGGTGACAAATCATAATTCATAAATTTTGTCACCAAAGGTATCCATTTGGCGACCAAATAAATTTTTTGTCGCTGAAAGCATAAAAAAGAAGACAAAATTTTTTTCCCGTCCCCCAATAGTTATCTTTGGTGACGAAAATCTTTTTTGTTGCTAAATAGTTATAATTGGTGACAAAATAATTTCATCGCGAAAGTTGTCATAATAACGAATTTATTTTTTCGTCGCCAAATATACTCATTGAGCGAGTCACCACTTTTTCGTCTCCGAATATACTTTTACTTATAGTGCTCCCTGACCACCACAAATCCAATTTGCCTCCAAGCTTCCAAATGAGACACCACCACTGCTCCAAAGCCCCAACACCGCTACAAGCCTTCTCTGCCGCCACCCACAAACCATGCCCTGCATCTGCACCGCTGCAATTGCTTCCTAACATCCAAACAATCACTGCCTCCTGTCACAGACCATCACAAACAAAACCCCTAATATCACTGCAAACCACAATGTCCGAAAAGCCCCAATTTGCTACAACATCAACCAAAAAAAAAACCCAAAACCTAAGCTACTGAAAACCCCACCCCAGACCCGGCGCCGCCGATTGACGCTCCTAAAACCCCAGGGAGCACCAGCCAAAACAAAACCGAACGCCACCACACCCATGCCACTCTTTGGGCTAAATTAGCTCAATCTTTGACAAAATAATTGTGTGCGGGCGTGCTAAAAAAAAATAGAATTTATTATTTTCAGATTAACTCAAAAATAGCTAACTTAATCAAGCAATTGCAATTATCTGTTCGATTACCTCAACTAAGAAGATTTTCTTAAATTAATGTATCAATCAATAATAGATTGACGCTCTTCAATCAGAAAATATAACTGAATATAAACAAGCTTGAATTAATTCAATCAAAAACAAGTTTATATACAATTACTCTTAAGATTTCAACAAAAATAAGATAGAAATATAGGCACACTTGAATTGAATCAAAAGCAAGCCTATATGCGACTACTCTTTGACAAGAAAAAGACAAAAAGATATAAAATAATTTGAATTTAATCAAAAGTAGGCTTACATTCAAATAAGTCTTCAAACTTGCAAAATATTAAGTTATAACTAAATTATTCTAAGTTCTAAACTATTCTAGATCTCTGAGCAACCATCCATTTGGTATGAAATGTCAGATGATGAATTTTTGTCGGGGGGTCTCTCCCTTTGATTGCTACTTCTATTTATAGACGATGGGTCTGTCTTTAACTTGTATTCTCCACGTTTTCTTTTAGCGCCCAAGTCTTCATTCAAATTTGATTCAAAATACCCTCTATTCTCTCCAAAAATGGTTGCAAAGGCCTTCGAACTGCCGTTTGACTTGGTCTTCTTAGAAAACTCGATCTTCTCTTTCCACGTTAATTTGTTGATATAGATCGTGGCTAAACTTCTGGATAATGGGTTCCTGCTTTTGTGCAACATGAATTAATGCTTCGAAGTAGATTACCCAGATGATTCACAGTAAACATAACCGATTTCCCTTAAGAAATGGGCCTCTAATGACACCATTCGATGGCTTTAAGAGTTAATCAACGGTTATGCTTAATTATCATCTTAATATGTCATTCTGCTTGACGATTTCCTAGTCTTAATTAAATTAATGAGTTGCCCCAAGCGTAGGGTGGAGACCGACGTAACACAATATCCGGTAAGACTGGCATCGAATCTACAGTGTCGGTGATGTGTGCTTACTAAAAATTCGGGTTGTTATAATTAAAATGGGCTCTTAGGTAGCCACCCCTTGTCGTTTTTGATTGAGATTAACAAAAACTAAAGAAATTGATTGTTCTTTTCAAATAATTTAAAGGAGGTATGGTCGTAGGGTTCATAGCATTCGTAACCAGTCCGGATTAACTTGCTTCATTCAGTGTTCTTAAAAACATTCAACTTGAGATTGAAAAAGATACCCCGCGAGATGCGAACCCTTATGGTCACCGTTTACCCATGCGCAGCGGAGAATGAGTTTTGGACCCCCATTCCTCCGTTCACATGGGTTCCGACAATGCCCAGGTTCGTCTACGGTAAGTATTTTACCAATCTAAAATTGTCTTTTTCATTGTTTGAAAATAGAAGCAGTGCCTGGACCGGTCACTGTGTGTTAATCACCCCGCGACCCAACCTATACAACTACTCACTCATTATTAAGCAAGAAACAGAAGAAACCCTAGTTTGAAACATGCTTCTATTTCGCAAGATGAAAAACAAACAAGAAATATCAACTAATCAAATACCAGCGAATAACTTTTATTAAGAACATAAATTAAAACGAGTTACCGGAGTGCGAGTAATTGAACAAAACTTTGAAAACTTTAAGGGAAAAAAAACTGCAAAAAAAAACAACGTGAGTTAAAAGCTCTAATTAATTTTCGGAGAAAAACGTATTGATCGCAGCCCCCACTTGGCCACTTTGCGTCTGCTGCGTCCCGTTTACTGCTATCGTCCAGGGCCGGCCCTGGGCTAAAGTCCGGGGTGCGGCCGCTTTAAGCCTCTGAAAGTTAACCCAAAAGTAGGCCTCATTTTCCAAGCAAAAACTTTTATATATATTTATAAGTTGTTTCTAATCTTGCAAATGAGGAGTTTAGCACTGATGGTCCAAGAGCCTTATTAAGGCTGCATTTCTTGGGTTCGACTCCCAGTAGGTCCTTAGGTGTTTTTGCCTTCATTTATTTCAATTTTATTTTCAACTTCTAATATCAAATTCACAAATAAAACACTTTTGACTATATATAAATCAAAATAATTAATTTTCACTCAACAAACTCTGATAAAAAAAGACTTAAAGTAAACAATTCTCTCATTGCTAAAAATAGCATTCTTGTGGTTAAAGTTAATAACATGATTGTTAAAGAAATGCAGTGTATGAGTGGTATTTCGTTATGTTTGATTTTTTTTTAATGGTATAAAATACTTTAAAATTTTATTTGAGTTAAATTACGAAACTAAAATACATGTTTAATATTTTTACCTTGTATTAACCACCCATATTGATTTTTTTTTTTGGTTAGAAAACTAAGGCCTCAATTTTAAAAGTCGCTTTAAGCCTCCAAATTCTCAGAACCGGCCCTGCTATCGTCCCCCAATCCTCCTTCCAAAACCCTTTTTCTTCTCCTTTTATAATAGTTTAATTTAAAACTCTTGCCGTGTAAAACTTGGAAAAGCCTTTTCTTCCAATTTTGGCCCACCATAGCAAGGTCAATACATAGTGTGCCTTTTTTCTATTGGACCCACCAACACATGTGTATTTTGTAAACCAATTTCAATTCTAAGAGAACGTGGACGTTGATGGACAATAGTAGTAACTAGGGGGTTAGCTACGTGCGTTGCACGTTTGGTTTTGCTCGCTGGTCTAATATATTATTGTGTGTTGTTACTAAATATTTGCATTGGCAACATGTATTTGTCACAATAGAGGCATGACCTAATTATTGTTGTGCATTCGGTAGAGAGATAAGTAGGGTGAGAGTTGAATTTGTGGATGTGTTTAGAATATCCTTCATGAAATTGACTGTTGGGGCATTAGAACCATGAGTATTCAGCAAGATAGAAAAAGGATATTACCATGTCTGGTATATATTCACTGTGATCACAAGGCTTAGAAATTAATACCTTGCTTAAGCGTAATATAGTCCTATGGATTACAAGGTATGATCTTGAATGCAGTCCAAAATTATGATTCCTTAGCTGTTTCTATCACATTGAGCTGCAAAGTTTAGTGGAAAATCAGGGACTTAAGACTCCACAATAGTTGGCGATACAGAGAAAGAATCTGCCCTCTATTCCTTGTCAAATGTTGTTGCCCATATCAAACCTTTTGACATTTTAATGCTGAAGCAATTACCCAACAAAAAGGAATTTTCATGCACTTTAGACTCCATATTACAAATTGGTTGGACAGCTAAATCTTTCTGAGAAGGAAAATTGAAGGCAATTTACTATCATTGACTTCATTGAGCAACTTATAGCTCAACAAGGAGGAAAAAAGAGCAGTTTAAACAATGGACAACAATGTAAATAAAAAACCCCAAAAGTTCTTCATCCCAGGAATGAAAGTTGGTTCTCAAAGATAAAATCTTTAAAAAATGCTAAAAAATCACACGATCCACAAAAAGGAATGAAGGAAAGAAGCAAAACGAAACCCTCTAAAAAATGCAGGCCAATTGATAAACATAAATGTGAATAACCTCTCCACAAATTGAGCTCAAAATATAATAAGACAACTCGACTCGCATAGCTCCCGGATCACAAAAGTAGTGAAATTGTACAAGATGGCGTTGGTTCATTATAACCGAAGACAAGCCAAGACATACGCATATTATCTGCATAGAATAGGCACAACAAAAGGCAATTTCTTAAGTAGCATCAAATGGAGACATCAAATATTACTAAGATGCCTAATTTCTTTGAATCGTACAAATGGAGAGTTAATTAAAAAAGCCAGGGTTCAAACTTATCTACACAAATCGATATTTTTAGCTAATTCTTGTACATTCTAGAAGGTCCCATTACAAGGTGTTGTGAAGAGACAAACAAATATCACTACAGGATGGCATTATCTATGTGTAAGGTAACAAGAAGGGAAGACAGAAAGCATATCTCTCTAGGGGCACTACCTACCATTCCTTTTCCTTTGTGCTGTGCTTCTTGTTTCTCATTTCATAAATAAGTTGACTGAATGAGTCTGGCAACTTTAGGCCATCTGGGATTTCCTCTGTGCTTACTTGATTGAAGACTTTGTAAAAATCTTTAACCAACCTTTGCTGCAAGACCAGCAAACAAAGCAACGATTCATTAATTCACACATTCACGGAGAGTTGTAATAACTTTGTTAAAAGATGAATCAAGTCGTATTGTGCTATCTCAATTAAGTGACTAAGTATACGAAAAGCAATTACTTATTTGATAAAGGAAAAAGAAAAAAGCAAAAACTTGTTTACCCCAGAATTATCACCCCTACCAAGAAGCTTTGGTCCCAACCGCCTGCCTAAGCAATCTGTAGCACAAAGGAAAGGTTGAAACCAATGATTTGCTCGGTACACAAACAATATATGCCACAAGCCAGCTACAAATGGTTGGAAGAAACTATGAGAAATATAGAACTTTTCCCAAATAGACAAACAGGTAGAACACATTAAAAAACAATGAAAAGTAGCATGGTCTTGGGCAAACGTAAAAGCAGACGACCAAAAACAACTACAAGGTTTTGAAGAAAGATTTCACAAGTTGACATATCAAAAAGCTATGTAACAAAGGGAAAACGTGGCAGTAGAATTCTAACCAACCCAAACTGAGCCTTATGTCCCAATCACGTAGCAGTAGAATTCTATCATGATAAAATTAGAGTAGCACCAATCACCGGGAAAAAGGAAGTGGAAGAAAAAGAGGTTCAGAGACGTGCAATAGCCTTAACAAAGAACCATTAATCCAAAAAGACAAATGCCAGGGTACGTCAAAAAAATAGTAGCCACAAATAAAACGGGGCTTAATCAAAGTCAGGATCAACTCTACCACATTTGTCTTTGCCCAAATACACCAACGGTGTGACATAGTTTTTGGCTTTGCCTAAGTATGTGACTCATGATGGACTTAAAAAAACATTCTAACCAAAAGTATAACTAAAATAATTTCATAGGTCTGCCGCTAGTATACCTGGTTGGTTCAAACTTATCCCCAAGAAACTTATTGATCTATCAAGGGCATAAGTTTGAACCCATGGAGATACCGACGAACAGAAGATATCGAAAGCAAAAGGTAATGGACGCAGAGGAAACAGAGGAGAGCATCACCTTTCCCGACGGAGAATACGACAGAAAAAGATAGACCATCATTCAAAGAGAAATCCCCCAGGTGCGTCAATCGCTGCAATATTAACTTCTAAGTTAGTAAGTTACTATCAGATGAATTTACTGTCCTACTATCAGTGTGAGATCTACAATGTTTTATGAATCAAAATCATAGAAATTACTTAAAGAAGAAACAATTACTTCTGCCAGCAAACAAATGAGACACTCTTACCTATAATTATGTTTGCTAATATGATCGGAGAGCTGATTATGCTTCTCCACGAGACGCACATGGCTTCCATCACTTCCTAACCTCTCTACAGCCAAGAAAAACATATATACAAAGATTATATGCAGAATAAAAGAGATTTTGGAAGGAAGAGAGTTTTTTGTGAGGCTGCGTCATCCTCTTTAGTTTGTCCAGAAACTACGTCGTAATCTGCACAAACTAAAGAAGCCTCTAGACCACAAAAACTCTAAACCACAAAACTTTTTCCTTTGAAGGTCATACTCCATCCACCTTGCTTCAAGGAAAAAGTCCCAGTTTTTGCTTCAAGAAAAACCATCCTTTTCTTTTCTTTTCTTAGGGCTTGGGTTGTTGGTATGGTCATGCTGGGTGTCCTGTTGTGTATAGGTGGTTTGGATTTTGTTGGCTGGTCAGTCTTTGGGTGGGGTTGTGTTTACTTTTGGTTGGGCTAATTAGGTTAGGTTGGTGTGTGTCTCCTCTTGTGTGTCTGGTGTGGCTTTTTTATTTATCCATGTGGATCTGGTTGCACTGAGGAGTAAAGTCATGGACCTTTTGTTACTTTTTCCAACTCCATTTCTTGGAGGGTAAGAGTTTTTTTCTCTTGGTTTGATCCTGTTTCAACTCCTGTATCTTAAGAGGGCTAAGAGATTTGGCTATTTAGTCTTAGCCAGAGTTTCGCTACGTGCACATCGGTGCTGCTATTTAGTCTTAGTTCATGTTGATGCTATTATCAAATACACCCTAGAAATGATGAATTCTGATGCTCTATTTCATTTTCAAATTAAGCTATTTTCTCCATATAGATCTTTAAGCTATTTTTTCCAACCTTTGATCTAGTAGTACTCCAACCTTCTAGGTAATGCTGTAAAGGATGTACGAGACATGCACCAAACACAAATTACTTAGTGGCAAACCCATTAGTTACAAACAAAGAAAGGATTAACAAACATTAGCCAATCAGAGAAACAAACCCAAATTACTAAAGACGAGAACTACAAAATTGACTTACAAACACTACCCGATGGTGAATCTATGGGTATTGAATTCTGCCCTTCCCTTCATTTTTATTCACATTGCTGCCAAAAGTAATCAGAATAAAAATCTAATCATTTACCACTCACAAAAAAAAATTCCAATAATCAGAATTTAAAAATTAATGACGCGATTATATTCCCCACAGATAGTAGTTCACCACAAAATAAACCTAAAATGGAACTTCACTGTAGCTTTCATTCTAATCAGTAATCAGAATTTAAAAAAATTGAAAATTAGAGAAGAAAAAATCTATTCATCCATAATAAATTTACACTGAAACCAGGACGGAAATTTTCATACCTTTAAGCCTTGTTTTAACGTAAAATCATCTCACTTACCTAAAACCACTTGGTATGTGATTTCAAAGAGTTTAAGGGGTCGAAAATCAGTGGGTATGTGATTTCTAAGGTTTTCGAGGGGCTTTAAAGTTTGAAAGTTTCGGTCACCAATAGGCAAGGGTTTTGAACATCAATAGTTACAGTGGAAGTCGATAAAAAAAACAGCAGAGCAAACGAATCGATAGACGCAAAATCTACAACGGAAATAACGAACAAAGACCTAAACCGGACTGAAGAGGAAGGCAAAATCCAGACCCCAAAAACACGGTACATAAACCTAAATCCAAACCCGAGCCTTTGCCTTCAAAGCTCTTAAAAACCAGATCTCGAAACCCATAATAACCCTAATCCCAAACCAGTTTAGCAACCAGAAGTATGTAAAACAACCAACTACAGAAAGCAATACCTTGCTATCGGATTGATTCGAATCAAACAGCAGACCAAACGGATCGATCGATGGAAAATATACAACCGCAGATTTCTAAGCAACAATTTGCAATATTTGGGATGGAGTTGTAGTGGTGGGTCAGAGGAAAATAGAGGAGAGAGAGAGAGAAAAGAGAAAACGAAAGTCATAAACCGCGTGGTCTGTCAGAGAATGGAAATATAAAGACGAAAATACCCCTGGACAAAACCAAGAATACCAAACGCATAACGACAAAATACCATACCTTTTTTGGGGACACAAACGGAATTGTTGAAAAGTCAGAAAACCCATATTAGTAATTTGGAAAATAGGAAAACAGTGCCCTGTCCCCACCACAAAACAGGCGAAAAGACGGTAATGCCCCTGTCCATTGCACTGCAGGTTCTTTCACCCAGGGGCTTGATTGGAAAAATTGGCAAAGATGGGACCGCAGTGAAATTGAGAATCGTCGCTCATTAACTCCCGGTTTTGGAATACCAAGGCACAATTCATGATTCAATCCTCTCAGCTCTGGCCATGTTCATTAATTTAATAGGCTTTCACGATTTAAGCTTCCAAACAACTACAAGACAAAAATTACATTACTTATCTCCAAGTAACAATATAAATGGACTTAGCAAAGATACATTAGGGGCGCTTATGTGAACATTTATGCCCCTATCACATTCGATGACCAAACATGATTGTTTCCAATCTAAACGATACCGTGTAGTACTAAAATAACATCATAATTAATCCCTTCGATTCTCTGTATCTTAGGCATAATTACAATGTGTTTTGATTGGACCACAAACTAGGGGTGTCAAACGGGCGGGTTTGGGTCAAAATGGGCAAGTTATAAGTGGGTTGGGTCTTTAATTGGTCATTGACCCATTTAGACCCAATTAGTTAGGAACTCAATTACCCATACCCAACCCAACCCATTTATTTGAAATCAAACCCGACCCGCCCATTAACCCAATTAAAATTAAAAATGACTAAAATATCCATATACACTGAAATGACCATATCACCCTTGTACATTTAAATGACCAAATTGCCCTTGCCGGAACCGGACCTTCTTGAATCGGCTCAACAACAAGATGTACGTTTGGTGGCTGTCCGCTCACATTTTTGGAAAAATACGTCATAGACTTTGAAAAAGTTCTGTTCTCTAAAATTTCAAAAGTAGAACTTCATTGTCGCATGACCAATACATTGTTAAAAAGTCAAAAAAAGTGAACAATTATTAGATTGTTAAAAAGTCCAAAAAAGTGAACAATTATTAGATTGTTAAAAAGTCCAAAAAAGTGTCCCAATGATGCGAAGGTAAAAGAAATTTTAAATATTTGGAAAAAAAAAAATAAAACAATCCATTGGTTTGCAATTTCACCTTAAGCCTCGAACAGGCTTGGACTGCCCTGCCACAACAATGACGCAAGCTTTAGAAAAAGTACTCAAATTTTGAACAAACCACATGAAGAGAGAGAGAGGAGAAAACATCTAGATTTTATCTTGGCTTGGTTCGTAAACCTACTCTACAGGCAGTCAAATGATCAAGGATTTTCCTATACGGAGGAAACGGATGCCCTCTCAAATTTCTCTCTTGCCTCTCACAAGAAAAGAATGTGTCACAATCAGATAAAAACCCTAAAATACTTAAATACTGAATTGCCTCGGCTTCAACTGTCCGGACTGTCGTAGCACCAGACGAGATTTACCGCGAGCTCAAATTTCGTTAGACAATGGAGGTCGTACGGACGAGATATGCTGACAGGTCCGATTTCGAGCCAAAACACTAAGCTTTGTTTGGATTGTTTTTTGAAAAATAAATTCTCAACTCCAAAAACACTCATTATCCCTACTTCCAATTATTACTCACCTCTATCTCCAATCATTATTCTCACTTCTCTCTTTATCTCTTCCCAAACGTTACCTCAATTTTCAATCATTACTCTTATTTCTCTCTCCACTCATAACCCTACAAAATTTCTTAAAAACTCATTCAAACACAACTTCATGATTCACATCAAACCAATAAATATATATATACACACACACACACGTTGACATAGGAGTGTAAAACACGATTTGAAATGAAGTTGGCAATTTGACAACAAAAATTAAAAAAAAATT
Source organism: Rhododendron griersonianum (assembly GCA_018127125.1). Classification (NCBI taxonomy): domain Eukaryota; kingdom Viridiplantae; phylum Streptophyta; class Magnoliopsida; order Ericales; family Ericaceae; genus Rhododendron; species Rhododendron griersonianum. Next base: position 36,238,986 of record CM030798.1, on the reverse strand, counting down.
GCATTTTCAGGCACATGGGAAAATTAATCTTTTGTACGGAACTGATAACAACTGCAACTATGAGGAAGAATTAAAAAATGGGTAAATTCCAGATACACCCCCTGTACTTTGGTCATTTTTCAACTACACCCCCTCTACTTCATTTTTAATCACTCGCACCCCTTGTACTTAAGACTGTTTTGGAACTGTTAATATTTCTGTCCAAAACAACGAAAAAACAGGTATTGGCTTGTTGGCGGGAATTTTCCCTTCTAAAACATCTTTTCTAAGACCAAATTGCCCCCAAAACCCATTTACATCCAATATATACTGTGAGAGCCTCATAGCCCTCACGTTAAAAATATTAGTACAATGATAATTCGTCACTACCATTAATTATTGGTCGCGGACGGAGTCACGAACATATTTTACATGCCAGTCAATCGGCCAGGCATTTCAAATCTCTGTGTTCTGGATTTTTCCTTGAAATTCCGAGAATGGGTTTATTCTTAGAATAATTTATTTAGTGTACTGTGCGAATTTCATATTTTTCTGAGACCGAAACCCGGACAGCTTTGGCTACGCGTGCGCTCGGGCGTCGGGGACCACTTGCGCATGCAAGGACACATGTCACGCTTATAGACACATGGCATGGCCAATTTGACACCTAGAATTACACTCATGCATGTGTAAATATAACATTTTTTTTATCATCTTGGTAAAAACTAGTCAAACATGTATTTTAATTTTTGAGGGAGGGAGCTACGAAATTTGAAGAAAGAGGAGGAGGATGGTGTTCTCCACCCCACACCTCAGTTCCGCCACCTCCCGTCACCATTCTCTCGTCGGAAAACTTATTTTCTTGCCGGTAACTTCTTAAACTTTCCTGACAGCTTTCTGGACCATCACAAATTCGTATTTTGAGAAACCTTCTGCTATGATTCAATTTTTGAAGTCTTCATAACTTTTAAAGTACGTTTAAAGACGAAGATTTTGATACCAAGAACATGCAAAACCGATAAACACAGAATTAGTTATGATTTTCGGAATGTGGACTGATACACATGTTTCGAAATCTGGGCAGAGCCATCTTCTTTTTATTTCTGGGAACTATCCTATTAAGTTATGAATCTGATATTTTTACTGAGAATAATACTTTACATTACAAAACTTTGAGAGCTGGTTTCAATATTTTTGGAGTTGAAATGAATTAGTTATGGATTTTCTACGAAGACATGTTTGGCTGCCCTATTTTTCTGTAGAACAGCTTGTTCTTTTGAAATTTGGAGAATATTTGGTTGATAACTAATCTTTCAATTTTTACTGTAGATACACATGGATGTTACGTAAGTTTGGGCGCTGGTTTGAGTATTTTTGGACCTTATATGAATAAGTTATGATTTTTCAAAGAAAGGGAATACGAATGGGTATTTTAGTCTTTTCGTTACTTTGGACGGAAATACTAACAGTTCCAAACCAGTCTTAAGTATAAGAGGTGCGAGTGATTAAAAATGAAGTAAAGGGAGTGTAGTTGAAAAATGACCAAAGTACAGGGGGTGTATCTGGAATTTACCCTTAAAAAATTAATCTTTTCTGATGCCATCTTGAAGTTGAGAAGAGGAGTGAGAAGATCGGTGAGAAAAATTAAAAAAAAGAAACATCTTGCGGAAATTAAGGCTAAGTTCAATAATTTGAATCATAAAAAGAAGAAGGGCCCTTATTCCTCTTTGTTCTTTAAAGTTCACAAGATGTTAGATATGGGTGCAAAGTTGGGCATTGAAGTAAAAGGTGGGAGGAACTATAATTTGAAGAGATTTGTTAAAATGCAAAAGGAAGAATTAAGGGAAATGATTCATGCTCTTGACGACTATGAGGAAGAATCTAGCTCGGGGGACGATTATGATCTCAAAGATGGAGCCTCTCTCTCTCTCTCTGGCTTTTTGATGTCGAGTTTAGGCAAGTTTGAGGTCTTCGATCTGCTGATTAGGATGAGGTAGCAATGTAGTTTTTGTGGTGACAGTAGGAGGTTTTTGCTACTGTAGGCGTTGGATGGAGGTTTTTTTTTTTGCTGTTTTTGTGGCTTTTGGTGTCTAGTTGGCGTCTTGCCTTCTGTTAGGTCTTGGGTGGCTTTTGTCAGTGTGTCCTCGGTCATTTTAATCTTTGTAATCCTTAGGCCATCCACAGTGGTATAATCAAAAAAGGATAACCAAAAGTTCACACATCAGCTTTTGATTATTCACTTAAGAGGTTGCTAAGCTTAACAATGTTAAGCTTCAAAATGGTCACTTCTAGTCCATAACCAAAATAAGGAGTCTATTACAATCTCTCTCTCTCTCTCTCTCTCTCTCTCTCTCTCTCTCTCTCTCTCTCTCTCTCTCTCTCTCTCTCTCTCTCTCTCTCCTTCCATTCCATCTCCCAAAATCTTCAAGAACCAACCTCCTTTCGGCCTCCATTCGCGTCTTTCTTACCTCCTATTATGAATTTTTTTGGGGGGAAAAAATAAAAACGGGAAAGAATAGTGAAATACCTTAATCTGGCAACGATGGGTTGAATTGTAGATGATCGAGAGATATGAGCTTCACTTTTGGAGTGAAAGAAAAAGAAATACAGAGTAGTAGTTTTTGGGTGAAGTGAAGAAGATATAGAGTAGGCGAAGAAGAGAAGAAGAAAATATTAGTTGAAACACGCGTGTATACAAATTTTGGAACTAGTTAACTTATGTAGTGTGGGGTCCACAAATTTTGATTATTGAAAAAAGTTGCTAATTTTGGTTATCCAAAGCCCAAAATTTGATTATTTCTAAAAATGTTGCTAAGTTTGATTATACCATTGTAAGCCATTTTCTGCACCAACGTTGTTAACTTTAAAAACAATTGACTTTTGATTATACCACTGTGGATGGCCTTATAAAGATTAATAAATTCTTTTTGCTTAGAAAAAAAAAAAAACTGCAACTAATATATGGTTTCCCGCTCAAATCTCCCTTACCCGCCCAAATGCAAGATTTCACCAAACTGTGACCCCATGCATGGTAATTTGGAAAATTTATTACTTCGTTTACTTCTTCTTTTTTTCGGCAAAAAAAACATTTTATAAAACTTGAAAGGGGTACATCGAGGTCAAAAAAAGACACCTCAAAGCTACATGATAAGTGCCAAAATATACATATTTTGGCACTCCAAACTACATTTATTAGTCATTCATTTTGATTAATTGATATTTATTTTTGCTTTTTCTATTTATAGGTTGTTCGAGCTCGGTTTCCAATAATTTGGGTAAAATGAAGAATTTATAGAAGTTCTGGATCAAAATGCAAAGTCCTTCGAAGTTGAATGGCTAATGCGTTATAATGTGAAGTCCAAGGGCTTTTTTATGTTATTAGGGGATTAAAACCCTAATCCTATATAAGTCATGGTGTACTGACTTCAGAAAAAAAGAGGGCTGCTGCCAAGAGTCAAAAAGGACGGGAGGCTGCCGACTGCGGAACGGGGCTGTCATTCTCTGGTTTTCAATATTGTTCAGTTTCTTTTGAGTTTTTCTTTCCTTCAAGTTATTTAAAGTTTTGTTCAATTATTTGCATTCCGGTAATTCGTATTGATTTTCGTATTTTATCAAAGTTGTTCGTTGGTTCTTGTTTAACTTAAATCTTGTGTTTATTTATATTCCGAGCAACAGAAGCATGTTTCAATTTAGGGTTTCCTTTGTTTATTTCTTAAATATGAATGAGTAGTCGTATTGGTAGGGTCGCGGGGTGATTAGCACATCGTGGCCAGTTCGGACACTGCTCCTATTTTCAAATAATGAAAAAGCAATTTTAGGTTATTTGAGAACATTCGTGAGACGAACCCGGGCATCGACGGAGCCCATGTGAACGGTGGAATGGGGGACCAAAACTCGTTCTCCGCTGCGCATGGGTATACGGCGACCATAGGGTTTCGCATTTTTCGGGGTATCTTTTGCAATCTTAAAATTAACGTTTTTAAGAACTCTAACAGAGCAGGTTAATCCGGAATGGTTGCGAGTGCTATGAACCCTACGACCGTACCTCCTTTTAATTATTTTAAAAGTTCAATCAATTTCTAGGTTTTAGTTAATCTCATTCAAACCGACATGGGGTGGCTACCTAAGAGCCCGTTAAATTAGTAAAACCCGAATTTTTAGTTAGCACACATCATCGTCTCTGTGGATTCGACTCCGGACTTACCGGATATTATGCTACGTCATTCTCCGCCCTATGCTTGGGACAACCCATTATTTTAGGACTAGGAAATTGTCAAGCACTACATTACACTTTCACCTTCCGAATGCTATCTAAATAGCCCTTAAAGTCCTCCACTAAATACCATGATCAATTTAAGTAGAAGACAAGAGGTATGAAAGAAATAAAGAAATTTTAAGTCTGAAGTATGGCCAGATTTAAATCTGTTCGGTTACTTGGGTTTCACTTCTAGATTGAAGGTATCTTGCCAACTTGTAATCGCTCTTGGGCCTCGAGTGGCGTATGATCATCATGGGATGGGGTGTCAACATAGTTGGAATGTCACCCTCGTATTGTGATGTCTTCCTCTTGTCCCATTTAATCATTGTAACTCTTTATATTTGATTAATAAATATTTTCGCTGTTCAAAAAAAAAACTTCTAGATTGAAGGTCGCATACTCAAAAAGTGGCGTAGTGGTTAAATTTTCTATTTCTCAATTTCCATTTGAGGCTACTCATAACTTCATAAGGGTTAAGCTGGGAAACTATCTGATTTCAAAACTACTACTTTGTTTACTTCTTTACTCACGATCAACCAAGTAGATGACATTATGTATGAGATAAATACCAAAAAAATTTGAGTTTTAAGAAAAACCAGATTCAAATTTTAAATCTATTCGATTACTAGGATTTTAGTTTCCTTCTGAGGTGTTTCTCATCCAACCTTTTGCTGGATGTTTGTTTCTGTTTCGTTCTTCTCGTTTTGTTGAGAAGCACTTTGCGCCTGTCTTGTTTTTCATCGATGTACCCTTTCGAGTTTAATAAAATTTCGTTTGTCAAGAAAAAAAAGGATTTGAGTACTCCCAAATTGAAAGTCATTAAAAAGGGGCAGCTATACAACTACTGCTGTTCACCCACTATCACATATATTCAATCAAATACTCCTACCGAAGAAGTAGAAGTAATGTTGAATATCTTAAAAAAAGCCACGTAATTTTTTTTCTAAATATTTAAAAAAATTCCTGTTTGGCAGTATTGCTTAAATTTTTGGGTGAAAAAAATTGGATTTCGGTCAAAAAGTCATATTTCAATCAAATACTCCTGCCGAAGAAAGTAGAAGTAATGTTTATGACTACTTGCTTTCCCAACGAGGGTATCCAAAACTTTGTCTAATTGATTTTTTAGGTGTGGTCACAAGTCAGACTAAGTTTCCTTAAAAAAGCCATGTGAGTTTTTCCTCTTTATTTAAAAATTTTCGTGTTATTGGCAGTATTGCGCCAAATTTTTGAGTGAAAAAATTGAATTTCGGTCATAAATATTTTTGACTTTTTCGATTTCTCTTGTTAAGACGAATTAATAAACCATAAAAGTTTATCGCATAACTAACAAATGAAAAAAATATATATATATATATTTTTGAACAAAGACATAATATAAAGGCAACTTGGCTTTTCTAGGAAACCTCCCAATCATTCCACAAATATCCGAAGATATATGAACTTATAATCGAGTACCATTGCTTAATTTTTATTTAAATTTGGACCATTGTGCCTCTTGAGCAGTCAAGGTAGACACATGCGGCATACATATTTGAAAATTTTGTTTTGAGTTCTTAGTAGGGGCGGCAGCTTATGGGGCCCCTCTCTCTCTCTAAATACTTCTGCCTATAAGTAAGGCACCCCATCTTTCTTGTCCCCATCCAAATCCCAACTTTTCTCTTGTGTTATTGGCTTATTATTGCTCCTTCTTTTTCCAAGCTCTGATTTGCTTAACCTTTTAGAAACACAACACATTTCTCATACACCTTCCAGCCATGGTTCTTGCTGGAAAACTCTCTGTGGTTGTCATTACGGTGCTAATTGCCACCATTTCCAACTCTGTTTCCGCAGATCCGGATATGCTCCAAGACGTTTGTGTTGCTGATCTCAATAATGGTATTTATTTTTATTCATATAGCAATGTTACAAACACGTACGCATTAATTTAAAACACAACTTTGGATATAAGTATATTCGGAACCGTTAGATGCACATAAATTTTAAACATATCTAGCAGTTTCAGACACAGTTATATTTGAAATTGTATTTTAAATGTACATTCCTAGACATTTTGTTGTCAAAAACCCGTTTCCCTTTTTTACTCGTACTAGGTTCAAAGCATTATCGAATTTTTGTGTTTGCAAATAGTGTTTCAAATTCGACCCGAATTTTTTGAGGATTAGTACATACGCAATTTTCTTCCCTTAAACTACCCATAATCCGTTGTGGCACAAGGAAATAAACTTTGGTTGGAGGGTGAAGGACACACAATTGATTTGGAGATCCTGCACATAAATGAGATTTATGGGGCATTTATGGGTTCACCATAGCATTTCTCTTCAGGAAAAAAGTACTTGTTGTGCTATATGTTTTTGTATTGTAGCATAATACACTTTATGTTGGGATGATTTTGGTCAAATGCAGCAATAAGTTTGAAGTGATTTCATTTTTTCTTCGAGCAACTAAAATGCCGATGTACTTATTTCTTATCTATTTAATTGAAAAACACTGGCAATTTAAAAGAAAAATTAAATAGGCATCCTATTTAGAAAACTTATTTAGGTGTCCATCCTAGTGGATTTAAATACTTATGTTCTCATTCTTAAATTGGTTGAATGACCCATTTTGCCCTCATTAATTAATTCTCTCTCTCTCCAAAATTTATAACTCTCATTTAAAAAAATTGCAATTATCTTTCTCCATTTTTTACCTTTTATTTACTACACCCCATTTATTAATTACAATACCAATCAATTATCCGAATATGACCAATTCTAAAATAACTCATGTTTTTCATGAATTATATTGACAAAAATATTAATCATATTTGGAAGATGAAAAATATTGACAAAAGAAAAATTATCATGATTACCATGAAAAATATTGACAAAATTACCATGAAAAATATTTCAGAACATGGTGGATATTCCAATCGATCATGTTTTTGAAGCAAATCCACCATGTTTATCATGATTCATTATTGCGAATTCTCCATAAAAATTTTAGGCTAATTAAAAAATGACAACCAATTCTTGAATAATTTTTTAAAATATAAATAGTTATCATGAGATAATTATGCACAAATTCATGCACGTACTCATATTGATCATATTTTTTATGAAATATTTCTACACAATATATCATATTTCAAAAGTACTAGTGTCGAATAAGTATAAATCATGTTAGCTCAACTACAGTTCCGTCACTTTCCGTTGGTATTATTGGTTTATGGTATTCTCTGTGTCCACAAGGAATCTATTTTCTCAATCTTTGCTCACAAATGTAGGCCTGTCCAAACCTCGTAAATGTATTTCATTTTGGTGTAATTACTGTGCTCTCATTTCTCATTTTGATAACAATAGTACTTAATGGTATACCTTGTTGTTGATTCACAGCTGTGAAGATGAATGGTTTTGCTTGTAAGGCAAACTTCAGCGCATCAGATTTCTCCTTTGCCGGTCTAGCAATACCACAGCCCACCAACAATACGCTGGGTTCAATCGTGACTTTTGCTGATGTGACGCAAATTCCTGGCCTCAACACCTTAGGTGTCTCCATGGCCCGCCTCGACTTTGCCCCCGGCGGCCTTAACCAGCCCCACACACACCAACGCGGCAGCGAGGTGCTGTTCGTTCTCTACGGAGAATTGGATGCTGGGTTCATTACCACAGACAATGTGCTTGTTTCCAAGACCATCAAACAAGGTGAAATATTTACTTTCCCTAGGGGTTTGGTTCACTTCCAAATTAATAATGGGAAAGGACCGGCCGCCGCTATTGCTGCGTTCAACAGCCAGTATCCAGGCCGCCAGGACATTGCCACATCGTTGTTTGCTGCCACTCCCCCAGTGCCAAATAGTGTCTTGAGCAAAGCTTTCCAGATATCATATCAGGAGGTTGATGCAATCAAGTCAAAGCTCGCATGAAAGCCCTAGAGGGTGCTTTGTGATCTGGGGTTGGTTTGTTATTGGTATTCTTGTTTTTCTTCTTGTTGTATTTTGGAATAAGGATTCATGGTTTCACAATAAGAAATAGTGGCTCGGAAAGTGATTCAATGTTGTATTAAAATTCATTTACATATGTATTCGGTTTCGCTTCTTGTGTTTACCAAGAAATAAGATGAGTGTTTTAAATAACAGTAGCATCTAAATTCGTATCAATGATAATATTGTAATATCACTGAAATTTGGATCGTAATGTGACTAACCTCAGTTATCTGGCCATCCATTACTACACCTAAATAAATATATTTTCTTTGGCTAAGCTACACATAAATAAATATCAGTACGTATATTTTTAAGAAGAAATAAGATAGAAGCAAATTGGAAAGAAATTAATTGAAAAACAGAAAGCTGATTGACATCTTTTACTGTGGGCACTAGCGTAATTTTTTAAGGCCATAATTAAGATGAACTACACATATACTTGGCAATATTACTGTAAGCAATAAAAATATAGGGGGCACGTGTGCACCTTTTTGAATCAACTCTTGGCGCGGTGTATGTGGATTCGACAATTGCCAAGTCCTCGAATTTTATCATACAATGGAGGCCATTCAGACGAGATATGCTGAGAGGTCCGATTCCAAGCCAAAACACTTCCCATGATTCACATCAAACCAATATCTATATATGTTGACAGATGAGTGTAAAATAAGATTCGAAATGAAGTTGGTAATTTGACAAGAAGCATTTTCAGGCACATGGGGAAATTAATCTTTTGTACGGAACTGATAACAACAGCAACTAATATAGTGAATGGTGATTTGACCAGTTTTGGGAGAGCAGGAGGATTTTGGATCGAGTTTAGGATCGATTTGGATCATTTTCAACAAATCTCCTTTGCTAGCCCAAATGCAAAATTTCACCAAACTGTGACCCCATGCATATATGTATATGGGCCTTTCCATACAAGGTAATCTGGAAAACTTACTTTGTTTACTTCTTTAGTCATATATGCATGATCAATTAAGTTTGAAGTATAGCCAGATTTAAAACTGTTCGGTTACTTGGGTTTCACTTCCAGATTGAAGGTCACATATTCAAAAATTTAAGGGGTGTCGCAGTTGTTAAATTTTCTATTTCTCAATCGCCCTTTGAAGCTGCTCGTAACTTCGTAAGGATTAAGCTCCTGGAGAAACTATCTGATTCCAAAGATTAGTTGGGATGAAGCCCTAGACACCCTTCAATTCTTAAGAAAAAAGAAGCCAATTTTAATCACATAAAAGAGATAGTAGTAGTCAATTAATGTTTATACATATAGCATATTTGTCCCGAGTAATCCATCGGGTATCTGTAGTCTTTTTGGTACTCTATGCAGCATAGAAATGTCCTCGTAACCCTAGCCCCACCCCTCTTCCCTGCGACGCCTCCTTCGGCGGTTGTCGCCGGCAAACCTTGAACTCTTCTCCTTTACCCCAGCCTTACCCAAGCTTATCCCGATCTTCCCCGTTTTTCCCCTCCCGTTCATCCCTCTTCCCTCACGTCCAACCGCTGTAGTTGAATCTTGTGGCTGCGCAACATTTTCCTCTTCCATTCCGGGCAAGACACTTCCTTTTGGAACCACATTTGGCTAGGGGACAAGACACTCAAAGAAGCTTTCCCTAGACTATTCCTAATCTCTAACCAAAGAGAGGACACGGTGAGCTCAGTGAAGGAAAGGTCAGGGAATGTGCAATGGAAGCTACAATTTAGAAAGAGGCGGTTGAATGTGTGGGAGACTAACCTATCTGTGGAATTACATCAAAGACTGGCTTTGGTAACACTTGATCAGACCAAGAGGGATGTGCTTCAATGGAAATGGACGACCGATAAACGCTTCTCTTCCAAGTCAGTATACCACCAATGGGAATTGATTGGTCATTCTCGGAACCAACTCTTGGGATCACTGTGGAAAAATCTTTGCCCTCCTAAGGTGGAAATATTTTCATGGTTGGCGATTCAGGATAGGGCCCCAACAAGATCAGTGCTTTTCAGCAGGAGTATCATTCAAGAGGACCAATTAGTTTCCTGCCCTTTGTGTTCCTTGCATCTCGAAACTCCGGATCATCTGTTCTTGCATTGTATAGTCTCTTGGAATATTTGGTCTCTAATTCTAGATTGGTGGCATGTTTCGTGGGTTTGTCCTAATTCGTTGGTAGATTTAGCTATATGGTGGTTTGACAGCGAGTTTAGGAATTTGGAGAGAAATATATGGGAAGTTTCCTTCTATGCCACTTTGTGGTCCTTGTGGCTAGCCCGGAATGACCTCGTCTTCAACAATGTAAATTTGAGTGTTGAGGTTGTGGGAGAATTGGTGAAAACTAGAGTCGCATTGTGGATGAAGACAAAGTTCGGAATCAAGATTTATTCGGTGGAGGAGTTTAAGGTGTTTCTTGACGGTATTCGTAAGCTCAAATTGTAGTTTTTGTTGAGGTGTAGTGGCTGTCCAACTTTTTGTTGGATGGGCTAGTCACTGTTCTTGTATGTTTTGTTCTCCTCTCGATATACCCTTTCGAGTTTATATAAAATGTTTCGTTTGCCGAGCAAAAAAAAAAAAAAAAACATTTTCCTCTTCCAGATCTGCTGGAGGTGGTCGCTTCTCATTTCTGCAGTTGGCTCCGTTTCTCAGCTTCGTGGGGTTGTTCGCACGGATCTTCCATTACCTTTACTTTGTAGCGCTTGCCTTCTGCTTCAATGATAATCCACTCATCAATATCCTTGAAAATACTAGTGGCGATAAGAATTTTAGCCACAGCAAAAGAAGACATTTTCATCGTCAATTCATCAGTAGATAAAAAAGAACCCCATAATTCTCCAATAGATTTGAAAAAGTATTACTCCATCCAATAAGCGGTATTCCATAGCAACATAACCACACAAATCTTTCAATGCACGCCGCTTGTCCATCCCAAGGTTTAGTTTCAGAGAACCACCTTTGAAGACAGTTTTCTTCAACCATTTTCTCCATTTCTTCCATGCTGGTACAAGTTAAAATTACAGACCTTTCACCCATCGCCTTAATCTCAATATTATCTAAGCCCCTTCCTGCCATCTGAACCTTTAACTCATTGATTGAGATTAACCTGTGTAATTTTGCCACCGCACTGCGGTATAACCACCCATTGCCAGCAGATTTTAAAGAAACTTTTCGACTCCTTTGATCACTACATTTCAAACCCTCCTCTGTCTCCTTCCTAGCGGTATCACCTACTACAAGTATTTGAGCATAAGATTTGAAAGACTTCAAATTAGCACTTGAAGAACTTTCAAATCTTACAGCTCTAGGGCCAATCCCAACTGGATTAGACTTGCTTAGGTGCCCAAGATTCTCCGTTCTCTTCACCCCCATTTGTTTGTTACCCTGGGATGTAATACCCTACTATGAGTTTTAAACACACGTTATTTAGAGCCATTCTGCGTAAAGTATGCCAATTTTACCACCAATTTCCTATTATCCACCTCCATACCATGAGCCCTGAAAATGGCCATATCAGCAGATACAGAGCAATTATATCTAACGAAACCAAATTTTCTTCCTGTCTTGCTACTCCTTTTGAGAGGGATGAAAGCATCCCTGACCACACCATAGTTATTGAATACTTTCCTCAACCACAGATGGGTTGCGTTATCCGGAATATTATCAACAAACCAAGTAACTAGTTCATCCATCGTGCTTAGGCATTGAAGAATCAACCCGAAATTGAACAACCCGGCCACAGAATAATCAACTGAAGCCCTCAAAAGCAACACTGCCCAGACACCTTCGGCACACCGACCGATGATCAATAAATCAGAGAACCCAAGAGCAGAAAAATTACCTCGGAATAGAGAGGGAAATACGTGGATCTCAATTTAGCTGCAGAGGTTAAGGCTCTGTTTGGAACCCATGGAAAGGAAATGAAAAGAAAGGAAAATTAAAAAAATTTCCCTTCTATTGTTTAGTTAGAAGAGAAAGAGTGAAGAAAATAAGAATTTCAAGTGTAATGAATAGTAAATTTCCCCTCTCATTTTCCTTCTATTTTATTTTCTTTTCCTTTCTGTAAGTTCCAAACAGAGCCTAAGGGAACTAGAAAAGAAAAATGGAAACAAAAGTCGATTGAAAATATGTTGGGAATTCCGAAATCCAAGAAAAGAGGCGGTAGGAAGAAGAAAAAATGTGTTATGTTCATGTCAGTAGTAGCAGCAGCCGCTTTATCATCTGAAGGTAGTAATAATATGAATAGATTCATTCTCGATGAAACTCAAGCAATTTGGGCTCTTGACAAGGCTTGAAAAGTTTGGGATCTTCAGGAAACTCTAGGTTTGAGCTATAATGGTGACAAGGAGGATGTGATCAGAAGGATTGCTTAGATGGAGGAAATGGATGAGGAGCGTTATAGACCCATGTTGGCTTCGGAGTAATTTTTCTCTAGGTTTGAGCTATAATGGTGACAAGGAGGATGTGATCAGAAGGATTGCTTAGATGGAGGAAATGGATGAGGAGCGTTATAGAGCCATGTTGGCTTCGGAGTAATTTTTTCTATATTGAGGAGTTAGTTCAGGGAGATGTCTCTTGGCGTGTTGTTTGGAGTCTTAGGTGTCTCTTTGGGTGTTGGGTTGAGTCTTAGTTGTCAGTGTCTCTTGGGTAGTGTTGTGAGTGGTGTTGTTTTGCCTTTGTTGGCTTCTTGCTAATCTTGGATTGTTATTCTCTCCCTTTGAGACCTTGCAGCATATGATTGTTGGAGTTTGTTGTTGCCTCTTTGTGGGTTCACTCTTCTCCGGCTTGATACCTTATGCTTTGAGTCCTTTTAATCTTTGTAATTTGTTTTCAAAGGTTTGTAAATTTTTTTGCCTTTAAAAAAAAACATATATCCAAAATTACCGAGACTAAATCTTGAGCATACCATTGGAGAGATTAGGTTTTGGTTCAATTTGAAGAAAACTTCCTTTTCTTAATTTTCTTTTTTAATTTTTATCTGCAAGAAAGTTTATTTATTAGATCTCGACAAATGATACATCGAACAAAGGCCCCAAACCAAACCAATGAGAATGAGTCATTAGAAAAGCAGAGGCAAGAGAGATAATCCAGTGATCGAAATGCCCAAAAGAAAATGAAACAAAGAAAGCTATACAACATAGTTTAAGCAAAACATTAAAGACAGCCTTATCGAAAAATCACGTAGTGAGAGCATGGTAAGAAATCTATTATTTCATTCGTACTTTGAGAGTACTTGGACTATCATCCGTATTCTATAGTTTGCCCTGAGAGGAAACTAACTTCACTATCGGAGGACATTTTCGACTGCCAAATTGTCACTAACAAACAGAGATTACATGCCATTCAAAGAGAGATTTTCGGAGAACGAGAGAGGGAGAGAGAGAAGTGAGAGATAGAGAGAGAGATAGGCGTGCAGATCGGTAGCGGTGCCACGGCAGCTAGCACAGATGAAGACGCCCGGTCCTTAGCAGCTCAACCCCCTGAAGAAGCCTCTGGATTCTCTACTGAAGAAGAAGATCTGCTGGAACGTAAAAACTTGGTCTTCCCCTAGCCCAAGTTTCTGTCCCAAAATCTAACTCTCCGTTAACCATTTCCAACCCCCCTTCCTCTTCTCTTTCACCACCCAACCCTTCTCTGTCAAACCTTGCCCCTCCTCCCATTAATCCTGTCCTAAACCCAAATCACCTAATAACCAAACCTTCCTCTACCGTCTCCAACTCCGGTTCCTTATCCTTCAAGGATACTCTGAATGGAGTTGGACCTTCTGAACTGGCTCTCCTGTCTGAAACGGATTGTTTCTCTGATGATGATGAGGAGGAGGATCCATCTTGTCCTTCCATCAAGCTGACTAAAGAGGATAAGATTCGTACTCGCCAGTCATGGAAGCTTTCCTTGATTATTAAAGTTGTTGGAAAATCCTTCGCTCTATCTTTCCTTATGGCTAAGCTCCGTTCTTTATGGAAAATGGTGGACATCTTTTCAGGTTTTGAGTCTTTTGACCTAGGATTGGTTTTATTCTCGTTAAGTTCAAATCTGAACTTGATTTACAGAGAGCATTACATGGTGGTCCTTGGTTTATCGGACCCCATTTTATCTCTGTTCGTAAATGGGAGGCGGGGTTCCAACCTTCACGAGCCACTATCTCCACCTCAGCAATATGGGTCCAACTACCTAAGCTTCCGTTGGAAACGTATGATAAAGCTATTCTCCAAAAGATGGGTGCAAAGATTGGTGTTCTGTTAAAAATTGATGTTCAAACTGAGTCGGGTACTAAACTTCGTTTTGCCCGGCTTTGTGTCCAAGTGGATCTCAATGCACCTCTGATTTCATGGGTAAAAGTAGGTAAACACAGGCAGAGAGTAGCCTATGAGGGTATCTCCTCCATTTGCTTCCATTGTGGTGTGGTTGGCCATAAGCTCCTCGACTGACCTCAGAAGAATCCGACGCCGGTTACTAATTCAGCGGAAGAACAGTACGGGAAATGGATGCTCGCCGGTCGGAAAACTTTCCCCTCTCAGAAACAAAAGCCCGTTCCTAACTTTCCATATATGGTTTCTGGAAAAGCTAGAGTAGCTCAGTCATTGGGTAAAGGAAATAAACTTTCTCAGCCTAAACTTACACCTTTAGTCGTTGACCCTTCAGCATCGAGCAGTGTGTCCTACCACACCTAAACCTTTCCAAGTCCTGTCCTCTCCTTTGCTTGTGACTGCCATCCCAGATAAGCCAAATAAGAAAGCTATCTCTGATAATAGCTCTTCTGTGATACCTCGTACCTCGTTGGGTGTCGTCCCAATCAACCGGTCTGTCCCCTCTGCAAATCCATTAAATGCCCTTTCTTCCCCACCAAAACCAAATAAACCTATTCTTAGCAAAGAGTCAGTCACCCCAACCCTTTTCTCAAAGGCTTCTCCCAAAAACAAAAATGGCTCCGCGCCGCTGATCCCGTCCATTCAACAGGCGCCCCACACCAACCTCACAAATTCCACAAAACCTACCCCACCCGAAACCTCTGATTCCCTTCTCCCTGATGGACATGGACCCAGCAAATCAGCCGGGGTGGTATTTGGATTCTCAAGCGAACAGGACCTGGTTGGGCAACGATTTCCTCCAATATGTGAGGAGGCATCCGGATACCATTCTACAGTTCTCAAATCCCGACATAATCCGAGCTTGGACCAATGTTTCACCCTTCTTTCCCATACCACAACTTCACCCCAACCACCCGATGGCAGTAATGACCTTTGTCCAATCACCGTTCACTCATGCAGTGAACTCTCCTCCACAAGTACTCCAGTTGAACCAATCGCTAATCCCCTCCACCACTCTCCTTCCGAATCTCCAAACGTTAACCCAAACCCTTACCGCGGAAACGCTGACCACACCACCGATTGATCCGTACTCCCAGTTCCTAACCTTAGATTAGGCACCCTTACCGTTTGTTTACCGAGCAGGGTGCAGCCGAGTGGATGTTGTGACCACTCCAGTGAACCTCCAAACTCTGCATGTTTGTTGTCACTTCGAAAAACCGCCAGGCGAGGTGGAGTTACAGCACCATCTGAGCCTAAGTGTGGAACAAAAAACAATGGAACCCCTGGAACTAGGGGAGGGATGGATATCCTCGGAGGAGGAGGAACAACCAATCCTTAGCTGTCAAATGGAGATTCTTATCTGGAACTGTAGAGGGGCTGCTAACCCAGCTTTCCGCCGTCATTTCCGTGAGTTGGTTCGTAGTTATAATCCTGTTTTAGTGGTTATTCTTGAAACCCGTCTTGGGGGTTCTCGTGCTCAACGGGCAAGTGAGAATCTGGGTTTTGATAAGGTTGTGATCGCTGACTCCGTGGGCTTTGCGGGGGTATATGGCTGCTTTGGAACGAGGGCTCTTTCCAGTGTGACATTCTTGACGTGGCACCGCAAGAGATCCATGCATGCCTTTGGGTACATTCTCACTCTAGTCCTTGGATTTTTTCAGCCATATATGCTCGTCCTAATTATGCTCTTCGTCGAGAGCTTTGGCATAATCTTACTCTATTTGCTGACTCGCATAACCTTCCATGGGTTATGGCGGGTGATTTCAATAAAGTTTTGTGTTCTGCGGATAAATTTGGTGGACGGCCTTTCGTTCGTACCCGTGCCACGGCCTTTCGCAATTGTATTGACTATTGCGATATGCATGATTTGGGCTTTTCGGGCCCAAGATATACTTGGACTAACACACAAGTCACGGGTAACTTGATCAAAGAAAGACTGGATAGATGTTGGTCGAACTCGAGTTGGAATTTACTCTTCCCGGATGCCCATGTTTCCCATCTCCCTCATACCCACTCCGATCACTGCCCCATTCTCCTTTCCACCATCCCAAACTCTTCCCCTATTCCCCCCCCCCCCCGACCATTCCGTTTTGAGTCGTTTTGGTTTTCTGACCCATCCATTTTTTTTTTTGGCCACAGTGATATACATTAGCGGGGGTTAGTGGGGGTGTTAGAGTTAGCACGGAAAGACCAAAAGCTATCCATAGCCCTGACCCCCTAAAGGGCCTGCTCCCTGTGGGGCTCGAACCCAAGACCGTCCATTTATTCGGTCATATATGATAGTTGGAGGTCCACTTCCCCTTCTTTTGCGCATACTACCAAAGTTTTCTCCAATAAGGTCACTATTTGGAACAAAGAACATTTTGGTAATCTTTTTGTGAAGAAAAGACGTATTCTGGCTAGACTTCGTGGTCTTCAAATTGCCATTGATTCCAATCCCAGCCATTACTTAACTGATTTGGAAAAAAATTTAACTTCTGAGTTTGAAAAATTTTTAATCATGGAAGAAGATTTTTGGGCTTTAAATTCACGGGTTAATTGGTTATGCGACGGTGACCGTAATACTCGTTTTTTTCATCTTACTACTTTGAATCACCGCCGCAATAATAAGATCCGCTCTCTTAAAGACCCGAATGGTGTGTGGCTTTATGATGCTGATCTAATCCAACAAACCCTCACCTCTCATTTCATTTCCCTGTTCACCACGGATATGATTTGTAGCAAACCTGTCTCTGACCCTCCCTTTCTCTTCCCTCGCATTGAGATGGAGTGCCACCAATCCTTGTGCTCTGTCCCGGCGGTCGATGAGATTAAAAAGGTTTTATGGTCCTTTAAACCTTGGAAATCACCAGGCCCGGACGGTCTTCATCCGGGATTTTTTCAAAAAACGTGGGATATTGTGGCCCCCTCTGTGGTGCAAGTGATTGAGGAAGCCTTCTCTGTGGGTAGGATTCCTCCCGGGCTAAATCACACCTATTTGTGTTTAATCCCGAAGATCTGTAATCCTGAAACAGTTGATCATCTCCGTCCTATTAGTCTTTGTAACACCATTCTTAAGCTGGTTACGAAAATTCTTGTAAGTAGAATCCGTCCGCTGTTGTGTGATCTCATTAGTCCTCTTCAATCTAGTTTCCTTCCAGGGAGGAGTAGTATGGATAATGTGATCATTGTGCAAAAGATTGTTCACAGATTTAATACCATGAAAGGTTCTAAGGGTAACATGCTTATTAAATTGGATTTGGAGAAAGCTTATGACCCTTTGGAGTGGGGTTTTATCCGTCAAGTTTTGCATTTTTCAACTTCCCTCCACTTTGGATTAATCTCATTATGTCCATTATCTTGTCGTCATCCATGTCCATTCTCTTCAACGGTAGTGCTACTGACACTTTCTCCCCCTCGAGAGGTATCCGGTAGGGTGACCCACTATCCCCTTATATTTTTATCCTTTGTATGGAATATCTCTCCATTCAAATTACCTTGGCTTGCAATAACCACACGTGGAGACCTATCAGGACTTCCAGGAGTGGTCATTTTCTCTCTCACCTCTTTTTCCCTGATGACCTTGTCCTCTTTGCGGAGGCTTCCATAGCTAATTGTGAGACTATTTCTGCTCTCTTGCAAGATTTTTGTGCTGTATCGGGCCTTAAGGTAAGTTTGAGCAAGTCCTCTGTCTTTTTCTCTAAGAACACCACAGTGGGTGCTCGGGTTGAGTTTGCTACGGCCCTTGGCTTTCCTGAAACTTCTTCGGTGGGCAAATATCTTGGTTGCCCCATCCACCAGTCCAGACCGACTAAGCTTTCTTTTCAGTTTATTATTGAAAAGATTGAAGCTAAGCTTGCTGGTTAGAAGAGCAAACACTTCTCCTTAGCCGGTAGAATCTCTTTGATCAAATCAGTCATTGAAACTATCCCTTCTCATATCATGCATTGTAACCTGCTTCCCGTTTCGGTGTCTAATAAAATTGACCAATTAAGTAGGAATTTTCTTTGGGGCTCTTCTTTTAACCATAAGAAAATTCATGCTATCAATTGGGACACTGTCACTCGTCCTAAGGCTTTAGGTGGTCTTGGGTTGAGGAAAACCAAGAATAATAATATGGTTGCTATGGCTAAGCTTAATTGGAAACTTTCTAAACGTGTGGACCTTCTGTGGGCCGTATCTTAATGGGTCGTTATCATTCCACGTTTGCGCATAGCTCCAAGCCCTCCACCACATGGAGGGGTATCAAAGCGGGAAATAATCTTTTCAAAGAAGGTACTCGGGTCCGTTTGGGTAATGGGTCCACCACTTCTTTTTTGGATGGACAACTGGACTGGGACTGGCCCTCTCCGTTCTAAAATTCTCGGACCTCTTCAGCTGCAAGAGAGTTCTCTTTAAGGTTAAAGAATGTTGGTCTAATCACTCTTGGAACCTCCAAGCCATCTCCTTTGTCCTTCCTAAGGAGATTCTTTCTAGCATTCACGTTGTTCCGTTCCAATGGTTCAACCCATCTCCGGATTGTACCATTTGGAATCTTTCAACCAATGGTGAGTTCAATTGCAAATCGGCTCACTCTCTCATTCCCTCCAAGAATGTTAGTTCCCGTCGATTGGATTTGGCATCTCCCTTGTTCCTACTGCATCCAACACTTTGTTTGGCTTGCTGCTCATGATCGTCTCTCAACCCGTAAGAATTTGTTCCTTCGCAATATCACACCTTCCCCTTTCTGTGAATGGTGTCCAGATATTTCGGAGTCCACGTACCATGTCCTTTGTGATTGCACTCGTGCCTCTAATATTTGGAGCGCCCTTCAGTTTTCTTTGGTGGATTCTCTGTATTTTGGCTCGATTTTGTTTTTAGGGTTTTTTAGGGGCTCCAAAGACCAATATGGTTAGGACTTGTTAGGCAGCTTATCTTTGGGTATAAATACACTTGTTATGCCTCTTTATTGGTGTGAGAGCAAATATTAGGCATTTGGTTAGGGTTTGAGAGAGTTGCCTCCTTGTTTTGGCTTTTGGTAGGAGAGTTCTGCAGACTTCTTCTTTGTAGCTCTTTGAGCATTCGTATTTGATTAGTGAAGTGATAGGCGCGTGATATCATAGATATGAGCGCCTAAGTAGGGCGAGTTAGCGCGTTAGAGGCGCGCTTTATTCTATTTTTCACTTGATGCCGTGCTTTGTTCTAGTTTTGTGTGTTTATTATTTTTACAGGTAATAAGGTGGATTTAGTGCCAAGGTTGAAATGAGTGGTTTCGAGGCCGGTTAGGATGTTGCCGGGATGCCAAAGCGGAGGCGTGTACGTCGGGTGACGTTGTTTAAATGTCGGGTGGTCAAAACCCATGCAATGATCAAAAGCTGGCCATTATAGTGTGCGGTATCGATACACATATTCTAAGTATCAATACAAAGAGGTGCAAAAGAAATCCGAAACTGGACAGTTTCATATGTATCGATACTCCCATTTACAGTATCGATACCGATGGGGCTTAAGCCAATTTCTCGGCAGTGGGCCATGTTTGGAAAAAGGGCTTTTGCATGAGAGTTCTTAGTCCACGTAGGAAGGAGTTATTAGGTCAAGTTTCACTTATTATAAAAGAAAGAAGTACGGGGCTGCGGTAGAAAAATTATTAGGTGGCAGCTTTCTTTTCAGTTCTTTCCGTTTCAGAGCTTTTTCTTTCAAGTTTTGTTCAGATCTTCGCACTCCGGTAACTCGTTTCAATTTTTGTTCTTAATCAAAGTTGTTCTTTGGTATTCAAGTAATTGATTGTTCTTATTTATTTTTCATTCCAAGCAATAGAAGCATGATTCAAATTAGGGTTTCTTTTGTTTCTCTTTCAATAATGAGTGAGTAGTCGTATTGGTAGGGTCGCGGGGTGATTAGCACACCGTGGCCAGTTCGGACACTGCTCCTATTTTCAAACAATGGAAAAAAGTGATTTTAGGTTAATTGAGAACATTCGTGAGACGAACCCGGGCATCGTCGGAGCCCATGTGAACGGTGGAATGGGGGAACAAAACTCGTTCTTCTCTGCGCATGGGTATACGGCGACCATAGGGTCTCGCATCTTGCGGGGTATCTTTTGCAATCTAAAAATTAACGTTTTTAAGAACTCTAACAGAGCAGGTAAATTCGGACTGGTTACGAGTGCTATGAACCCTACGACCATACCTCCTTTTAATTATTTAAAAAGCCAAACAATTCCTTTGTTTCAGTTAATCTCAATCAAATCAACAAGGGGTGGCTACCTAAGAGCCGTTTTAAATTCTACAACCCGAGGTTCTGCAGCACACACTTCACCGTCCTTAGTGGATTCGACTCCGGTCTTACCGGGTATTGTGCTACGTCGGTCTTCGCCCTACGCTTGGGGCAACCCATTATTTTAGGACTAGGAAATCGTCAAGCATTGCCATCGATCGACTGCCAGTGGACTAGGCTTACATCCCAAAGTAAGACCGAACCACGTATATCTGTGTGTCTCTCTCTCCTTTTGTTTGATTTCTCTCACGTTTGGTTTGCTTCACACATCTATTTTATTCTTCGATTCAATATTCGTAATCACCGTCTGTTTGTTCGGCTTCCGCACAACAAACTGGTATCAGAGCATAGGTTTTCGACCTAGGCTTCGATTTGTTCCGCTTGATTCTTTGGATTTTTGGTTTGGTGATTTAGGAAAATTGGGTTGAAGATGTCTGACGAGTCGTCCAAGAAATCAGTAGCAACTGGGTCCGGCACTGGCTACGCGGTGAGGTCTTCGGTTTCGAATGCTAAATTTGAAGTTGAAAATTTTGATGGGACGAACAACTTTAGTATGTGGCAGTGTGAAGTTCTAGATGTTTTGGTCCAACAAGGGTTGAATTTTGCTTTGGAGGACAAATCGGAGGACATGAGCGATAAGGATTGGGATAAGTTTAATCGTCAGGCTTGTGGTTCCATTCGGCTATGTCTCGCAAAAGATCAAAAGTATTTTGTTACGCGGGAGACGAAGGCGAAGGATCTTTGGAAGAAGCTCGAGGCTAAGTTCATGACCAAGAGCGTAGAGAACCGCCTCTACTTGAATAAGAAGCTCTTTCGTTTCCAGTTCCGTGCAGGTAGTTCTATGAACGAGCACTTGTCTGATTCTAATAAAATACTTGCTGATCTTCAAAATTTGGATGCCAATATTCTCGACGAGGATAAGGCTTTGATTTTGTTGAATTCTCTTCCTACTTCGTATGATCACCTTGTTACTACTTTGTTATATGGTAAGGAAGAAATTCGTTTTGAGGATGTGTCGAATTCTCTAGTTAATAATGAGTATCGTTTAAGAGATAAGCAAACCCATCAGGACACATTCAGTCAAGGTTTAGCTGTAGGGAATAAGACTCGGCCCCAATCGAGTAAAGTTCCCACTTTTGTGAATACAACGGGTATTCTAAAAGATGAGTGTGCTTACTGTCACAACAAAGGTCATTGGAAAAGGGATTGTCCTGTCTTAAGGAGTAAGAAGGACTCCAATTCCAATTATGCTTCTGAAGAGGATGATGATTTGAAAGCTTTGGTGAGTCTCATGCCTGTTAGCCACTCGAGGGAGTCGAAGTGGATTTTGGATTCTAGTTGTGGCTGTCATGTGTGTCCCAATAGGGATTGGTTCTCTAGCTTGAAGGAGTTAGATGGCGGTGATATTCTTGTGGGTAATGGCCATGCTTGCAAGACTTTGGGGATAGGTACAATCAGCTTGGTTATGCATGATGGATTCATTTGGAAATTGGATAACGTTCGGTATGTACCGAGCGTGAAATATAATCTCATCTCTCTGGGTGCCTTAGAGTCCACAGGTTCGGTGATCACTTTGAAAGGTGGAGCTCTAAAGGTTTCATTTGGCAATCTGGTTGTGATGGAGGGTGTTAGGCGAAATAATCTGTATTTTCTTAGTTGCTTTAACTGGTTGTATGAGAAAAACAGCAGTTTCTACTAGATGACTGCATTGTTGTCTTCCTAAAAGTTTTCCTTTCATAACATTGTAGAGCATAGAAGTCGTACTTCTATGTTTGCTTTACCATTCTTTGTGTGATAGTGTGTTGGTTTGTGTCGATTCCAAGTTCCATGATATAATGACAGTGAGTGAAGAATGTCTTGAAACTGTTTAAGAAGTCAAGTGGAAAATATTGAGGGAAGCTAATTTCATTATCAGTTGGCTGAAACTTTAGTTGGTGGTGATTCGAATGTGTGGACTTCAACTTCTCATGCTCTTAGACAATGTCTTTGCTCATGTAGTGTAGGTTTAAAATTTTGGCTTCATTCTATTATTTGTTAAATGTGATTGGGGTCTCAGCTTTGTTTTTTTTTTTGTACATCTTCAACCGGATAGCCCATGTTTTTCGTTTAACTTATTCTAACAATCTTTGCTTAGGTTATTCAATTATTTTGACCACTATCCTACCATAGATGCTAAAAAACCATCCCTACAATAATTAAAACACAACAAACAATGAGCATGCCGCTATGTAACGCACATCGCCCAACACTAGTTACATTTCAAGTTTCCTCATTTGGCATGTTTGTTTTCTTATGATTCTTATGAGGGACTTTAGTGTACATTCACTTGAAGTTTGCAATATGTTAAAGGTTGAAATTATATTTATTCTCTTTCATTGTCATTTTTGTTGCAGGTAATAGGACTATGTAGAAGCATTTTCGTGACGGATATATATTTTCATGGAGGTTCTATAAGGATGGCAAACCTATGATATTTTTTGGACAAGCTTTAGGCAATGATTTTTGTGGATTGTTTTGGTGTTAAGTGTGATGGGAGATTTGCTAAAGTACAAACAATGTTGATGGATTTTTGTTTGAACAAGTTTATGTAATGGAGTTTGAATTATGATATATATGATAGTTTGGTTTTTAATGGAAAGAATCTTGCCTTCAAATTAGTGTTATGTTAGCTTGGAGCAGTGTCTCATAGATGTGTATATAGAAATTTGGTATGAAGTGGTGCTTTGCCCAAAAAAAAAAAAAAAACTGTGGCAACGGTTGTGCCTAACATATAGCAACGGTTCATTAGGTAATTTCGAAAAAAAAAAAAGAAGAGGACTGTGGCAACGGTTGTGCCTCTTATATAGCAACGGTTCATTAGGTAATTTCGGGAAAAAAAAATTAGAAATTACCCTCTCCCAACGGTTATAGGCCAACCTAAACCAACCGTTACCAAAAAATTTATGTACCAACGCTCGACAAAACCGTTGCTATACCTCTACAGCAACGGATATATTGCAACGGTTCTCCAACCGTTGGTATAGCCTGAACGGATCTATACCAACGGTTTTTGGGTTCTATGGCAACGCTTTCGACCGTTGCTATAGAACGATTTTCTTGTAGTGTACACTACACACACTTTTCATTCTATGTTTGAAATATCTAATATATAACACATACATTTAACATTAAAATATATTTCAAATGACATTTTGAACCTTTAAACATTAAAGTTAGCAGTTTCGATAAACATGAAAGTTGTAGCCCTTTGTGTTATTGTTCAAACCCAATTTAAATTATCTCAATTGGAGTTCTGAGTAAAGAGTTATGCTGCGGATCAAAAAAAAAAAAAAGTAAAGAGTTATGCCCGAAATATATTTGGTGACAAAGCGTAATTCATAAATTTCGTCACCAAAGGTATCCATTTGGCGACGAAATAAATTTTTCGTCGCTGAAAGCGTAAAAAAGAAGACAAAAAAAATTTTCCGTCCCCCAATAGTTATCTTTGGCAACAAAAAATAATTTTATCTCCTTTTCTACTCTTTCAGTGGCGAAAATTTTATTTTGTCGCCAAATAGGTACCTTTGGTGACGAAAATCTTTTTCGTCGCTAAATTGTTATAATTGGTGACAAAATAATTTCATCGCAAAAGTTGTCAAAATAGTAATGAATTTATTTTTTTCGTCGCCAAATATACTCATTGAGCGAGTCGCCACTTTTTCATCTCTGGATATATATTTTTTATAGTGCTCCCTGACCACCACAGATCCAACTTGCCTCCAACCTTCCAAATGAGACACCACCACTGCTCCAAAGCCCCACCACCGCTAACAAGCCTTCTCTGCCGCCACCCACAAACCATGCCCTGCATCTGCACCGCTGCAATTGCTTCCTAACATCCAAACAATCACTGCCTCCTGTCACAGACCATCACAAACAAAAATCCCCAATATCACTGCAAACCACAATGTCCGAAAAGCCCCAATTTGCTACAACATCACCAAAAACTTAAAATAAAAAAAATAAAAAAAGCAAAACAAAACAAAACCCAAAACCTAAGCTACTGAAAACCCCACCCCAGACCCGGCGCCGCCGATTGACGCCCCTAAAACCCCAGGGAGCACCAGCCAAAACAAAACCGAACACCACCGCAACCTTGCCACTGTTTGGGTTAAATTAGTTCAATCTTTGGCAAAATAATTGTGTGCGGGCATGCCAAAAAAGAATAGAATTTATCCTTTTCAAATTAACTCAAAAATAGCTAACTTAATCAGACAATTTCGATTATCCATTCGATTACCTCAACTAAGAGGATTTTCCTAAAGGTATCAATCAATAATAAATTGACGCTCTTCAATCAGAAAAAATAACTAAATATAAACAAGCTTGAATTCAATCAAAAGAAAGTTTATATACAATTACTCTTAAGATTTCGACAAAAATAAGATAGAAATATAGGCACACTTGAATTGAATCAAAAGCAAACCTATATGCGACTACTCTTTGACAAGAAAAAGACAAGAAAATATAAGATAATTTGAATTTAATCAAAAGTAGGCTTACATTCAAATAAGTCTTCAAACTTGCAAAATATTAAGTTATAATTAAATTATTCTAAGTCCTAAACTACTCTAGATCTCTGAGCAACCATTTGGTATGTAATGTCAGATGATGAATTTTTGTCGAAGGTTCTCTCTCTTTGATTGCTTCTTCTATTTATAGACGATGGGTCTGTCTTCAACTTATATTCTCCACGTTTTTTTTTAGCGCCCAAGTCTTCATTCAAATTTGATTCAAAATGCCCTATATTCTCTCCAAAAACGGTTGCAAAGGCCTTCGAACTGCCGCTTGACTTGGTCTTTTTAGAAAACTCTTCTCCTTCCACGTTTGTGTAGACACCCTATTTTGGACTTTCCAGAATAGTTTATTTACGGTCTTTGATTCCCCGATGATGATTAAGGTCAAGAACATACCGAGTTGATTGATGAGTTTGAGTGTTGAGCGTCCCGGACCTCGTCCAAACCCATTTCAAACCCTTGTCGAACCCTCAAGCCAGAACCAAATGGCCTCAGCAAAACCCTACTGGAGTACGCTGGTGATTGGACTAGCGTGCGCAGGAACCACTGCCACGTGTCAGTCACTACACTCTCTGGCGCACGCCACTCAACAAGTGGCGCACGCCACTCAGCACCAGTCAAATCAACCTTTTCAGCCAGCTGGGCGGGAGCGTCTATAGCCGCCTGACGTCAGCTGGCAGCCCTCCTGATCATTACTTCAGCCAGAACTGTTCCTTTCTCTTCCATCAAGCCAAGTCCCATGCATTAAATGCATGGGAGCTTCCTCCAATATTTTGCCAAGCCAAACAGCCCCTAAAGGCCAAACTGATCTCAGCCCCTTTTGCCTATATATACTCCCCTCTCTCACTCTTGCAAAGGGTTACCAAGTTCAAAAGGGTTAGCACCATTAAAGAGTTCAAGCCCCTTTGTCCTCTTCTTCATCATTCTCCTTTGCTTCCTTTCTCTTCCATAGAAAGAGCAAGCAAGGGAACATACTCTCCACAGTCCTCAAACCTCACTACATCCACCCTCCATCCATCTTCTTTCAAGCTCAAAGTTCAAACCATCCATCAAACTCTCAAGCAAAGGTATAACATCTTTTGCTCCTGTTTTCTGATCCCACGAGGGGTGGTCAAGGCTGGTAATCTATACCAGTCCTGGCCCTAAAGCTGGCAAGGCTTCAAAGCCGTTTGGTATGATCAGGTGGCGCACGCCAGTTACTTGTACCGCACGCCAGTCATGGCTGTATGGTGAAACTGGTGTGGGGATCACCGATCATCCTTATTTTGTCTTATTTACATTCTGATCACCCTGATGCATGCTAAAACAAGTTTACAGCTTTCTGTATTGTAGAACTGTTTAAGCATTGTACTTAGTTTTTCCTTTCTGTTTCTTTGGAATGCCTCTGGGGGTCTTCTGGTCATGTTCCAGAGCCCAGATGGTGCAAAGCCAAGCACTGACTGAGCAGTGTCAACTGGCGTACGGTACCATATACCTGCGTGCGCCAGTCGCTCCTTGGCCAGTGGCTGGCCCTTGCATGGCAACTAGGCTCCAGGCCTCTGATCATCCTCCCCTCACTGTTTAAGGGGTTTTCTGTCTATTTGGTGGCTTTTAAGCCCTTTACATTGTCTGTAATAGCTTAGTAATCCATATTTAACTGCGTGGTTTGTCCTGGGTGTGCACTGGTCCTTTCCAGAGCCCAGAGGGTTGAGAACAGAAGCTGTGGTCTTAGGCTCACCGGCGCACGCCAGTTGTGGGGTGGCGCACGCAGATCATGGCTACATGCAGTGGCTTAGCCAGTGCAAGCAGGCTTGCTTCTGTGTGCACTACTGCACAAACAGCGTGCACTAGCTTGTCTAAAACAACCACAGAAGCTTGTTCTCAATCTATTATATTTGCTTAGATCAAACATCATCATCCATAAACATTTTGTTACATCTTTTGTATATAAATGCAACTTGTTTACAATTTTAATCCCTATTAACTGTTCCCCCGCCCTAACCTGGTTAAAAGAATGATCAAATAAAGAGAGAAATGCGAATGTTTTACAAAACGCCTGAGTAGAGACCGGTCTCCGGACTGGGCGAGGGGGGTGCCATAAAACCCTTCCCCTCTCGTAATCTGGCTCCCGAACCTCAAGATCGAAGGTGACGACGGCCCAGTCTACAAAAGCCTTTTTCAAAACCAAACGGACGTGGTCCAAACATTTTCAAAAGAACGGTTTCTTGGGTACTAACCGCAAAACCCGAGTGGCGACTCTCTGATCTGCGAAGCACTTCGCCGCGCTTTCCCCGAGATAAGGGCGCACCCAGGATTTCATGCACTAAAACACGGGATTTTTGGGGCGTGTGCCCACAGTGGCGACTCTGCTGGGGATTTCTACATTAATCAACATTGGGAAATTAATACATGAATGAACAATTTTCAAAAGTCTGGCAAAACAGTACGCTCCGCGCTGCTGAAGAACGGAATGGTAACGTAACAGGATTCTACATCCGACCACTCCGCACTGGGGCTTTTATTATTGTTCGCTTATGTAGTTTCCTCCAAGTGTCGATTAATGAAGTGAGCCAAGCTTCAAAAGGCATTTTTTAAAAAAGCATCGCGTTTCCCTCTCTCGATCATTCTTTCGACGCGCGTTCATTTGCATCGGTGTTCTATCAGCCCCGTTGAGGTGTTTTGGATAACCGGCACAGTTTACTGGAGCCCGGGGTCCTCGAATGCCCAACAACCTTGGACGATGATGAGACGTATTACCGTTTGACCATTGCTCTGCTTCACGCATTGCGATGGGAGGTATAAAACATCTCTAGTCTGAGGAACCCCTCTAAGCCAAAACCAGCCTCGCCATGCGTACAAAGCAATAGAACCTTTCAAACTAAGACAGGAACCCACAGGGTAGGATTACTTGCATCTAACCCCTATAAACTGTCTATGTGTTACTGCTTTCCATATCGCATGCCTGTACATACATCCATACCGTTCTGCGTAGGAGCATGTTAGGGCGGCTTTTAGGGTTGTCTTTCTTTCAAACCCGTTTTATGCCTGCTAGGGCGCTGCCTGGACCGATGACGAGTCGTGCATCGTGATGGTGCACGTTATTAACTTTCCAATTCCTTGGGTCAACGAGACTTTGGGAAATCAAGACTTTCTAAGTCCTTGCCTAAACCCGATCGAGGTTTCAAGCAGAAAGCTAGGAACAACAGGAAACATGCCATGATGCTCACACCGCTCAGGTTAAAAGTGCTAAACACTTACACCGCTCAAGGCTCCGGCACAGTGCTGCTTACGCCATCCTGGTTACAGCATCATGTCATCAAACACCTAGTCGTTCCGTTCCAGCATTGAAACTTCGAGAGCGGGATAGTCAAAGACTTAGGCTGTCTCGACATCTCTTAGTGTTAATCGATCCCGTCAAGGTACATCGCCGAAAAGAAATCTGAGGACCTGGGTAGCGTCCGGCTGTCATAAAACGGTTTTGTCTGCTAGTTCTAGAGTCTAGGAGGACACCGACGACGCTCTTACAAGCATTTTCCGTTGTTTCATTTTCCTTTCAAAATAAAACTATTGCAGGGACACTTCCTAAGCCTTCGATTGCTTTACTGTCTAGCTTTGGGCGTGGCACCGTCGAGGAAAGTACCGAAAAGAAGAGCCAAACCTGCTTGGGAGTGTCTGCCGGGGGTATTTCACTAGTACTTCCAAAGCCGTATCACCTCCCTCGATCATCAATCCAAAATGGCGGCACAAATAGAGCTGGCTGAGATAAAGAGGGTTGTGGAAGAAATGAGCCAGAAGCTGGACAAACAAATGATTATCATCCAGGGGCTGGTTGACCTTTCTACCTCTACCCTGTCAAAATCGGATTTGGCGCTAAACGCTGCTAATGCTGGAGCCAAAGAACCTCCTCAGGCCTGCCACACTCCGGCGGTCGGAATCAAGCCGTGCTCAAGAGACATGTTCAAAAGTCTGGCCGAATTCCATGAGGTTAGAGTTCACCCAAAAGAGGATGCTGAATCCCTGTTCAAAGTCACCCCCAAAGGCAGAAGAATGCACCATGTTGAAGGCGCAGTGTTGTGCAAAGCAAGCAGAGGTTCCACTTTGAACCCTCAATCCCGTCGCCGGAGCCAGCCAAGGACCTTCTCATGCTTATCTGCACCTCTGGCCTCAGTTTATGAGAAGCTTCTCGACACCGGTTCCATCAGGCCTCTAACCCCAACTCCACTGCCCAAGGTTCTCCCTGATAGCCACAACCCTAATCACTTCTGCACCTACCATCAAATGTCTGGCCATCCCACCAATGCTTGTTATCGCCTCCGACATGCCATTCAAGATCTCATCGATAATGGCATCATTCCAGTCCCACTCCCATCAAAACCTAAAGGCATTCCCAGCTCATTGCTTCAACTCAAGTCTGACCCTCTGGTTGGTCAGATATCTATCACCTCCACTCAAATCAACCCCACCTCCACTCAAATCAACCCAAACTCCACCATACTCAACCCAACCCTCTGCACTGTCCCAGAAACTCAACCGAAACCAGCTGTGTTTAGCCCTTCTGAATCCGAGGCCGTAGGTTGTGGAATAGAAGACGGGGCTGAAAGGGAAAGCACTGGTTGAGGACCGGATCGATCAAGCAAATGAGCGGACTGACAGTCTGAGGTCCTTCACTCAAGGGCATTTGGAGTTGCTGTTCTCCCAAGTGGGTTTAGTCAAAGAAGCTGAGGAAGCCGAAGTGCTGTTGCTTGGGCCTGACATCCTCTAGATCTCACCTCTCTGTGAGGAAGCCAAGGGTAACAATAAAAGTTGCATTTTCAAATCGCGTCTAGCTTGCATTGCACACTTTTGAGTCTGAGTCTGACACAGTATCTGTCAAGTCGTCTTAGTCTAGCTCTGAGTCGGAGTTCGTGCCTCTTGGCCCTCCATGTCGTAGCTTCTATTCTCAAATTCGAGTCTTTTGCTATACTTGGCAACCCCGTGGGGCTTTCTTTATGATATGCACTATCTTGCTTCTAAGTACTTTGCTGGTTTTTGAATAAACTGTGTCGACCCTGACGACGAAGGGATAGATTTCGATGGGGTCATCCCCAAGGAAATGTGCTCCCTCGCCGAAAGGGAAGCCGAAAGGGAGGCCGAAAGGCATGCTCGGCCTATTAAAAGAAGAAGTAGTTTCAATAAACTTGAAAGATAAGGTAGACCCCCGGATGGCTTAAAATTGGCTCAACGCTGTCCCCCAAAGGAGCATTGTGCCCCGGATGGTTCAAAATTGGCTCAACGCTGTCCCCCAAAGGAGCATTGTGCCCCGGATGGTTCAAAATTGGCTCAACGCTGTCCCCCAAAGGAGCATCGTGCCCGATCAGACAGGGTCAAAGAATTCATCGACGTTTTGGCATGGTCTCACAAAGACACGCTTGGCGTCGATCGTGAGATAAAGAAGCTTTACAACCCCTGCCACCGGATGTCAAGCTAGAAAGCAGAAGCTCAGAAAGCTCCAGGCCTCGTGCCATGTTCAAAACAGTGTCAGCAGCATTCCATCGAGCGCACATTCAAAAGGTGCAAAAGTGGCCTGGAGCGAGGCGTTTTCAACTGAAGCAGTCAGGACCCTGCATTATCAAAAGCCGTCTTATCTGGGGCTGCAGCCAAAGATCATCGATCTCGACGACAACAAATTCAACACTCTAATCAACCTGGATCAATTCAAGAGCCACTTTTCCCTGAGAGAAGCTCGTTGGGCCGAAAACCACAAGGGTGGGCGGTTCCAAGCAAAAGTTAGAGCAGCCTGCTAGACCGAAAACCTAAGGAGGCGGTCTAGGCAAAAATAAATAGGCAAAAATTCGAAAGCTCGCTAGGCCGGAAACCTGAGAAGGCGGCACTAGGCAAAAGTTAGAGCGTAAAAAGGAGAGGTAAAACACACGAGTGAACCTTGGCCTGAACTACGTTTTGACCTGATTCCCCAAATGTGGGATACGTAGGCAGTCTCTCTTCAAGACTCGGTCATATTCTATCAATTGGATCCATGGATTGGCGTTTTGGTACACATCAAGGGTCGAGAAGGGTCAAGAACAGAACAAGCTTCATCAGAAACAGAAGGGGGAACCCTTTGTCTTTCAATCTTATTTCAAACTACTACTTCAATTTCAAAGCTGAGCAAAAGCCTTAAAAAAAAAGAGAAGAAAAGGAAAAGAAAAGCATCAAAAACAGAACGAAATGCTTACGAGGCCCCAACGGACTCACAGTTTATTCTAAGCTCAGCAAAGTCTAGTTTGCGCAGCTTTTCAGTCGCGCGCGCTAGTTTGAGACTCACACATGTCTGCTCAAAGTGACACGTGTTGGTCTCAAACCTGCGCGCACTTCTTCAATTCCCGCAGCATACAGCGTTTGGCAGCTATCACGCCTAACCACGATTTTGAACCCCCGGTGGGAATTTCAAGTTAAAACCAAGGTTTCGGTGCCTCGAAATTGGTTTTAAGGGCTCTTGCCAAGTTTTCTATGCCGTGCGAGTCATGTGTGCCTAATGTGACTGTGCGGTGCGGAGGTGTCGGTTTCAGTCCGGGCCTATATGAGTCATCCCTTTGTGTATTTTGTCCATCTTTGCGACATTTTTCTAGTTTTTCTGTCCATTGCCCATTCCGGGGCTTTCTTCTCTGTTTCGTTATTCGTACAGGTCTTTATACATATTTGACTGTGTATGAGTGTCAGTTTCACCTATCTAGGGATATTTTGGATTTTGGCCTGTTAATACCCAAAATTTCATTATTACCCATGTATCAGAGAGTCTGCATTGTATCCTAGGACTCTTCTTCCCCATTCTTCCGAGCTAGGCAGTCTACATGTGTGCGTATGTCTGTGTGTCAACTCGATTCGCTCGCCAATGCAAGTTGGATATTAGTGATTGGTTTATACTCTGTCTCCAATGAACCGAGAATAATGCAACTTTTACACCCCACTACGGCATCCATGGTCCAAGCAAGTAACAAGTCATCAAGAACAGAGGGATACATTGGCCCAACGCAAAAGCAAATCAAGCAAGTCACAGGGTGATCTAACCCTCTCGAAAGTTATCTACTTGGGCAGACAGGCCCGCACCTCCAATCAAAGCGGCAAACCTCTGACCCATTCGAAAGCTATCTACCTGGACCTGCAGGCCCGCAACTCAAAACAAAGAAGTAAAGCAAAAGTGTGGCTCAGTGGTAGCCCTCAATCGTCAAAATTGCCCTGGTCATCGTTTGTGTCGTCCCGTCCTCTAGAAGCCGCCCTAGTCTGCCTTTGCATTTTCAATTTGTACATATGTGTTTAGCATATATTGTCGTTGCATATTGTATATCAAATGTCAAAAGCAGGAAAGTGCATCAAATCAAAATCAATCCAAAGCACGTGGAGGCTTTCAAATCAAATCAAATCAAACCAGCATTGAGGCGTTTCTATCATCAGTGTTGCGGCATTGGCAAACCAAATCAAATCAGCGTTGAGGCCCATTCCCAACAGGCAGCCCATGTTGCCCTGATCCATGTTTCCATCCTGGTTTGCTACTTCCCCAAGCAGACCCCGTCCATTTCCAAATCAACGACGATCTATCCGTCCAATTCAAAATCAACGACGATCCGTCCGTCCTATTTAAAAATCAACGACGGTCTGTCCGTCCGGAATCAAATCAACGACGGTCTGTCCGCCGATTCAACAAGTAACGCATCTTATTGCTCTGCCTCGGATGGTCCATGATAAGGAGATTGGCTCTGATTCCCAACGGATGGAATTTAACCTACTTGACGCGACCTACCCGTGATTTGTTGGAACTATCCGTGCCATGGTTAGCTTTATCCTCAACAACAGCCAGTCCTGTTCAAATTCAACGATGATCAGCCATGTCATCACCGACGATCAGCCATGTCGTCCATTCAACGATGATCAGCCATGTCATCACCGACGATCAGCCATGTCGTCCATTCAACGATGATCAGCCATGTCATCACCGACGATCAGCCATGTCGTCCTCTCAACGATGATCAGCCATGTCATCACCGACGATCAGTCATGTCGTCCATTCAACGATGACCAGCCATGTCATCACCGACGATCAGCCATGTCGTCCCCTCAACGATGATCAGCCATGTCATCACCGACGATCAGTCATGTCGTCCATTCAACGATGACCAGCCATGTCATCACCGACGATCAGCCATGTCGTCCTCTCAACGATGACCAGCCATGTCATCACCGACGATCAGCCATGTCGTCCCCTCAACGATGATCAGCCATGTCATCACCGACGATCAGCCATGTCGTCCTCTCAACGATGATCTGTCATGTCATCATCCCGAGCAACGGCGATCAGAATATTGCCCGCGTTCACCCCGACCAACGGCGATCAGAATATTGCCCGCGTTCACCACCGACCAACGGCGATCAGAATATTGCCCGCGTTCACCCCGACCAACGGCGATCAGAATATTGCCCGCGTTCACCCCGAGCAACGGTGATCAGAATATTGCCCGCGTTCACCACCGACCAACGGCGATCAGAATATTGCCCGCGTTCACCCCGATCAACGGCGATCAGAATATTGCCCGCGTTCACCCCGAGCAACGGCGATCAGAACATTGCCCGCGTTCACCCTCTCAACGGCGATCAGAATATCGTCCGATCGACGACGGTCTGCCCGTCCAATTAGTCTACAACACCGTCGCCTATCCTAGTCCACATCGGTCTACAAGTAGCGCATCGTCCAACAGTCTTATTGCTCTGTCTCGGATGGTCCATGATAAGGAGATTGGCTCTGATTCCCAACAGATGGAATTTAACCTACCTGACGCGACCTACCCGTGATTGTTGGGATTCTTTGAGCCAAAGATAGTTCGATCCCCAGCAGTGACAGCCCGTCCTATCCAAATCAACGATGGTCTGTCCGTCCAACCTCAAATCAACGACGGTCTGTCCGTCCAACCTCAAATCAACGACGGTCTGTCCGTCCAAATCTAAAATCAACGACGGTCTGTCCGTCCAAAATCAAATCAACGACGATGGAATTTAACCTACCCGACGCGACCTACCCGTGGTTGTTGGAGTTACTTATGCCGAAGAAGGTTTGACCCCTAGCGGCGTCAATCTATCCGCAACTGATTATTCCCCAGGAGAGTCCGCCTCACCATTCAATGATGGTCCACCCATCCCTATTTTCCAACAGAGTTCAAACTCTCTTCCGACGATCTTCAGGTGGTCCGCCCATCTTCAATCTATCAATGGACGGTACATTTAAATACATGTCCGCATTTTCGATTTCCTTCTGGATAGCCTTGAGAGGGTGTCTAGAAACCTTTGACGTTACTTGTACCAAGACAATGGTGCTCCAAGTGCCGTCAAAGGGGGGCTGTAGACACCCTATTTTGGACTTTCCAGAATAGTTTATTTACGGTCTTTGATTCCCCGATGATGATTAAGGTCAAGAACATACCGAGTTGATTGATGAGTTTGAGTGTTGAGCGTCCCGGACCTCGTCCAAACCCATTTCAAACCCTTGTCGAACCCTCAAGCCAGAACCAAATGGCCTCAGCAAAACCCTGTTGGAGTAGCGTGCGCAGGAACCACTGCCACGTGTCAGTCACTACCACTCTCTGGCGCACGCCAGTCAGCACCAGTCAAATCAACCTTTTCAGCCAGCTGGGCGGGAGCTTTTGCAGCCGCCTGACGTCAGCGGGCAGCCCTCCTGCTCATTACTTCAGACAGAACTGTTCCTTTCTCTTCCATCAAGCCAAGTCCCATGCATTAAATGCATGGGAGCTTCCTCCAATATTTTGCCAAGCCAAACAGCCCCTAAAGGCCAAACTGATCTCAGCCCCTTTTGCCTATATATACTCCCTCTCTCACTCTTGCAAAGGGTTACCAAGTTCAAAAGGGTTAGCACCATTAAAGAGTTCAAGCCCCTTTGTCCTCTTCTTCATCATTCTCCTGTGCTTCCTTTCTCTTCCATAGAAAGAGCAAGCAAGGGAACATACTCTCCATAGTCCTCAAACCTCACTACATCCACCCTCCATCCATCTTCTTTCAAGCTCAAAGTTCAAACCATCCATCAAACTCTCAAGCAAAGGTATAACATCTTTTGCTCTGTTTCTCGACCCCCGAGGGCAGGTCAAGGCCGTAATCTATACCGATCCTGGCCCTAAAGCCGGCAAGGAGCCGTTTGGTATGATCAGGTGGCGCACGCCAGTTACATGTACCGTACGCCAGTCATGGCTGTATGGTGAAACTGGTGTGGGGATCACCGATCATCCTTATTTTGTCTTATTTACATTCTGATCACCCTGATGCAGGCTATAACAAGTTTACCGCTTTCTGGAGTGTAGAACTGTTTTAGCATTGTAGTTCGTTTTTCCTTTCTGTTGCTTTGGACTGCCTCTGGGGGTCGTCTGGTCATGTGCCAGAGCCCAGAGGGGGCAAAGCCAAGCACTGACTGAGCAGTGTCAACTGGCGTACGGTAACGATAGTGGTTCGTGTTCCAGTGGCTTGGCCCTTGCATGGATCTTCCATCCAGGCCTTTGATCATCCTCCCCTCACTGTTTAAGGGATTTTCTGTCTATTTGGTGGCTTTTAAGCCCTTTACATTGTCTGTAATAGCTTAGTAATCCATATTTAACTGCGTGGTTTGTCCTGGGTGTGCACTGTTCCTTTCCAGAGCCCAGAGGTCGAGAACAGAAGCTGTGGTCTTAGGCTCACCGGCGCACGCCAGTTTTGGGGTGGCGCACGCAGATCATGGCTACATGCAGTGGCTTAGCCAGTGCAAGCAGGCTTGCTTCTGTGTGCACTACTGCACAAACAGCGTGCACTAGCTTGTCTAAAACAACCACAGAAGCTTGTTCTCAATCTATTATATTTGCTTAGATCAAACATCATCATCCATAAACATTTTGTTACATCTTTTGTATATAAATGCAACTTGTTTACAGTTTTAATCCCTATTAACTGTTCCCCCGCCCTAACTGGTTAAAAGAATGATCAAATAAAGAGAGAAATGCGAATGTTTTACAAAACGCCTGAGTAGAGACCGGTCTCCGGACTGGGCGAGGGGGGTGCCATAAAACCCTTCCCCTCTCGTAATCTGGCTCCCGAACCTCAAGATCGAAGGTGACGACGGCCCAGTCTACAAAAGCCTTTTTCAAAACCAAACGGACGTGGTCCAAACATTTTCAAAAGAACGGTTTCTTGGGTACTAACCGCAAAACCCGAGTGGCGACTCTCTGATCTGCGAAGCACTTCGCCGCGCTTTCCGCAGGATAAGGGCGCACCCAGGATTTCATGCACTAAAACACGGGATTTTTGGGGCGTGTGCCCACAGTTTGTTGATGTAGATCGTGGCTAAACTTCAAGATAATGGGTTCCTGCTTTTGTGCAACATGAATTAATGCTTCGAAGTAGATTACCCAGATGATTCATAGTAAACATAACCGATTTCCCTTATGAAATGGGTCTCTAATGACACCGTTCGATGGCTTTAAGAGTACGTTAATCAACGGTTATGCTTAATTATCATCTTAATATATGTCATTCGATGACCAAACGTGGTCGTTTCCAATCTAAACGATACCATATAGTACTAAAATAACATCGTAATTAATCCCTTCAATTCTCTGTATCTTAGGCTTAATTACAACGTGTTTTGATTGGACCACACACTGTTTGGTGACACGTGTAATTTTCTTATTGGGTGGCATATTTTAGGATGTAAATAGTCATCATCCAACAGCCCAAAACAAACCCCATCCCCACACCAACAGCAGCCACCAAAGCCGAAACCGGCGATGCATGCTCGCACCCTTCCACTGATCACACCAGGACAGCCATTGAAATGGAGACCAGGACGGTACACCGGAGAAGAGGCCAGCAAACCCGAGGCCACGTGGACCACCTCACCGTTAAGCACAAACCAGATCCCCAAGGATGGGATCCGGCCGGAGACCCAAAAGCACCCAAGACGACGCCACCACCTGCAGCCAAAGCCCCAGGCCATTAGGCAGGAAATCGGATCCAACCATGGAAGGAGCCAACAGAAGAAGACGGTGGAAGCAAGTGGGAAACGTTGACGGAAAGAGGCAAGTTCTTGAATCGGCTCAACGACAAGATGTAAGTTTGGTGGCTACCTAACGCTCACATTTTTGGGAAAATACCTCCAAGACTTTAAAAAAGTTCTAATCTAAAATTTCAAAAGTAGAACGTCATTGTCGCACGACCTATGCAGAAAAAGAACAATTATTACATTGTGATGTAGAACACGTGGAGGCCCAATTCCATGATCAGCTGGACCGAGCCAAGCCTCGGAAGCCCAAACGGTGTTTAATTTCAGATTACCCAATTTGGCAAAATTCGGACGAGCTCGGAATAGGCCCAAACTTGGTGGGCTGACTTATTTTCGCGCTCCGGTCAAGAATCATGAACCCTAGGTTGATGATGTATTTGCTTTTCGGCCTAATTCCTTCGTTTAGGCCTCCAATTGGACGTTTTTGCCGTTTTAGGAAACATTTGTTTCGTTAATAACTTTTAACGTATAATTCCGTAGAAGTTGATTCTTTTTGGGAAAGTCATGTTTTTCTTTCCTTTTTCCAATTTTATTATTTTCCCCAAATTTTGGAAATTTTCGTTTTTGAGTTAAGGTTTTGCTAGGGTTACGCCTTTTTTCCTATAAAAGGGTTGTAACCTAATGTTTATGCAACTTTTTTATCAATAATATTCAGACTTTGTCTCTTTCTCTCGTGGACTCGAGTTTATCATTCGTTCGATTAGTACGCAACTAATCTCTTTGTTAATTCCGCTGCGTCAAGTGGTATCAGAGCAAGGCTTTTGCCTGGTTCGATGGCACCAAACACAGAAGAAAACACACCCATTGACATTGGTCGTGGGATTACTGACCTAAGGAGGATGGTGGAGGATCAACAGACTCAATTGACCGAGATCCGTCAGAATACTCACACTCAGTTCGCTGAGATCCGTGAGTTGCTGCAGGAGTTGACTCTACAAAATCGCCGAAGGGCAGAAGGGGTTGATGAGGAACGCGCGGTGGGGTTTGCCCATCGTCAACCTCGTAACCAGGATCGGGAGCGTGCCGAGGGATTTTCCCGAAGCCCACCCGGTGATCGACGGGTTGCAAGGCATCTTCGTCATCGTGCTGATACCGAAGATTCTGAACCTGAAGATGAAGAAGAGGCACAGGGAGGACGCCGTCCAGCACGACAACAACAGTGGTTGGATGATTATAAAGTGAAGGTGGACCTTCCCACGTTCAATGGTAACTTGCATATTGAGGACTTTCTTGACTGGCTTTCTGAGGTTGAGAGGTTTCTTAATATGATGGAGGTTGCGGAGTCTAAACAGGTCAAGTTAGTTGCTTACAAGTTAAAGAGTGGCGCTGCAGTCTGGTGGGATCAGTTACAAGCGAAACGGTACAGGCAAGGAAAGGAGCCTGTGAGGACATGGCGCCGGATGAAGCAACTGATGATGGAAAGGTTCTTGCCGCCTGATTATGATCAACACCTGTTCCGATCATACCAGAATTGTTCACAGGGGTCTAAATCCGTGTTTGACTACACGACTGAGTTTGGTCGACTTTCAGATCGTAATAATCTGAATGAGACCGAAGGTCAGCGCGTAGCAAGATATATGAATGGATTGAAGTCTTCCATTCAAGACAGAATTGGATTGCAGGTTGTGTGGGATGTCGAGGAAGCCTATAACCTAGCTTTGAAGGCCGAGCAGTTGGAGCGTAAATCGACCAATTCGGGATACCGTCGAGGTTCTGTGGAGTCGTTTGTTCCTACTTCTGATAAGGGGAAGGACAAACAGCCAACGGTTCCCGCGTTTCAACCTAGGAGTGCAGTTGGTGGTGGTGCTAAGTTCGGAGGGGGTAATCAGGCAAGTAGTTCCAACAACAGAAACGTGGCCAAAGATTCGAACCCTTATGCCAAACCAAGGGGTGACAAGTGCTTTCGGTGTAACAAACCCGGTCACTTGTCTAATGCATGCCCAGATAGGAAGGTGGGCCTGGTAGAAGAAGATGGGTTTGCTGAGGATGGCTCTGAGGATGATCCTGATGATGTGGATTATGCCGAGGAAGATGGGGAACGGGTTAATTGTGTGGTTCAACGGGTGCTGTTCGCGCAAAAATCAGAGGATTCCAGCCAACGTCACAACATATTTCGGTCGCGTTGTTCAGTCAACCAGAAAGTTTGTGATTTGATTGTGGACAGCGGGAGTTGCGAGAATTTTGTGGCAAAAAGACTAGTAGAGCATCTGAAGTTGCCAACGGAACCCCATCCCGCGCCTTACAACATTGGATGGATCAAAAAAGGCCCCACGGTGAAGGTAACTCAAGTCTGTAAACTTCCTCTTTCAATTGGGAAATTTTATAGAGCTGATGTTACTTGTGATGTTATAGAGATGGATGCTAGTCATGTATTATTAGGTAGGCCCTGGCAGTTTGATGTAGACGTTATTTATAAGGGTCGTGACAACACTTACTGTTTTAATTGGGAGTCCCATAAGGTTGTTATGGTACCTACCAATCACAAGGTGTCTGTCAAGCCTCCTAAAGTAGAAGGGCCCTCGTTTTTAACCCTTGCTAGTTCCGAAGCTGAGTTTGTTGCAGGTTTGAAAGAGTCTGAACAGGTTTATGCAATGGTGGTAAAGTCGTTGGTTGTGCATGGAAAGGATGAGGTAGTGATTTCAGTGCCTAAACAGATACAACCGTTACTGGAAGAGTTTGAGGAGCTGGTTACTGATGATGTGCCTAATGAGCTCCCTCCCATGAGGGATATTCAGCATCAGATTGATTTGGTGCCTGGGGCAAGTCTGGCAAATTTACCGCATTATCGTATGAGTCCGAAAGAGAATGAGATCCTGAGGGAGAAGGTCGAAGAGTTATTGCAGAAAGGGCACATTCGGGAGAGTCTGAGCCCATGTGGTGTTCCAGCCTTATTGACCCCAAAGAAGGATGGAACCTGGCGTATGTGTGTGGACAGTCGAGCCATCAATAAGATAACCATCAAGTACAGGTTTCCAATACCTCGTCTTGATGATATGTTGGACATGCTATATGGGTCAAAGTGGTTTTCAAAGATCGATTTGCGGAGCGGGTACCATCAGATTCGTATCCGACCGGGGGACGAATGGAAGACGGCGTTCAAAACTAAGGATGGCCTGTATGAATGGTTGGTTATGCCATTCGGCCTTTCTAATGCACCGAGTACTTTTATGAGGGTGATGAATCAGGTTCTGCGGCCTTTCACTGGAAAGTTTGTCGTCGTTTATTTCGACGACATACTGATCTATAGCAAGTCCGAGGAGGAGCATGTGGAGCATGTGCGCCAAGTGCTGATGGTGCTGCAAGAAAATAAGCTGTACATTCAACTCAAGAAGTGCAGTTTCTTGACTAGCAGCTTATTGTTCTTGGGTTATGTGGTTAGCTCTGAGGGGATTCATGTGGATGAAGATAAGGTGCGGGCCATTCGTGACTGGCCAACACCCAAGACTGTTACTGAGGTTCGAAGCTTCCATGGGTTAGCCACTTTCTATCGGCGTTTTATTCAGGATTTCAGTTCTATTATGGCGCCGATCACTGAGTGTTTGAAGAAAGGAAAGTTCTTGTGGGGAGATGAAGCAGAGAAGAGCTTCATGGTGATTAAGGAGAAGCTGTGCACCGCGCCAGTTTTAGCACTACCTAGCTTTGAAAAGATTTTCGAAGTTGAGTGTGATGCCAGCGGGATTGGTATTGGGGCTGTTCTGTCCCAAGAAAAGAGACCGGTGGCTTTCTTTAGTGAGAAATTAAGCGAAGCAAGACAGAAGTGGAGCACGTATGATCAGGAATTCTATGCTGTGGTGCGCGCTCTCAAACATTGGGAGCATTACCTGATTCAGAGAGAGTTTGTTTTGTATACTGATCATCAGGCGATGAAATTTATCAATAGTCAGAAGAAGCTGGATAGTATGCACGTGCGTTGGGCGACGTTTTTACAAAAATTTCCTTTTACTATTCGGCATAAGTCTGGGGTAACAAATCGTGTGGCTGATGCTTTAAGTCGTCGAGCTGATCTATTGGTGACTTTGGCCCATGAGATTGTGGGCTTTGAGTTTCTGAAGGAGCTGTACCCAGAGGATGATGACTTTAAGGAGATTTGGGATGTATGTGTGCAAAATCGGCCTATGAGTGATTTCCATATCACTAATGGGTATTTATTTCGAGGCAATCGCTTGTGTATTCCAAAGTCTTCTTTAAGGGAAAGCTTAATCCGAGACTTACATGGTGGAGGATTAAGTGGTCACTTAGGGAGAGATAAAACTGTGGCCAGTCTGGAGGAACGGTATTATTGGCCTCACTTGAAGCGAGATGCTGGGAATTTTGTGAGGAAGTGCTACACTTGTCAGGTGTCTAAAGGTCAGTCCCAAAATACTGGTCTTTACACGCCTCTGCCTGTTCCTGATAGCATCTGGGAGGACTTGTCGATGGATTTCGTGCTGGGTCTGCCTCGTACTCAACGGGGAGTAGATTCTGTGTTTGTGGTAGTGGACAGGTTTTCGAAGATGGTGCACTTTATTGCTTGCCGAAAAACATCCGACGCTTCTCATGTGGCTCGTTTGTTTTTCCGTGAGGTGGTGCGTTTGCATGGGGTGCCGCAGTCCATTACTTCTGATCATGATGTGAAGTTTCTTAGCCATTTTTGGGTAACTTTATGGAAGATGTTCGGTACGTCGCTGAAAAGGAGCTCCACTGCACATCCACAAACAGATGGCCAAACTGAGGTAACTAACAGAAGTTTGGGAAATTTGATTCGCAGTATTTGTGGGGACAAGCCGAAACAGTGGGATTTTGCTTTACCGCATGCTGAGTTTGCTTTTAATAGTGCAGTTCACAGTGCCACAGGAAAATCACCTTTTTCTTTGGTATATGTGACCCCTCCCAAGCATGTGGTGGATTTGGTTCAGTTTTCACGAGGGCCTGGGGTTAGTGTTGCAGCTGAGGCAATGGCTAAGCAGGCCCAAGAGGTGCATGAGCAAGTCAAACAGAAGCTAGCTGAGACTAACGCAAAATACAAGAGGGCTGCAGACAAGCGCAGGCGTGAGAAATTGTTCAAGGAAGGGGATTTTGTGATGGTGTTCTTGCGCAAGGAACGGTTCCCAGTGGGGACCTATAACAAGCTGAAGCCCAGAAAGTATGGTCCGTATAAAGTTCTGAAGAAGATCGGCGACAATGCTTATGTGATTGATCTTCCTGATTCCATGAAGATTTCAAAGATTTTCAATGTTGCTGATTTATCTGAGTATCATGCTGAGGAGTCGCTGTATCCAGACTTGAACTCGAGGTCGAGTTCTTTCGAAGAGGGGACTGATGTAGAACACGTGGAGGCCCAATTCCAGGATCAGCTAGACCGAGCCAAGCCTCGGAAGCCCAAACGGTGTTTAATTTCAGATTACCCAATTTGGCAAAATTCGGACGAGCTCGGAATAGGCCCAAACTTGGTGGGCTGACTTATTTTCGCGCTCCGGTCAAGAATCATGAACCCTAGGTTGATGATGTATTTGCTTTTCGGCCTAATTCCTTCGTTTAGGCCTCCAATTGGACCTTTTTGCCGTTTTAGGAAACATTTGTTTCGTTAATAACTTTTAACGTATAATTCCGTAGAAGTTGATTCTTTTTGGGAAAGTCATGTTTTTCTTTCTTTTTTCCAATTTTATTATTTTCCCCAAATTTTGGGAATTTTCGTTTTTGAGTTAGGGTTTTGCTAGGGTTACGCCTTTTTTCCTATAAAAGGGTTGTAACCTAATGTTTATGCAACTTTTTTATCAATAATATTCAGACTTTGTCTCTTTCTCTCGTGAACTCGAGTTTATCATTCGTTCGATTAGTACGCAACTAATCTCTTTGTTAATTCCGCTGCGTCACATTGTTAAAAAGTCCAAAAAAGTGAACAATTATTACATTGCTAAAAAGTCCAAAAAAGTGTCCCA
Source organism: Rhododendron griersonianum (assembly GCA_018127125.1). Classification (NCBI taxonomy): domain Eukaryota; kingdom Viridiplantae; phylum Streptophyta; class Magnoliopsida; order Ericales; family Ericaceae; genus Rhododendron; species Rhododendron griersonianum. The sequence continues at coordinate 36,195,758 of CM030798.1, read as the reverse complement.
ATGATGCGAAGGTAAAAGAAATTTTAAATATTGGGAAAAAAAATAAAACAATCCATTGGTTTGCGATTTCACCTTGAGCCTCCAACAGGGAAAATTTTTCAGTGCTGAGCGGATATCACGTGGTGTCTGTTCGCACATCCGAGCCATCTATTACATGTTTGAACGGCTCAGATTTGGAGAGAGAAAAATGAGAAAGAAAGTGTTGGAATGAGAGGAGAGAAAGGATTTCAATCCGAGCCGTACATAAGTGTATCGGACGGCTCATATGTGCCGAGCGGATACCACGTCGATAATACCAACTCGACACTGAAAAACTCCTCCTCGAACAGACTTGGACTGCCCTGCCACAACAATGACGCAAGCTTTAGAAAAAGTACTCAAATTTTGAACAACCACATGAAGAGAGAGAGGAGAGAACATGGATTTTATCTTGGTTCGTAAACCTACTCTACATACAGTCAAATGATCAAGGATTTCCCTACACGGAGGAAACGGATGCCCAAAGGACTACAGACGAGATCTCTCAAAGTTTCTCTCTTGCCTCTCACAAGAAAAATGTGAAGAAAAGAAAAATGATGTATTATTAATTGTGTTCAAACCATAACCCTAGCACGCCTTTATATAGGCTACAAGACGCATAATAAGGAAATACGCATAATAAGAAAACCTAGACTAACTAGGAAACATAAATAATAATTTGCCTAAACTGGAAATGTAATAATAAAGATTAGAAAATATGGCAACATAATATTTCCTAATATTATGTTAACATCCCCCCTCAAACTCAAGTAGGTCTATCAACTTAAGTTTAAAAAAACCAAGAGAAATCAGGAGCAACCATGCCATGCCAAACCAAACCAAGCCAAATTAGGAGAAGCCAGGAAAGAGAAACGGCTAGGAGAGCCAAAAACAGCCATGAGCGAGAGAAGCCATGACAGTAGGATTTGAGGTGAAATCCGAGTGCACAAACCGGTTACATACGAGTGCCCGACGAAAGGCGACGAAATTTAGGCCGCCCGCCGAGAGTGAAAATTTCACAGAGTCTAGATCTTATAGCTCTGATACCATGTGAAGAAAAGATAAATTATGTATTATTGATTGTGTTCAAACCATAACCCTAGCACGCCATTATATAGGCTACAAGATGCATAACAAGGAAATACGCACAATAAGAAAACCTAGGCTAATTAGAAAACATAAATAATAATCTGTCTAAACTGGAAATGTAATAATAAAGATTAGAAAATATGGCAACATAATATTTCTTAATATTATGTTAACAAAAAAAATGTGTCACAATCAGATAAAAACCCTAAAATACTTAAATACTAATCTGTCTCGGCGTCAACTTTCCGGACTCTCGTAGCACCAGACGAGATTTACCACGAGCTCGAATTTCGTTAGACAATGGAGGCCGTCCGGACGAGATATGTTGAGAGGTCCGATTTTGAGCCAAAATACTTCTGCTTTGTTTGGATTGTTTTTTAAAAAAAAAATCTCAATTCAAAAAATACTCATTATCTCTACTTTTAATCATTACTCACCCCTATCTCCAATCATTATTCTCATTTATCTCTCTATCTCTTTCCAATCATTACATTTATTTTCAATTATTACTCTTATTTTTCTCTCCACTCATAACTCTACAAAATTTCTCAAAAATTCATTCAAACACAGCTTCATGATTCACATCAAACCAATATATATATCTACGCTGACATAGGAGTGTAAAACAAGATTTGAAATGAAGTTGGTAATTTGACAACAAAATTGTTTTAAAAAAAATTGCATTTTCAGGCACATGGGAAAATTAATCTTTTGTACGGAACTGATAACAACTGCAACTAATATATGGTCCTTTCCCGCTCAAATCTCCCTTACCCGCCCAAATGCAAGATTTCACCAAACTGTGACCCCATGTATGGTAATTTGGAAAATTTATTAATTCGTTTACTTCTTTTTTTCGGCAAACAAAACATTTTATAAAACTTGAAAGGGGTACATCGAGGTCAAAAACAGGAAATCCTAAAAGAGCTTAACTGCAAAAAAGAAAACAGAAAACTCATCCAACCAACAATTGGATGAAAAAAGACACCTCAAAGCTACATTACACTTTCACCTTCCGAATGCTATCTAAATAGCCCTTAAAGTCCTCCACCGAATACCATGATCAATTTAAGTACATGACAAGAGGTTTGAAAGAAATAAAGAAATTTTAAGTCTGAAGTATGGCCAGATTTAAATCTGTTCGGTTACTTGGATTTCACTTCTAGATTGAAGTTATCTTTCCAACTTGTAATCGCTCTAGGGCCTCGAGTGGCATATGATCATCATGGGATGGGGTGTCAACATAGTTGGGATGTCACCCTCGTGTTGTGATGTCTTCCTCTTGTCCCATTTAATCATTGTAACGCTTTATATTTGATTAATAAATTTTTTTGCTGATAAAAAAAAAACTTCTAGATTGAAGGTCGCATACTCAAAAAGTGGCGTAGTGGTTAAATTTTCTATTTCTCAATTTCCCTTTGAGGCTACTCGTAACTTCACAAGGGTTAAGCTGGGAAACTATCTGATTTCAAAACTACTACTTTGTTTACTTCTTTACTCACGATCAACCAAGTAGATGACATTATGTATGAGATAAATACCAAAAAAAATTGAGTTTTAAGAAAAACCAGATTCAAATTTTAAATCTGTTCGATTACTTGGATTTTAGTTTCCTTCTGAGGTGTTTCTCATCCAACCTTTTGCTGGATGTTTGTTTCTGTTTCGTTCTTCTCGTTTTGTTGAGAAGCACTTTGCGTCTCTCTTGTTTTTCATCGATGTACCCTTTTGAGTTTAATAAAATTTCGTTTGTCAAGAAAATAAAGGATTTGAGTACTCCCAAATTGAAAGTCATTAAAAGGGGGCAGCTATACAAATACTGCTGTTCACCCACTATCACATATATTCAATCAAATACTCCTACCGAAGAAGTAGAAGTAATGTTGAATTGTTGATTATGACTACTTGCTTTCCCAACGAAGATAATCAAAAACTGTCCAATCGATTGTTTAGGTGTAGTCACAAATTAAGCTAAGTTTAATATCTTAAAAAAAGCCACGTGATTTTTTTCAAAATATTTTAAAAAATTCCTGTTTGGCAGTATTGCTTAAATTTTTGGGTGAAAAAAATTGGATATCGGTCAAAAAGTCATACTTCAATCAAATACTCCTGCCGAAGAAAGTAGAAGTAATGTTTATGACTACTTGCTTACCCAACGAGGGTATCCAAAACTTTGTCTAATTGATTTTTTAGGTGTGGTCACAAGTCAGACTAAGTTTCCTTAAAAAAGCCATGTGAGTTTTTCCTCTTTATTTAAAAAATTTCGTGTTATTGGCAGTATTGCGCCAAATTTTTGAGTGAAAAAATGGAATTTCGGTCATAAATACTTTTGACTTTTTCGATTCCTCTTGTCAAGACGAATTAATAATCCATAAAAATTTAGGCAAATGATAATGCCAAAACCAAAATTGATTCTGCCAAAACTCAACCATGTGAAATGACTTTTCTGCCCTCCTCCCAATCTAACTCTACTTTACTCTCTCTTTCTCTCTCTCTCTCCCTCCTGAACAAACCCAGTCTCCCAACTCAACCTCTCCACCTCTGTAGCCGATGCCAAAGTTTTCTGTAAAATGATTGCCCAAATCATTCGGAACAATGGTGAGGTCCTAAAAAAAAACAAAAGACAGAAGAAAAGAAAGAAAGAAATAAGGAGAGAAGATACAATTGTAGGGAAAGAAAAAATGAGAGAAAAGGAGAGAAGAAAAGAAAGAAAGAGAAGAGTTGTTTGAGCGAGAAGCGCAGTGCAAGGGGGAGAACCAACGAGGTGGCCCACCGTCGACCGATCAGAACATTTATTTACTGTATCCGCCGCCTCTTGCTTCTTGTTTTCCAAACTTCCGTTACCGGAGCCGGCCGTCGATGACGGAGGTTGTGGTGGTGGTTCAGTTGACGAAACGGGTTGTCGACGACACCACCCACCTCACTTTTTATTTTCTTCCAAAATAAAAAGTTCACAAACCCAAAAGGGGGGGGGGGGAAACAGTAAAATCAAGAGAATTGAGTGCTCTGAAATTAGAAGGTCCATTTCCAGATCTTGATCCGGAGATCAACCTTACATTTAGCATCAGAAGCAGAAGCAACCGATGGAAGAAAGCTTGGCCTTGTGCTCCCTTAACTTGCTCGAAACCACTGCGGATGACGGAGAAGAAAGCTAGTTATTCGCCTGAGGTTGGCCTTGGCGTGGTGGTGCAACGATCTTATGGTGTAGCAAACGAGAAATGGTTTTTCGAGTGTGTGGATGGAAGATTGGTTTGGGATTGAATGGGAGTGGGCAAAACTGGTGGCGTGGTGACCTTTCACATATTGATTTGGGAATTAATGGGAGTGGGCAAACCCTGGTTTGGTCGACTGGGTTTGTTCAGGAGAGACAGAGTAGAGTGAGATTGGGAGGAGGGCAAAGAAGTCATTTCACATGGTTGAGTTTTGGCAGCATCAATTTTGGTTTTGGCATTATCAATTGCCAAAATTTATCACATAACTAACAAATGAAAAAAAGCAGAAATTTTTTTTTGAACAAAGTCATAATATAAAGGCAACTTGGCTTTTCTAGGAAACCTCCCAATCATTCCACAAATATCCGAAGATATATGAACTTATAATCGAGTACCATTGCTTAATTTTTATTTAAATTTGGACCATTGTGCCTCTTGAGCAGTCAAGGTAGACACATGCATGCATTTCAGCAAACATACATATTTGAAATTTTTGTTTTGAGTTCTTAGTGGGGGCGGCGGCTTATGGGGCCCCTCTCTCTCTCTCTCTCTCTCTCTCTCTCTCTCTCTCTCTCTCTCTCTCTCTCACTAGAAGAGTTTCTCCCTCTAAATACCTCTGCCTATAAATAAGGCACCCCATCTTTCTTGTCCCCATCCAAATCCCAACTTTTCTCTTATTGGCTTATTATTGCTCCTTCTTTTTCCAAGCTCTGATTTGCTTAACCTTTTAGAAACACAACACATTTCTCATACACCTTCCAGCCATGGTTCGTGCTGGAAAACTCTCTGTGGTTGTCATTACGGTGCTAATTGCCACCATTTCCAACTCTATTTCCGCAGATCCGGATATGCTTCAAGACGTTTGTGTTGCTGATCTCAACAATGGTATTTATTTTTATTCATATAGCAATGTTACAAACACGTACGCATTAATTTAAAACACAACTTTAGATAAAAGTGTATTCGGAACCATTAGATGCACATAAATTTTAAACATATCTAGCAGTTTCAGACACAGTTGTATCTGAAATTGTGTTTTAAATGTACATTTCTAGACATTTTGTTGTCAAAAACTCGTTTCCCTTTTTTAATTGTACTAAGTTCAAAGCATTATCGAATTTGTTTGTGTTTGCAAATAGAGTTTCAAATTCGACCCGAATTTTTGGAGGATTAGTACGTACCCAATTTTCTTCCCTTAAACTACCCATAATCCGTTGTGGCACAAGGAAATAAACTTTGGTTGGAGGGTGAAGGAAACACAATTGATTTGGAGATCCACATAAATGAGATTTATGGGTTCACCATAGCATTTCTCTTCAGGAAAAAAGTACTTGTTGTGCTATATGTTTTTGTATTGTAGCACAATACACTTTATGTTGGGATGATTTTGGTCAAATGCAACAATAAGTTTGAAGTGATTTCGTTTTTTCTTCGAGCAACTAAAATGCCGATGTACTTATTTCCTATCTATTTAATTGAAAAACACTGGCAATTTAAAAAAGAAAAATTAAATTGGCATCCTATTTAGAAAACTTATTTAGGTGTCCATCCTAGTGGATTTAAATACTTATGTTCTCATTCTTAAATTGGTTGAATGACCCATTTTGCCCTCATTAATTAATTCTCTCTCTCTCCAAAATTTATAACTCTCATTTAAAAAAATTGCAATTTTCTCTCCCCATTTTTTACCTTTTATTTACTACACCCCATTTATTAATTACCTTACTAACCAATTATCCAAATATGATCAATTCTAAAATAACTCATGTTTTTCATGAATTGTATTGACAAAAATATCAACCATATTTGGAAGATGAAAAATATTGACAAAATTACCATGAAAAATATTTCAGAACATGGTGGATATTCAAATCGATCATGTTTTTGAAGCAAATCCACCAGGTTTATCATGATTTATTATTGCGAATTCTCCATAAAAAATTTAGGCTAAAAAATGACAACAAATTCTTGAATAATTTTTAAAAATATAAATAGTTGTCATGAGATAATTATGCACAAATTCATGCACGTACTCATGTTGATCATATTTTTTATGAAATATTTCTGCACAATATATCATTTTTCAAAAGTACTAGTGTCAAATAAGTATAAATCATGTTAGCTCAACTATAATTCCGTCACTTTCCGTTGGTATTAGTTATTTGTTTATGGTATTCTCTTTGTCCACAAGGAATCTCTTTTCTCAATCTTTGCTCACAAATATAGGCCTGTCCAAACCTCGTAAATGTATTTCATTTTAGTGTAATGAATGTGCTCTCATTTCTCATTTTGATAACAATAGTACTTAATGGTATACCTTATTGTTGATTCACAGCTGTGAAGATGAATGGTTTTGCCTGTAAGGCAAACTTCAGCGCATCAGATTTCTCCTTTGCCGGTCTAGCAATACCACAGCCCACCAACAATACGCTGGGTTCAATCGTGACTTTTGCTGATGTGACGCAAATTCCTGGCCTCAACACCTTAGGTGTCTCCATGGCCCGCCTCGACTTTGCCCCTGGCGGCCTTAACCAGCCCCACACGCACCAACGCGGCAGCGAGGTGCTGTTCATTCTCTACGGAGAATTGGATGCTGGGTTCATTACCACAGACAATGTGCTTGTTTCCAAGACCATCAAACAAGGTGAAATATTTACTTTCCCTAGGGGTTTGGTTCACTTCCAAATTAATAATGGGAAAGAACCGGCCGCTGCTATTGCTGCGTTCAACAGCCAGTATCCGGGCCGCCAGGACATTGCCACATCGTTGTTTGCCGCCACTCCCCCAGTGCCAGATAGTGTCTTGAGCAAAGCTTTCCAGATATCATATCAGGAGGTTGATGCAATCAAGTCAAAGCTCGCATGAAAGCCCTAGAGGGTGCTTTGTGATCTGGGGTTGGTTTGTTATTGGTATTCTTGTTTTTCTTCTTGTTGTTTATTGGAATAAGGATTCATGGTTTCACGATAAGAAATAGTGGCTCGGAAAGTGATTCAATGTTGTATTAAAATTCATTTACATATGTATTCGGTTTCGCTTCTTGTGTTTACCAAGAAATAAGACGAGTGTTTTAAATAACAGTAGCATCTAAATTCGTATCAATGATAATATTGTACTGTCACTGAAATTTGGATCGTAATGTGACTAACCTCAATTATCTGGTCATCCATTACTACACCTAAAATATTATATTTTCTTTGGCTAAGCTACACATAAATAAATATTAGTATGTATATTTTTAAGAAGAAATAGATAGAAGCAAAATGGAAAGAAATTAATTGAAAAACAGAAAGCTGATTGACATTTTTTACTGTGGGCACATGGGGAAATTAATCTTTTGTACGGAACCAGGATTTTGTAAACATGGGGGCCGACCTATGAACAAGATTTTGAAACTTGAAGGTTCGGGAATCTAATAGTTTGTTTGGTTTAGATTTTGAGGGAGATTTTTTTGGATAGTAAGTAGAGAGAGATAGAAAAAGAAATGAGATAAATAATTGAAAGAAAAACTTAAGGGAGGCCGTGCACAAATAGAAAATTGGGTTTTGGGACAAAAACGAACACATTTTTATGTCTAAATAACACCCAATTCAAAATACAATACCTAGATATTCTCAACAAACAAAAAATAAATAATATTAACATTTTTAAAAAAAAACCCCGAAACCGTGCGGGGGCCTTGGCCCCCATATGACCACACCTCTCTCCGTCTCTGATTTTGAGATAGCAGGAGGAGTTTGGAACGAGATTAGATTTGGATCATTTTCAATAAATCTCCCTTGCCAGCCCAAATGCAAAATTTCACCAAACTGTGACCCCATATATATATATATATATATATATATATATATATATGTGTGTGTGTGTGTGTGTGTGTGTGTGTGTGTGTGTGTGTGTGGGCCTTTCCATACAAGGTAATCTAGAAAACTTACTTTGTTTACTTCTTTAGTCATATATGCATGATCAATTAAGTTTGAAATATAGCCAGATTTAATTTAAAAGTGTTCGGTTACTTGGGTTTCACTTCTTTAATCATATATATATGCATGATCAATTAAGTCTGCTATCAGTGCTATGTTTCTCTCTTTTCAACTCCTATCTTTGGGAGGGCTAAGAGATGTCGGGGACTGCATTTCTAGAAGAAAAGTACTGAAAAGGTCCTAAATTCGTTGATTATTGAAGTGAAAGCAAGAGCTCAAGGTGGATCAATGCTTTGTTTGAAATTATGCTCCTATTGCCATACTACTTTGGTGATGCTTTGGGATGTAGCAATAATCTCTGCTTTGGCTGCTTGGAGGTGCTTGGTTTATGTTCTGGTTTAGGATATCTTCATATTGTCTTTATTTTCCAGACTGTTGTTTTCGGCCCTTTGCCTCTTCTCTTCCAATGCTCTATTGGAAGTCTTTTTCTTTCCCTATTCCATATATCAATATCATGGTTTAGGACTTTAGGTTTTCCTTTTCTTTGATGTACCCATATCAAGTTCCGAATAATATAATCTTATTGACGATCAAAAAAAAATCCAAATAAAGAAAATTTAAAGTAATTTTAGTGAAACACTGTCATAAACTTTTTGGTATAGTAAATAAAAATATAGAATTATTAACATCATTTTTCAAAATAAATTCGGGGACACGCCCCCACGGGATCACATAGGTTCGGCACACAATTACTCGATCATAATTTCAAATAATAATTTGGATGCTGCCCCAACTAGACATCAAGTTTCAATCAAAAGGTCAAATTTCAATCAAACAATCAAGAAAGTAGAAGTCAATGTTTATCTATGATCACTACGTACTATGATCTCTGCTACAGAAATAAATAGTAGTAATTAATCAACAAAGCATCAATCTGAATCCGAAGACACATTCCAATAATTGTAGGTTTATTCTCCTAATCCTTGTTTAGGTTTACGGAAAACACTTTTGAATATCCCATGCACTCTGTAATTAACATGCTTGATTACACTAGACCAATTACAATTGTAAACCTACCACCTTCTATATATTGTGGGTAATCGATCGATTCCAAACGGTGATTCAAACATTAAGAAGAAACGAAAGGAAATAAAATAATTCATGTAACCATTCAATTTTTTGTTAGATGTGTTTTTCTTGGGTCTTTCTCTCTCTTCATATATCAACATTATGAAGCGAGTGGTTTGCCCTTCTTTTTGCTTTCTTGATGTATCATTTGTCTACTTTTTAATAAATTTTTGCCGTTTCAAAGAAAAAATTTGTCAACTAAAGATTGTCGGGGATTCCTACCTGGTGACAAAATCTATTTTTTGTCACCTAAAGTGCCTTTTGACGATGGAAAAATTCGTCACGGAAAAATGACATGGTGACGAAATATTCTTCGTCACCTATTGTGCTTCCCTTTGGCGACGAAAAAATTTGTGGTCAAAGGTGACCCATCGGTGACGAAATATTTCATCACAAAAGACATTCTCATATGTGGGGAAAAAATAAAAAACCCCACTTTCTGGGTTTTGAACCTGAGTCTCATAGATTTTAAGCGCAAATTACAACCAACTACACTACAAACACTTTTCGTTCTATGTTTGAAATATCTAATATATAATACATACATTTAACATTAAAATATATTTCAAACGACATTTTGAACCTTTAAACATTAAAGTTAGCAATTTCGATAAACATGAAAGTTGTAGCCCTTTGTGTTATTGTTCAAATCCAATTTAAATTATCTCAATTGGAGTTCTGAGTAAAGAGTTATGGCCAAAATATATTTGGTGACAAAGCATAATTCATAAGTTTCGTCACCAAAGGTATCTATTTGGCGACGAAATAAATTTTTCGTCGCTAAAAGTGTAAAAAAGAAGACAAAATTTTTTTCCCGTCACCAAATAGGACCAATTTGGCAATGAAATATTTTTTTTGTCACCCAATAGTTATCTTTGGCGACGAAAATAATTTCGTCTCCTTTTCTACTCTTTCAGCGACGAAAATTTTATTTCGTCACCATATAGGTACCCTTTGGTGACGAAAATCTTTTTCGTCGCTAAATAGTTATAATTGCTGACAAAATAATTTTGTCGCTGAAGTTGTCAAAATAGTGACAAATTTATTTTTTCGTCACCAAATATACTCATTTAACGAGTCGCCACTTTTTCGTCTCTGAATATACTTTTTCTTGTAGTGCTCCTTGACCACCACAGATCCAACCTGCCTCCAAGCTTCCAAATGAGACACCTCCACTGCTCCAAAGCCCCACCACCGTTACAAGCCTTCTCTGCCGCCACCCACAAACCATGCCCTGCATCTGCACCGCTGCAATTGCTTCCAAACATCCAAACAATCACCGCCTCCTGTCACAGACCACCATCGGACCATCACGTACAAAACCCCCAATATCACTGCAAACCACAATGTCCGAAAAAGCCCCAATCTGCTACAACATCACCAAAACCTGAAAAATAAGAGAAAGAAAAAAAAAAGCAAAACAAAACAAAACCCAAAACCTAAGCTACTGAAAACCCCACCCCAGACCCGGCGCCGCCGATTGACGCCCCTAAAACCCCAGGGAGCACCAGCCAAAACAAAACCGAACACCACCCCACCCACGCCACTGTTTGGGCTAAATTAGCTCAATTTTTGGCAAAATGATTGTGTGCGGGCGTACCAGAAAAGAATAAAATTTATCCTTTTCAGATTAACTTAAAAATAGCTAACTTATTCAGGCAATTGCGATTATCCGTTCGATTACCTCAATTAAAATGATTTTTCTAAAGGTATCAATTAATAATAGATTGACGCTCTTCAATCAGAAAAAATAACTGAATATAAACAAGTTTGAATTCAATCAAAAGCAAGTTTATATACGATTACTTTTAAGATTTCGACAGAAATATAGGCACACTTGAATTGAATCGAAAGCCTATATGCGACTACTCTTTGGCAAGAAAAAGACAGAAAGATATAAGATAACTTGAATTTAATCAAAAATAGGCTTACATTCAAATAAGTCTTCAAACTTGCAAAATATTAAGCTATAACTAAATTATTCTAAGTCCTAAACTACTCGAGATCTCTGAGCAACCATTTGGTATGGAATGTCAGATGATGAATTTTTGTCGGGAGGTCTCTCTCTTTTTGATTGTTTCTTCTATTTATAGACGATGGGTCTGTTTTCAACTTGTATTCTCCACGTTTTCTTTTAGCGCCCAAGTCTTTATTCAAATTTGATTCAAAATGCCTTATATTCTCTCCAAAAACAGTTGCAAAGGCCTTCGAACTGCTGCTTGATGCTTGACGGATTCCTATACCTAAAATAACGGGTTGCCCCAAGCGTAGGGCTGTGACCGACGTAGCACAATATCCGGTAAGCCCGGAGTCGAATCCACAGAGACGGTGATGTGTGCTGACTTAAAAACTCGGGTTGTTAAAATTCGAACTGGCTCTTAGGTAACCACCCCTTGTCGTTTGAGATTACAATTGACTAAACTTGGAGAATTGTTTGGTTTTTCAAATTATTAAAAAGAAGGTACGTTCATAGGGTTTATAGCACTTGTAACCAGTCCCGGACTTATCTGCTCCGTTTGGTGTTCTTGAAAATGTTCGACTTTAGAGATAAAAAGATACCCCGAAAGATGCGAACCTTTATGGTCGCCGTTTACCCATGCGCAGCGAAGAATGAGTTTTAGTCTCTCATTCCCCCGTTCACATGGGTTTCAACAATGCTCGGGTTCGTCTAACAGAAGTGTTTTAATAACCTAAAATTGCTTTTTCATTTTTATTTCAAAACAGGAGTAAGACATGTCCGACCTGGTCACGGTGTGCTAATCACCTCGCGACCCTACCTATACGACTACTCACTATGCATTGAACAAGAAACGCGAAAAATCCTAGTTTAAAACATGCTTCTAAATACGAAATAAACAAAAGAGTACCAACAAACAACTTTAATGAATGACGAAAATTAACACGAGTTATCGGAGTGAGAGTACTCGAACAAAACTTCAAAAACTTGAAGGAAAAAGAGCACCCAAAGAAAAAATAACATAATCTAAAACTGCATACTAATATTCTGAACAAAAAATCATGCAAGTATAAAACTCCATTGAAATAATAGTAAAAGATTAAACCCCGAAGCCTTCGTCTTTTTCTGTTTCAGCCGTGAGCCCCCGAGGTAGTGTCGAGGTGCCGCTGAATCTCGTTCTCTTTTTTTTTTTTTTTTTTGAACCGCGCTGAATCTCGTTCTCTGTTTCGGCGTTCCAGAAGTCATTGACGCGCGGCAGCCCCGTGTTTTTCTTTTCTCGTGTAAAAAGTGCTCAAACTAAACCCAAAAACTACAGGTACATATAAACATGTACATATCGTGTACATATGAATTTTGTGGGCCCACCTCGAGTCCTACAAAGATTATTCGAACTGTCCATTATTTTTAAAATATTTTTTTATGGAATCCCGTAAAAAATCAGCTCAACCCGATATCAGTAAGGATTTTTTCGGAATTTGTAGGGGCGAAACTACCTAACTGCTCAGTTTCGCTCCTACAAATTCAAGAAAAATCCTTACCGATATCGGGTTGAGTTGATTTTTGTACGGAATTCCATAAAAAAATATTTAAAAAATAATGGACGATTCAAATCATCTTTGTAGGACCCGAGATGGGCCCCACAAATCTCATATGTGAATGATATGTACCTACCATATGTACCCATTGTCGCATGACTTATGCAGAAGAAAACAATTATTACATTGTTAAAAAGTCCAGAAAGTGTCCCAATGATGCGAAGGTAAAAGAAATTTTAAATATTGGGAAAAAAAATAAAATAAAACAATCCATTGGTTTGCAATTTCACCTTAAGCCTCGAACAGGCTTGGACTGCCCTGCCACAACAATCACGCAAGCTTTAGAAAAAGTACTCAAATTTTGAACAAGCCACATGAAGAGAGAGAGGGAGAGGGAGAGAGAGAGAGAGGGGAGAGAACATAGATTTTATCAGGCTTGGTTCGTAAACCTACTCTGCAGGCAGTCAAATGATCAAGGATTTCCCTATACGGAGAAACGGATGTCTAAAGGGATACAGACGAGATCTCTCAAAGTTTCTCTCGCCTCTCACAAGAAAAGAATGTGTCACAATCATATAAAAACCCTAAAATACTTAAATACTGAACTGTCTCGTCGTCAACTGTCCAGACCGTCGTAGCACCATACGAGATTTACCACGAGCTCGAATTTCATTAGACAATGGAGACCGTCCGGACGAGATATGCTGAGAGGTTCGATTTCGAGCCAAAACACTTCTGCTTTGTTTGGATTGTTTTTGAAAAAAAATTCTCAACTCAAAAAACATTCATTATCCCTACTTCCAATCATTACTCACCGCTATCTCGAATCATTATTCTCATTTCTCTTTTTATCTATTTTCAATCATTACTCTTATTTCTCTCTCCACTTGTAACCCTACAAAATTTCTCAAAAACTCATCCAAACACAGCTTCATGATTCCCATCAAACCAATATATATATATATATACTAGTTTAATGCCCGTACTTCGTACGGTTCCGCGTGCTCATTAGATGAATTGGTATCGGGAAGTGTTTTTGGTTTTCGCAGTGATAATAGTAGAGAAATAGCAAGAGGTTATTGATGCACAAATTCATTTTTTTTTCACATGTTATGCATTCTACAACTATGGTACTCTCATGAAGCTACAGTGAATGTGTTCTAGTACTTCAATGGGAATATGCTGGTGGACGAAGGCCAAATTTTTTTATCAATGGAGGATCATTGCAACATTGGAGCGCAGCATGGAGGTCCATGCTTGTGTATTGGAAATGCTGTTGTTAACATATATTCTAAATGTGGAAGGGTTGATTATGCTTAAATTGGTTAATGATCCTTCAAAGCAAGATATTCATGGTATTCATAGTAGCTAGTAATTGTCACATTAGCAACATATGCAAAGGCCAAGCAGTAAAGAAGCATAGAATATTCAAGTTCAACTTGTTTTTCAGATAGCTGATTGAAATACATAGAACCCAAAAACAATATTAGGATGTAAGTACAAGGGTCTAAACAAATGTAACTTCCTCCATATGAGAGTCACTCTGAGCTTCTCAACAAGGTTTCAGGACATTCTGTATGGCTTCCATAACAACTTGTCCATTGACATAATGCTGGCGACACACGAGCATATAGACATCCGAACCACCAATCAATTTCATCTCTGTCTCTCTAATCTTCCGTAGGGTAAAAAAGGCTCACTTGCCACAAAGCTCACATCGAGCTATTGGCTTGGTTATGGAATCAGCAAGGGGTATAAATATCAAGCACTGAACCAAAGCTTCTTCTGAAACAAACATTCGATCACATGTAAAAATATGTATCGTGGAGATACAGCCACTATTATTAGAAGGGAAACAAATATGGTACTATAAAAGTATATATAATAGCAAGCAAGAAGTGATACAATAAATGAGACCATAACTTTGCATGAGACAAGCACACATTTTCATCAAGATAGAACGAGAGCCACTATTATTAGAAGTGAAACAAATATGGAACTACTGAAGTATAATAGCAAGCAAGAAGCGCTACAACAAACGAGACCATATTTTTGCATGAGACAAGCCCACATTTTCATCAAGATAGAACGAAGAAGGAAAGGGATTTGTAAGCAGAACCTCAGGTAGTTCCCATCCAGCCCAGCAATTACTGCAGTTTTTACATCAAGATCAGTTGCTTTGCAGTAGAAACATAAGGCAATATGTCACCAAAACTACCTTTGAAATCTGTAATACAGTCAATACAATTCCAATTCCATAGCTTTGGTTTTGATAAATGATTTAAGCCAATTAAGCTTCAAAGAATTTATGAATGAAACCCTAGATTTCGCCACAATTATATTGCAAGTGGAGGTTGAATTGAAACCCTAGTCCTTTTCTCTCATCGCTTTCTAAAACATTTAATCTGCTTTCTGGTTTAGTCCTTAGTTTAATCAATTCAAATCAAATCCAACTTCCATTTGCTCTCCGAATTAAATTAAAAATAAACTGGAAGTACTGCAACTCAACTTTTTACTCCCCGTGGACGATCCTGGACTTAACCAATGTTCTTTGGAATAATAGTTAATTCTTTGTTTTATAAATTATATTTTTGATATGAAAACGACAAACCATGCATCTGTGACCATGTAAGACAAACGGGAGGGTTGTCCCGAAATCTTTTTAGATTCCGCATCCTAGTTTCATACTGTATTCTCTTCTTTTCATCGTCACCCTCCTTTTGCTTTTTTCCCGGCGGCTCCCATATATAAACTGAGGATCGATCATCCAAAAAAGGTCTACCCGGAATAAAACTTGACACTTGAAGACTGAATCACAACAATACCCCAAGCGCACTGGAAAAACCCCAGGTGAAGCCCATCAACGCCAAGCGCTTTCCAAGGCTTAAATTGATGGAGAAGAGTGCGCATTTCCTCCACATAAGGCATGGCGCTAAGGTTGTCCAAGCAGGGCTAATGTCCACAGGAGCACTAAGCTCCAAACCAGTGTTCCAATCCTCATGCACTCTCTCGGTAGAGAAAAGGTTATCAAAGTCGCACACAATATGGTCCTTAATGTCCTCTACGTCATGCAACCAATTACCCACTCCATCTTTCATCGCAAGGATTTTATTAGTTTTGTGATGGGCCAACATAGTAACATGAAAAAACCATCCCCTTTCAAAATCCAATTTGTACCGGCCTTAAGAGCCCAAAATTCTTCCTCAAGATGAAGAATGCTATCAAACTCTTTGGTGAGCTGTTTTCAAGATTTAACAGGAAACTAAAAGGTTTGCTATCCAAGGGTTTTTGGCTGCCTAACAGATGAGCCAACATTTTCCTTTTACGACTGAAAAAGATACCGAAATGATAAATGGCCCGCCTCGACTTTGCCCCTGGCGGCCTTAACCAGCCCCACACGCACCAACGCGGCAGCGAGGTGCTGTTCGTTCTCTACGGAGAATTGGATGCTGGGTTCATTACCACAGACAATGTGCTTGTTTCCAAGACCATCAAACAAGGTGAAATATTTACTTTCCCTAGGGATTTGGTTCACTTCCAAATTAATAATGGGAAAGAACCGACCACCGCTATTGCTGCTTTTTCAACAGCCAGTATCCGGGCCCCCAGGACATTGCCACATCGTTGTTTGCCGCCACTCCCCCAGTGCCAAATAGTGTCTTGAGCAAAGCTTTCCAGATATCATATCAGGAGGTTGATGCAATCAAGTCAAAGCTAGCATGAAACCCCTAGAGGGTGCTTTGTGATCTGGGGTTGGTTTGTTATTGGTATTCTTGTTTTTCTTCTTGTTGTTTATTGGAATAAGGACTTATGGTTTCACGATAAGAAATAGTGGCTCGGAAAGTGATTCAATGTTGTATTAAAATTCATTTACATATGTATTCGGTTTTGCTTCTTATGTTTACCAAGAAATAAGACGAGTGTTTTAAATAACAGTAGCATCTAAATTCGTATCAATGATAATATTGTACTGTCATTGAAATTTGGATCGTAATGTGACTAACCTCAATTATCTGGCCATCCATTACTACACCTAAATAAATATATTTTCTTTGGCTAAGCTACACATAAATAAATATTAGTATGTATATTTTTAAGAAGAAATAAGATAGACGCAAAATGGAAAGAAATTAATTGAAAAACAAAAAGCTGATTGCCAAGTCCTCGAATTTTATCATACAATGGAGGCCATTCGGACGAGATATGCTGAGAGGTCCGATTACAAGCCAAAACACTTCTCATGATTCACATCAAACCAATATCTTTATATGTTGACAGATGAGTGTAAAATAAGATTCGAAATGAAGTTGGTAATTTGACAACAAGCATTTTCAGGCACATGGGGAAATTAATCTTTTGTACGGAACTGATAACAACTGCAACTGATATAGTAAATGGTGATTAGACCAGTTTTGGGAGAGCAGGAGGAGTTTGGATCGAGATTAGGATTTGAATCATTTTCAACAAATCTCCCTTGCCAGCCCAAATGCAAAATTTCACCAAACTGTGATTATATATATATATATATATATGGGCCTTTCCATACAAGGTAATCTGGAAAACTTACTTTGTTTACTTCTTCAGTCATATAGTCATATATGCATGATCAATTAAGTTTGAAGTATAGCCAGATTTAAAACTGTTCGGTTACTTGGGTTTCACTTTCAGATTGAAGGTCACATATTCAAAATTTTAAGGGGTGGCGCAGTGGTTAAATTTTCTATTTCTCAATCGCCCTTTGAGGCTGCTCATAACTTCGTAAGGATTAAGCTCCTGGAGAAACTATCTGATTCCAAATATTAGTTGAAGCCCTAGGCACCCTTGTTAAGAAAAAAGAAGCCAATTTTAATCACATACATGCAAGAGATAGTAGTGGTCAATGTTTATATGTATAGCATATTTCGTTCCAAATATATCCAAAATTACCGAGACTAAATCTTGAGAGTACCATATTGGAGATTAGGTTTTGGTTCATTTTGAAGAAACTTCCTTTTTCTTTTTCTTAATTTTTGATCGGCAACAAAGTTTGTTTATTAGATCTCGACAAAGGGTATATCGCGAAAAAGCCCAAAACCAAACCAATGAGAAGGACTCATGATTAGAAAAACAGAGGCAAGAAAGAGAGAATCCAGGGAAATGCTGAAAAGGAAATGAAACAAAGAACATAGTTTAAGTAAAACATTAAAGACAGCCTTGGGGACCTTCCTCAACAGCCAAAAATGCACAATTAATTTGACCACTTTGGGACCCCGGCCATATGAACTTTTCCATGGAAGGTAATCTACAAATTAACTTAATTACTTTGTTTACTTCTTTACTCATGATCAACCAAGTACTAGATCTCCAATCTGGTATGATGGATACTAGCCTGGAATTTCAATGACATACCCAATTGAAGAAACTGAAAACTCTCGTTTTTGACACAAGGTGTGAATGCGATGAGCGCGGGCGTGCCAAGACTTGTAGCGCCTAACTTCTTGTGAAGATTCCCGTGAATCTTGACTTCTATCGTATGAGCGATTGTGTGTGATCCAAAGGTTAAAGATCACAGAGCGGTTCGTGGTTTGCCACACGGTTGTGGACTTACTATTTCCTAGTCGTATAGGAAATGGACGTAGAAACGTGAAAACGTAAACTCTATTACACCGGGATAATAAAGTTGGTACAGGAAAGTAAAAGATCCAAACAACTTAAAGAAGTGTGTTTGAATGGGGTTTGAGCACGTAGTACTCGATAATCTACTTTGCTGAAAGTAGTAAAGTGTTTGCTTCGCTGGGAAGGCTTTTTGTTTAAGCGTTGAGCTTGATTGGTGTTGAACCCTTTTTTCTTCTTGAATTCTGCTATTTATAGGCAAAGCAGCATCCTGATTCAGGCCTGAATCCAAAAATCTGTCTTGCTCCAATGGCTGCCATGTGTCCCATGATTTCCCACTTTTTCAGCACATGTGATCATGGGCAGTTTTCAGAAGTTAGGAGCAGTTGAGTTAGATCATGGGTAGTGGGTCTCTCATTGGTTGACATGTGTCCCACACCTTGGTAAAAATATCTTCCAACTTCTTCCTATTTATGCTCCTGCGACACATGGCCAATTGACTTGGTCAATTGGCCCTTTGTGTTTCAAATATCAACTGCCACCAAATGGTAACTGCTTCCTACAATTGGGGACCAACTCATTTGCACCAGATTATTGCTTTCCACTGAAACTCAACCGTGGGCTAAACCAAGTGGACCAAATTAATTCATTTCCTTGCGGGCTCGACCGTGGGCTTTACATCCTGGGCCAATTCAGCATATTCCTCGTGGGCCCAGCCGTGGGCTGCCTTCTGGGCCGAACAAAACCAATCTTGCAACCGTGGGCCGCATATCCTTGGGCCCAAATGGGAAAAAACCCATGGCCCAATGATTACCCAACTAATTACATAACTCTCGGCCCAATTAATTACGGAATTAACAATCAACAATCCAATCACGGCTGGCCCGATCCGCGGTGCCAAAAATGGGTATAAACATTGCCCCCCCTACGCCTTGATTCTGTTAAGATTAAGGCGTTTGGAGAAGAACTGTTTTTGGCAGCCAAACAGACCTTGGTGTATTTAATATTCTGTCAGGCCGAAATGCAACCTAACATTTTTCCTTCTTGGAATAGCCGCAAACGTCATCAGATCTTCATGTGGGGCTTTTATCCATAAAGGAAGTCTCCTTTCTCTCTTGGGACTCTCATAACTTCTAAAAGAATCCCTTTTCAACCCAAATCCTTTTCTGTACGTGCAACCTCTTTTAGGATAAAAACAAACATTCAAAACAAACAAATCCCCAAGGCCTTTTCAAAACCCATTTTTCGAAAAACAAAGCCAGCACCGCCCTCCTTAAAGGCTGATCTTTCTCTCTCTCCTCACCTTTACCTTTTCACTCCATCTTCTCTCCTCCTCCATCAGAATCGAAAAAAAAAAAAACCCAAGCTTCCATTGTTGCACCAAAAAAGCTTCAGGCCATGTCTTCTTTTAGAGCCAAGCAAATCGCCAAGAGCCAGACCACCTTTTCAGGCGAGATAAAGAACACCATCAAGTCCGAAAAGCTTCCAATCAACCTTGACATCTTGATCGATCGCGCCCAAACCCGCTCGCCCACGGTAAAAATGGGGCTCGGGCCTGCGTTCAACGGCGACTTCCCAGAATCACTTTACCCTTTCTATCCCCTGGCCGAAGAGGCCTTACCCTTCGGCTACATCAACGCCAACTGGACCGCCTATCCACGGGACATCCCAAATCGCCTCTGGCATCGGCCGGACAAACAATACGTGCAGTGGGTCAACCGCGTGGCCGCTGTGAAGGGAGGACTCTGGAAGGAGATTGGGATCTACGAAGCCCTAATGCTCAGCCGAAGCCTCATCAATATGGACAAAGCCCTATTCATGGCCGCGGCCCAGTTCTGGTCTGTCTCCTCTAACTCCTTTCTTCTTCGTGTTGGGATGATGGGTATTACAATGCAGGATGTCTCATTCCTTACCGGCCTTCGCCCCCACGGGGTTAGGGCCGACTGTTTCGTTTCGCAAAAAACCCCCTCCTTTACATACCCAGAGTCGGCCCAGTTGGCCTACTCGAATTTTCTGAAGTGTTTTGCTGGTAGTGAGGGTGAAGAAGTCACCGAGGACGAGCATGTTGCTCTCCTCGTTTACTGGCTGAACAAGTGTATTTTCTGCGTTTCGTCGAATCGAATAACCAAGGAATTTACTGACATTGCTAAGGCCTTGGCCTCGGGCCAAAAATTAGCAATGGCCCCGTTGGTCCTCGCCCACCTATACCGCGGTATGCAAGAACTGTTGACAAACAAATTTGTGTTTGCACCCGGACCTCTCTGGATCGTTACCCTCTGGCTATGGTCGTACTTCCCCTCGCTTGCCCCCAAGATGAGCAAGAAACCCACTCATGGATGTTATGGCCGCAACTACGCAGGCCAAGCCCTCCGAAAACATAGTTTCGAGACTTGCTTTACTTATTTCTATCGTGAGCTGACCACCTTGGGCAAAGGTTACATGCCTTTTGAGAGGGACACCGTACCCCACTGGTTGAAAAATCCTGCAGGAGAACCCGGCGAAGATTTCGATGAGCACAAAGAGGTTTGGGCTAGCTTCCTTATTTCTAGGGACTTGTTGTACGGTATGGGAGTTTCCTCAGCTAACAATCGGTGTGGGACCGAATACTATAACGCGGCCCAATTTGCGCGCCAATTTGGCCTTATGCAACTCGTCCCAATCCCCCCGTACCAGTCTTGCAATGAGGACTTTATTGACAGGATCATCGTTTTCGAAAAGACTCTGGAAGCTGTCCGAAACCAATTTGCTAGGGATGAGGCCAGCTTTCAGTTGAAGCCCTACCCCGATCGTCCGGAGAAGTCCCAAAGATTTGAAAAATGGTGGACCACATGTGTGAGTATGTACCTTGCCAAGGACCTAGATGAGGTCTTGGCAAAAGTGACCCCCGGGGCCTTAGTTGTTGATGATATTGACCTCACCAAGATTTCCAAACCAGCGAAGAAAACCTCTCGTTCCGAAGGTCCCTCCTCAACCTCAAGTCTGAAAAGGAAAGGTATGCACATAGGAACAAATCAATCCCGTGTCTGCTGTCCATTCAGGCCTTTATCTGATTTTCTCATGCAACTTCCATTTCAGGTACCCAAGAAGTTACCAAACTCGAGTCAGAGGAAACCCCGAAGAAGAAGAAGAGGCTTCAAAAGCTGTCGGAAAAGAAGACACCAACTGTAAGAACTGATCTGCCTTTTATTTTCCCTCTATCTTCTCTGATTCAGGCCTAAACGCTTAAATCTGCAGGAAAAAATTGCTGCGATCGCTGGGAGGACAAAGAGCAGTACCAAGACTAGCTCCCCTGACCAGGTAAACTCGATTACTCAAGTATTCAAATATTCAGGCCTCAACCTGCTTTGTATTAAGGCCTAAATGTAAATTCTTGAACTTTGCTCAGGCCGAATCGAAGGAGACCATTCACCATGCCGAATCAACCCCGACAACAGAAGTGAAGAAGAGAAAGACCAAGACCGCACCCATCAAAGAGACCCAAGAAGAAAAAGAAACTGAAAAAGTGGAAATGGAGAAGAGTCCCTCACTTGTATCCAGTGATTCTTCCCCCGCTTCGTTAGAGGTAAGGAAACACCTCTTAGTCTTGATTCCCTGATTTCACTACTGTTTCATCGCTTGGCCAGCCTATCCCTAACTCCTTAATGAATTCAGGCCACCTCGGAAGGTTCTCCGGTCAATCCTGAACATGAGGCGTCATCACAGACGCCTGAAAAATCCAGACTATCACCGTTCAATCCTGAGCCTCCCACTTTCCAAAAAGCTGAAATTGTTGAAGAAGAAGCTGAGGAAGACATGGAAGACTTCTTCAAGACTGCGGCCAGCCTCGTCCAAGTCTCCCTCTCGGGCATTTCCGGAGATGGGTCAAGTTCTACCCAAGTGCCCCCAACGGCTGAAGAAGTTGCCGAGGCCAATGAGACTTTCAAGGCTTTAATCAAGATGGATATCAGGACAGCTCTTCACCCAGGCAGGGCTTCATCGTTCAGAAAGGCCCTTGACACCTTGGCCAAAGCTCAAACCTTCAGTGAGGCTGTGGAAACAAACCTGCAGAACTTCCACAAAGACTTCCCAGACATGCAAAAGTCTTATGACGGGGCTGCTCTTGAACTCTCGAAAGTTGACTCAAGCCTTACTGAAATTGACGACCTCCGCCAAGAATTGAGCAAATGCGTAAATGGCTATGAAGCTTCGAAAACCCAAATCGAAGCCATTGAGGTGCAGAAAACCAATCTCGCCAACGACATTCAGACCTGAGAGGAACAGATTCAAGAACTGAAGAGAAAGCAGGAGGATGCAGAGAAAAGCACGGTGGCCTTGGTGACCCAGCAGTCAAGCCTGGAAGCTCAACAGAAGGGACTGTTCGCCACTTCCAAAGCTGTCAAGGTCAAGCTCCTTCCCTTGGTTCCCAATCAAGCAGGCCTCCAAACCTCAAAAGAAAGGTTAGAGGCCCAGCTCAACAACCTTGCTGCATCCTGGAACACCCTTCGTTCAAGTATCCTTGGTGAACTTTAGGCCGTTGTGGCCTTGTAATAACGTAGTTTCTTTCCTTCAGCCCTGAACTTTAACCCATTGGGCTGTTGGTACCTGTGTGGCCTGAACTCTAGGCCTTTTCAACTGTTTTGTTTTGATGACATAAACCAAATCCAGGCCTGGCTGGTAGCCTAGACAGATTCAAGTCCTGATGGTGGCCTAGACTGATTCAGGCCTTGATTAATCAATTATGGTTTTGATGGTAGTTTTTCTTTAAAGTCTCTCATCTCCCACATCGTAGGATAATGATGCTTTAAAAACTTTCCATTGATAGTATGTTTATGCATTCCACCATTCAAATCCATTAAAAGATAAACATTACCTTCGAACACCTTGCAAATTTGATACGGCCCTTCCCACGTTGGAGACCACTTGCCGTACCTTGGGGTTTGAGCGCCCAAGGGAAGAACAACCTCCCAAACCAAATCTCCTTCGGTGAAGCTCTTCCTTCTCACTCTTCTATTATAGGCCCTAGTCACTTGACGCTTTTGAATCAACATATGGTCTAAAGCAGCCAACCTTACCTCGTCAAGGTCTTCCATTTCCATTAACATAGCTTGGCTATAATCAGCAGGACTTAAGCCATTTTGGTATGCAATCCTGGCCGATCTAACTGTTACCTCCATGGGAAGTACGGGGTCATGGCCATATACCAACATGTAAGGAGTAACATTTGTGGCTTCTTTCTTCGAAGTCCTATAAGCCCATAATGCATCGGACAGGAGCTCATGCCAAACCCTTAGATTATCCTCCACCATCTTCTCAATAATTCCAATCAAGGTCTTATTGGTTGATTCAGCTTGGCCATTTCCTTGTGCATAATATGGAGTTGAGTGAGATAGTTGAATATTGAATTGGCTCGTAAAGGCCCTAACCTGTGCTCCAAAGAACACTGAGCCTCTGTCCGCCACAAAATGTTCCGGTATTCCAAACCTATGGATAATTCTCTCCTTCATAACTTTGATCACATCCTGTTGATCCACAGACTTTAACGGGATGGCCTCCGCCCATTTCGTGAAATAATCTGTGGCTACCAAGATGAACCTGTGTTGTTTCGATGAAGGGGGATAAATCATCCCAATTATATCTAAAGCCCAGCCTCGAAAAGGCCAAGGCTTCACCACAGCTTGATAATCCGTTGCAGGGGTATGATGGACTGGGCCGTGAGCTTGACAAGGCTGGCAGCCCTTAGAAAAACGTATACAATCCTCTAAGATAGTGGGCCAATAGTAATCATACCTTCTAATTAGCCACCTCATCTTGATACCGGACTGATGTGCCCCACAAATCCCTTCGTGGACTTCTGCCATTACCTTCATGGCCTCGGTATGGCATAAACACCTCAAAAGCAAGTCATCTTCAAGGCCTTTCTTGTACAACTCATCTCCAAGGAGCACATAAGTCAATGCTCTTCTTTTGACCTTTCTACTAGCCCCCATATGAGGCCGCTTTAGGTAAGCAATAATAGGATCACGCCAATCTTCCTTATCCTCATCTTCTTCTTCAACCGGAAGGTCTGAAGCAAATACTTCTAGGCCTAAACCTCTTCTCCTTACAGAAGGGAGTAGCCTTTTCTGGACTGTAATGATCTTATGAAAAGTTTCTGGTGAAAGCTTCAGGCCCGTTGAGGCCTGAGCCAGACTGTTTGCTTCTGAATTCTTACTCCTTGAGACGTGTTTGACAATTACGTTATCAAAGTCTTGAATTAATTGCACCGCTGCCATGTAATAAGGAGCTAACTCCTCACTATAGCATTTAAATGTACCTGCCAAGTGGTTGATTACGAGGTTTGAATCTCCTATGACCCTCACTTCTCGGGCCTCAAGATCCCTAAGGATTTCAAGGCCTATCACTACCGCTTCATATTCGGCTTGATTATTTGTACATGGAAAATCAAATTGAAAAGATAGCTCCGTTCTCAGGCCTTGGGGAGAGATAATGATAATCCCACAGCCTGAGACTTGTTGAGTTTTTGATCCATCAAAGAGAAGAGTCCAGGGAGTGAGTGAGAGTTCAAATGCACTCAGGCCTGAATCAGATTCTTCGCCGATATCCACACAAGGATGATCGGCAAGGGAATCCGCTAAGGCCTGGCCTTTTACAGCCTTTTGAGGGACATATTGAAAACTAAACTCCATTAAAGCCAACGACCATTTGCCGATTCGGCCTCGCATGATTGGCCGAGAAAGCAAGTACTTAATCAGGTCTGTTTGACTCATAATGTAAACCACAACGGGAAGCATGTAGTGCCTCAATTTTATTGCTGCAAAGTACAAAGCAAGACATAACTTTTCAATAGGAGTATATCTCCTTTCACAAGGAGTTAACAACCTACTTAAATAATAAACAGCTTGCTCTTTCCCTTGCTCATTGTCTTGTGCTAAAAGGTATCCAATTGAGCTTTCCGCAGCCGAAATGTAGAGCTTCAAAGGCTTGTTCTTGATAGGAGGCATAAGAACTGGAGCCTTCGCTAAGTAGCCTTTGATCTCTTCAAAGGCCTTCGGGTGATCTGCCTCCCAAGCAAAAGTGTCTTGATCCTTCAGCTTCAAGAGTTGGGAAAAGACCTGAACCTTCCCTGCTAGGTTCGAGATGAACCTTCTCAAAAAGTTGAGCGACCCCAAGAGCTTCTGCAACTCCTTCTTGGTTGTAGGAGGCTTTGCTTCCATAATTGCCTTGGTCTTATTCTGATCAATCTCAATTCCTCTATTGTGGACCAAAAATCCTAGGAACTTACCTGCGGAGACTCCAAAGGAGCACTTTAAGGGGTTAACCTTTAAGTCAAATTGTTGCATCCTCAAGAATGACCTCCTCAGATGTTCCAAAGGCTCATCATAGGTTTGAGATTTGACCACAATGTCATCGATGTAGATCTCCATGAAACGGCCAATGAAATCATGGAAAATGGCGTTCATTGCACGTTGGAACGAAGCACCCGCGTTTTTTAGGCCGAAGGGCATTACGACCCACTCAAAGGTTCCCAAGGCTCCGGGACACCTAAAAGCAGTCTTAGCCGTATCGGCCTCGTCGATGAAGATCTGATTGTAGCCCGAGTGGCCGTCCATGAAGGATAGAACTTTATGGCCCGAAGCCCCATCTACCAATAAGTCTGCAACGGGCATCGGATACTCGTCCTTCGGAGATGCCAAGTTTAGGTTTCTGAAGTCCACACAAACTCTAATCTTGCCATTCTTCTTAAGGACTGGCACAACATTAGATAGCCAAGTTACGTACCTAGCCGTGCGTATAAACCCAGCATTGAAAAGGCGCTCGATCTCATCCTTGACTTGCAGATAGACCTCATTAGACATCCTCCTTGGCGGTTGCTTGAAAGGCCTAAATTCCGGCTGGATAGGCAACTCGTGCTCCACCAAATCCCTGGACAAGCCTGGAAGTTCGTCATAGTTCC
Organism: Rhododendron griersonianum; assembly: GCA_018127125.1. Lineage (NCBI taxonomy): Eukaryota > Viridiplantae > Streptophyta > Magnoliopsida > Ericales > Ericaceae > Rhododendron > Rhododendron griersonianum. The sequence continues at coordinate 36,169,380 of CM030798.1, read as the reverse complement.
AAGCAAAGCAAGACTTGAACTCTGTTAAGAGCTGAATGAGCTTCTGTTTCACGTCCTCTGGCAGAAGCTGGCTAATATATACAGGCCTAGGATTGTCTGAATCTCCTAGGTTAACCTCTTCCAAAGGGTCTTGAACATCGGCCTTTAAGTCATCCAACTTGGCCGGGGCTGCTTCAAGATCTTCCAAACGAATCTCATCCAAGTCTTCGATCAGATCTAAGTCCTCATTGATTACTTCGGCCGCATGGGCCTAAAAACCTTCCTGTTCCCGTTCCTGTTCTTCTCTAAGCCTTTTCTCCAGCAAACAGGCTTCTAACTTTGTCAACGTGGCTCGCAAAGCCACGTCCTTCTCTTCTTCCGAGGGCCTTACTGACATTAAAAAGGCCTTTTGGTTGAAGCAGCAATCGGCCTACTTGATTCCGTGATCATAGGGCCGATTAGCTCTTGGTACAACGCCTTCACCTCCTCCACTGACTTGTGGGCGGAGATAGGCACAATCTTGTGGCGGCCAAACTTATCAAGGCCTGCCACCTTCATTGGGCCGACATCCTCGTCATACAATCTTGCCTCGGCATGATTGGTAGAAGCGAGAAACGGCCTACGATCTGCCCAGATCACCTCTACATCTTCTTGGTTCCAAAAAACCAAACATTGGTGCAAGGTTGACGGTACGGCTAGGCAGGCGTGAATCCAATCCCTTCCCAACAGAATGTTGAACGAGGACCGCGAATTCACGACGAAGAATGGAGTGGTAAGGGTTTTTGACCCAACGGTCAAGTTCATGATCAAAATCCCCAGACAGTTCGTTTCATGCCCAGTGAAGTCAGTCAACGTCGCCGTTGTTGACACCAAGTCCTGATCCGTCTTGCCTAGCTTGATCATGGTTGACCTAGGCATGAGGTTAGCTGCCGAACCATTATCGACAAGGAGTCGATTGATTGGCATTCCGTCTACACATCCCGAGATATATAGAGGCTTGATATGCCTCGTCATCTTGGAAGTGGGTTTCTCGAATATTACGCTTGCTGCTCGGCCTTCGATACTATTCTCATCCTCGTCCTTCAGAATTATCACTGAAGGCCCGCCTCCATTCACGCCTGAATTGAGGGATTCGTGTAATAGCTCGGCCGTTTGACCCATCTCCACCACATCGCCTTCCATGGCAGTGAGGTCATTGTCCTTTGCTTCTAGTTCGGATGGAAGAAAGACCACCATGTTGCATTGCATCTTCGAAGCCTGCCCAGGCCTGAATTCCTTGGCCTGTGGGTTTAATCGAGGCTTGCCCCCCGAGTCCTGTTTTGGCTCAAGCGGCTACATCTTCAATAAAGTGACCTGTCTCGGAAGAGGCTTAATCCTAGCCTCCTCGAGGGTTTTTCCCAGTAAAGCCTTCTTCTCAAATTGAGGAACTTGCCCTGAAGAGGAACTGGCAACAACCTCTTTGTAAGTTCTTTCCAAAGGCTTGTATTCTCTCCTAGGCTTGACTACCCCATCCTTCAACTTTTCTGTAGGCACTTCCATCACCATCTCTTCATTAGGGTCATCTTCTTCCATCATGTCCCCAAGCAGGTCGTCTTCCTCTTGAGCCCTCCTTTCCGCCTGCCTAAACCGTTGGCGGCGTCTTTTCTGAGATCGGGACAAAAGAGGCTGTGGAGCGGGAAACTTAGGATGTTCAACCTTATGCCACTCGTTTGGAGAAATGACAGGAGGTTTCACAGTCCTAGGCTTCCCTCCAGTTGGGGCTGAAATTCTGAGATTATTGAGCTCATCCTCTATCTTCACCACACCTGGTCGAATCCTGTTGAAAACTGACTCATGCCTGATCTGGTTCTGGTTCTGTTTAGGCCTGCGTATCTCCTCAGGCCTGACTTCGGTTCTGCCCACAACTATGCTCTTCAACGCAGGTCTGGATGGAACAGCATGATGCCCACATTCAGTGCAAACCATTGAGCAACATGGTCTCTCCAACTTCCTATCTCTTTCAGGCTTGGACCACCAGGGCTTCTTCCTTTCAAATCTTTTCACCCTTTCGAAGGCCTGAGCAGGGATGCTTGCCACCCGAATCGAAGTTCTTGGCCTCCTTACCCCCCAAGTGCGGGATGGAGTGAAATCTTCCTCAAAACATGGGTCCCGGTAGTGATTCGATCTAGGCCTGAATGCTGCTCTCAATGGTGCTCCCAACCTCAGTCTAGGCCTTGGTGTGGTTCTAGGCATGGATCTCACATTCACTGAGACCATGTTTGCACTTAGGCCTGAAGGAAATGGGTTGCCATCCACCCCCATGGCCTGCTTGTCCTTCTCGGGAAACTTGAATTCTCCCCGATCAATCTTGTCTTGGATATCATTCCTAAACACAAAGCAATTATTGGTTGAATGACTCCAAGAGTTATGGTACTTACAATATTCCTTGCCCTTTAACTCATCCAATGCTGGAATCTTATGGCCAAAGGGCAATTTCAGCAACTTATCCGCCAAGAGCTGATCGAAAATAGCTTCCGCCTTGCTGATATCAAAGGTGTAGGCCCTGGTAGGCCTATTAAATGCTTCTTGGATGGGTTGCTTCGCGGGCTCCATCTTGACGAAAGCCTTGCAGACATAAGGCTTTCTATTGATGATTTCGGCCACATCAACATCGACAACAGCCTCTGTCTCAACCGTAGCCACGTCATAATTAGGGTCTTGATAGTACGTCCCCTTGGAAGCTGATTTCCTATCCTTCTCTTCTTCCAAAAGCTTCTCATAACGCGAGGCCTTTGCAGACAGCTCAAACAAGTCCCTAAATTCTGTACCATGATACTTCTTCTTGAACTCGAAATCCAGGCCGTTCAGTGCTAAACGCACATATTCGGCCTCGGGCAAAGGGATCTTACACTTGAAACGCACTGTCTTGAATCGGGAGAGGTAAGACTCCACGCCTTCTTGTGGAAGTTGACGATAGCGAGACAAATCCGCCATCGTTATCTCTGGTTCAACCCTGTAAAACTGCTGGTGGAACATCTCCTCAATCTGGGCCCAGGTCTGGACAGAATTGGGTGGCAGATTGATATACCAAGTGAAGGCCGTTGCTGTTAGGAAATTCGGAAAAAGCCTTAACTTGAGTTTGTCATTCGTGCGCACTTCCCCACACTGCACTTGAAATCGAGCAATGTGTTCCACTGTGGACTGCATGTTCTCCCCCGTGAAGGTCTGAAATTCAGGAACTTGGTATCCCTTAGGAAAAGGTTCACCGTCAACCTCCGCCGTGTGAGGTTTCCTGTACATGGGTCTGCCCACAGGCCTGAATCCAGGCCCTAACTGTTCCTGAAGCAAATCCAAGACCTGATCTCTCCCAATCATGGCTGGCATTGGAGGCGGCTGCTGGCCTGCCTCTTGTGCTTGCAGATTCACGCCTGGGTTTGCCCCCCGAGTCTCTGGGACTGAATGAGCATGAGAACTGTTCTTGTCTTTAACAGCACCTTGTCCTCCGTGAGGAGGCCTTTTGTCGGTCTTTTCAGGCCTGTTTGGGTTTTCCACCAAAACGGCCCTTTGTTCCTTGTTCATTGGAGGCGTCGGTCCTCCTCCAATAACCACTCCTTTGCTTCTATCTCCTGCCGGTGCAGGGCTGTTTGATGAAGAAGCTTGATAGAAAACCTGTGGTGGCGGTGGAATTGAGTCCTTCAAACCTGTCTGTTCATGGCCGTTGCCATAGAATCCGAACTGAGGCATGACTGGTTGTTGAGGGACGGGTGGAAGCCTCTCTGTCATTGTGGCAATCATGTTATTGATTGCTAGAGTCATAGGCTCGATGGACTGAGAAATTGTTTGTGCCACGCTGTGTGAAATTTCTTGTCCTGCAAAAAACATATAATTCTTGACGCTATCCGTGGCGTCTTGAAGATCTTGTGCACTGATTTGAGGAGCGGCCTCCTCGAGTACCGGGACGTTAACAGCAACTCCTTCAGGGCTGCCTGGAGGATCGGGCAGTGGTGGATCCGACTGTGGTGGGTCCGATTGTGATTGTCCGGTTCTTGTTTTCGGCGGCATGATTGAAACCTTTGTGAACGACTAGGGTCCCACCGGGCGTGCCAATGAAAACTCTCATTTTTTACACAAGGTGTGAATGCGATGAGCGCTGGCGTGCCAAGACTTGTAGCGCCTAACTTCTTGTGAAGATTCCCGTGAATCTTGACTTCTATCGTATGAGCGATTGTGTGTGATCCAAAGGTTAAAGATCACAGAGCGGTTCGTGGTTTGCCACACGGTTGTGGACTTACTATTTCCTAGTCGTATAGGAAATGGACGTAGAAACGTGAAAACGTAAACTCTATTACACCGGGATAATAAAGTTGGTACAGGAAAGTAAAAGATCCAAACAACTTAAAGAAGTGTGTTTGAATGGGATTTGAGCACGTAGTACTCGATAATCTACTTTGCTGAAAGTAGTAAAGTGTTTGCTTCGCTGGGAAGGCTTTTTGTTTAAGCGTTGAGCTTGATTGGTGTTGAACCCTTTTTTCTTCTTGAATTCTGCTATTTATAGGCAAAGCAGCATCCTGATTCAGGCCTGAATCCAAAAATCTGTCTTGCTCCAATGGCTGCCATGTGTCCCATGATTTCCCACTTTTTCAGCACATGTGATCATGGGCAGTTTTCAGAAGTTAGGAGCAGTTGAGTTAGATCATGGGTAGTGGGTCTCTCATTGGTTGACATGTGTCCCACACCTTGGTAAAAATATCTTCCAACTTCTTCCTATTTATGCTCCTGCGACACATGGCCAATTGACTTGGTCAATTGGCCCTTTGTGTTTCAAATATCAACTGCCACCAAATGGTAACTGCTTCCTACAATTGGGGACCAACTCATTTGCACCAGATTATTGCTTTCCACTGAAACTCAACCGTGGGCTAAACCAAGTGGACCAAATTAATTCATTTCCTTGCGGGCTCGACCGTGGGCTTTACATCCTGGGCCAATTCAGCATATTCCTCGTGGGCTGCCTTCTGGGCCGAACAAAACCAATCTTGCAACCGTGGGCCGCATATCCTTGGGCCCAAATGGGAAAAAACCCATGGCCCAATGATTACCCAACTAATTACATAACTCTCGGCCCAATTAATTACGGAATTAACAATCAACAATCCAATCACGGCTGGCCCGATCCGCGGTGCCAAAAACGGGTATAAACAGAAACTCACTCTTTTACTGAACACACATGAAACGCACGCCTTTAGTATTCACATCCCTTTGAAGAACACACACTACACCTTTAGAGGACACACACCACTTACCGCTACCCTTTGGAGAACACACACAAACACCTTTAGAGGACACACACCGCACCCAACTCACACACCCATATGGAACACGTACACAGTCACTTTTTTTTTTTTTTTTTTTTGCTCGCCAAATGAAACATTTTATATAACTCGAAATGGGTACATCGAGGGGAAAGCATCTTAGCTCAAGAAGCTAGGATGCAACAAAATAAAATAAAAACGCATCCAACCGATAGTTGGATAACACACCTCAAGACTAAGTTACAATCTCACTTTTCTAATACCATCTAAGAAAACCCTAAAATCGTCCACGGTGTAGACTTTGATGTCAAATTTCGCCTTCATCCACATCGCGACTCTAGTTTTGACTAAGTCCCCCACCTCCCATGGCTGTTTTTTTGAGTTGTACGAAAACATCGTCATTCCTCACCAAACATATGGACCATAATGTAGCATAGAAGCAGGACTCCCAAATATATTTCTCCAGGTTGTGAAACCCATTACTAAACCACCAGCTAACTAAGTCTAGAACTGAGGGCGGGCAGACCCATTTGATATTCCACCAATCCAAAATTTCTGACCATAAAGCCCAGGAGAAATGGCAATGCAGGAACAAGTGTTGATGTGTTTCAAGATGCAATGAGCAGAGAGGACATAAGGCTAATTGGATCTCACTTATCATGTTTCTACTTAAGAGTAGTGACCTGGTAACTGCATTCTCCTTGACAGCCATCCACGCGAAATCTTCCACTTTTGGAGGGCTCGAGTTCTTCCATAGAGATCCCAGAAGAGCATTGCTTGAATGAGAAAATTGTTCCCACTGCCCGTATGTTGATTTAACTAAGAACTTCCCGTCTGCCGTCCATCTCCCCTGTAAAACATCAGGATTGGTTGGGTTTAAGGTCACTCCTTGAATTCTCTGAATCAGATTGTCCATCTCTTGCTTCGCCCGCCCAAACACCCTTCTCCTGAACAGAAACTCCCAAGAGCCACCATTTGCATCTCCCCTCATGTTGCTAATCATTTCCTCCTTTTGAGTAGATAAGGAGAACAATCTCGGAAAGTCCTCCTTCAAGTCTGTCTCTCCCAACCAAACATGTTCCCAAAATAGAGTTGTGTTGCCTGAGTTTACCTGGACTCTAAAGCCCTCTCGAATAGAGTAGCCCAGAGTACACAGTCACATTTGAACACCCATGTGAAATCGTTCACAGAATAGTCATTGCTGCCCCATTTCGTTTTCACCCACCGTGCAATCCTGTACTTCATCAATTCCGTTTTTATTTTATTTTTTGCTCGGCACAACAAAAAAGATTTTATTAAAATCGATAGGGTACATCGAACAAAAGATTAACCAATTGATTTCCTTTTGCTGAACGATGCATTCATTTCTGATCATCTTCCAAATGGACCACATTACTGCAAATGGTATGGTATCCCAAATCAGTTTCCACCATTGCATAAGAGATTGAACTGATGAAGGGTTTTCCCATTGAATACCCCCACCCATTAAGAACTTCAGTCCACAAGGTGTTAGAACTCTTGCACAAAAAACTGAAATTTTCTAATTATTAAATCAAATAACATGTAACATGAGCAAAACAGAGCATGCATATAGAGTAATCGGCAGAGCAATTTAGAATTGAGAGCATAGGTTAACAGGTATATATTGAGGAAATGAGTAAAAGAAAAGCTGGCCTGAGATACAATCGGGAGGCGTGATGCACTGTCTTAAAGCCACTAGTCCTCCCCTACGTGAAGGTGTTGACGGATTATAGTGACTCCAAGATTCAACCCGAAATGCTCTCAAACTTCCTCTTCCAATGGTCACGTCCACTAGGAGGATATGAACAAAGCCACGTACCGGAATTGCCCAAATATAATAAGTATAAAAGTAGTATTTTGTAGTAGAGAGTTTTGAACAAGAAAGGTTGGAAAAGATGTAAGCTGAGAGTAAGAGAGAGTGGTCTGTGATGAGTTTTTTGGATGTATTGGCTGTTGATACAAAATGGTGCTTATATAGAATTTGGGAGAATACCCCAACAGACAAAATCATAAATACAATTATGAGAATTAAAGCCATATAAAAACAGTTTCTTTGCCTTTAAATTTGTTGACCAAGTAATATGCTTCTAGGAGCCGTTTGTGTCACAGAGTTATGAGGTAAATGGATTTATACAGCTTTAACTCCAGGAGTTACAAAATCTTGTGCAATCAATTTTTATTGCAATCATTTTCTTACCTGAAAATAAAATGGTAAAATCATATGATCAGTTTTGAAACTTACAAAGATAATTATATTTCAACACAAGGTCCGTACAGGTTGGCAGAGAAGAAGAATATGATCCAAAGTCTCCAGCTCTACACCACAAAAAATGCAACCAGTGCTTGCTTTCTTGTATGAATAACATATCCATCTTGCTTTCTCTTAGTGTTATCTTCAGACCGACCGCCACATTATTTATGACTACTTGCTCTCCCAATGACGGTATCCAAAACTTTGTCTAATCGACTGTTCATGTGTAGTCACTAGTCAGGCTAAGTTTCCTTAAAAAGGCCACCTGATTTTTTTCTTTATTTAAAAAATTTCACGCTTGGTTGGTTTTGCACCAAATTTTTGTGTGAAAAAATCGGGTTTCTGTCATAATTATTTTTTCTCATTGAGACGAATTAATAATTCACAAAAATTTAACGCAAAACTAACAAATGCAAAAAAATAAAAATAAAATTGAAAAAAGACATAACATAAAGGCAAGGTGACTTTTTTAGAAAAACTCCCGGTCGTACGTTCCACAAATATTCGAAGACATATTAACTTAAAATTGAGTACCATTGCTTAATAATTTTTATTTAAATTCAAACAATAGTGCCTCTTGAGCCGGTACATACATATATGTTTATACATGGTAATGCAAGGTGTCTCGAGCGAGCTTGCGCATACCTTGAATTAATACCTACAGATCCTTTTATAATCATTTACACGATTGCGCATGAGGATTACAAGGAGAATTGGTCAAGGAATAAGAAGACATGATCATATGTTCTAGCACATTGGAAATGGTACGTAAAAGGTTGGTGAAGGTTTTTCTTAGACAAGTTCAATGACTATATCCCAAATTTAAATACAATCTTTGAGCGGGTCATACAGGCTTGTGCATGCCTTGAATACCAAGTTTTATGGAGTAGTACGTATGTTATTAATTACACACGTTTAATGTCAATAGAACAAGAAAATTAGGTAAACTTCACCTGCCAACGGTATGGACAACAAATGTCAAAAATACTACTAGTAAAATATTGAGACCTTTGGACAATCCTGTAGGGTGACTTCCCATAATAATAATAATATTATTATTATTATTATTATTTATTTAACTGGACTGGGTCATAAATGGAACACCCATATTAATAATTAGATGCTAAATCTTTATATTTGGTCCCATAGTTTTGATTTTTGTAGTTTCTATTTGAGACTTTCATATGTCACTTTTTTAATGGTTCAAGAATATAGGATCTCAGGGTAATTAAGTAATACTGATTGAATTCATTATACCACAACTCATAATACCATATATTTCACATTTTATGGTATTACTAGAGATCAGGGCACACGCGATGTATGTGCATATCAGATTTAGATTTCCATTTATTGTTTGATCAAATTTTTGTAAATTTGGTCAAAATCTGATATGTCACGCATCGCATGTGCCCTTGCCTCTAATGTTCTTAACATCTAATCTATATCTATATTACAATACACAACGGTTTGTAAAATGTCCCTCTCACAATCTATATTACAATACACAACGGTTTGTAAAATGTCCCTCTCACAACTGTCCTACGTGGCACATTGAAAGGCTCTGATTAAATAAAGGATTTGAGGGTTAAAATTCAATCCATCCACGGGTTATCATTTGTTTGGGTTCAAAATTTGAAAACCCATTATTTTTCTCCCTTAATTTCCAATTCTTTCCTTTTTCTGTGGCAAAAAATATGGAAATTTGTTTTCTTTCTTACTTCCCCCTCTCCTCTCCTTTTCTTCTCCTCTCTTCTCTCAATGATTTCTCAACAGCAACCTCGAGGTTGCTGTAATATTGGTATATACACCGGTTAACTTGAATCAGCACAAAATTTCAACTACAAAAAAACAACAGTTCAAATATATCCATCGGTTAACTTGAATCAACACAAAATAGCTATTGTTTTTTTGTAGTTGAAATTTTGCGAATGGGGCGTTGGCTTTCAAGAATCTAGATAGACAAAACTAATGAGCCGTGCCTTCAGGCACGGGCATGCACTAGTTTACTACAAATGACAAAAAATTTATCAAACACTGTATATATGATCATGTTTGATATATAATCTAATCTGCTATTCATATTAACGTAAAATTTGACGCGGGTTCAAGTGAGATTACGTTGACAAAATAAATTTTTTGTTTTCACCATCGACGTGAAATTCATATATGTTTTTCTTCTGGTCATTAATTTTCTATTCGAAAACAACACAACAGTAGTGAGAAATAGACGTCAGACGACACAGTCAAAAAAGGGACAGAAAATTGGTTTCCCAGGCCAGTTTTTGTGGGGGCGGGGGCTTATGGGGCCTCTCCCTCTCCAACTAGAAGACTGTCTCTCTCTAAAGACCTCTGCCTATAAGTAAGCCACCCCCCCTTTCTTGTCCCCAGTACCCAAATCCCGACTTTTCTCTCTTGTTTATTCCTCTAGCTTTTTCCAAGCTCTGATTTGCTTCACCTTTCAGAAACACAACACATTTCTCATACACCTTCCAGCCATGGTTGCTGCTGCTGGAAAACTCTCAGTGGTGGTCGTTATGGTGCTAGTAATAGCCACCATTTACAACTCTGTTTCTGCAGAACCTGATATGCTCCAAGACGTTTGTGTTGCTGATCTCAATAATGGTATTTATTTTGTCCATAGAGCAATGCTACAAACACACGTCAATTTAAAACACAACTTCGGACATAATAGTGTCTGAAATTGTTAGACGCGCATAGATTTAAACTTATTTAACGGCTTCGGGCACAGTTATATCCGGAGTTGTGTTTTAAATGTGTACTCCTAGACTTTTTGTTGTCAAAAACCCGTTTCCCTTTTTTGCTTGTACTAATGATTCAACAGCATTATCGAATTTGGGCATGTTTGTAAATAGTGTTTCGAATTCGACCCAAATTTTTTGAGGAATACTACGCACCCATAATTTTCTTTCCTTAAACTACCTATAATCAAATGTGGCACAAGGAAATAAACTTTGGTTGAAGAGTTTGGGACCCACAATTGATTTGGAGATCCACATAAATCAAACTTTTGGAGCGTTTATGGATTCTAGATTATGGGACTGTAGCATTTCTTTCCAGGAAAAAGTATTTGTTGTGGTATATGTTTTTGTATTTTTAGCATAATGCACTTTATGTTGGGATGATTTTGGTCAAATGTAATGATAAGTTTGAAGTTATTTCGTTCTTTCTCCGAGTAGAAAATACTGACGTACTTATTTCTTATCTATTAAATTGAAAAACATTGGAAATTTAAAATCACTTGGATTTTGTGCTAATCAAACTACGATATTTAAAATTATAAGAGACTAACATACTAATCTATTTCATTTTGGTGTAATTTTTGGGCTCCCATTTCTCATTTTGAAAACAACAGTACCTAATAGTATACCTTATTGCTGATTCACAGTTGTGAAGATGAATGGTTTTGCTTGCAAGGCAAGCTTCAGTGCATCAGATTTCTTTTTTGCCGGTCTAGCAATGCCACAGTCCACCAACAATATGTTGGGTTCAAATGTGACTCTAGCTGAAGTGATGCAAATTCCTGGCCTCAACACCCTGGGTGTCTCCATGGCCCGCATCGACTTTGCCCCCGGCGGCCTTAACCCGCCCCATGAGCACCCACGCGCCACCGAGATATTGTTCGTTCTCTACGGAGAACTGGATGTTGGGTTCATTACCACAACCAATGTGCTTGTTTCTATGACCATCAAACAGGGTGACATATTTACTTTTCCTAAGGGTTTGGTTCACTTCCAAATTAATAATGGGAAAGGACCAGCCGCCTCTATCTCTGCGCTCAACAGTCAGAATCCGGGCCGCGAGGACATTGCCGCCACGTTGTTTACCGCCATGCCTACGGTGTCGGATAGTGTGTTGAGTAAGGCTTTCCAGGTATCATATCAGGAGGTTGATTCAATCAAGTCAATGCTTGGGGGAAAGCCCTAGAGAGTGCTTTGTAATCTGGGGTGGGTATGGTGTTTATTTTCTTATTGGTTTTTTTTTTTTTTTTTGGTTATTGTTGATTGAGATAAAGATTCATTGTATTTGAGTCCATTTACCTATGTATTATTTAGTTTCGCTTTTTGTGTTTAACGAGAAATAAGATGAGTGTTTTAAATAACAGTGGTATCTAAATACGTATCAATGATAGTAGTGTATCACCCAACTTTGGATTATATTAATGCCTATAATATAGGCACATTAAGCCACATGAATTTTGACATTAGAAGTTTTTTTTTTTGCATGTTTCTATAGTTATTGACTTGGAAACGGTGGGATGTGAATGTCAACGTCATTTTCGTTTTTTAATTTTACACTAAGCAAGTTGCAACATTCCCCATCCTTCATCTATGTTTCATGGATTTGGAGTTAGAATACAGGGAGAGGTTGAACTTCGTTCATATCTTTGGTCCAGTCCCCTGTTTTGGAGCGACGATACTTACCACCAATTTTAGGCTTAACCCAAATACATGTGCTAGGAATTTAGCACTCTAAAAATAGATTGACAAACATCCGAATAAAGAAAATTTCGAGTATTTTTAGTGAAACACTGCCGTGAACTTTTTGGTATAGTAGAATTATAAAATTACGTATTAATATCATTTTTTTTACAAAATAAATTGGGGAACACGCCCCCATGGGACCCACAATTAACTTCAAATTAGGTTCGTCCCAGAATTACTTGATCATATTTTCAAATAATAATTGGGATGATGCCCCAGACATCCTCACCGAGGGAAAAGAGTCAAATTTCAACGGAGAATTGGATATTGAGTTCATTACCACAGTCAATATACGTACTTGTTCCAATGACCGTCAAATAAGGTGACGTATTTACTTTCTCGAAGGGTTTGGTTCACTTCGAAATTATTAATATTAGGAAAGAACCAGCAGCCACTATCTCTGCGTTCAATAGCCAAAATCCGGGCCGCGGGGACATTGCCGCCACGTTGTTTACCGCCACGCCCCCAGTGTCAGATAGTGTGTTGAGTAAGACTTTCCAAATATCATATCAGGAGGTTGATGTAATCAAGTCAAAGCTTGCAGGAAAACCCTAGAGGGCACTTTGTGATCTGGGGTTGGTATGTTGTTGGTTTTCTTGTTTTTCTTCCTGTTGCATGTTTATTGAGATAAGGATTCATGGTTTCAAGAAAAGAAATAGTGGGTCGGAAAGAGAATCAATATTATATTTGAGTCCATTTACATATGTGTTCGGTTTTGCTTCTTGTGTTTACCGAAAAAACAGTAGCATCTAAATGCTTGTCAACCGTTGCACCCAGGCAATTTCCTAAGACGAAACCTTAGCCGACCTCTCGCCTCCTCCGGTGGCTATTCGCCGGCCGCCTCTTATCCCACCCCGAATCTCCCTTCTTCTTTTTTTTACCCTTTCTCCCTCACATCAGACCCTAATCTTTTCCACCCTCCTCGACCTATCGCCGGCGAGGGTGTCCGTTGGTCTTCAGCGCTGCCCGAACCTTCTCGCCGGTGCTATCGCGCGTCCGTTCGCTGGGATCTCTGCGTCGTCTGATCTCCGTTGCTAACGTCAGTTCGTTTCGATTTGGTTGGTTGCTCTGCTAGTGCTTGCTGTTTCAAATCTGTTTGCGTTTGGCTGTCTGCTCTGTTTGTTTTGGAGGGTCTATTTTGTTTCTGTTTTTGGTTGGCTGTGGTTTTTGGCTGCTGTTTGCGATCTCTGTTATGACGTAAATCGTGCGGCAATAGTAGTTGGGAGCCAAAGTGTGGGAGGATGGGTTCCTGTGCTGTGATTAACAAACAGAGGAATAAGACTGGTGGGTTAGGGACGTAATAATCAACCTTTGTTCTCTCTTTTCATTGACAACTTGCCAGAGGAGGTTTATCATGGCTCAGGAGAACTTTCACTAATTATGGTGTTGTTAAAGATGTTTTTATTCCTAATAAGCATAGCAATTTATTTATTTATTTATTTTTTACCAAAAAAAAAAGAAGAATTGATTCCAAATTTGGGTTTGTTAGATATGATTGTCATGTCTCAACAAGGGTTGCAATATCAAAATCCATTGGTTTGTGGGTTAGTGACAAAAAGTTTTATGTCAAAGAAGCATCTTTTGATCAATATAAGAACAAATCAGATTTGAAGATTCCTCTTTTCCAACGACCAGAAGTGGTTACTAGTTCTCATGGGATTCTTAGGAATCAAGGTATTGACTTTGATACAGACAAAAGTGGGCAAAAGAGCTACTTTCATGGAAAATCTTTTGCCCAAATGTGTCAGGTGAAACAAATAAAGGCGGTAGAGATGGGAAGGAGACAGAGAAGGGGTTGGAAAGTAGAGATCAAGTGTGTCGAAGGGTATCACTAAAACCAGCTGGTAATGGGTGGCTATACCGCAGTGCGGTGGCAAAATTACACAGGTTAATCTCAATCAACGAATTGAAGATCCATATGGCACAGATGGGCTTAGACAATATTGATATTAAGGCGTTGGGCGGAAGGTCTGTGATTTTAACTTGTCCTAGCAGAGATGAAATGGAGAAAATAGTTAAAGAGCGCTGTCTTCAAATGTGGTTCTCTGAAACTAATCCATGGGATGGTCAAGCGGCGTGCGCTGAAAGATTTGTGTGGTTATGTTGTTATGGGATTCCGCTTAATGTATGGAGTAATATTCCCTTCAAATCTATTGGAGAATTATGGGGTTCTTTCATATCTACCGATGAATCGACAATGAAGATGTCATCTTTTGCGGAGGCTAAGATTCTAATCGCCACTAATAATTTTAAGAAAATTGATGAGTGGATTATAGTAGAGGTTGAAGGTAAGAGTTACAAAGTTAAGGTGATGGAAGATTCGTGCGACCAACCACACGAAGCGGAGAAACAAAATCCTAGAGTAAGTCTAGCTTCTTCCTCGCATTCTGATGAAGAATCAATGGAAGAGGAGGAGGACAAGGATGATGAGGTGGATATTTCGGTGTCTGGGAGTGAAACTAATGGGTCCTCTCCGATTGCGGAACTGTTCGTTCAATAAGGGAGTAGAATTCACTGTGATTTAGTAAGTGGTGGGATGATTCTAGGCTCAATTAAGGAGGCTAATCTTGATGGGGATAATCAGTTTGTGGCCGACTCTAAACTTGATAATGCCAAAATTGCTGCTAAGGATACAACCCAATCCTTGGATGATGTTGGAGCAATTATTGTAGGGGATAATTTTCCTTGCTTAGAAGATGGCGCAGTGGTAAAAATCCCAGTTACAGAGTTAGTGGAATCTAATGGAGGCTTTTATAACCTTTCAGAAGTAGGCTTTTTAAATGATAAGGAAGTTGAGGGCCGCTAGTTAGTTGTGGATCTTAATCCAATTGAGGAGGCTAAGGATACAGGGAAAGGAAAATAGAAGCAGAAGTCGGTAGAAAATATGTTAGGGCATTCTTAAGTCCAAGAAAAAATTAAAGATGATAAAAAGAAGCAAAGTAGTGTTTTGTTTAGATCAGTTGTTGCCACTGCTGCTTTACCAATTTCTTCTGAAGGTAAGCCTCGAACAGGCTTGGACTGCCCCTGTCCACCATATATAAAATGCGGTTGAAAAGTACAATGCTCCTGCCACAACAATGGTGCATGCTTTAGAAAAATTACTCACATTTGGGATTTGTGGATTGATTTGTTGTGTGGAAGCAATAACAAATATTGAAAAAAGAATGTGATACTGTTATGTAATTGAACAAACCACATGAGTGTGTGTGTGTGTGTGAGAGAGAGAGAGAGAGAGAGAGAGAGCATAAAGAACGCCAAGATTTTATGTGTCTTGGTTCGTAAACCTACTCTATAATACTAATTTACTAAACTGTCTCAGCATCGTCCGGACCGTCGTAGCACCGGGACAACAAAAAATGCATTTTTAGACACTTCGGAAAATTAATCAGTTGTACGGAACTGATAACAACTGCAACTAATAAACTACTAAATAATGATTAGACCAGTTTTGAGAGAGCTAGCAGGAGGAGTAGGTAAAGTTGGAGTCTAGTCGTTGGAGATTAGGATTTGTATCATTTTCAACCAAACTCCCACACCAGCCGAAATGCAAAACTTCACCAAACTGTGACCCCATATGGGCCTTTTCCATGCACTTAAGGTCATCTGGAAAACTTACTTTGTTTACTTCTTCTTTAGCCATGATTAATTTAAGTAGATGATTTAAATCTGTTTGGTTACTTGGCTTTCACTTCCAGGTTGAAGGTCACATATTCAAAAATTAAAGGGGTGGCACAGTGGTTAAATTTTCTATTTCTCAATCTCCCTTTGAGGCTACTCGTAACTACAGTCATTTGTAAGGGTTAAGCTCCTGGGGACACTATCGATCTGATTTCAAAGATTAGTCGGGATGAAGCCCTAGACGTACACCCTCGTTACGAAAAGAAGCCAATTTCAATCACATACAGGAGATAATAGTAGTCAATATTTATACGTATAGCATATTTTGTCCCGACTAATCCATCAGGTATATGTAAGTCTTCCGTTCCACATATATCCGAAATCTCCGAGACTAAATCTTGAGAGTACCATTGGTCAATTTTTTGAGATTCGAACCATGGCCACTTGGGCTGCTTTCCTTAGCTAAATTCAATGATTATCCCCATTTGTTGATAAAATAAAATAAAAAAATGATTATCCCCCATTTGTTGACAAATTTTGAGCAGGTCATACGGGTTTCTTCCTTGAATTGCAAGTAATTACAACAATATGTTATTGGATTAAAGCTTGATAATGGAAAAAGAAAATTAGGTAAAGCTTCATGACAGCCAAAGGGGATGAATACAAATGCCAAAAATACTACTCCAGTAATAAAAGATTAAGACCCTTTGACAATTCTTAATTTAGGCTTATTTCCCTTCTTTCCGTACTGGGTCGCCCTTATTTGATGCCAATTCGTAAGGGAAGCTTGTCTATGACAATCCTTTAAGCTTTTCTAATTGGTACTATTAATTGCATTGAGTCTTTCATATCTGTCTCGTAAAACAAAAAATAAATACTTAAAAAATGAGAACCGTAGCGAAACGGGACCTCATTATGAAACAAAACTGAATATTTAAATGTTGAACAATGGATAGATACAGTTTGACTTTGTTGTTGTTGAAATACATGTGGTTAAAATGAAATATTTGGCATTTGGGTCTGCAAATTGATGTTGCACAAACTTTGATTTTAATAATTGTTATGAAATTTGTCCTTGTATTGGAAGATGATTTTTTAACAACATATTGGGAGATAGTTGGATGAACTCTTCTATAGGTCAAACATTGTGAATAATATTGTAGGGGAAAAAAACGAATGTTTAAAGGATTAACCTCATGCATTATTGATTCCATGAATATCAAGGGTTATTTCTAGCTCCTGCATAGAACGAGATATGCGTAGCATGAGCCATCGCCGAGTATACTTTGATCAAAGTAATAGAGGGGAAACTTATAGTAACCACACCATATTTGATCACAAAAATTTCATATAAAAAAAAAAAAAAAAACGAATATATGGTCCTATGGGACAGTCTACTCATAACCGATCAAACAAATGAACGTCACATCTCACATTCTGTGTCGTGAGAAAATAGATTTTTTTTGATTTTACAATCCACGTGAGAAAGAGGTTATAGATGTTAGATGATAGTGTCCCAAAAGGGCAAAAATAGAGGGGTTTTCAGTTCTTTGTGGGGGCAGGGCTTATGGGCCCTGTTTACGGGGTGATACTTGCCTTTGCTTTTCATTGAAGAAGGCATGTTCCTTGCTTTTACATTCACAGCTATGGTCAACATCTCTCTCTCTCTCTCTCTCTCTCTCTCTCTCTCTCTCTCTCTCTCTCTCTCTCTCTCTCTAAATAACTCTGTTTATAAATAAGGCATCCACTTTTCTCCCAAACCCCAAGTTGCTTAGTGCTCTTCTTTTCAAGCTCTGATTGCTTCACCTATTGCAAGATAAAAATACACGTTTTTTCCAGATTTCTTCTCCCTATGGCGGGTGCTGATAAACTGTACTCTTTGGTGTTGATAATGGTGGTAATATGCACCATCAGTTGCTACTCTGTTTCTGCAGACCCCGACCTGCTTCAGGACGTTTGCGTCGCTGATCTCACTTCTGGTATTGATTCTCAAAAACCCATTTCCATTTTTTGCTCATACTAATGGTTCAGCAGCACTTTCTTTCCATGGTTCACAATATCGGTATAGGTCGCCATAACGGTATCGGTTGCGATGTAGCGATTTCGTGTGTAATAGCTATAGCGTAACAGTATCGATAACCGGATACGTGAATTATATCAAAAATAGTTGATGTTATACTAAATAGTATAGAGTACAAATTATGTGGGGCCGATTGGCACTTTACCAGGATGTTATTGGTTTTGTCTAGAGAATGAGGCTTTAAACCACATTAACCTCTATTTTATTACTATCATGTATTTAATCTGTTTTTGGTTCTCTTTTTCGTATTGTGTCACAATATGTCACCTATGTTTCTGTATTGCAGCTGTGAAGATTAATGGTTTTGCCTGCAAGCCCACCTTCAATGCGTCAGATTTCTTCTTTGCTGGTCTAGCCAAGCCAGGGCTCACCAACAATTCGGTGGGTTCAAACGTGACTGCAGCCAATGTGCAGCAAATCCCAGGTCTCAACACCCTAGGTGTATCCTTGGCCCGCATCGACTATGCACCCGGTGGTCTAAACCCGCCCCACACCCACCCACGCGGCACCGAGATCGTTTATGTGCTCTACGGCGAATTGGATGTGGGGTTCATTACCACGGCCAACGTGCTTGTTTCCAAGTCCATCACACAGGGTGAAATATTTACTTTCCCCAAGGGTTTGGTTCACTTCCAAATTAATAACGGGAAGGTTCCGGCTGCCGTTATTGCCGCCTTCAACAGCCAGTTGCCGGGTGTTCAGGTCATTGCCCCCACGTTGTTTGCCGCCACTCCCCCGGTGCCAGATCGTGTGTTGACAATCGCTTTCCAGATTGGTACTAAGGAGGTCGATAAAATCAAGTCAAAACTCGCACCAAAGAAGTAGAGGGTGTTCTATGGATTGGGGGTGGGTATGCTGTTTTTCTTGTTTTTTTTTGTTGTTGATTGACATAAGTTTTCATGGTCTCAGAAAAGGAAATGGTGGGTCGGATAGCGGATCGCTTTTGTATTCGAGTCCATTACATATACCGAGAAATAAGATACACATGTTCTAAATAGCAGTATCTAAATACGTATCAATGAAATATATGCGCCACTCAACTTTGGTTTAGAATTCCAGTTATTGACACAATTCCTTCGGTCCAAAAATCTGATTGGTCGACACGTAAAGTATATCAGCAAAAATTGAAAAAACTTCAAAAAGACTGTATGAGACATGGTTAGGGAATCCCAATCGATCCCACAGGGGTCAATCAGTAGGTGAACCTCACAACCGTTTATACTTTTTACCAATCAGATGGCCTTCACTTGTTAGATGAAAAATCAATTCTTAACTGGCTTAATAAATAACATTTGAGTGTGTTCTACTTTTGGGTGAACAAGGTCCCAACCCAGTAAGGCAACCTGTTGACAATGACAACTTTACTCAGTACAACTAAATTCCAAACCAAGAGTGCATGATGATGCATCTGAAGTAGAGAGTCACTTTTGTGTTTATTTTGGAGCAGTTGGAGATAGCAATTCAGGGCTACAAAAGAAATGAACCCAGTTAACCGGACTCGACTCGTGTTGTACTTGTTAAGAATTTCATAGGTTGACCTATTACATAAACAAAACAAACTAACAACATATTTCTGAAAGTAGTTAAAAACAAGCTGTGGGATAACTTGGTACATAAATAAACCAAACTTTGACGTATTGCATTAACAACGATTTGTAAGTAAACAGCAACCTATTCGCAAAATTACATGTACACTAGTCTTATCAAGACATGGTCTTCCTCAATCACATCAGCATGTCTGGGGTGTAAAGAATCGATGATCGCTTTTACTAAAAATGTCCACAGTTCAACACATTTCATGAGATTCAGACTCTTTGATGCTCCTAAATATTCGTACAACCCAGCTAAAAAAAAAAAATAGGATTCTTGTCAAAATTAACAAACTATTGATTATCGCAAGTAAACAAACTATCTAGTCCCTATGCCAACAAACCAAAGCTTACACATTGCTAATATTCTTACCTAAGCTTGTGAATCCATTTTTGGAGAAAAAAAACTGTGGAAAATAAAGTTTTGGCTTCCCAGATAGATATGTTTCACATGTTCCTAGTTGTTCTTCAAGAATATACGATTTGGACATCTCTGGGAGTGGGTGCCCCATATTCATGGATAGATGTCGTTAAATCGGCAAATAATTCTATCCTAGCAATTCAAACAAGAAGAATGTAATACAGGAAAGGGATGACATTAATGTAGCTCAACATATGATGTTACCGTGGAATTCGTCCATGCCATGTCCATCAAAGATGGATTTCTATATTTACAGGTTAACACAAAAAGCAACAGATACTGGAAAACAACATAAATGAGTCGGATAGGAGAGAGTTATTCACCCTTAGGCTTATTGGCTCCAGCAAGTTCAACAGATATGATGAAAGTTGACTTCCCAGCTTCCCTCAGATACTGAACATCTCCATTCATGAGCTTCACCAGTTTTCTGCTGACTAGTAGGCTGATCCCCTCCTCAGATGTGTCTGTATCGCCGCCAAACATCTGGCTCAACAAGGCTTCCGGCACACCTCCTCCCGCATGTGTTATCCTACATCCAAGGATGCAGTTACATGAGCTCATCATTTTCAACCAAAGGACTTGTTATACTTTTGGTCAAAAGTGCTATCAGATATACAACAGTGTACTAGCTCAATTATAACTGTTCCTTGTTTTTTCCATTTGTTTTGACAATCTTCTACTTGAGCTCCATATCTCAGTTTTCTATTACTGTTCGACCAACAATTTAGCGATAAACATCTTCTTAGATACTTAATAGTTAATACCCTCACACACAGAGATGCAAGACGAGCTAACTGTTTTTGTGATATCAAAGGCCATGATAACAAGGCATAAAGGCCCAGAAGGAAATATACCTGAACTCCAAATGCACAAGCTGAACAGATTGTCCTAAACGATCTTTGGTCAAGCTAGCAGCAACACCAAGCTGGCCACCGTTGGGTGTACAACTCACTGATATTGACAAGAAATCTGCTAGGACCTGTTGAAGCCTTAGGCTATCCCCGTATAGGGTTTCAGACATGATCTCCTCTTGCAAATCATCGGCAATGTGGATTCCCTTTCCGTTGCTCTGCATCATTACTTGACTAATCGATGCAACCAAAACTTCATGCAATGTAAACTCAACCATTTCAAGATCCAAATACCTGTTCAAATTCCATAGTTAGATCGGATCAAATCAGAATCAACAGAAACAGAAATGTAATACGTCATAGTCCAACATCTTTTTTGAGTCTCATTTTAGGCATCTACACTTTCTGGAGCCTTAACTTTATTCGCAGGCCCACAGAAGCCCCGGGAGGTGTACCTTCAGCTTTCAAGGTGTCTATTATTTATGAGCGTAGTTCCACTTCTATAATCAGGATAACAAAGAACGAGCGAAATGCATGATGCATTAATTTGGGCTAGAGTAGAAGTAAACGTAAGTCAAACTGTAGTTGACAGGACATAAGAATGAGTTCCAGCATCAAACCAGGAAATTGACCCAAAACCAGAAGTGGAAGAAAATGACTACAGCTCCTTAAAGCCTATGAGTTAAAGCCATGACACATTTTTTGTTGTGGATTCATATTTTATCTTTTAACCTCTGCAAGAACTGAAGCTAGCTGTTGTCAGGTTTCTTATTGGACCTATATAGCTACATTTAACCTCTTTTAGGCAGTAGATAAGCTATGAGAGAGGTAAAGTTTTTAACACATATGTAAACAAAGAACAAATGTAATGCAATGTCATGAGGATACAGGATAAAGCAAACAGCTGCTACGCTGAAATTAAACTCATAAAGGGAAAGCATGAGAAAAAAACTGGTTTAAGGCAAATGAATAGGAAACGGACTGATTGTAGAGAATCGGGCTGTCATACCCGTCAATGATGCAATCAAGATCTGTATCGTCAAGAATTTTATTCAACTGACGCTGGCACTGAGCACTAGTATGAAGTAGTTGTTTCTGATGCTCTCCCAAATCTGTTCCCTCCATCAGCTTCCGAGAATACATAATCCCCGAGAGGGAAGTCCTGATCTGTCTTCTACTGTAAGCCAATGCTCTAAGTCTCTTCAGTGCAGTTTGTTCCGTTAATCTCTGAACATGAAGAGCTTGTTGCAACTCTGGACTTGCTAGCTGCAAAAAGCAAAAGACCCCAGTGACAGCACCCTCTCCATCTATCTTCTTGCTCACACACAAAATGCACTCTAC
Organism: Rhododendron griersonianum; assembly: GCA_018127125.1. Lineage (NCBI taxonomy): Eukaryota > Viridiplantae > Streptophyta > Magnoliopsida > Ericales > Ericaceae > Rhododendron > Rhododendron griersonianum. The sequence continues at coordinate 36,147,433 of CM030798.1, read as the reverse complement.
ATACTTCCCACTCTGTGCAAAGAAACCAAAAGAAATCTTTTCTGATTCGTGACCAGTCACAGCATTGTTCAGTACAATACCAAGGTTTACAAAAGCCTCTTGATTCTTGAGACGACAACATGCCGTGTGTGTCCCAAAAACCTCTCCCAGAAGCATCTTATTAATAACATCTTTCCTACTCCACCCGGATATCTTTGCCATAGCTGGGTTCCACTCGCTACACCAGCCAAATTCATCCGTGCCAAATATGGGGGGGATCAAGGGGTTTGGGTTCTGTACAATAGCCTTGTAATCACCTTCGATTCGGGTGAA